>CM040245.1:89709662-90357989 GCA_022545495.1 Chrysanthemum lavandulifolium | reverse complement strand
GAACATATATGGGCAAGGTGAATTCTATGGGAACATATGTGGGCAAGGTGAACTTTTATTGATTACTGACCATAAGTGAATATTGACATACGTAACTATCCATAGAGAATCCAAAAACTAAGTGATGGACATCAATACCTATAGATTTCTTTTTGGTTGTTAAAGGTTATGTTAGACATTTATTTTTCTAGTACACATACAAGAAATTTAATCCAGACCTTTCACTGTATACAGTTTGTATAGCTTGTGTCAGTCTAGCATTTCATCTTTTACCCTCAAAAGCTTGTTGATTCGCCTAAATCACCCCGTACCCTTAGCACTTGAAACCCTCTAAAAATGTTAAGACCACAATAGTCTTGCTTAAATTGGGTTTATAACTCAAACTCAAATAAGAGACGAACCAAGACACAAGAAAGTATACTACAAAAATATTCTATTGCATATAATTCTTGACAGTTTACAAATGACCGTATCTCTAGTTATAGTCAATAACTAACTCATGATTGAGTGAGTGATAAAGCATAAATCCATTAGGATGATGTTGACATGAGGAATGGGCCATTCTTCATCTTGCCAAGCTAAGTTTCATTGGTTGAAACAGGTAACATCATGTTAGAGGTGGTCCCAATGTCGTAGTCCCGAGAGCAACCTCCGGCGCGAAAATCAATATCGAAATCGCATAAATGATTAATGCTTGCAGTACAGAACGATGGTGTCAACTAATGTACTATTTTTAGATTTTTAGAGGGGGATGCCCCTTTGGGGAACTTTTTTGGCGGTTCCATCTAAAATATAGTACACTAATATGAACCATCTCTCTCACTAGTTCTTAAGCTAGACACACGCTAACATGGTGAAATGCTCTCTAGGAGAGGCGTTTACCATCACTGTAATATCGATGCTCATCCACAAGCGAAGGTGGCTCTCGGGGTTAAGGCTTGGGCCACTCATAATGAGTTGTTACATGTTTTGGGCATACAAAGAACGATCCATCTCTCACGTCAACACCATCATGCACAAAATTTATGCCTGATCATTGAGCAATTTAAGTGTCCCTCAATTTCCTATAAAAGGTTTACACCACAGAAGTAGAAGTAGGAGTTCCATAATCCGTAACTACCAAATGCTCTCAAATCCATTGAACTTTTGCGTAAGCAAGTGATAGAATCAATAAGTATAGGAAGTAGCTCCAAAAGGTCAGCGGGTAACCTTTTCCTTACATGTGTTACTAGTAAAGAAGACCAGACATGTTGGGTCAATAAGGCTGGTGTAATGGCCACCGGACCACCACCTCCACCTCAGCGCCACATCGCTTTTTAACACACCACCTAACCACCACCTTTAGAGGCATAATAGTCACCACCTAACCAAACACATAAAAATACCCCACTTCATACAAACATACCCCACATGCACTCACAAACAAAAAATTCACCTTAATTTTCGTTAGGTGGTTTGCACCACCCAAACTAACACAAATAAGCGTGCTTCACGTGTGATGGTGTTAAGCCGTTATGGTTGGTGTGTGATGCATACCCTTCACGTGCGGTAAAACCCAACCATAACGCCTAATCTAAAGGCGCTTAGATTGTCTCGAGTACTATAGGCCTCGAGCCGACCAGCCCATTTTAAGTCACAGCAGTTATAACTTCATGACACAATCCACCCATCACAACACAAAACCATCGTGTTGGTGCTAAAAATCATGCACTAAGTGTTTCAAGCTCCGATACCACCTTACTTTAGGATCTATTATTTCCATGAATTGGATTGGATGTGAATCTTTAGAGCTTGAACTCATAATAAGATGCTAGACTTTTCCAAAAAAAGTTTTAAAAGATTCGCCAAGTGTCTCAAGATCCACCATGAGCAACAAAGAGAACAAAGGCGCAAAGGAAGTATGGTATAAAAGAACTCTTACTTGCACTTGATGCTTAATAGTCTACACATGACCAGCATAACCCTATTTATATTCACTCAGCCACACCCACTTTGAATAGTTGACATCAATAAACACGAATGCCTAAGACATGTCCACTGAAATTCCTATAAGCTATTTATTTGATGAAGATAGCTAGAGTAAGGGGCGATTCCAAGTATGGTGGAACGCATCATCCAAAAAAGTGTCATATCTGCCCAACCTGTAGCCAGTTGCAATAGTAGGCTCCATCTGTTGTGACCATTTGTCATTTTCACTTACTGGTCCTGTTTATAACACAAGGATAAAAAAAATGTGTTCCTAGGTCGATTTTGGAAACTAAGAAGGTGCCACTAAATCAAGTATAGGATGAAACTGTATAAGCAAATGAAACCTTCATTTCAGGGGTCTATTGTCCTAGCATGAAGAGACTACTTATCAATTAAAAAAGGGTCTTTCTCGTATAATCATAACTAGGTTCTTACATAGCAATAACATGAACCAGAAATAATAAAGAATGAAGCAGCAAAACTAATTACCTGAAAATGTGGACTGCTTATGCAGTGAGATATCTGACGAAACAAAGGCACCATACATCTTTGAAACTCGGGAGGCTGAGTTGCTTCCAAAACTTCCTCAAGCTCACTCAAGAACATCACCTCCTTTGAACTATTCGTGATTGGCCAATACTTCAACAAACCTCTAATAACAGTATCAGCAAGTTTGCAGTCTTTTTCAACGAACTGCGTAATACAATAAGATAACTGCTGATGGTACATTGGTATACATTTCGGCTTGTGAAGAGGAATTAACGCTCTAACAAGAAAAAGCTTATGTTCCTCCTTCAACGGCAAAGCAAAACCATTGATAATACTTCCTAGTATTTCTAAAAGCTCAGCAATCCCATTATGTTTTTCAGTTTCAAAAACGAACCGAAAGAATATGTTGTTTATTGATTTTCTGATAAATGGACGGTGCACCATGAACTTTCCATACATACGATGAAGTACAAACTTTAAGTACTGCGCTCGTGGATCCTCAGAGTCAAACAAATCTAACCACCTTAAAATAAAAGCATGGTCAATATACCTTTTAGCCAGCTTTGCATCGGTTTCTGGTGATGCTACAAACCTTAAAAGAAACTCATACACTAATTGCAATGGGGCCATGCCGGATCCATACAAGGCTCCTCTTCTTCCCCATCAAAAGTTTCGATCATTTTGTTATCACGAGGTTGTGGAGTGAGTTTCCTAAATATGTTTGCCGACACCATCTTAACTATTTCTTGCATAACAGTTTCTGAAAACTTCCCATTTGCCGAAGAAACATAATCGACAAGTTCAACCAAAGTCTGTCTTTTGATCTCCTTTTCTTTCAAATTCTTCGTCGGGTCCGTGAAGTCAAACACGACACAGCACAAATTCAACTTTCTAATAAACAAATTTTGCTTTTCAGCAGCAGGAACATCTTTGAAGCTAGGCAAAGCTTCGTACACACCGGAAACTACAGAATTTCCATTCAAATTTGAATCCAAACCTTGATCAAGCCTATTATCAATCCCGGTACTTGAAACAGGTTGAACAGTTTGCTTTTTACCGGAAGTAGTATTCGAGCTACCAGATCGATTATGTGCTACATCACTGCTATTCCTTGAACTAGTCGATGCATTCGAAGATGAGTCAGACCGTCCTTTATCTTTATCACTTGACTTATGCGACTTCCTTGACGGAATCCTATTAAGTATATGTTTCATCATCACTTCAAAACCACACCAAAAACCTCGTCTTTTAACACTTATCAAACCCAATACTTGTTACAAATATTAACACTTATCAAACCCGAAAACGATTCATAACATCCGAAACACCAAAGATAAATCCTAAATATAACCTGTTAACAAGCAAACAAATAACACAAATTCTAATATTAGATTAGCTACAACTCATTGACCAATTTCATTAAATAAATTTTGAAACCTAAACAAATTAGATCATATTAATTTAAGTATTACAAGCGATAAAATAAGAACAAGATCTGAGCATGATATACATAACATTATTTAGTAGCAACAATTAATTAACAGGAAATGATGTGAAAATAAAAAATGAAATGAAAAGGGTGATTATATATAAATATATATGCTTACTTGAGTTATGTTGTTAGAAGCAGATAATGAATGAATGATTATATGGAAAGAAAGTCAAAGAAAGGAAATTTTGGTGAAAACGATCTCAACAAAATTGAGTTTAGTTTGAGGAGAGAGAGAAACATGAGTTGTTAATGTTGTTTTTGTGTTAATGTCTTGTGTTTTGTTCTTAGGAGCTACTGTAAAAGATCTCGATATTATGCCCCCTCATGTTAACTCATAACCGACCATCACGTCCGGTTTTAACATTTCAACTTTAACTAAAAAAACAATCGTTATCATAATTCAACATTTTAAGTCATATTTTTCTTTAAATAAAAAATTTACAAATTCCATCCATAAACTAATAATTTATTTAACAAACAAGATATGATTTTATTAATAACCATAAAAACATTACATAAACATAAAATACAATACGAGATACGATACAGAAATACGATACGGAAAGAAAAAAAACATCTGATTAAAATACACTACGATACGAAATATATAAACATAACTTAATCTCGAGTCTTCTCGCATTCGTAATCATACTGAAGGAGACCTATACCCTGAAATTCCTCAATGAACGCCGCTCGTTCAGCTGTTGCCTTCCTGACTTTCTCATCCTCCTCTTGTTGCTTCCTTGCTTGTTCTGCTTCAACTTCTCGTAATGCCTCTTCGCCGCACATAATTTCATAATGCTGGCTTGCAGTTAAGTCATGTTCATCAACTGCCTCGTCTGCATAACCTAGCCCAATTTGAGTCAGTTGAGGTTGCTAATGGTGTTGTTCAACAAATATAGGTGCAACAGATGAACTTAATGCACCCACATCAACTTGATTCATTTGTTGTGATATGGAACCAACAATTTGGTTTTCCTAATAGCTCCAACGGATTTTCTTGCTAATGTTGGCTTGTATCTGTGAAACACACCTCCACAACGTGTCAATAATGTCATAGTCTTTCCCGGCTTTATCGCTAAAAAGTTGGTCGATCACAGCTTATCTTTCCGGCTAAATGTCTTTGCATTTCGCGTACCGTTGTCGCAAACGTTCTTTCTTTGCCTTTGCGAGTTCAAACAACTTGATAACTTCGACAATAGCCTTTTGTCGAACCGCATCTTCTTGATCGCATTGTTTCTGAACATATGCTTTTTTTCGATGGAATGAGGGAAACGACAAGCCATAAGGGGCGTTTATGTAAAAAAAATTATTAATAGTGTATGGAAAGTGTATTAAACTAATATGTAAACGTTGGTATTTATAGACGAGTTTTGAAACTAGCCATTTGTGTATTTATTTAGTTTTGTTAAATTTTTTTTCTAAACTAGCCATTAACCAAGGGTGTTTTTTTTTTTTTTTTTTTTTTTTTAATTCAAACTTGATGATAGCCGTTAAGGTAGGTGTTTTGTATTTTTTTAAATTCAATTTGGCCTTAACGTGCTTTGCCATGGCAACTTGCAACCCAACGCGATGCCTTAATTTGGAACCACGGTGTAATAACGCGGGTTAACGCGAGCCACGTGGGCATAACGCTAACCCACGTTATTATACCCAATGCTCTTACGATTTTACCGAGCATCTAAAGCAAAAACGTTCTCGATCATATATAGGATGTTTGTAAGTTTAAAGTTTTATAAGATCTCGATCTTGATCATAAGATATTAAGATATAATCTGATCCAATTTTACTTTTCCCATACTACAAACTAAAAAACTGCAGATGATATGACCCGTTAAGGTTGTATCGATAGTATGCACCACTTCAAGCGGGCGCGAGCTCCTTAAGAAGAAGAAAAAAGAACTTCGAATATTATTTTGATCGAAAAACTATGACTTCATTCATTATAATGGAACGGTTTATATACTGGTTGAGATAACCCTTACAGTGATAACACATATCCAATAACGACTCGAACACTTATCCAATAATGACACGACCTACTTTGGCACTTATCATATATTGACCTACTCTGGCACTTTCCTAGATAACGACGCACGTGACACAATCCTAACATGACTCGAATACGACTAAACAAAAGATAGTATCCATTGCCCTCTCAACAGTATGCGTATCAATTAGGGTTTTCTCGTTACTGTTGAAGACCAGTTGTTTCCGTTCTTTTGTTTATGTTGATTCATGGTTATTGGATTTAATGATGTCGAATTTGGGAGAGAAGAATGTTGTTTTGTTGAAAAATGTGACTGTGAGGAACAATAAGAAGTCTCGACTTAAGGGAGTTACAGGTGTGGCGACGCATTCTACACTTGACTCGTCATCTCCTCCTGTCCAGGTTGATGATAACATTCGTGAAGGGTATGTGGAGCCGGTTCAACATGTTGCAAATGCTCGTATTGATGGACCTACATGTGGTCTTGCTAATCCTAACGAGGTAACTAATACGGCATCTTTAATCAAGATGAAGCATGACTATATTGTTGCTCTATTTGGTGTCTCGCTTAGTACACTAAAGGACATTAATGAGTTCACTTTGAGTTGTGAGGCTGGTAAATATCCGGTATGGGTTGAATTAGATAATAATGCTCGCACAATGGTTACGGATGCTATTGAAGATTTGTGGAATGCTTTTGTGGCTGAAATTAAAGCTAAATCTACGACTCCTAAACCTACTAATGAGTCTCCTATTGTCCAAGTTGTGGACATAAATACTGTTGGAGCTGCAGGTTTTAGGGATGCTCAACCTATTATTGATACTCCGTTTCGTCCACTGGTTGCTGAACCCGTTTTTGAAGGTGTTAACATATCTATCCCCCACAAAGTGGTTGAAAAGGTTAGTACATGGTTGGAACACACATTGTATGGTTATTTTATTGGAAATAGGATGGCGTTTCCAGTTGTTGAATATTATGCTAGGAATAACTGGGGGAAACATGGGTTGAAAAGGATTATGATGAATTCCAAAGGTTTCTTTTTCTTTAAATTTGATACATTAGTTGGGTTAGAAGCTGTTTTGGAAGGTGGTCCGTGGATGATACGTAAATCTCCAATAATCCTTAAGAAATGGTCTATGGATACTTGTTTGCATAAGGAAGAATTGACTCGTGTTCCGGTATGGGTTAAATTGCATGATGTTCCTCTTCAAGTGTTTGAAGAGGATGGTATTAGTTTGATTGCTACGTTTATTGGAAAACCTATTATGCTTGATTCTTATACGAGCTCTATGTGTAAAGATTTGTGGGGAAGAAGTAGCTTTGCTAGGTGTCTTATTGAGATCAACTCTGAAGTTGATCTTGTGGATGTTGTTACTATTGGTTTTCCTTCACTTTCTGGGGAGGGTTTTACTAAAGCTACTATTCGTGTTGAGTATGAATGGAGACCTCCTGTGTAATGTATGCATGATTTTGGTCACACTCATGATCAATGTCCTAAAAAGTGGTGAGTCCTCCTGTTGTTTCTAGTCCACATGTTGTTAATCCAAGTGTGGTCTTTGGATAAAGACGGTTTCAAATGGCGGTAAGAATAAGAAGAAGGTAAAACCAAGTCTACTAATGGTAATCGGTTTGTTGGTCCTTCGTTAAGCAGAATGACAAATATGTCCCAAATGCGACAACGAGTGAACCTAAGAAGGGTAATACTTCTATGGGTAAAGCTTCTAATTCGTCGTCTATGTTGAAGTCTACTGGCACTACCTCAAAGGAAGGTAATATTACTACATCTAATCCGTATGCTGCATTGGTCTTGGATGACGAAGATGATGAAGAACTTGTTTAAAATGCGTATGATTAATCGACTAACTTATTTAATAATCCACATACCGGTGAAACTTCATCTTCACGGTAGCTACCGGTTAGCTTGTTTCATTGATTGATTTGTTTTAGGTGCATCTTTTGTTCCTAGAGTTGTAAGTGCTTATGGCATGTCATAAGCACTAGTTTTAGATGTTCATCGAAATGTTTAGCTTGAGGTAAATATGGTATCTCACCATATTTCATTTGTACTTAAAATTTTTGGTTTTAATATTATTTACCGGGGTAACCCTTTACCCAAAAAACAGTATGCGTATCATTCCCTTCTCCTTCGGAAATCACCTTGTCCTCAAGGTGTTGCTTCAAAATCTCGCCTCATATAATTCAAGGATCCCACACTTTTACTTGTAGGTCACCCTCTTTTGGATTATAATGAAATGGCATAACATACATCAAAAAGTGTTGCCATGGTTGTCCATAATCTGCATGTCTGGTGTACAAGTTCAGCCCGCCATACACATCTTCATTATGCTCAACTTGATGAAAACATAAGACTTTGAGTTCAACCACACGAAAGGCACATCTGCTCTTTTCTTTCTTTTTTTAGTAGCGCCCCAACATTCCAAACCCAAAGTAAACCCCTTACTTTTATTAGACGCACAAGCAAACCCTTTTTTAGACCTTTTTTGAACTTGATGCTTTGATTGGCTGCCATGTTTTTGTTTGGATGCTTCTGGACTTGTAGGGTTTTGCTTGTGTGTTGTTATTTTAAGATTTGTGCTCACTCTTTTTTCTGTAATTGTTGTGTTTCATTTAAATGTCTCAACTGATGTACTTGACTCAACATGATAAAGTGGTAACAAACAGCCCAAATCATCATAACATGGTGCATATTGAGTTGTTTTTGTGGGTACCTTAGTAATTTCCAGTGGAGGTGGTTTAACAGTAGATGTAGGTAGTGTTGGCAGTAAATGTGTGCTAACAACTAATGTAGAACGTTTGTGTTGCGTACCACCATTGGTACCAATAGCTTTGGAAACAACATAAGTCGTACTTTGATCTTCCAATCTTGCCTCTGCGACATGAGCCCACGAAAATGCATCCCTAAGAGACGTTGGTTTTGCCACCAATAGCCCTCGTTGTAGAGATAGTTTAAGACCGGATATATAAAAAGAGATAAGCAAAGCATCCGAGATATCCATAACCCTATTCATAAGTTTTTCAAACTCAATTTGATACTCCTCGATCGAACCGGTTTGTAACAATTTAGATAAATCCCCATGCGGATCTTCATACTTCGAAGGTCCAAACTGACTTTTGACACTCTCCAAAAAACTGTCCCAATTGGTGATCAATCCGTTCGCGCCATCCATCGAAACCATTATGTAGCATCACCTCGAGGTTAAAACCCACAATCCTTAAGTGTTGGTCGACTGGGGTATTGAGCAAAGAAAAGTATTATGTGACATCAAGATCCAACTATTTTGGTCGGCTCCGGTGAACTTGAACGTCCATCCGCATAGAACGCGGTAACAATGACCATGGATCACCACCTCCATGTCGCGTTATTTTAGCGACTTGAAACTCGCTTATAACGCAGTTGATTTGCGATGCAACTCAGCGTGCAATGCATCATACTGCTCTTCCAAGAGCAAACGAATCGCATGTTCGTTCATGGCAATGAAACAACACCCAATGATTAATGGACAGTACTCCGGGATGAACAGTAAATTATGGCGATGAACGGTAACCGATGAACAATTTTTATTTTTATTTTTTGTAGCAATGAAAGCACTAGTTGATACGACCCGTTAAGATTGTATCGATAATATGCACCACTTCAAGCGGGCGCGAGCTCTTTAAGATGAAGAAAAGAGAACTTAGAATATTACTTTGATCGAAAAACTATGACTTCATTCATTATAATGGCTCGATTTATATACCGGTTGGGATAACCCTTACAATAATAACACATATCCAATAACGACTCGAACAATTATCCTATAATGACTCGACCTACTCTGGTACTTTCCTAGATAACGACTCACATGACACAATCCTAACATAACTCGAATACGACTAAACAAAAGATAGTTATCCATTGCCCTCTCAACAGTAGGCGTATCAACAGAGTAAAATTTTATGAATTGTGATTTGTAGAATTTACAAAACAGCATGTTAATCTTTTTAAATATTTCATAATCATAATTTATGACAAAATTTCTTAGAAACATTCCTATAATTTTGTGTTTATGATAAATAGTTTGTAAATTTGTATAATATTACAAACACTATTAAGAAATGACATTATAGTATGAACTAAAATCCTGATCCAATCTTACAATCTCGATCTTGTAAAATCAAAAACGATTTTGAGTGGATTTCATTCTTGAAACCTTGATTGCAACGATTTACAACATTAATTAATTTTGTTAATTGCTGACTGTTAAGGAAGTTTGTGTGTTTAGGATTGCTTATTTTATTTGCGTATATTAGATGCTCGGTCTAAATGTCCACTTTGATGTTGAATACAGTTTAAGAAGAAAATAGAGCCATTGCATCAATAAATAAAATGTCATATAAATTTTTGAAAATTAGTTTGATTGGTATAAATATAAAATTTGACACTTAAAGCAAAATAAAAATCTGAACACATAATTTGTGATGGATGAAGTATTTTATAAGTGTGCAAATTTAGCATATCCCTAGGTGCATATTAAAATAACTACTTATGTTTATTTCTTTTTTATGTGTGTTATTTCTAAAATGTAATTTTGCTAACTTACCATCTAGCCTCTATAGATTATGATTTAAAATAATTTGAATAACATACTCTTTAAACTATATCAAAAACTCGGCATACGCAATGAGTTAAAAACTAGTTAAACCACAAATACAAACATGTAAAATCAAGTATGCAAAACAAGTTAAGATACAAGTCGAGCTCAAGGTTGAGGACATGTATGATATGTAAACCAAATCTCCTAAAGAGTAGTTATTTTAGTCTGGATTCAGTTCGAGCGTGTTTAGACGTTAACAGTGGCGGAGCTTGAAAGTTTTGCATGAGAGGGCTGGAAAATATTCAAAGTTCAAAATAAAAATCGTGAGAGGGCAAGACTAAAAAAAAAATGCAAGATATATTACACTAATGCACTTAATTCTAGGAGGGACAACACCCTTTCTTGTCCATTAATAACTCCCCCCATGGACGTTAATAAACTCATGAAAGAGTGTGGCTTCTAGTAAATACTTTGAGCTAGTGAGCCTCAAGGCTCAAGCTATAAAATCAAGTTAACCCTCTGAAATAACTTTTTCAGGTTCTCTCAAGCTTTGTCGAGTTCTTGCTCCTCTCGGCTTATTCGTATCCCTGCATACTATCAACTCAAAAAACAACAACAAAACTAAGACCGCAAAGCCAAATGAGATCAAAGACGAGGTAAAGCAAGCACATCATTAGGGATGGAGACCAATACTCTTCTCTTACAGCTTTGACTTTGACTTCTATAAGGAAACAAACAAATAAATAAACCAGAATTTAAATTCCAATCTTGACCAAAGGCAACCAATATCCAACATCACAAATGCCAGAGTGCTTTGAGCTAGTCATATATTACACATGTATTGGTTGGTGAACAACATGTATAGATAGCTTATCCATCGAGATGGTCGAAATCTCACAAACAACAACGTATACCTAGCATGTGAATGTCATTAATGATTGCTCAAATCCAACCAAGACAGTCGCAAGACTTTATAAAAGCTACAACCCCTACATAGGCAGATCACAGTTATTATCATCTTAGGATCAAACAGATGAGCAGTTTTCACATAATTACATTAGTAACAATGGAATCAAAAATGTATAATGTGAACAGGCTGCAATTTCGACAACCGTAAGAACCACCATGTATTTTTCACATAATTACATTTAGTAACAATGGAATCAAACAGATCAAAGATTAAAAAGTAATATGGTACACGTTAAAAAAATAGAGTACAATCATAGTACAAATACAGAAAGATATATAAAAATACAGAAGAAAAGGAACAAATGCCTGAAAAAATGAAAGCTTTTTTCTTGTCATCCTTTTGACTCTTACAACAAAATGGCTAAATTCAATCTCTAGCAACACCCCATTCCAAATATATATAGATATAGATATGCACATATACATTCTGGCATACAAATCATGCATGTAAAACCCAAAAATGGGTTTTCGATTGGTCTCTTTTAGCCATTGGTTACCTTATTAGGAAAGAGCATGGGTTGATTGGTTGTACCAGAACCAGATCTCTTTTCAGCAACCTCTTCGAGACGTTTCCATATGGCTTCGCGCTTGGTTTTGGTCTCTTCCTTTTTAGATTCATCTTCTTGAAACTTTGACAAACATTCCTCAAAGAATTCTGGGTCGGCATCAGAGAAGATTTTCCTAACATTTAAAGTCAAGCTCCTGACTGCTTGATTCCAGTGTATTTTTGTGTTTCTTTCCAATGAAGGGAGTATGATTGGTAATATTACTTTGCGGTTTTGTTTGATCAGGTTCTCGATATGATCATTGTTCCACAAGAATAATGATCTTTCTGCCACCTGCATGTAGTAGAAACAGTACGATTCTGTTAAATCAAAGATTTGTGCCCTTGATGATGTCTTTGCTCAGAGGTTTATGTTATAATGAGAGTTTTGAGCATTGTAAGATAATGCAATGTCCATCTTTTACCAATATATGCAAAGCAGTTTGATTCAAACCATTTAATGAAACATGCTTATCATATCTTACTGAAGTATGCAATTTGTTGCATTTCATGGTTAACAAAATGGGAAATATGATGCACTACGTGTTTACAAATGCCATGCTATGGTAAGAAATGGTATCTATGTTGGCATTAAATGGTTAAAAAAGAAGAAAGTTGCGTGCATTGCGTTTTCTTGCAATTTGCTCAAGTTCGAGTAAAATAACCATGACGCAGAATTTTGCAAATCACGAGCCCCACAGCAAGCACCACAAAAGTGATTAAATTGAAAAAAAAAAAAAAAAAAAGAGTAAAGGTGGGGTGAAAAGACTAAAATTTCTACCAAATATAGGGGCCAACTGGTCATACTTTACAGTTCTAGTGTCTTCTTTGTAAAATGGTACCTACTTTAGATATGAATAAAGTTTCGTAATTATGTATGAAACGTGAATGTAAAATTTATACCATTGGCTGTATATTTATAACTATCTGGTTAAAAATTGTGGAAAACAAAATGTTATGGAAGTTTCTAAAGATTGAAATCATCATATGGGAACATATATATTGACTGTAAAGTTTTTATCGCGGATGCCCAAGTAGTTAGCCAAGCCAGAGATTAAACAAGATCCACCTAAAGATTATTTTTTGGCTTTAGTAAGGCTATGTTGGACATCTTTTTTTCTAGTAAACATACAAGAAATTCAATCTAGACCTTTTGTGGTATAAGTTGGTATAGCTTTTGTATCATTCTAGCATCTGTACAAAAACTTAATATATATTATCAGTCTAGATACAAAAAGGCTGTATACAGTAAATAATTAGAAAATATATTATCACAGTCACAAGGTTGTTGATTCTCCTAAATCGCTCGTCCAGTCTTAGCACTTGAAGCCGCCTCAAAATGCTAAGTCCACCAGAGTCTTGCTTAGTTTGGCTTCAAAACTCAAACTAAAGGAAAAGACCGCCCAAGGTCACACAAAGTATACTACAAAAAACTCTTCATTGCGTATAATGCTTGATGATTCAAATGACCAGCCTACCTCTAATTATAGTCATTAACCATCTCATTATTGGTTGAGTGGTCAAACATAAATCCATTAAAATGGTGTTGAAATAGGAGATGAACCTTTTTTCATCTTCCAGACTAAGATCCATGCAACAGTATGTTAGAAATGGTCCCAATGCAGTAGCCATGGGAACCACCTCCGGCGTGAAAATCAATATTGATATGGCAATGAATACTTCTCCTAAAGAACATTCCACCATTTTGGCATGTTTCTAGTTTAAGAGAAAAGAGATTTGTGTGGTGTCGTGTATTGTTTTTAAGGATACGGAACAATGTTTTTCTGGCAGGATGGGGTCTCTTTATAAATACCCCACTCCATTAGGGGGGAAAAGTATTTTTACCATTCCATCTCCTAAAAATTATACATCATTTCACACCATCTATCTCCAGCTCTTAAGCTAGACACACAGAACATGATGAAATGCTCACTAAGAGAAGCATTCGCCATCATCAAATACCATACTCATTCTCATGCGAGAGGTGGTCGCCGGGCTACGGCCGGACCACTTTTAACGCGTTATTACATATTTCCAGAAGTGGAGAAACAACCTATCTCTCACATCGACACCAACTCGACATATTTATGCTAGACCATTATGCAATTTACATGTCACTTGAATTTCCAATAAAGGTTTGGGGTATGGAAGTATTTAGAATACTATTTAGACATAAAAGTTCCTAAATCATAACTACCAAAATGCTCCTAAAGCCATTGGATTTGCGATGTAATAAAGTCGAGTGAAACACTTCCCAAAAGGCCTTCTTCAAGCATTGGAAGTGGCTACAAAGTCCATTTGGTACCCTTTGTCCGAACTTGTGTAATTGGGTAAAATACAGATTGGGTAGCCAGTAGCGGATCTCCAATAGTCTTGAGTACCCAAGGCCTCAAGCCGATAACCCATTCTTAGTCATCGCATTCCGTTACAATCCACTCATGGTGATTGTATGTTTGCAAGCATCATCCATGCAACGATAATCTTGTTAAGCTAGAACACGTAATATGCTCTATGCCCTAAACGAAGTTGTCAACTCCTTCATTTTCCGGTTTCCAATATAAGCTTTGGGCTTAGGGCCATCCACCCGTTAAGGTTAAGTTGAAGTCCGTTTCTCGCTATACCTTTCCCCATGGTAACAATTGTGTTCTTGGAGTGACCCTTTTTATGGGTTTCTTACTGCGCCTCCTCTTTGAGCCTATGTTCATTGTGGTTTCTTTGTCTACGCTCTACGATAGTGCCTAATATTCTCACGTGTAAGTGTTTCAAGCTTAGATACCACTTCTCCGGACCGAATGTGCATCCTTTGCTTGAACCCACTTTAAGATGCTTAGTCAGCCTTGTCCAAAGAGTATTTGCCTATATTAGCCAAGTAATTCAAGATCTAACACTCACAGTTACCAACGAAGATGCAAGGGAAATATGTTTTGAAATAACTCTTACTTGCACCTTATGCTTAATGACCGACAAATAACCAATCACCCCTATTTATAGTTACACAGCCACCTGATAAAATAGTTAAACCCATTTTAACACCAATAGCTAAGATCACATGTACATTAATTTTCTATAAACTATTCATTTTCCAGAGATATCTAGAGTTCTATTTACAAGCAAGAGTTCTATGCATCTTTCTAGAGAACACGGAGTATAGTATGGAGAATTCCAAGTAAGTTGGAACCTGGGTTAGTTATAACATTAGGCTCAATCTGTTATCACCATGTACCATTTTCATTTTCGGGTCCTATTTATGTAATGCAAGAAAACACATATATGTTTTCCAACGTCAATTTTGAAAATAAAGATGGGGGCCACAAAAAAGGTATAGGACGAAAGTGTATAAGCAAATGAAAACCAAAATTTTAAAGTCTATTGTACTATCATGAAGGGACTACATAGCAATAACAAGAGCAAAAAATAATAAGGAATGATACAACAGAATTAGTTACCTGAAAATGTGAGCTGCTCAAGCAATGAGAGATCTGACGAAACAGAGGCACCATGCATCGTTGAAACTCTGGAGGCTGAGTTGCTTCCAAAACTTCTTCAAGCTCACTCAAGAACATCACCTCCTTTGAACTATTCGTGATTGGCCAATACTTCAATAAACCTCTAATAACAGTATCAGCAAGTTTACAGTCTTTTTCAACAAATTGAGTGATACAATAAGATAATTGCTGATGGTACATCGGTATGCATTTCGGCTTGTGAAGGGGAATTAATGCCCTAACAAGAAAAAGCTTGTGCTCTTCCTTCAATGGCAAAGCAAAACCATTGATAATACTCCCTAGTATTTCTAAAAGCTCCGCAATTCCATTATGTTTTTCAGTTTCAAAAACGAACCGAAAGAAAATGTTATTAATTGATTTTCTGATATATGGACGGTGCACCATGAACTTTCCATACATACGATGAAGTACAAATTTCAAGTACTCGCGCTCTCTCGGATCCTCAGAGTCAAACAAATCCAACCATCTTAAAATAAAAGCATGGTCAATATACCTTTTAGCAAGCTTTGCATCGGTTTCCGGTGATGCTACAAACCTTAGTAGAAACTCATACACTAGTTGCAGATGCGGCCATGCCGGATCCATACAAGGCTCCTCTTCTTCCCCATCAAAAGTTTCGATCATTTTGTTATCACGAGGTTGTGGAGTGAGCTTCCTAAATATATTCGCCGACACCATCTTAACTATTTCTTGCATAACAGTTTCTGAAAACTTCCCATTTGCTGAAGAAACATAATCGACAAGTTCAACCAAAGTCTGTCTTTTGATCTCCTTTTCTTTCAAACTCTTAGTCGGGTCAGTGAAGTCAAAGACGACACTACACAAATTCAACTTTCTGATAAACAAGTTCTGCTTTTCAGAAGTAGGCACGTCTTTGAAGCTAGGCAAAGCTTCGTAAGTACCGGAAACTGGAGTATTCCCATTAAACTTCGAATTCAAACCTTGATCAAGCTTGCTATTAATCCCAGCATTCGAAACAGGCTGAACACTTTGATTACTAGAAGTAGTATTCGAGCTACCAGATTTCTTTTGTGCTACATCATTATTATTCCTTGAACTAGTTGACGCACTCGAAGATGAATGCCCTCCATCTTTATCACTCGACTTATGTGACCTCCGTGACGGAATCCTATTAAGTATATTCTTAATCATCATTTCAAAACCAACTCATACCTCCGAAACACGAGAGATAAATCCTAAATCCTAAACATAACCTATCCTACCTTCTTCTGCAAAATGAACACAAATCCTAATATTAGATTAGCACAACTAGATCCAATAATGCAAGTCAAACCTTAAAAGAAACAAATCATATTCATTAATTCATATTAACAACTAAAAAAACAACAAGATCTAAACATGATCTAATGACTTATTTAAGGATGATGGTTCTTACTTGAAGTTAATTGATGGAAACAGATAAAGAAGAATAACATGAAAAAGTCAAAAGAAGATAACTGGAAAGAAGATGAGTGACAAATATTTTTGGTGAAAACGATCTCCTCAGAAAAGTGACTTGTTGTTATGTGTCTGTGTTTGACTGTTTGGTTGGTTAAGGAAATGGTAATAAATCACAAATGATTTTTTTTGTTTTTGTTAATTGCTGTCAAGTGACATCTTGAAAATAATGTTGTGGGATTATTGCTTGTTAATAAAGTTTTACAAGCCTTAATTATTACTACATAATCATCATTACGATATGATAATTTTTGAAGTAATAATTATAAAAATCATTTGTAATAGAGAATTTATCCTTCACTATAAATCATCCGTACGCCGCCTTTCTCTCTCCAATGACCGACACGACTGGACGCCTTCGACGAAATGATTTTTTATTTATTTTAAAAAAAAAGACATTTTAACAAAATTTCATTAATAATTAAATGTTACAATACTAAATAAAACAATAATATTTTTTTATAAATCATAATCTATCACTCGCATGCAAATCATATGGAGTACGAGAACCGATTCAAACAATTCGACGCTTATAATTCAAGCCTCATCGTCGTATAGATTGATTTTGACGACACGCATATCTTCAGACATTAAGTCATAATAAATTTTGTGTTGGAAGATAATCAATCGCGTGTTAAGTGTGTTTGAGGTGAAGTTGATATTTATAGAATGGTAAAAATAAAAAGTTTTTTAGTTTAATACCAATATTAGAGCTAAGTTTAGTTGTAAAAAGTTTGTTTTAGTTTACATTTTGATATTTCTAGAGCTAGGGAATAGATTTTATCTCAAAAAAAGTATTAAAAATTAAGAAAACTTGTTTATATCATATTTTTAGATAAGTGAAGAGAATTTAAAAAAGTGCAAAGAAAAATGTAGGAAATAACGAACAAGTCTTTTTAGAATTCTAGTTAAAAAAAAAAAAACAAAACAAAAAACTTTTCACTATTTCAGAGAATTTTAAAAAAAACTGTAACTAAATAAGTTTCTTAGTTTTTTTTAAAACCTTTAGAGAAATATGACTCAATTTTCGCCAACCAAACGTATGTTTAGCTTTTGAATAAGATGTAAAAAATGCATAATTAGGTAGACAAATAATGAGACAATTCATTGGCATAAGTAATAAGTTAATATTTTAGGGTTGGTATGAGCGTATATAGATGAGTCTAACTTAATCTTAAATAGCTTCAATTCACTTATTGAAAACTATTATTTTGCCAAAATAAACAAATGCTTATCCAAGCAACTCAATCCGATTCATTTATAATGGACATGAATGAACTAAATGAGTAATTAATGGATATGGATATGAATGTGCAAAATTATTAGTTATATCACCCTAAAATATTAACTTATTACTTATGCTAATGAATTGTCTCCTTATTTGGCTATCATTCATAATAATTTAGTGTTGAATTATACTATTTGTTTACATAATATGTTTCACTTTGATTAGAAACTGGGATTGTTTAGATGAGTGATTAGAAAATGGATGAAGTAAAGCTAAATGAATATGGATGATGGATAATATATGGTTATGAATACGGCTCCGCCCGATTCATATCCAATCCACCACCATCCCTGCTACTCCTAACTCCTAAGTACATCGAGTTCAAGCATGTTTGGACATTTATAAAACTCTCAACCTGGACTCTTAAGTAGCTTTGCTTATCTGAGCTTGGCTTCTAGTAACTACTTGAAGCTATCCAAACCTCAAGCTGTAAATTCAAGTTTAACTGCAGCCTAACTTTTTTCAGTTATCTCAAGCCTCATCGAGTTCTAGCTCGGCTCAGCTTATTGCCCTACATAGTACATACAATCAATTGAGGGGAAAACCCAAGAGTGCAAGGCAAAATGAGGTCAAAGACGAGGTAAGCAAGATATTAGTTGGCAGTGGAATGAATTCACACGTTAAATCATACAGGCTCACTTAATAAACAAAGAATAGGAATGGGTACCATTTCTCTTCTCTTACAACTTTGACTGACTTCTAAAAAACCAACAAAAGAATAAACCAGATTATACAATTCCAATCTAGACCAAAAGCAACCAATATCCAACATCACATCTATCAACGGGCTCTGAATTAGTCATTTCTTACGCATGTATTGGTTGGTGAACAACATACATAGATAGCTTAATGTACCTCCCCATCAAGATGGTCGAAAATCTCAAAAACATCACCTGATGACTAGCGTGTGAATGCCATTACCGGATGCTCAGATCCAACCAAGACGGTTGTGAGACTTTATATAAACTACAATCCCCAGACACCTAGAGCAAGTTATCATCATCTTTGGACCTCATATGACCAGTTGAAGGACCTCAAATTGCTAACTTAATCCAATTGATGAAAGCTGGAAGAGTGGGTCAAAGATACAAGCACCATGTATATCTAAATGATTAGAGAGAAAAATATCACACCCCGCGCAAATCAATACTACACCAATTATAGAAACTACATCATCTTCGTACGAGTACAACACCAGCAACCTCTTTGAAATTAGCTATTAATGCTCCATCAAGGCCGTTTCAGTTTCTGATAGAGGTGCTGCAAATAAAAACAGGAGCAAGATTTCATATGAGTATATGCTTTTGAGTTTTGATATTAGTAGTTGAGGAATAGACAAAACATATTTATAATAACTTGATCCAAGCACAAGAAAACAAGATGCACGGGCATGATCAATATCATTAGCAATAATTTCATTGCATTACATTCAATAGGATACATAGGGATATCCAGTTTCAAGAATATTTCCTCACGAAAGGGACACAGAGATGTGGTTGTCATGATGTTCTATTATTTAAAGCAAAATTCATGTGATGCTTGTTATTAGAGGTAATATTTTGACTTGATGAATGATAAATGAGTCAATACTGGGTATATTCTATCACTAACAGGTAAAAGGGGCAAAAGCACCAAAAGTCATCCAAACAAAACTAATCCTATATCATTTTTTATTCAAAAATCAGATTGAGCTGTTATAGCTTTTGTATTCATATTTGACACAATAATTATAAACGAAAATGCAAAAAATATGGACAAAAACTGTTACGGGTCAATCCACCCAACCAACATCATAACTACCCATGTTACCCCATTACTGCCCAACTGGATGATAACACACACGCACACATATATGCTTTTTCAAACGAACATACCAAGTAGATCCTCAAAGGAATCTGCAGACAGAGATGCATCCATGAGGAAAGGGGGTGAAAAAACTTGCTCATGACTTTCCTCCACATCATAAAATGACAACCGTCCCTCAGACTCTGCATAATTTGAAGCAGCAGCAGAGAGAAAACCATTTACCCCATCAAAATCGTTCACCATATCAAAGTTACTGGACGTATCGAGTGATTCATTATACTTAAACCCGTCTGAAACACGATTATCTACAAAAGAAGTTTGTGATTCAGGTACAAACAACTGTTTGCTTCTCAATGAAGTTGCTTTCTTTTCTGGGCCAGCACGAGAAAAACCGGTCCCTGAAAGGGGAACAAAGAAGTGTTCAGATCCATCATCAGAGTGACTATCTTGTGATTGGGCCGTATTGTTGGACCGCGTTGACAAAGCTGCTTCTCTCACAGATTTCTTCAAGTTACGAATATAATCGTTCTCATTGTCTGCAAAACATAAAAAAATGGAGTGACAAACTCAAACTTAACCTTCAACATAAACAAGCATATGAAGAACAGAACCATGTATAACCTGTTTGTGGTGTAACTACGTGGCTATTTTGTATGGTTTGTTCGTGAAGCAAGTTTTCGGATACATTATCGACCTGGTTATTATTAACTTGAGTCTGTTTCTTGTAAAGTTGCCACTTTTGCAGCTGAATTTGGTGTCAAACTAAATAGAGGTGGCAGTTTTAATGCTGCCGGACTAGATGAAACTTTATCGATATGAACTGATGATAATCTTGAAGTAACGTCTGTGACCTCATCACTGCTACTTTCCTAGACATCAAATGAGCAGTTTAGTACTCGAAAGAGCATTAGAATATTTGAATCATTAAGAAAAAAGCAAATAAGGTACAACGCAACTACCATAGTCCTTCCGGTGCTTTGTGGTTGAACAGGTGAGGTAGATCTTCCATGGTAATTTGTCACTTGTGGAAGATTGGTGGAGATACTGTTCACTTCCTCGCTCAACTCTGATATTGAATTCTGTATAGCTGGGGCAACACCTTTCAGTTGATTAACAAGCACCTGTGCAAGAACAAGTGTGAATAGGAATCCTATTTCAACTAATTCAAGCTCTGATTTGGAATCAGTTGCTGACAAAAACGCCAAATTTAACAAAGAACACTATTCCATATCATGTGTCCTGATTTGACTTCCTAGTCAGACAAGCAGCTTTCCACTTGAAAATTGACAATAATTTAATTTAATACAGGACACCACGTAAGAAGCTTGACACACATTCTGATTGAAAAAGCTAGGTTTGAATTTTTCAAATACAGGATCAGTTATCATGGAAAGCAAAGACTATTATAAACATGCCTGTATACTAGCTAAATGTTGCCGATGTTCAGCAAGTGTTGCAGCTAACGATTCAGCATGTCCACTGGTACCACCATCATTTGCACTTCGAAGAAGATCTGGACCTTCACCATCGTTCGCTTTTGCCTATAATATTAACCATTACACCGATCAGATACATCACCAAACAGGATACATTACTTTTTGTGGATAATATAGATAATCAGAGAAAAATCCACCAGGTGCTGGAGGTGTACAGATAGTAAACCTCAACATGACAGATATATACAATCATAAGTATAAGAAGGGGAGATATAGTCACTGCTAACAAATTCTAACCACAAAAATTAGAAGTGTAAAGAATACCAGGTGGAGTGACTGCTTATGTATACGCTGCAGGGCATGAGTCCATCGCCTCAAAACTTCGGCTATATCAACTGTGGGCTGACCTCTTCCACTTCGATCATCCATCCGAGAAGATTTTTCGTCAGCTTGCAAATGAGAAGTACTTAAACCATCATTCACATTTTCTCTATTTACTGCCACTTGTGATCTATCAGCTTGTTCCTTGTCTATATTACCAGAAGAGACTTGTGTACTTTCATCCATAGCTGCAAGCAGAGACGATCCAGAGATACGGTATCTGACAAGCAAATATAGAAAGTATAAGAACAAATGCCACAAACGGAATCCAAAAGAGAATGACATAGATAAAGTTGTTTCAGAATAACTACCGATGCTCACGGTGTGCTATCAGATCCTCAATGGGGCCTGAGGCAAGAACTTCATGTTGACCTGCATCAGAACAAAAAGTATATTGAACTAAATAGCAAAAAAGAATAGATGCTTTATTGAAATATATTTGCTTTAGAGTAGTAATTTCATGTGAAAACCCTGTGCTACTTTCTTCACTTATCATGTTCCCAAAAAAGAATATAGAAAAGGGTTGCATATAAAACCCACTACAAATTCACAGGTCTCTGAAAAGCCCAGATATCTTATCCACTATATGGCATACATACATAATCAGGTCACACGATACATCAGCAAGTGTTCTTCATGCAACTACTAACAATTTGATGTCTTCCAAGGAATATGACGGATGTCTAATAGTCATAGTTTACAGTGTTATACATAGCTATTCAGTTATAATGTTCACCTTGAACTTTATTCCAACCAGACGCAAACATGTGAAGACAGACTAGACAACCTTATACATAAGAACACTTTTAAAGAGCTTTATTCCAGGTGTTGGTGGAAAAACAAAGAAGGTGATATGGCATATACCGTGTGTCCATGTCATTATTTATCACCTTCTTTACTACACGGATATCAGTCTCGCTAGCAGTTACCTCTAGCATTCAAATAATTATTACTCAGGCACTAAATTTAAATATCTTGAACTTGATTGAAAAGCACTTCACAAGTCAACACTTAAACATAAAAAAAAAAACACAGGAACCATGAGATGAATTCACTTACTTTTACGAGATAATAAAGAGTCCCACAGGCGAGTAGCTCTTTGAACCAGATGAGAATTCTGACTTGAGCTAGATACAAGTTCATCCCAAGGTTCACCTTCCATCTTCACTTTGTTCCGCAGGTCATGCAACTTCTCCAACTCTTGCTGCAAGTATGCCTGCACTTCAAAAATTCCAAATATGAGAAGGACGTACGTATCACACAAGCTGCTCTTCAATAGGTTGTATACAAACTGTCACACTTACCTCTTCAGCACAAAGACCACGATACTCAGCTGTCATCTCGTGAGCCAAATTTGACCACATAGCCTGTCTCTGCACTGCTGTCTCAGCATTTTTGAGAAATCTTCTTCTCTCCAGAGCTATTCTAGCCTGTTCATTGAAGGGAACAAATGGTGTTTTCAGATACTTGAAAAGGAGAGATCATAATGGTCTATCCAGTCGTGATAAGATAAAGGTGAGGAGTTACCATCCGCTTAGAAAATTAACAATTCTGGGGAAAACTTATATTTTTTTAAGTATAATACTTACGCAAGATCACGATGCTACATTGCTGGTCTTAAAAGATTAATAGCAGCGCATGATAATTATAAGACATAACTGATAAGTATCTATGTCTTGTACTATCAAGATATAATTTCTGCCACAAATACTATGCAAGTACAATTATTACAAGTTCGTATTCAATGCCACAAATATCACTTCTGCCCTTGCTACCATTAGTACAACCCGTGTTAATTTCAGCTTTAAATCATAATTTAAGCCAGACAATTCACTCTTAATTTCTTTTTACAATAAAAGAACGAATTAGCAAGCACAATGTACCTTTGTAACAGGAAGAAGTGTAGCTGCATGTGAGAAGGCAACATCAGTCAGTGAAGCAGGTAGCGGATTCGAGACTACATCCGCTGCATATGTTCGTCTATGAACTTCTCTCAAAGCATGCAAAGAAAGTTGCCATAAAAGTTCCACAAATCTGCAATTACCATTTATAACAGCAAATTAGCATTGGCGGAAATCTACCTATTACAATAATCACAAGTACATCCAAATACACCGGACACATACTGAAGTCATAACAATGCTTAACAAACAAAGTTTAGGAGCAATATCTCACTTCATTTTCAAATTTTTAAGGTTCAGCTTAGTAGCATTTCTATAAATTTCCGATAAGAGAATCCCGAACGTTTATTGTCTAACAAGATTAATAAAGACGTTCATGATACACAAATCCAATGAAGCAAATTAGTATACGTTTCAATTACAGACAGCACAACAACACTAGACATAGATCCAAAACAACTAAATTACGCAATGTACCACTAAATACCGCATTCATTCCAACTTACTACATCAAGAAACGAACCCCAATAACTCAGAAAGACATAAACCAAAAACACTAAATTTTAACAAAATCTAACAACAAACGAACCTCGGACCGCAACAAGTAGCCAAAGACGAAACTCTAGAATTACTCCTGGGAAGCGCCCCTTGTGACTCAAGCTCACTTATAATACTCTGTACAACCTGTGAAACCACCCCCAAATTAACAACAACCTCAAGCAAACTCCTTAACAACCTTAAAAACCTAACAAAATACCTTGCGAAAATCGCGCGATTGAGTCGAGTCAAAAATCGGCCACACTTTATCAAAATCCTGCCGATCTCACATCATCAGATCGAAATAACATAATAATTTAATTAAATTTAGAAAATTGAAAACAATGAATGAAAACATACTTTAGGGCCTCTAAGAGAAGATAAAATAAAGTAAAGAAGCTGTTCGCCCAATTTAGGGTTAGAGTGACGAAACAACCCGACCCGAGGGGTGTTATTTGACCCGTTAATACCGATAATTGATGGATCAAGCCCTAATAATAAACAGTTTGTGTACATCGCACTTTCTAGCTCTGTTTCTCTCTCTTTTTCTCGCTCCATCGTCATCAACTAACTGTTTATGAATTATAGATATAGATTTCTGTATCTATATGTGTAGTTATATGAATGAAATGCATCTACAGAAGGGGTGTGTTTGGGTTGGTGTTCATTTTTATTTCTCTCTCTTGAAATGTGTCTGTTTTGATTTGATTTTTGCTTAAGATTATTTTAGTTTTCTGTTAGTTGTGAATCAGGTCCTTTGTAATTCAAGAGTATTGTACATTGGTCCCTTGTGAGTTGTGAATTTGTGATTGAACAATGTTATGTTTGGCGAAATAGGCCGTTGAAGCTTATCGTATAAGTCGACAGTCGGAGCTTATATTTTTATAAATTTGTTTGACGAATTAGTTGGAGTTGAAGCATATTAATGTAAAATCACATAAAATAAATCAAATAAAATTCATATTTGTTTTCAGCTTTTGCGTGATAATTCATTATATTTTAAAATATATTTAAGTAATTTGACTAGCTATAAGCCCCCATAAGTCGCTTTCAATGAGCTTGATCTTATTGAGACTTGTGGCGTATTAAAAAACTTTTATAAGCTTGTGTGACAAATAAAGCTTATTTTATAAACTAGTTTGTTTAGAAAGCTTAAACCATATAAGCTTTTATAAGCCTCACACAAAACACAACCATTGTTATTGGTTATGCATATAAATATTTTTGGATTAGCCGTAGAGTTGGCAAACAGCAGTGCGGCTATAAACTTCAGGCTAAACTAAGAAACACGGCAGAAGCAAACGCGTGTTACAAATCGCTTAATAAAATAAACGACTAAATAAATTCTTTAAACGTAATATCTTATTTATATTAACAAAATAAATATATTATATAAAAAATCTTTGCGATCGTTAATCAACAATTGAGAGAAAAAAAAAATATTTCAAAAAAGGATTAGTCTTAAATCTTTTAAAATGTGTCATTTAAATCACTTCAAGACATTTTACCACCTCTAAATTTAGCCGTAATCACTTTATTTATCGTTAGAATACAAGTATTTATGGTTATTATTTCTTAAAGAACCATTTTCAAGGTGCTTTGGTACTAAAGTTGTACGAGGTTTTAATAAAAAAAACATGTTCGTATATAGGGTATGTTTGTCACAATGGGTTGGGGTTGGGGCTTATATTATAAACGGAAAGTTGGAGCTTATATTTTTATTATAAAGTTGTTTGACGAATTAGTTGAAACTGAATCTTATTAATGTAAAACCGTATAAAAATACATCAAATTAAATTCATATATATTTTAGATTTTTGCGTGATGATCTATTATATTTACAGGAAATTTAAGTAATTTAACTAGTTATAAGCTCTTCAATGCTTGGGCTTATGAAAATTTATGAAGACTTATGTAAGTTATATAAACCCGTATAACAAACAAAACTCATTTTATATGATGATTTATTTTAAAAGTTTAAGCCCCTTCAAACCTTTTAAAAGCCTCTTTCAAACATGGCCATAACTACAAAATATCATTGGATGGTCACTAGTTAGTAAAAGGTTAGAAGACGTTCACACAAAAAAAATATCGAGTTGGAAAAGAATATGATGAATATTAAGGTGTGTTTGGCGCATAGTGTTTAAGAGCGTTAAGGATTGCGATATTAATACTCGTTTGGCAAGCATCAAACATGTTTTTTTTCTTTTAATATTTCTTTTCCAACACTACATGAAATAGTATTAATGAGCGTTGAGTATTTAAGAGTTATGATGATTCAAAATTACGTCATCCTACACATTATGGTTACAACTACGCTAACAAACGTTTTTGTAAAAAAACAATTATTACTACTTTTGCTAAACACATCTTGACTGAGAAACAAAAAACGTGAACCTCGCTATGTGATAATTAGCATTATGATCTTTTTTGATACACACCTTTGTTAATCATTTTTAAGTTAACTACTATATCTACTTTAATAGCCTGTTGTAACTAGTTGCTCCAAAAAGTTCATTGTTGATGCGTCAATGTTTATCTCAATCTAGTAGAAGGCCACTTTAAGTTTCTAAACTCTAATGTATTGTTATTTAAACTAGTTATAATCTGTCAAGACTTGTGCGAGTTTAACAAAAAAAATTATTTTATATTAATCTTGAATATTTTGTGTTTAAAGGTAATTACATATAATTATATACTTATCTTGTGAGTTTTCTATTATATATTAATATCCATTAGCATTTGTTAAAATAAAATTTTGTAAAAGTTTTCTTGATAACTCAAGATTTAACTATATTTAGCAGACATATATGTTGATGTTCTTATTTAAATTTCACTATTGATATTATGTTTACACAAGACGCGAGTTTAGTAACACATAATTAGCGTCGATGAAGTTAAAATATATTCCTAAAGTTTTAAAAAATGTTTTCTACATATCCTTATATAAATAAATAAAATTACATGATTTGTTGTTATAAGACAATCACGTATATTTTTTTCATATTACAAAGAACTCCGCATTTACAATTTGATAATTATATTTTCGTTTTCAAAATTTAGCTAGTATTTAATATTCAAATTCATATTCACATAATCATACTTTTAAAATAAAATAAATGAGTATTATTGAACTTATATAGAAAAGAAATATTTTGATATTTATAATCCTATGCATATTTATATGTTGTAATTTTAAAACAACATATATATTCTATTTTAATATATAAAGTATAGGGTGATAAAGTATAAAGGTGAATTTGTTTAATTTCTAAAGTTATTATAAAACATGAAAACTTATAATATTACACTTAACCTTATATAATTTTTAAAATTCAACCACTAAAGTTTTATTAATTACCTCATATTTTTTAAGTTTTGTTTTACAAATATTGTTATAAGTATAATTGCGTATATTTATTTTTATATTAAAGCAACCCGTCTTCAATTTGATAATTATATTCTCGCTCGATGAATTTAATTGTATTTAAAATGTAACTCGTGTCACATAAGTTAAACTTTTAAAAATAAAATAAGTGGGTCCTTATTGAACGTAGTAAAAAAAAATTGATACTTATAATCTTATGCAAATTTATATGTTGTTATTTTAAAACAACATATACATTGTATTTTTAAGATATAAAGTATAAAGGGTATAAAGTATAAGGGTGTATTTGTTTATAATCCAAAGTTATTAAAAACACGAGCGCTATATTATTACACTTAACTCTATATAATTTTAAAAATTCAACCACTAAAGTTTTATTAATTACCTCATCTTTTTTTAGTTTTGTTTCACAAATTTGACACCTATATTTTTATGTGTTTTTTATCAACCAAAATTTTCACCAAAATTTATTAAAGTTTGACCAAAATCAATTTAATTTTGACTTTTATTAACCAATCACATCACACAATTTTGCTTACGTGGCGAAATAATGAATTCTCTCCGATGACCGAGACAGCAGACACCACTGAGTTCCACAATCGATGACCAAGTTAAAAATAATAAAAAAAAAAAAAAAAAAAATGAAAGGAAAGTGTGTGTAAATATTGGTTGAAAAAACGACCGATTTTCGTTTTTGGGTTGCCTCGACCGATCCTCGACCTACACCCCACATTGGTCATTTCAAAGTTATTTTGTCGAGAAAGCTGATGTGACACCCGGTGACTTGGGTCACGACTGCGTCCAGCTTTAAAGGTTGACCAAAATCAATTTAAGTTTGACTTTTATTAACCAATCACATGTCACAATTTTGCTTACGTGTGTGCCCCAATAAGCTCATGTATTTCTAACCGTATAACATGCGTATCCGACTCACATATTCAAACATTCCTACCATAAAATTCCCTGTAGAGGCACTAAAACACATCTTTGGTACATTAAAATACATTCATATATTATCTAAATCAGCAACTCAACTTAATTATACATTCATACCTTGAGCGGGCGTAGAAAATCCTTCCACGACAATCATGTGTTGATACTTAATCCTCTTCTAAAAAACGTACAAAAAAATTTGCATTACACTTTAGTATGTGCGATAAGATCATAAAACTGCAAAAACCACTAACGTGTTGCATTATAGTGAGGATAACAACAAAGTTAGTCATAACATCAAATAAGAAAACTTCAGATTAGAACTAAAGGGGTGTTTGGTATGCTTATTAAATGTGCTTATTGGCTTATTCAATTACCATAACACAATAAGTTTATGATAAAGCTATAAGCTTTTAGAGAAGCTTAGTAAAAAAACCCCGAACTCACAACTAATTCTATCATAGTTTAGTGTGTTTATAGTAAAAACACAAATATTAAGCGTAGAACTTTTCAATAAAACATTAAAAAATAATAATAATAATAATAATAATAATAATAATAATAATAATAATAATAATAATAATAATAATAATAATAATAATAATAATAATAAATTACTAAAAGATTCTTTGTATAACAAGAAAATTAAACCATAAAAAGTTACTAAAACTATCACTAGATAGGATAAAGCCAAAGCTCTATGAAGTTTCTTTCTGATTTTATTCGCGATAAGAACGTAATAACCCGATTAAAAACTATATATATTCTCGCTTAATAATTACCTACGTACATACTTTTATTTCTTTACAACGACCAACTATTACGATTTTTTTTTTTTTTTTTTTTTTTTTTTTTTATATTTAGGAGGTGATTGTTATGAAATAAGGATTGTGATCGTGCATTTTTTTTATAATTTAAGGAAAACACCTTCTAAATTAACCAATGACTATCTAACCCATTTTATTTATTTATTTTTAATAATTAGCTTTGTAAAACGTTTTTAAACATGTTGAGGTTGAGGTTGATGTTGTTGTTTAACTTTAACCATCGATATCATGTTGTACAAAATGTGCATGAGTTTAAGAACACATAATGGCGTTGATGAAGCTTAAAATATCTTTCGTAAAGTTTTTAAAATGTTTTATGGATATCCATATATAAATTTTAAATAATAATTCACGAGTCGTTGTTATAAGTAGAATCGCATATATTTATTTTCATTTCACAAGAACTTCGTCTACCTATTTGATATTTATATTCCGTTACTAATATTATAAAGTATAGGGGTATAAAGTGTAAGTGTTATTGTTTTTTTAAAGTTATTAAAAACACTAAACTTGTAATTTTACACTTACTCTATATAATTTATTTAAAATTCAACCACTAAAGTTTTATTAATTACTCCTCTTTTTAAGTTTATGTTTCGTAAATTTGACACCTATATTTTACGATTTTTTTCTTAACCAAATTTCTCCACCAAAATTATTAAGTTTATTAAAACCAATTTAATTTTGACTTTCTATCGACCAATCATATTCTTCGATTTTGCTCACGTGGAAATTCATTTCTCCTATTGGTTTAATTTTTTTCAATAAGAAGGGTTTTGCAAAAATACTCCGAAATGATGTAATTCATTTATTATATAAAAGATTCTAACTGTTTAAGATCCAAAATCCATTTATCTTTGAAATATAATGTAGTATAAATTTTGTGCTATAATAATAATTAACGATGGTTAAATTATGAAATTGTGTACTTTAACCATACACTTTGGCCTCGAATGTATTTAGTTATGTATTGTAACAAATCAAGTCCCTTATAAAAAAAACAAAGTAATAAATGGTCCAAAGCAGGTTTTGAGTGTTTTTGAAAATTTGAAAATGGGATTATGGTGGGACCAGGTTGTTACATAAGGTTGTCACGTTTGTTTGTGCCGAATTTCAAATGAGACAATGTTGGATTGGTCTAACATGCGCCGAGGTGTATTATAATGGGTTGTTGCCGGCTGCCTTTGAATATTTTATTGGACAATGTTTGGGCCATTTGGGCCATGGTGATGGTTGTTGGGTCATGTGTGCAATACAAGAATTATGCTCACATCTTTGTTCTTCGCCAATGGGGTAATATTCACAGGAACCGAGAGCCGAAATCAAAAAAGAAAAACAAATCAAATTTTTAACTGAACTGAATTTTTCAAACACCGAATTTGATATACAATTTTTGTTTCGGTTATGATTTTAGAAAATTATAAACCGAACCAAACAAAAAACCGAATTCATTTAAATATATATTTTTTATATATTTATATAAAAAGAAGACCATTATATTTTCATTCTAGTATAAATTAAAACACTCTTTAAGTTTCGAAATATTTTCTAAAAATCTATATAAATAAAATTTTAAAAAATATAAATTATATAATTCAGGTTAAACCAAATTCAAATTTGGTTTTCGGTTCGGTTAAATGCAAGTTTAATTCGGTTCGGTTCGACTTTACCCAAAAAAATAATCGGACTAACCAAACAACCCGATAACCTAACTGAACCGATGAACACCCTAGTTTCAATGAACTTTGACACATGGACTTCCCCAGGCTTTCACCACTTATTCAGGTTGGCTAACACCAAAACACCCTCCAACGTTGGCCTCCCATAAATATTTAACTCACTTAAACAAGTAAACATCTCTTGGTAACGCCTATAGGAAAACCAGGCAAATCACCTAGGTCAGGGTTTACACTATTTCTTCACCTAAAATATTGATGGGGCAAAGTGTCATCATTAACGGTGATCCACACCCAATTTTGATGCCAACCTAACAGACCCTTGGAGGTACCAGTAGTGGTAAAACCCCCCTCTTTACCGTCCACCATGACCCACACTTTCATGAGCGAAATATACGAGGCAAAACAGGTAAACTAGGAAGCAAGTTCAACCTAACGCATACACGGATAAAAGCATTAAGCCTTTGGTACCCCAACGGATGCATTTAGGAAAAATCAATACTATAGTGAGAATACACTTCAAAGTAAAAAGGGTGCAACGTGAGCCTAACGTTACAATCCCGAGCGTACTCTAAATAAAACACTGTGACATCATGTGATGGTGGTTGATCAGCCCTCTCATGTTGTTAAGGCACTTGATGAGTGCTCAAATACTCATCATTTTTGTCATATTTAAACTGTCAAAACATACAAAAACAATCAAAAAGATATCAAAATACTTAAAATATCCTGGGATTGTGTTTTATGTATTTTAAATGCAAATGTGCAAAAACATAGAAAAATTGATCAAAGTTTGCAAAATTGGCAGTTTTAGTCCCCAAGTTTTAAAAGTTGTCAAATCTAGTCCCTGGAATATCAAAATGTGGAATTTTATCATTCAAGGTCCTTAAAATATTCTAAGTTGTAAAAAATGATCCTTGAATGATTCTTTGGTCAATTGGCAAGAAAGGTCCCTAAACTTTGGAAAATTGCAAAATTAGTCCTTGGACCTTTTGAAATGGATTTTATGCAAAAGGGTCCTTGTTTTATCAATGTATGGCAAATTTGGTCCTTGTGAGAAGTTTGGAAATGTGGCACTTTCAGTCCTTGAGGTTTGGATAATTTACACTTTTGGTCCTTGTATTCTACTTAATCCAAACGGACACCTTATGTATTAATATCAAAACCCAATCCAACACATCCAAGGCCCAAACCAGGTTCTTGGCCCAAAACCCAACCCCTTTGTATTATTAGCCACCAACAAAGAAAGTCAAACCGAGAAATACCGCCTCACTGCTCACTTGTCTCCTCAACCTCTGATTCTCCAAAACCAGAGCGGTTTTCCCTCCTTTTTCTCAACCCCCCTCCTTACCTTGTCCCCCTCCACCTCCACATGCACCCAAAAACCATTAATATCTAAAACATGCTCAAATCTACTCTTGACTATTTTTGGCGCCAAAACACCACTTGTATGGTTCTGATTATTTTGGCCAATCCAATGGCTCAGAGTTGGTGGGATAGATTCAGAGTACATGTGAAAGAAGTTTGGAATATAAAAAGAGGCAAGAGAAGAGGAGGAAGTAGAGTAGTTAGTTTTTATATTTTTCTTTAATGTCGTTTTTTTTATAAATGTTGTAGTTTAATCAAAATGGTGTAATTTCAGTTTCCATGTATCACTTTCAAGTTAACAAAATCATTGTATTAAGCTTTTGAGTTTTCAATCCAAGTTTTAGATAAAATTCCATGTTTTATGTTACTGTTGCAAATTTCATTCTCAAAATCTTATGTTTAAGTTTTCAGTAGCTTGTATTTAATCTCAAATAAGCTTGTATAAGCTTATGATAGCTTTGTATAAGCTTACATTCAAGGTTTAAGTGATTTTGGTTCATGGTCAATAATAGTCAACTGTTGGAGCAAATTGGAATTGGAAATGAAAAAAGGTGATGCAGAGGTTGATTTGGGGTTGGATTAGACTAGGATTAGAGTATATTTGGTTTGGTTTTAGTCTGCAAATCAGTTGGTCATCTGTAAGTGAGTATTTCACTTTTCATTTTCAAGTCTAATTTGCATAGTATGATTGTATCTGTTTCTGTGGGCACCACTAGTTCTAACCTGTTAATATAGTTGTATTTAGGTTATATAAACCTAGTTTGATCAATAGTGTTAGCTAAGTAGGAGTTTAGCTCAGATTTGATTACATATCAATGATTTAAGGTGTGTTTGGATTAGAGCTTAAATCTGTGCTATAGGTTAAAATGTTGCAGTAGATCAGTTGGTTTAAGCTTGTTTTAGTTCATTGCATTAATCTCAGTCCTTATTTTTCATCCTTGTCTAGTGAAAGTCAAAATTTCCTTCAACTGCCCTTAACAACCTTACTGTTGTGATTTTACCAAATCAGAAGTTCATTTTGTGTTTGAAATACATAAGCATTGCTTGCAGTAGCTTAACTTCATCAATATATATCATTTTCAATCCTTAAATCAAGATCAAAACTCAAGAAAGTCAACTTTTCAATTTTTGTCAAAAGTCAAATTTTGAAAAACCTGTTTTGGGCTCAACTAGGAGATTTTCATGGATTCATTTCGAGCCTAATCAAGTGAATCTTGTTGTTTTAAAAATCCCTCTTGGTCTATTTTCTTATGTCCATTTTACATATTTTGTGATTTTCTTTAAGCTCCAAATGAGCTTGGCAGCGAGGGGCTTATATGCTGTGCACACACTCGATAGCGGGTGTGTGCGAGCATTTTGCAGAGCTTGCAACAAGCTCATTTGAGCTTGTCCAGGTCTCAGCTTTGGATTACACATAGTTAGCCAGGTCTACATTAAGTTCCAATTTGTAGTTTTCAGTTTTAGCTTAATCTGAAGCTTGTGCTTTAGCCCTAAGTTTGTCCCAAAAATCTGTTTTTAGCTTATTATCTCATAACATCAAATTTGTGTAATCAGCTATTCAGATGTTTAGAGCAGTTGAAATTGGTTCCTTTTGGGTAGTTATAGCTTAGTGTAGCTTCATTTGATGTGGTCTCCATTTGGTGCTTGGCTTATTCAGTCTTTATTCATAAGCACATTCCACTCTGATCCCAAATTCCTCCACATAAGCACCTGTTTTTCCATTTTTCTTAGATTCCTAATAATATTTTAGAGTTTTCCTGAAATTTTTATATTTTTCCAAGCTTGTTTGCTATTTTTCTTAATTTAAATTAGTATTTAAGCATTTTTAAATAGCAATTAATACAAAAAATTAAGAAAAGGTTCAAAAAAATAATTTTTCATTTTTCTTAAGTTTAGATAAATATAAAAAGCCTAAAAGTATTTTTCCATAATTTTCTTAGCTTAAATAATATTTTCTAGCATTTTAATTAGTTTTAAATAGTATTAAATTAATAATAAATACATAAAAGTCTAAAAATATATTTTCAGTTTTAAAATAAGTTTTATCATATTTTAGATTTTTCAAGTTATAATTTCATTTTCTAGGTTAATTTTGTATTTTCTTATATTTTAGTGCATTTTAAAATACTTAATAATTAGTTTTTAATTAATAATAATTAGATAAATAGTCGTAAAAATAATTTTCTTTTTCCAAATATTTTCTTTTATCATTAGGATTGTAAAAATGTATTTTTCATATTTTTAGGACTTTTATTTCTTAGATTTCACGTTTTATTTTGTACGTTTACGTAATTTTATTTAAACGTCGTTTAAGTTTTAAACGTTCATCATTTTAAATATAGTGATAGCGTTTATTTAATATATTTTATCTTTTAATTTTCTTAATTTGTATTTAAGTCGCTTTAATTTATAAACTTTTTCAGTAGTGTAATTATCCATCAAAATCCTTTCCGATCACTATCCTTAGTGATCATTCTATCATCTGAGTTTGTTTTGACACACCATTGAGTCTCCGTGGGACTAAACGACCCGGGAATTCACTATATTCTCCAGGACTTCATTGTATTTGTGCCTAAGCTGTTTTAAGTCTGTTACGGTTGGCCATTCACAAGTGGCCAGCTTGTGTGATTAGACTTGACGGTTTAGCACAGATCAAATTTCAGGCGCCACGGGAGGCTTTAGCGTGTGTTTAGCCATTTTCAGACCCATTCTTGCACATATTCCATCTTTTGTAAAAGTTTTTGTAAAATTTTCAAAAATCCAAAAAGTTCATTAACACTTTTCCTGAAGTGTTAGCAACACCAAAAATATTTTCATTCTTTGTTTTTATAGCCTATTTTTCAAAAATCCAAAAATATCCATCTTTACCCTGTCGCATCTTTTGATTCTATATTTCCCTTACCCTCTAATCTGTTTAATTCTTCATTCCTTATCTTCTTTAACCGTTTAATTCTCCATTCCTTATCCTCTTAATCCGTTTAATTCTTTATGTCATGGTTTTCGACATGTTCCTGGTGTGGAGGTCCATTTAACGGTGGAAATTGTCGGCGATGTACCAATGTGAGTTTCGGAGACAAGTTTGTCGGTAATCCCGATCCCATTTCAAATAATGAAACACCGATTTTTCTTACCTACCTCCACGTACCCATTACTGAATCCTACTCATGCGAGTTTTGTGGAATGATTCTCATTACGGTTTTGATTGTCCACCACGGGTCCCGCTTGTCTATGAGCGGAACCATGTTACAATCGAACTTTGGTGAAAGTTATTTTCCCAATTATCTCATTGTGAGAATGCGGGGGTCCTCATGCGACTTTTGAATGTCAACCGATGAATCAAAATTTTCACAATTCCAATTCTCCGGTTTGACAATTTCCAACCCCACGATATTCCATCGGTCATCGGACTTCGAGCCTTCACAAGCATCTCAATGATTACGAGGAGTGTAATCTTCCACAAAGTTCAAGAAATACGCATTCGAAAGAAACTACAAATGAAAAGAATGGTATGTAAGCTTCACAGATGAACATAAGAATCCGATATGATGGCGATGATGATGAGGATAGTATTCAAATGAGGGAATATTATGAGGACGACGAGGAGAGTGCTATTCAATTGAACGATATCATTTCTCAACTTCCTCAGTCTATTGCTATCACACCTATCTTACCTATTATTGCTTCCAAAGACTCTCTCATAATGGAGGATAAGCATCTTAGCACTATTTGAAATGGAATCATCAAGTGTTGAGGATCTTGTCCCTATCCCAGTGAGTCCGAGAATATATCCGATAGTGATTGTGATTTGCCTTTTGTGATTCTCTTGACATTTCGAGGTTACTTCCGGATTTTCTCAAATCCTCTTTTGAATTTCATAATGACTACACTTTTGGGAAAGTAAATCCTCGTTTTCGATGAAATGTATGAGGCGATCTGAGAGACCATCACTAAGTGGTGAAAATTGCTAGCTCTCGAGCACACCACTTGTCCCACCTCTCGTATTCTATCTTATCTCTTCCATCATGTGATGACGATTCTATCCTCATCGATGAGATTCATGATCCAAAATCATGAATTCCCTTCCGATAATGAGGAGTTAGTCATGATTTTTATCATGATTTTCTTTCTTTCTTCACATATGGTGTGACTTCTCGTTCCCTTTTCTCCTTGGGAATGAGGACACTATCTTTGACCCGGCATTTTCATTTATCATTTATGAGCGGGTGCTCTCTCTCTCTTTATCTCATCGGTGTGGAACTTTCGCGTGCTTCAATGTTTATCCAAACATCTTGAATGAAAGTCCGATGGAGATTGTATCTTCCACTTGCTTCCCATGAACCAATGAATTCGGGGTCGAGTCAAGCTAGCGACTCGGTAACCAAAAAAGATAGCACACTATATGGGTTTTCACCCATATTTCGTCTTCTTACCCCTTTCTACCACTAAGTGTGGGGTGATGCCCCCATGTTATATATATATATATCTTAAAAAAAAAAAAAAAAAAAAAAAAAATCTCTTTCAAAATAATGGCCGTAATATTTCCCTTTTACGTTCTTTGTTTCGGCATAACCGCGGTACTTTGAATATTGAGGACAATATTCATTTCTAAGTGTGGGGGAATTCTCACGAATTTCATGTATTATACCGCCCAATTCCCGTTTTGGCCAAAATTTTTTTGGAATAAGTGTTTTCACTTATTCATCACACGGTTATCAGTCCGCCATGTCTAATAGACAAAAGGATTGGCTAATCCAGAGCAAACGGCTCTTGGTAAAGATATATCAAATCCGTTTACGACTTGCAATTTGCCCAAAATTGTATGGTATTCAACTCACCATATCCTAAAAAGTGAAGAGTTGGCTAGCCCGCAAGGTTATGGCTTGTGGTAAAGGCGATGGAAAATCCATAATTGGTAATCACTCACCAAAGATAATTCGATAATTTATCTAAGAGTTGGCTAGTCCGAGCAAACGGATTCGGTAAAGACTAATCAAATCCGTTTACGACTTATGATTTGCTCAAAATCATTTGGTTATCAGTGTACCAAGGTTCTTACTTGAACTGAAACATTTGGCTACTCCAGAAGTGATGGCTTTTGGTAAAGAGTTTTTCAAATCTATCAAGTTTTCTCAAATCATTGCTAGGGACTAGCAATAGTTTAGTGTGGGGGATTGATGAGTGCTCAAATACTCATCATTTTTGTCATATTTAAACTGTCAAAACATACAAAAACAATCAAAAAGATATCAAAATACTTAAAATATCTCAGGGATTGTGTTTTATGTATTTTAAATGCAAAATGTGCAAAAACATAGAAAAATTGATCAAAGTTTGCAAAATTGGCAGTTTTAGTCCCCCAAGTTTTAAAAAGTTGTCAAATCTAGTCCTTGGAATATCAAAATGTGGAATTTTATCATTCAAGGTCCTTAAAATATTCTAAGTTGTAAAAAAATGATCCTTGAATGATTCTTTGGTCAATTGGCAAGAAATGTCCCTAAACTTTGGAAAATTGCAAAATTAGTCCTTGGACCTTTTAAAATGGATTTTATGCAAAAAGGGTCCTTGTTTTATCAATGTATGGCAAATTTGGTCCTTGTGAGAAGTTTGGAAATGTGGCACTTTCAGTCCTTGAGGTTTGGATAATTTACACTTTTGGTCCTTGTATTCTACTTAATCCAAACGGACACCTTATGTATTAATATCAAAAACCCAATCCAACACATCCAAGGCCCAAACCCAGTTGCTGGCCCAAAACCCAACCCCTTTGTATTATTAGCCACCAGTCAAAGAAAGTCAAACCAGAGAAATACCGCCCTCCACTGTTCACTTGTCTCCTCAACCTCTGATTCTCCAAAACCAGAGCGATTTTCCCTCCTTTTTCTCAACCCCCCTCCTTACCTTGTCCCCCTCCACCTCCACATGCACCCAAAAACCATTAATATCTAAAACCTGCTCAAATCTACTCTTGACTATTTTTGGCGCCAAAACACCACTTGTATGGTTCTGATTATTTTGGCCAATCCAATGGCTCAGAGTTGGTGGGATAGATTCAGAGTACATGTGAAAGAAGTTTGGAATATAAAAAGAGGCAAGAGAAGAGGAGGAAGTAGAGTAGTTAGTTTTTATATTTTTCTTTAATGTCGTTTTTTTTATAAATGTTGTAGTTTAATCAAAATGGTGTAATTTCAGTTTCCATGTATCACTTTCAAGTTAACAAAATCATTGTATTAAGCTTTTGAGTTTTCAATCCAAGTTTTAGATAAAATTCCATGTTTTATGTTACTGTTGCAAATTTCATTCTCAAAATCTTATGTTTAAGTTTTCGATAGCTTGTATTTAATCTCAAATAAGCTTGTATAAGCTTATGATAGCTTTGTATAAGCTTACATTCAAGGTTTAAGTGATTTTGGTTCATGGTCAATAATAGTCAACTGTTGGAGCAAATTGGAATTGGAAATGAAAAAGGTGATGCGAGAGGTTGATTTGGGGTTGGATTAGACTAGGATTAGAGTATATTTGGTTTGGTTTTAGTCTGCAAATCGGTTGGTCATCCGTAGTGAGTATTTCACTTTTCATTTTCAAGTCTAATTTGCATAGTATGATTGTATCTTTACGTGGGCACCACTAGTTCTAACATGTTAATATAGTTGTATTTAGGTTATATAAACCTAGTTTGATCAATAGTGTTAGCTAAGTAGGAGTTTAGCTCGATTTGATTACATATCAATGATTTAAGGTGTGTTTGGATTAGAGCTTAAATCGTGCTATAGGTTAAAATGTTGCGATGATCAGTTGGTTTAAGCTTGTTTTAGTTCATTGCATTAATCTCGGTCCTTATTTTCATCCTTGTCTAGTGAAAGTCAAAATTTCCTTCAACTGCCCTTAACAGCCTTACTGTTGTGATTTTACCAAATCAGAAGTTCATTTTGTGTTTAAAATACATAAGCATTGCTTGCAGTAGCTTAACTTCATCAATATATATCATTTTCAATCCTTAAATCAAGATCAAAACTCAAGAAAGTCAACTTTTCAATTTTTGTCAAAAGTCAAATTTTGAAAAACCTGTTTTGGGCTCAACTAGGGAGATTTTTCATGGATTCATTTCTGAGCCTAATCAAGTGAATCTTGTTGTTTTAAAAATCCCTACTGGTCTATTTTCTTATGTCCATTTTTACATATTTTTGTGATTTTTCTTTAAGCTCCAAATGAGCTTGGCAGCGGGCTTATATGCCCATGCACACACTCTCGATAATCGAGTGTGTGCGAGCATTTTTGAGCTTGCAACAAGCTCATTTGAGCTTGTCCGTGTCTCGACTTTGGATTACACATAGTTAGCTGTGTCTACATTAAGTTCCAATTTGTAGTTTTCGGTTTAGCTTAATCGAAGCTTGTGCTTTAGCCCAAGTTTGTCCCAATCTGTTTTAGCTTATTATCTCATAACATCAAATTTGTGTAATCAGCTATTCGGATGTTTAGAGCAGTTGAAATCGGTTCCTTTTGGGTAGTTATAGCTTAGTGTAGTATCTGTTTCAGTGTGGTCTCCATTTGGTGCTTCTTGGCTTATTCAAGTGCTTATTCATAAGCACATTCCACTGCAGTCCCAAATTCCTCCACATAAGCACCTGTTTTTCCATTTTTCTTAGATTCCTAATAATATTTTAGAGTTTTCCTGAAATTTTTATATTTTTCCAAGCTTGTTTGCTATTTTTCTTAATTTAAATTAGTATTTAAGCATTTTTAAATAGCAATTAATACAAAAAATTAAGAAAAGGTTCAAAAAAATAATTTTTCATTTTTCTTAAGTTTAGATAAATATAAAAAGCCTAAAAAGTATTTTTCCATAATTTTCTTAGCTTAAATAATATTTTCTAGCATTTTAATTAGTTTTAAATAGTATTAAATTAATAATAAATACATAAAAAGTCTAAAAAATATATTTTCAGTTTTAAAATAAGTTTTATCATATTTTAGATTTTTCGAAGTTATAATTTCATTTTTCTAGGTTAATTTTGTATTTTCTTATATTTTAGTGCATTTTAAAATACTTAATAATTAGTTTTTAATTAATAATAATTAGATAAATAGTCGTAAAAATAATTTTCTTTTTCCAAATATTTTCTTTTATCATTAGGATTGTAAAAATGTATTTTTCATATTTTTAGGACTTTTATTTCTTAGATTTCACGTTTTATTTTGTACGTTTACGTAATTTTTATTTAAACGTACATTTTAAGTTTTAAACGTTCATCATTTTAAATATAGTGATAGCGTTTATTTAATATATTTTATCTTTTAATTTTCTTAATTTGTATTTAAGTCGCTTTAATTTATAAACTTTTTCAGTAGTGTAATTATCCATCAAAATCCTTTCCGATCACTATCCTTAGTGATCATTCTATCATCTGAGTTTGTTTTGACACACCATTGAGTCTCCGTGGGACTAAACGACCCGAATTCACTATATTCTCCAGGACTTCATTGTATTTGTGCCTAAGTTGTTTTAAGTCACATTACGGTTGGCCATTCACAGTGGCGGCTTTGTGATTAGACTTGACGGTTTAGACGATCGAGACTCGAGGTGAATAGGGCTCAAACCACATATGATTGCGCATAAACTTCTTAAACTTGGGAGGTTTCACCCAAGTGGGGTTGTCAACAGCATAACTATTCTCGCCAGAAGACATTTAAAAACCCAATAAGAGGAAGATAAAAAAGATACACAAATAACCTTTCTTTAAAAAAAATGAAGAAAAGAGAACTAACCTTGCTTCGCCATCTTCCTTTCAAAAAACCTTGGTAAAAAATAAAGCCTTCAAAAGTTGAAAACCGTCGGCGGTTTTGGAGCAAAAAAAATGAAGCGTTTTAGGGGCGAGTAAAAGTAAGAAGATAACTTATTACTCCTTCACGCGCTATATAAGAGGGTAAAAATCAATATTAGTGGAAAATAGGTGGCGACGGCCCATTGGCTCAGCACACCCAAGTCACGCGCGTGTTGCTCACGAGCTGATACGACGTGCGTGCAGTCGCTATCAGGATGACGTCAAGCACAGTCGAATCGACAAGTCTGAACCCGCTGAAAAAATCGAAATTAGAGGATTTGAGATCATTTCGAAAATATTCCTTTCGCATTTCCCACGCAAACATTTAATGCAACTTTACCCTGAATACCCCATACGTCACTTGAGGAACATGACTTACAGCCTAAGTCACCATTACAAGGAAACTTATGAGTCAGCCTGGAAAAGCAAACCTGATCCGCGGACCCCAATTGTCTGGCACAGGACTGGGGGACTCAGTTATTTCAAAGTGCACCATCATCTCACTTATACACGACATAATACTAGACTGGGGGACTTGATAGTGTATCATTATTAGGGGCCCAAGCCTACTAACCACACGCTCGAATCAAGCACACATAGCAAAGGTTCGCGAATCAGTCATGACAAGAACTATGTAAACCCAAGCCAAGCTAGGCCTGGTAACACTTCTCAAGCCGCATAGTACATGCGCATGAGACAAGTGTCCCCCAACTGTCACTAACAGTTAAGAGTTGAGACGTAAGAGTTTGACATAGCACAGCGAGGAACACACGACCAACAAAATAGAAAACAGAGCACTTTCCTATACGAGACAAAGAGGAAGGGTCACATGTCCTATTTGTATGATCCCTAGATGATCAACACCTGGCTCCTCCACGACCGTTGATCCCCTCAAGGGTTTATCTCTAAACCCTACTTGCCCTTCTACAAATAAAAGGTAACAGACACCATAAGTTTTCACACACTTGGGCAAATACTGCTTCACGAGAGTTAAGTATACTATTTGTTTAAGCATTACATGAGCTTATTGATCTCTATCATTCTCATCGGATCCTTACCGTTCTACACGGAAAACCAAACAACAAAATCATTCTCATATCGTCTCTTAAACCAATTTACATACCATACGTAAACATATGTACAAAAAGGTTGACGTTAAAACTGATGAGTTTATGTTGACCAATTATTTTTTATGAAATATTTCGGAGGTCCGACTCAAAATATTTACAAATGAATTTGGTTGAAAATTGTTCCGATTAAACTGGTTTTCTGTACATGGTTCTAAGTTGTTGTTTTTTACACATTCAAGCATTCATATTATCTTTAGTTTTTTAGTTTTATAATTAAATCAGGATAATGCAAATTAACTAACCTTATTTATGACATGACTCTTATTATAACTGAATTATATGAAGTTTAATAGAGTAATTACGTACACACTAACTCAAATATATGATATTTAATCATTAAAACTTTCATTAACGCATGAAACTCAAAAATTATACGATAATTAAAACAAGATAATATACATTAACTGAATCTAGATCAAATAAGATCAAACTTTAAGTTGTTAAAATGAGATCATACTAAAATTTGACAAGTGACATTCTCCTTAGAACAAAAATAATTTTTTTATTAGCTACAACGAAAATTGTTAAATTTTCGATAGATTTCTTTTTAAAATTTACGAAACCTAAGTGATACACTTTGATTAGAAGTGTAATGTGTATCGAGTTTTGTATGTGTATCGAGTTTTGGAGTATTTATTAGCGTAATGTGTATCGTGTATCGTTAATCCAAACTCATGTATCATTTGGTTATTAGTTTCAAAATGTTAATTTGTATTAAAATATTATTTTTTTTTGTATATTATTGCTAAAATTGTTATTTATAAATGTTTTAGTGATTTTTTAGACTTGATCTTATTTTTAGAACTTTAAGTTTGATCTCACATTAACCCTCCCCTACATTAACTAACCTTATTTATAACATGACTCTTATTTTTATATATTTAACTCAATTATATGAAGTTTAATCTATTTTATCTAATAAAATAAGCTTTTGTACAAGCCATTTTAAGCACCAAGCATTAAAAATTCATTTAATGCTCATACGTGTCATACCATATTTAGAGTCATAGTACAACTCTTCTGCTGCACCAAACTTCTTCTATACGCTTTCTCATTAATCACCGATTCAAATCACCAATTAATACCACAACAACAGTTTCTTCTATTCAATTCATAACACCAGATTCAAAAACATCAATTCAATTGCATTTCTTCTATACGCTCCCATTCCAATATGCAAACAAGGTTAGATTTGTGTCTTAATTTATTCAAATTCACAGTTCAGTAATAAACATAAGGCAATAAGGCAATAAGCCCCTAAAATAAGTGTTTTGGTTTCAATTTTCAGTTTCAATTCAACAATCAAATTCAATGCATTCAAAAAAACATCCAAAATAGCCTACGAATTGTTCTATATATCTTTGATTCAAGGATTATCATCAACCCTAACAACTCAATAATTTTGGTAAGTTTTCATTGTATTGAATCGATTTGGTTTGTGTTATTACTGATTTTTTTTATGTTTATGATGTTAACCCAGTAATTCAGGACCAGGATGCATCCGAGTATGAAAAATCGAGACCGAATAGATACTCTTCATAATTTGTACGTGTTTTTTATATGTTGTCACTTTAATTTCTATGCACACAACCTTCCTTATATGTTTTCTTATTTCTGTGATTAATTACTTGATGAATATATTTTAAGATTGTGTTTCATCTTTAAATTAATAATTTGATTCATATTTATTTATCAATCCAATTATAGTGTTGTTGAGTCGAGAAACCTCTTTTCTATGATAACATATTGGCAAAGTTGGTTTTTTTTTTTTTTTTTTTTTTTTTTTTTTTAATATATTATGGTTATATGATTATTATGTATATTTATTTGAAAATCTTATGAAAATATATGACTTTGTTGCAACTTTTACCATGTCAAATTGAATGGTGGTTTTGAATTTCGGTTGTTGTTGTTTGTAAGTGGGAGATTAATTGAATACATGACGCATATAGTTTTTGCTTTTTAGTTGTATTTTATTGTTCATGACCTGACCCAAGTTAATTTATCCCAAACTTGCAGGCTTTATAATACCTTTTGAGGTTCATTTACTTCTCGGGCACACTATAAGTGGTCAAGGTATTCACAAAATGGCTGCTGATCTGAAAGAGGACCAACCTGAGCATAATGGTGTGAAAACTACGAAAAATGGGAAAAATCAGACCAATTAGATTGTTGTTGAAGCTGATGATGAAAAACCTGTGGATAAGTAAGTTTAAGCCAATTTCCTTTTATGATTATTTCAAATCTTTGGGCACATTTTGGTTTCAAAGAGTGTGCCAGGAAGTGAATGATAGTTGTTTATATTGATCAAATCTTTGTGCACATTTAGGTTATAATGTGTTCCTGTGTATACCGAGCTATAAGTGTTATAACACCATTATGTTATTGATTTGCATGCAGCTCTTGAGGAGAGAGTACATGTTTCGTTTGGAGCCACTTTTGGTTGAGGGCCAATGCTACATCCTTAGTGGGTTGATTTAGGTTATGTATTATCTATAACGGGTCAAAAGGCTCTGCTTGGATGTCTGCAGAAAAACTGCCTAAGGACCTTAGGTATCATTTAGGGTGTTTTCAGTAGCTTATTTGGTAGGCTTATTGAGTTTATAAACTCTAGTTCATGTCATATAGATTTAACTGCTGCATTAAACATCATATAATATGACAATTAACCATTTACTGATATAGATATCATGTATCTGACATTGACTATGTGTGCAGAAAGATGGAATTTTAGCATTACCATTACAACTTATATCTCGATGCCAAGGTATTGCTTCTTATCCATGTTTGTATTGCATTTATATTTTGGTTCATGATGTAAGCTATTATCTTTCTTGCAAATTGACCCAAATATATTTTTCCCTAAATGATTATGTAGCAAATGGTGATTCTCAATACAAAGAGATGATGTTTTTCTTCCTGCTGTTATAGATATATTGTCATTAATGTTTGTATGATGACAATAAGTTGCTTAGCTTGACACATTTTATTCATTTCAGGAAAATAAGATAGACTTGGTAGCTTTGGCATGTGGTGCAATGGTGAGTTAATGGTACGTTGGCATGTGGTACGTTGGTCAAAACAGGGGTACACGGGTCATAACAGGTAGCGTAAATCCTTATTGAACAACCTTTCGGTTTATTCGAAGTGCTCAGTGATTGGTTTTATTTGTTTGGTTAGATCAGTTGGTCACATTTATGGATTGCAACTTCTTCAAAAAGATCTCAAATAAATGTATGAAATGAATCATTTTCCTTTGATTATTTAATTCTTACTCTTATTCAACCAACTTTTAAACTTTTAATAGTTACTCATATTGTCTAATCATTATGGATCATGTAGTTAGCAAGTTTTATCAGCCGTAATTTTAAGGTTTAGTAGTGTCTAGAATAATCTTTTGAAAGCAAACGGGTGAGAATTTGTTTATAAATTAAATGTTAATATTAAAAGAAAATCAACAAGTTATGTACATAACAATATATGGGTTGTAATGGGTCAGTATATTGTTTGCTATAAAAAAGACATGGGATCAAATGGGTTAAAGTGCCTGGTCTTAACTATAAGTTGCCGACTATCTAATTGGTTCTTAACTATAAGTTAAAAGACGTCAAAGTTTAAATAAAATGCCATCTGAATCCCGCAATAAAGTCAAGTTCATAAAAATCAAAAACTACAATATGTACTTATGCAATTTATAATTTTAATACCATGATTTTTTTCTCTAAATTTGGTCCAATGTGTCTGACTAATTTAATTATGAATAATAGGCTAAAGTTGAAGCTCATTTGGTAGTGTCATTAGTCTTCCACCATTAACCTTATTATCCCAAAATTAGCATATTGGATTATCTCTAAACCGTGACTACAGAATGCCGATATACAAGATTACGCTGGACCAACTAAATCGCATAATAAGGTAATTCGGATTTTTCATCACAAGTTTTTATCCATTCGTATCCATTGCAATTGAGTTTATGAACTTTTTATGAAATTGGGTAAACGCTTTTTTTAATGAAGTTTTTATCCATGTGTATCCTTAGTTTAACACAACCTATATAGACTCAATATTATGGTTAGTCCATGTGTGCATGACTTTAGATTCAAACTAAGATAAATAATCTAAGATGGGAAGTATTGTAAATACTTATATATATTAAATGTAATTACCAAAACTATATTATTAAAGTGTAACATAGTATAGCAATGATCGCGAATCAAACGGTGACTATCAAATTGTAAACTCATTGTTGTCGCTCACGTACCACCCCATGACCCGAGATTGTTTAGTAGTTTCATTTTTGCAAATGATGGAATACTTTTTTTGGAACGATGAAACTCAATTAAAGACCGGGAACTCAGGTAGGGATTACATGCCTTAATGAGTACAATAATAAAAGTCAGTTAGTCTAACATTTATTAATTATGGTAATCTAAATAATGTGCTTTTAAAAACGTATATCAGCAGCCATAACATTACATCGTGATCACATAGGTTTTTTTACATAAATGTTAACAATATAGTTTAATCACACCGAATTAAACTATTATTTATAAATTACTCAAGTGTTTGACTTATTTCTTGATATTATGGGCTATTAAGGGCTGTTATGGTTGCTAAAGCAAAACTCAAAACATAACCTCAATTAGAATAGCGAAAATAACATCAATTTGGAGTTAATTATGGAGACTTGAGGAATTACGACGTCCATCTGCGTGTCCGGTTCTTCCTGCAATTCAAGATGACACAGATGTAAGTTAAGCACTCTATAACTCTTAAGTGGTTATTCATTGTAATGTCTTCTCCTAATATACGTATTAACTTTATTTTTCATTCATTTTCAGCATCGGAGTTTGATTTCACCTCTGTAGCCATTCTAGCATTCGGGTGAAACTTTTTTGACGTGTATTATTGTTTTCATATAGTTTTTGGTAGCATAACTATCTCAATTCTAATTAATAATTGATATTTTGATATGTTTATGTTTTCATCGTTGATGTAGCAGTCTGAATTCTAATTAAGAATTGATATATTGAGCATGTCAACCTTCATAAAAAGAATTAATCACTGTTTTAGATACTACTGAAATCAAACCTCAATGCATAGACAATCTATGAGCCTTTATTTTGGTGGCCAATATAGCTCTGCATTCAACAGCCCGTTACGAGTCAACTTCCATTTCTTATTTGGAATAGTTATCTTCAAGACCTCATCCTTCACATCCATCTGTACCATATCCTGGTCATGAAGTTAGGTTGTATGTGGTGAAAAATCCTAATGAAATAGCCTGGATAAATGGACATAGCATCCTGGGTTTTTGGTCCTACCATAAACCAAATCTTAGCTATTTCGCACTCGATAAGTATACAACCAAAATCATTCCTAAAAGGCTCTATAACAAGTGAAGAAGAAAATACATAATAGCTACCGTCATGGGATATCATCGGCTAAAATCTTCGTTTTTAAAAGATTTTAGTAAAACCTTTTACCAAACAATATTTCAATGTAACACATATAAATACATAGAAGAATAATTTTAATCATACAAATTCGCGATGGTTCCACAAAATCTTTATTAGGGAGTCCAGACATTTTGTGGATGATGTAGAGAGCTTTCGTGTCCTCCATCACACCCTATTTTGTACAAATGGGTAGAGTCAATTAATCTTTCATCTTTAGCAGGTCAAATAGAAGATGCATTTATTACATCCTCTTATCAACAAGTTTTGTCATTTTGAAAGATAACGTGTTACTGTGATGGTATTTTGTGGAATCATGTGGTAAGTTAATGTTGGGAATTACAATTGAGTTGATAAGACAAAATAGTATGAAAGATGAAGGACTATTTATGACAAGGAGGACAACTTCAAAGAAAAGAATATTCAGAAGATCAATTTACTTGTTAAAGAAGATATTCTGTGTATTCACATTTATCTCTTTGTAAACCCTAGCATTCTCTAGTATATAAAGAGATGCAAGGTACATAGGTTTAATATATAAGTGCCAAACAATGTAAATATCAGACAAAGTGTGTGTGTGTGGGAAAACCCAGGCGTGGGATGCCTAGGGTTTTGGTGAATGTCGACATATAGTTGGTTAGCCTCAAGGATCATGGATCCCTGTTAGAGTGTAACCGTCTTAGAGTTGATCGTCTAGGATTGGGTGTAGATGTGTTTTGTAGAACACATGATGATGACGAAGAAACCTTAATAATAACAATGATAGTTTGATATTCATTGTGCATACATATTATTGTTCATTGTTATTTGTGCTTATTGATTATCCTAGATAAGGTCCAATAAACCTCGAGCCTCGATTCTTAACAGATTAATGTAACCAAATTAGTACTTTGTGCTCATGAGGACACGTCGATTGCATTCAAAATTAAAAGCATTTGGATTATTATGTTTGTTTCTTTGTGCGAGCTTTGTGAAGATTGTGCCTTTGAAGTAGATTTTGCGTGCAATTTCAACCGCTTTTAATGAACGCTCCAAACAATCCATGGTTAAGCAAAGATACGATTGCTCAATTGTGCAATTTTGCTTGGTGATTTCGCTATGGAGAGTGATGGACTTGGTCACATGGTTATAGATCACAAACAAATCATGAAAGTTTTCTTGGTGTTGTTGGAACCATCACTCTTGAAGAGGTAAACAAATTTTCACAATAAAAGCAAATTTAGAGAATTATTAACATTATGTTTCTTGGAAGATTTTGTTTTTCTGGTCGTGGAGTGAGTATTTTAACATATTATTTTCAGGTAAATTTCCTTGGTGCGCAAGTGTTGGAGTACATATCACATTTTGGAAACGCATATCTATATGCTTGGTGTTGCTGGAATCGTACTCTTGAAGAGGTAAAAAAAACATTTTAAGTATCTACTGCCTCTCAAACGAGATTACTATCAACTATAAGGTATATATAATTAGAATGTTTCAAATTTCTTTCCATTATAACACTATTCCCTATGTGATTCAATAATTTGTTTTATATAATTATAATGTAAATTTACGTACCAACCTCTAAATAATCGATTCTTTAATGCAATTTTCACTATGAAAGCATAAATGTACCGCTAATATATAATATACTATAATGGCGTCATTAACATGTTATTAAGGGCTGTTTGGATAGCATATTTCAGCAACAATTGGGTGTCTCTTACATGTTATTAGGGGCTGTTTGGAAAGCATATTTCAACAGTCGTTTGGGCATCATTAACTTGTCATTAGAGGCTGTCATTTTGGCATCATTAACATGTCATTACGGGTTGTTGGATAGCATATTACAGTAGCCATTTTGGCGTCATTAACATGATATTATGGGCTATTAAGGGTTGTTTTGGTTGCTGAAGCAAAACTCCAAACATAACCTCAATTAGAATAGCGAAAATAACATCAATTTGGAGTTATGTACCGTTTTAACGTCTAACAAAATGCGACATATCAAACTTTTTGCTTTTTTTGAGTAGCCATTACAATGAATCTGTAGATGCGTCATAGTCATCATAGTTTGATCGAGTATCTATATTAATCAAGTGTGGTATATCTTGAAGAATCAAAAGTGTCTTCAAGACTGAGCTTCCTCTTTGACTCTCTTGGTAATGACTTCCTTTGAATTCAATGGTAGTTATAACAACTTCATATAGATTACATTTGAACCCATTTATCGATGAACGGTTGGTTCAGGTCTCTATCTATTTAAACGAATCAAATGATGTTGTTTTTTACTCTATAATAGGTGTCATTTATATATACAGGTTGAAGAAGGACACATATCAGCAGGTGGGGTTGGATCTTTGCTATGCCAATGGGAAAATAAGCTTGGTGCGACTGTCATCAGAACTGTTTCTACTAAAGAGAAAGCTTCGCAATTCAAAGAAGACGGTTGCCATAATGTTATTAGTCTATAATCATTATGTACCAGATGAAGATCAAAAGTGGACATGCATTCTGCTTTGGTGGGTGTTTGGTGATACGTCATCTAATGCTACCAGATTTTATACTATAAAGATTCTTTCTCATTTTCATGAAGACTATGCGCCGTCTTCGATACAAGTTTCTCAAGGTTGGTTGGCTATATTGCTGAATGACATTGTAAAATTTAGGATGTCGCAACTTAGTGGGAGTGCTTGGAATATTGGTAAGTGTTCACGAATGGGCATCATATTCCTGCTATCCAACAAAATAGGAAAGTGTTCGTTGTGATCAGGATAGTAATCTCTCCAAAACCACAACAAATGTCGTGTATAAAGAAGTACTTGAAGGTCTTTGAACAATGTTTATGTTGTATCATGTATGTATCATTGGTGTAATCACGTTATATTATACTATGGTTCATTATTTTTAATGTTACAAGGTTTTTTAGCAACTCAATTGATCATTAAAATCACACATCATTTTATGTTCGAGTCAATCTATTTTAGATTGGCAACGCGATGGTTGTAAATCGATTGTGACTCACACATATTTTAATTTTAACAAATTTACATTATTACTTTTATTATCATCTCATTTATCTATTTCTTTAAAAAATAACCCGGTGTCAACGGGTCTCTAAGCTAGTAATTATGTATATACTAACTCAAATATATAAAACTTAATCATTAATACTTTCATTTAATGCATGAAACTTGAAATTTGAATTTATTGATTAAAAGCCATCTAAAATTTATGTACAACTCGACTACAAGCTCGTTAATTATTTATTTTTGTGTCCGAGATATTACATCAAGTTTTCTATAAATTGTCACAATACATACTCACTAGCTTTTGTACCAAAAACACAAATTATATCACCTAATTCGCTCATTATTTCCATTTGCTTCATCAATATGAAATTCTTATTCACCATTTTATTTCTCCTTGTTGTTCAAGAAACCCTATTTTTAGCAATTTGCTAATAGAAAATTCATAGAGAACACATGCAAAGTAACACCTAATTATGACTTATTTCTTTCAATTATACTAGCAGACTCCCAAGAGTGAAGAAGCCAATCTAAAAGGCTTAACACTCATTTCAGTTGTTGGGGTCGAACACAAAGGTGATGAAACGATTAAACAAATCAAGGATCTGAAATTTTCTAGGGCCGAGTTAGGGTCTGCATTGGATTATTGTGCACAAGTGTATCATACAGTTATGAAGGTGATTGTACCAATGGCTAATGAAATGATTAAACAAATCAAGGGTCTAAAATCTTCTAGGCCCAAGTTGGGGCCTGCATTAGATTATTGTGCACAAGTGTATCATACAGATGTGAAGGTGAATGTGCCAATGTCCAATGGGGCGTTGAAACTATGAAACCCTAAGTTTGGTAAGGATGGAATGGCGTACAGTGTTGTTGAGGCTCAAGCGTGTGAAAAATGTTTTGAAGAGTATGGTATGACTTCGCCGATGACCGAGCATAACAAGTCCGTAGAAAATGTTGCTAATGTGGCTATGGTCACTAGTTGTATGATCAATTAGTTAGTTATTAATGCACTCCAATTAAGTCTATGTGTCTTGTCAATGTCTTATATATGATATATGTTAAGACATAAACATGATAAAAACTAGTCATTTTGACCCGTATGATGCACGGGTCTTGTTTCCTATCAAATGAAAATTTATTATTTATGTCAAGAACTCGTTGTTTACTTTTTTATATATGCGGTATGTATAAGTGACAAAATATATACAGACAGGTGGTTGTTGAAACTATTGAGTTTTTGTTGACCAATTAGTTTTTTTTCTTTTTTTTAATATTTGAGATCCGACTCAAAAATATTCTGAATGACTTTTGTTGAAAATTGTTCGGTTAAACCGGTTTTACATCCATAGTACTAAGTTGTTTTTTACACATTCAAACATCTATACTACTTAAAGATTGAGTGGCTTAATTTAATGTGAAAGAGTGAATGTGCACAAAAGAAAGTACGATACAATATCTTCTAAGCTCGAAAAAATACAAAGAGGTCTCAATTGAATGTTGTGATGGTTCGGTTATGATACAAACTTTCTGATTCCAGGTGTACTTAATGTAATTAAAACAAGTGAATTGAACTAGTCTTTTAGTTTGCTCAATCTTTTCATATTCATTTGTTATATAAAACATTTGGCGAATGAGCAAGTATAAATATGTAATTTGATTCATGATTTCTTCCTCACAAGTTTCAACTCACAATAAGGTCAATTTTTGTACAAAATGAAAATTCATAAAGGAAGATCTCAACTTTCTTTCATGTTGTACAATAAAATCCGAAGACCTTTACAGATCTAAGACACACGAACACATACATCTATACACAACCAAACCCTCATTGTTCCCCAACTCTCAATATCATTTCAAGACTCGAACATAAAGCAAATTCAATGAATCTCAAATCTATTTCATGGTACTCAATGAAACATCAAACCATTCAAGATCTAACACACGAAATAAAAATCATCATCGATCAAAATTTTGAAGCTTATACTTCATTAATTATGCTTCATTTGATTTCCGAAACTAAAGAATAAGAATGTTAACAATTATGTTACCCTTTTTTTCTTCATTAGTTCAACAACAAACCACAACGACGTCAACGTTTGTCGAACCTACCTGAGACCCAGATGTGCATTTTCCATCCTGTTTTACATTTATAAACTAAGAGATACTATGACTAACACATACTAACGAGCAGTATACCCGGTCATGTGAAGTATAGCCTAGGTAAATTCGAGTGTTGTCCCAAGAGCTATTGGTCTGGTGAAATAAGGTATTATAATTGAAATAAATTTAATTTAGTGAAAGCTGTTTGATAAATAATAAAATTATAAACAAACAGCCTTATAAGGATAGAAGTAGGAATGATGTTTCTAATCAAGACGGAAGGTGTACATAAATCTTGTTCCTTTAATTCCATATAGTGGGTAACTGTCACTAGACTCCTCAGGTAAATTCGTCTAGCCTATGTTCTATAGGTTCCTATTTTGTAACCATGCGATTAACAGAGTTCGTGGGTTAACCAATGTAGAGTCATTAAGTGCCATGTCTAATAGACTTGTTCTAGAAAAACTCGGCCTCTCAGAACTTAGGTTTCCCCTAACTTCTTAAGCTTCTCCATTTGATAGGTGATCCTACGGTCAATTCGCACACAAGGAAATGATAGTACTATGGCCAATTTCTATCAATCCTCGCAATCTACTCGTCTAGGGTCCTATGGTCAATTCTCCTAGCTAAATAGATACTACCAAACTTTGATACTACCGAGACAAGAGTGTCCACAAACAAGCAAAAAAACGTCTATATAGAGAAACAAAGATAAAGTACGAAACCAAAGCTTAAAGTAGTAAAATGAATTCATCTAACGATTAATTGAAAAGCATAAAAGAATTCAAACTTGAAAGAAACTAGAATAATACCTAGCTACATGAAACTCCATTTCTTTAATCTTCTAATCCTCCATTAATCTTCTGTGGTTGCTCTCCCCAAACCCTAGTTTAAGGTTGGGAAAGGGGAAATATTTTGATGCAGAATTCTTCAAGTATATATAGTGCACGATTTTAGTACGGCGTAACCTTAGGTATTGGTTACGCCGTAACCCTTCTTAAGACAAATCTTTAATATAATCTTATATATACTTACGGCGTAATTACATCACCAAGTTACACTGTAACCTTAATCCTTGGTCAACATGTTAGTCAAACCACGTCGTAACCTTAAGAGTAGGTTATGCCCGTAAAACTCTCGTTAAACTAGTCTCCACTTTTACGTCGTAACCCTATTTTTTAATTACGACGTAATCTTCATCATGTATGAATTTGGCTAAGTATTCAATTATCTACGGCGTAACCTTAAGGATTAGTTACGCCGTAACCTTGTGATAATCATAACTTCATCCTTAATATGTCAATGTTTGTATCGAATCCATATAAATGCTCTTTTTTATCCTGAAATGAAATATTAAGAAATAAGAGCATATTCGAATGTAATATTGCATAATTAGTCATCATAATGGGGGAAATTGACACTAAGAATATCATGACTATTTGATGTTATCTGTTAGGAATTAGAAAATTCCATAGTGAAGTGTCGGTCACCCCAAATATTATCTAGCATAAGTTAGCTCGTAGACTTGTCGTTATTTATGTTATTATGTAGTTAATTAGTTAGTCGGTAGCTTAAAATAGTGTAGTGCAACACCGTGGAGGAAGGACGGGTCTTTACCCAGCTGTATCCCACGATCCACGAGGCCGATAGGAGGTCGTTGTGTCAGTAGTATAAATACCCCTTCCATCCATGGAAGGGTGGTGCTTCTCATTCAATCTAATATTCCTTTGTGTAAACCTCTAGCAAGAACACCCTCTCTCTCTACTTTCTCTCTAAAATGGTAAACATGTATTTTGATCATCCAAGACCACCCGAATCATCAACACAATAAATATTAAGATCCTACAATTGGTATCAGAGCCAAGGTTGTTGTGTCTTGATGATTTTTTTTGTGGTTTCGAAACTGGTTTCATCATGTTTTGATGCTTTTGTGGTTTTGATACTTATTTGCTCATTTGAAACTTGTTTTTGATACGTTTTGTGGTCGGAATATGTTCTTTGGGTAAACAGTTTATCATGTCTTGGTATTCTTCTTTTGGTCTATGGTCTTAACTGGTTCAAACATGTGTCCAAGTCTGTTGTTTGTCCAAGTTCTGTTTATGTACTCTATGTCCAAAATATGCTTTGTCCAAAATATGAATATCATGGTCATTACACTAGTCAAACATGGGTCAAAATCAAGTGTTTTTTTTTGCATAAGTCATCATTTTTCTGGGTTATATGAAGGTGAACGTTTTTAGGGTCGGAAAACTCATCGAAAAACTTCTAAAATCATGCTAGCGACTTGTTCCTATACAGTCCAGATTCGATGTACTAAGTAGCGAGTTGTACAAAACCACTAGCGACTTGACTCAAAAACTTTGCTAGCGACTTGTGACAAAGAATATTAGCGACTTGGTTCTTTAAACGGTAGCGACTTGTGAGTTTTTGAAAGAATTAGCGACTTGTACCGGTTTGACTTTTGAGTCAAACTGAAAAGCTAGCGACTTGACAGACCTAGCGACTTAATGGTAGCGTGTTGTGACTTAAAGTGGCTAGCGACTTGACACAAGATTTAGGCTAGCGACTTGTGACAGAAATGAAGAAGAAGAATTGATAACAAATGACCCTCGACCACATCACCCACCAACCTTATATCAAAATACAATTCGACCTCAGCTTATAACATCATCAGTCCGAAAATATCATTTCCATAAAATCAATCCTACATCTAGAATCACTTCAAAGGACCCTCACAAATCTCTCCTGAAATCACACGACTCAAAAACAATAACTGTAGAAGAAATTACAACAATCTCAGCTTTGTTTCACTACTTCTTGCAATCTTTTAAAGATTGTTTTAAGTAAAACAAATATCATCATAGACCAAATTTGTGATACTTTACGAAATTAAAGACATGAGAATAACAAGTATGTTACTTCATTCCTTGATTCGTTTAAATGAAACGAATACAACATACCACAATAAAAACCTACCCGTAATTTGTCAATGATCTTGAAACCAATTTAACTCCCTCCTGCCATCCCTGTGGCAAGGCTATCCGTTTCTAGGATAGTTGTGTTCAACGTTGTATGGTAACTGATGGGGCGGACTCATTTGTGATATTGATTAGGGTTTCGAATCATTTGGCTATCCATGGTTTTATATGTGATGTTCGGAGTATAAAGCAGAAGTGGGAGGAAAAGGTTGTATTTTTCTTGATGGCGTTATGATTGTGATTTTAGAGTTTGATGGTTGAGAAATATTAGGAGAGGGAGGCGTCTAATTTTGAGAATGTATTTAGGGTTTGATACGTGAGATTAGGGAATGCATTTGATGTGTTAGTAATTTATACACCCATAAATTTTAGGGCAACGGTTGTTAACATGGGCCTCGTGGACCACTTGTGTATAAACCGGGCACTGGATTGGACTTAGATCGCTATGGAATATATGTTGGACGTGGGACATGTTGTGACTAATAACACACCAATAAACTTTGTTGGGCATTCTATGCAACTTAATGGGCCGAGTAGGTCTTGCACTTGGACTTGATTTGAGTGGGTATTTCACTTGATGAAACGGATATTGTGGGTATTGGATTACTAATTGGACCAAGTAGTAATGTTGGATCGAATGATATTCTTAAGTCGGGCCGGACATGTGTTAAACTAATTTGAACTTGGATGTTTGATGTCATGAGCCTTCTAATGTTTAAATGTTTAATGGATATGCACGTTGAGATTTATTTTGGGCTTATGGACTTAATTCACTATTTGGTTATGTGATTTAATGATAAAATTTGGTGAAGAGATTTATCGATGAGTCTTGTGATAATGAGAGTTGATATATGATGAGATTTGTCATGGTATGATATTTGAGGAGGAGATTTGTTGAAGAAATTTGATGATTTGATGTGATGATGAGATTCGTTATGATTACAAGGTTTGGTACTTTGGTTTATGTAGTTTTCACGGAAGACACTGTGTCACGGCTTGAATTGATGTTTGTGCAAAGTTGACTGCGGGGTTGTTTATACGGTATTTCTTACTTGGATTTGAAGTGAGGTTTTTCGGGCGTGTGTACTTATTTCATCTTCTTTCTTTCTACCCTTCCGCGAAGATGACTTGTTTGGGCATTTATAGAGGGTGATAAAGACTTGGCTATTTAGTTACGTTTGTGATTCTTTCTCGGTTAACCCACAACGTAGCTATCACTTCGTTGTCTCACTCAGTTGAGGATGTCAAGAGGTTTTGTACATTAGGTACACCGTTTCGCTCACGAGGATTAAACCATAATCAAGTGTTAGTAATTAATATGTAATAGTTAGCTTTATTATGGCCTTTATGTTTGTAATTAGCCTTAGGCTTATGTAGAAGGCCCATAAGCCTAGGCCTTAGTCCATTAAAGAAAGGATGGAAACTAGGAGTGTTGCCTAGCTTTCCTCCTATAAATACTCTTGTAAACCTTCATTTGAAGGTTGGTTGTTCAAGTTATTCTCTCTTTCACATATCTCGCATAACAAGTCATTAATATGTGTGTGTGTGTGTTTGGTTTACTTGTTCAATCGCCTTATCTCTTTCTATATTACTTGTGTTTGTAAAACTAGTGACCTAACGATGGTATCAATCGCCTAATAGTTGAGTGAGCGTATTGTTTGAAGTGAGTTTTGGTCTCACGCTTAACTTGTCGTATCCTTTTCTTTGGCTTGATCAAAAGCGTATTTTTACACTTTTTAATCCAAGATTCTTGTACTTTCAATGTTATAAGGTGTTAAACTAACGTTTTTGGCAAAAGTTTGGAACTTTATCGTGGATCATTGTTTTGAACTCGTTTTTATTCGTGGGTGTAGTTCTACAGCGTAAGCTGTTTTAGAAGGTTTGGTTCATCAAATTTCACATTCTTGTGTTATTTGGTGATCTTGAAACTATTTCATCACACAAAAGCGGTTTAGAAACATCTTTGAGCAATATCAAATTTACGAGTAAACCTACGCGTAGTGAAACCCTAAAACTACGCGTAAGTCTTTCCTTGGTTTGATCTTCATTTTCGTGGTTTACTCCGTGTTTTCTTGCTTGGATAAGCACGAAAATCGTCGACTTTGGATATCTTTTGCCTTTGTGAAGTGTAAAGATCACTGAGATAAAACCTAAAATTACGCATAAGCATAAGCTACGGCGTGAAATCCACGCATAAGATTTTCTTACGCCTAAGCCTAGTCTTACGCATAAGATAATCCTCGCCTAACTTTCTACGCATAACTTTTGTCTCGCATAACTTTAGCGTCTTTTCCCTACTTACGCGTAAGCTAAAACTACGCGTAACTCCTTATTGTTACGCGTAACTTTGGTGTTTTTACGCATAAGTGCTACTTGGCTATTGTGATTTCTACGCCTAAGGATACTTCTTCATCAAAGGTTCATTCGACTACAAAGATCCATTTTTACCAACACAAGTTTTCAACATGTCTCAACCACCATACTCTAACTATTTCCCTTACACTTATCCTCAACGACAACAACAACTAAGTCCACAACATCAACAATGGAATCAACAACAAGCAATTTATCAACAACAATTTAATCAACAACATACTCCACAACTTGGTGCAATTCCCTCACCACAAATGGTTCAAACACCGTCAAGTCTTCAAGTTCAACCCTACACAAATGACTTCAATCAACATCCATCAAGGAACACTATGAAGGAACCCACTTGGTTTGCAAAGATGTGTGAAGCTTTAAGCGACCAACAATCAATTCATGAGGTGGATCACTTGATAGACCTCCAATGCTCACTCCGAAACTACGATCAATGGGTGATAAGGTTCTTTAGGTTTTGTGATGCGAAGAAGCCACATGGAAAGTTCTTAAAGAAGGTTATCTTGGAAGGTCCATTTGAGATGCCTCTCGTCATTGTGCCGGAGATCCTCTGCTATTCCACCAAGAGATGAACAAACAAACATTGCTCTTATTGCGGATCTAAATCCAAGCGAACTTCTACACTATGAAGGTGATGAGCTTGCAATGCAATATATCCTTTTAGGATTACCTAACCCAATTCTTTGAAGTGTTGATGCTCAAAAGGCGCAAAGGAAATGTGGGACCATATTCATCTTCTTATGGAAGGATCGGTACTCAATCGGGAGGATTTGGAATCCAAAATTTACTTGGCTTATGAACACTTCATGATTGAACACGGAGACACTAGAGTCTTATCATCATCGATTTTCGAGACATCATCAATGATTTGGATAAACACAACATCATCATGCCAAGAATTGCGGTGAATACTAAGTTCTGAGTAGTCTTGGTCACGAATGGGAGAAGTATGTCATTTTCTCCGTCAAGCGAAGAATATGCATCATTCTACATATGGATTGTTGTACGATTACTTGAAGCCTCATGAGAAGGAAGTTGATCGGGAAAGGATTCTCCGTGCTCAAATTGCTCAACCTATACATCCGGAAAATCAACAACTTGCCTTATATGCTCAACAAAGTTATCCTCCTCAACAAGCAACTCAACCAAGCGCCTCGGTCACACCAAGCGATCAATCACGGCAACCTCAACAAAATCAATTGGTTCCTTACAACAACAACAATGATCAAGCACTTCATAGTCAAACTAATGAGGAATCCGATCCGTTCGAAGCATTACAATAGGGATTTGTTATGATTGCTAATGCTTTTAGCCGTTATACCAACAAATCCAACAATCGTATTCGTTCCTCATCAATACACGAAATCAATTTGTTGTGAACAATGGACGAGTTGAAGTTCGAGAATCGTGGTTATGGTGCGTCAAATGGGAGGTGGTCAAGGGTTTAATGCTATGGGTAGGAATAACAACGAGCTCAAGTGGTGGAGCAGAAATGCTCAGAATGGGTTGAATGGTCTTGATGCTACAAGCGCAATGAGAAGGACACTGGCTAATGCATGCCCAAAGCCAAGGACTAGGGGCGGTGCTTATTTCAAAGAGGCTCTTCTTTTGGCTCTTAAGGATGAAGTGGTGGATCTCTCACGAACAAAAACGAGCTTTATGGCGGATCTGAGACTCGAGATGATGATATGGAGGACTTGCGAGGCCAATGCATTTATTATGTTGATGGCTAATATGCATGAGTTACACATGAGTGAAACAGGCCTAGTGTATGACAGCGATGGCTTGTCTCGGTACCGAACAAACCATCATCATATACGAACTAATATCTCCGCCAATATCACGAATCCAAGCGCGGATCGGACTATTCAAAATGAGTCATCTACATCTCATTCGGCGATTTTCAAATAAACCACAGTAGTTACATTTGACGATCAAGATGACCTTATGGTTTCCTTTGATAATCAAATTGACTCCGTGGTTGTACTTGAGGATCTAAATAATGATCATGTTGTGACTCACGTTGAACAAGCGAGCTGTTGCCTCATCCAGTTTTGCTCGTTTAATTCAAGACCATCAAATCAAAATGGAGGAATGTTATGCATTAAACAAGGACTTAAAAGCAAAAATGCCTTTGTTAACCAAGGATTTTGAATGCTTACAAATGCAACTCAACTTTTCAAAACTCAAGAAAACCGTGAAAAAGGTTTTGAAGCCGCTTTGCTAAATCTCATCAAAGCGAAAAATATTTAGAGAGACGGATCGTGATCTAGCCGCTTGAAGAATGCTTTGTTATGCGAAATAGAACAATGAAACATGAACATAAAAAGCAAATTAACGCTCTCACCTTGGAAAATCAAAAGCTAAGGTGAGTTGTTAACTTGTCAAAAGCAGTTCTCCGCATACAAAAGCATTCAACGAATCGGGTAGATGACCTTCTTGCGAAATTATCGGCTTGCAAAACAAAATTAAAGAGTTTAAAAGCGTTGTTTACAAACATGGTGAATCGATATGACTATTGAAAAGTTTACTTTAAAACCCAATCAAAAGGATATGGACCAAATCTAGGCGATTACAAACCAAAGCTTTCACTCAAAACATTCAAACCAAATCACGAAGTTTCGGTCGAGAATATAAAATTAATGATCTTGTTATGAGTGTTGTTGAATATCATCGTCAAGAGGAATTAGATGCGAAGGCGAGAGTCGATCAAAATTAAAAGCATTGTTTACAACAAACCTTTTAATTATTCAAAACCGGTCACTTTCGTCACACCAGCGGATTCTTCTAACACACCAAGGGTTATCATCAAAACACACGAGTCTTCTAATGTTAATCCCCAACAGATTATGCACAAATTTATGGTCCTTTACCTTCCATCGGTGAAGTAAACTCAAAACACGAAAATCGCAAAATTCTTAGATATTTTGATATTTTCATGGTGACCTCAAAACTTTAGAACATGAGATAGAATATCATTACGAAATCAAAGTTCAACACTTTCAATCGCCTTTAGCGAGAACAAAGAGACATTTTCGGAAAAATCTTTTACCAAATGTTAAAAATTTGAAAAGTTGTGCATTAGCTTGGGAAAAGGATTTTCATAAGGAACTTGGAGTGATGAAGGTCGTTTTCGAGAAAAGCGAAACATCTATTTCTAATACTAAGCGTAAAAGAAAATGTTGAGAAAAGATGTTGATCGACTCTTGGAAGATGTTATCGTCTTGATATCCATAATGTTGTGTTATTCTATTCTTTGCCACATGCATCGATTATATCTCTGCGATAATGTTGACTCGTGGTAGCTGTTGAGAATCTTGATAATGTGCTTGGTCGAGTCTTTAAAAGGCGAAAATAAACAATTACTTAACGAACTTTACAATGCAAAGCGTCGTCTTCATTGGTGTGAAAAGATATTCACAATCATCAACTTAGTTTTCAAAGAAAATCGCTCGGTTGAGTGCAAAATCTTCGATCCTAAAATTGAGCAGCTGGATGATCAAAGCGTGTCTTTGAAAAGTCAAATCTCAAAATATGAACAAGAACTTGTAAAAGTTAAGCAGAATATGGTGTCATATTTGATTTACTCAATAAGACTCGTCATGAAGCATCAAACGAACTTGATCACTATCTTGCTCACACTAGAGAAGTCATGAATTTTCTTTGGTAATATTCGTTACGAAAATCAAGATTTGATTCACACTATCTCTAAGTTAAGAGAAATGTTAGGAAAGTATGAACAACTTCCGCCAACCATCATTAAGAGATTAGCACGGTAACACTTAGTAATCGTGCACCTAGAATCCCTACGCCAAATCACAAGTTGCTAACGTGCTTCCTTCTCTTGAAGCAGGAATAGTTGCGTCTTTTCCAAGCGTCCGCACTTCACGACCTAGGAGCACTCAATCGAAGAATAGGAAGTTGCGACCTAAGAAAAGATCAATAAGGAATGCTAAAGTAGAAGAACACCCTAGGACTATGAATAAGACTCACGTTGCTTCCACTATAGATGTTGCGTCGGCAAATGTAATAGAAATAGTGATGTAACGAATGCTAAACCTTTAAGCACTTTTGATATTGATCGATGCACCTTGTGTTATTTGTCGTAAAAGTATGAATTCGATTGTCATGACAAATGTGTTGCTAAAGCTATAATCTCTCGTTACGGAATCCTAAGAATCGGAATACCTCTAGGCCCACTAATCATTCTAAGTCGTGCTTGGTAGACCGCCTTCTTTAGATTCTAAGGCAAGCATTCTTTGTCCTGTAGCTCAGTTTCACCTCCTAAGAATGTAGTACCACCTAGTGCATTCACTAAGACTAAAGCAAAGAGTAGTTATAGATGGCGAAATGGATATATAACACACTAGGATTTAAATGGATGCCTAAAATTATTAATGTGTGTATATCTAATATACCTTGGAACCCTCTAACATCTCGGGTTCCACATCTACCTCTATTCCATCGTAAATGCGTGTGTGTCTGGTGATCTGAGATCATTCTGGATTGTTGATAGCGGATGTTCCCGACACATGACGAGCAACCTTAAGCGTTATCAAACTTTATTGCAAAGTTCATTGGCTTTGTCGGGTTCGGGAATGATCACTTAGCGACTATCATGGGCTACGGAGATTATGTCAATGGGAACATCGAAATCGGCGGGGTTTACTATGTGGAAGGCCTCGGTCATAATCTGTTTTCGATGGGTCGGTTTTGTGATGGAGATTTGGAGGTTGCTTTCGGGAGAAAACTTGTTTCATTCGTGATCTACAAGGAAATGACCTTATGTCGGCTCGCGTAATTCTAGTCTCTACACTATCTCTATGCAAGACATGGTTGCTTCATCTCCCATGCTTACTTTCAAAGGCAACATCAACAAAATCACGGCTATGGCACCGTCGTCTCTCACATCTAAACTTTCAAACCATCACCAACCTTGCTCGACACAAACTAGTTGAAGGTCTCCTACGATTCCGGTATTCAAAAGATCACCTTTGCTCGACTGTGAACAAGGGAAAAGCACTCGTGCTCATTTTCCTTCAAAGGTGGAACACGACTCTCGACATGTGCTTCATCTTCTTCACATGGATTTGTGTGGCCCGATCGGCGTGCAAGCGATCAATGGCAAACGCTACATCTTAGTAATTGTTGATGACTACTCACGATGGACTTGGGTCTACTTTCTTGAAGCAAAGACCAAGCTCCACAAATGATCATCACCTTTCTCACGAAAATCTGGGTTCGACTCCGCAACACCGTCGGACTAATCGAGCAGACAAAGGCTGAATTTGTTAACCAAACCCTTCGTGAATTCTATGAGAAAGTGGGAATTGACATCAAACATCTATTGCACGTACACGAACAAAGCGAGTTGTTGAAAGAGCGAAACCGAGCGTTAGTGGAAGCTGCAGAACAATGTTAATCAATGCTAAACTTCCAGATTACTTGTGGGCGAAGCCGTATCTCGCATGCTATACTCAAAACCGTTCTATGATCACAAAAGCCACAACAAAACACCTTTCGAGCTTGTCCACAACCATAAACCGAATCTCAAACACTTTCATGTATTTGGATCCCTTTGCTATCCAAATAATGATCGTGATGATTTTGGAAAGCTCAAAGCCAAAGCGACATTGGAGTCTTTATTGGATATTGTGAGAATTCTAAAGGTTACGGATGCGGAATCGTCGTACAAAGCAGGTGATGGAAGCGATTCATGCTCATTTTGATGAACTTCTTGAAATGGCTTACGAGTATAACGACTTAGAACCGGTCACAACCGTTTAAACTTCCTCAAACCCCATCATCGGTGAACAAAGCCCCGACTCACTCGTCAACAAATGGAAAGGTTATTTGCTCCTCATTCGGTGGCGATATTGATGAGCATGCTCGGTGTATCCATTGTTTCCATTGCACAACGATAATATTCCTATACGATACACTGCTACAACAACTCTTTGTTGAAGATGCACCTACACGATTGACTCCACCACAACAGTTGAACAAACCGCTTCCAACAATGATGAACCGGTGATGATATTACGAATGAAGTACCCCACTGCGATTTTGATCCAAATCGTTCTTTAACCCGTTTGCTAATGACGATGCACACGATGTCGCGGAATCATCAACAAACCATTTGAATCCTAGAATCGCACAATGTATACCAACATCAACCTCTACACATCGATGGACAAAAGACCATCCTCGGCTAATATTATTGGCAACCCGAATCAACCGGTCGTTACGAGACAACGTCTTCGCACGAGATGGTGAACATTGCATTTATGCACTCGCATGCGCCAATCGAGCCTAAAAACATTAAAGGCGCAATGACAAAAGACAATGGATTGAATCCATGCAAGAAGAACTCAACCAATTCAAGCGTCTTGAAGTATGGGAGCGGTTGAAAGACCAACGAGGGGTCTCGTCATTGGTCTCAAATGGATTTGGAAAAACAAATTGGATCTTTGAAGGGGCGTAATCCGAAACAAGTCACGTCTAGTTGCTAAGGGTTATCGTCGGGAAGAGGAATAGACTTTGAAGAATCTTTTGCTCCGGTTGCTCGTCTTGAGGTGTTCGGATATTTCTCGCGTTCGCGGCTCATATGAATATGACGGTCTTTCAAATGGATGTCAAAGCTGCGTTTCTCAGCGGACAAGCGAAAAAGCGGTTTATGTCACCAACCCGAAGGATTCGTTGATCGAGTGCCGAACCATGTCTACAAAGCGAACAAAGCTCTTTATGGTCTCAAACAAGCCCTCGGGCATGGTGCGATAAGCTATCATCTTTCCTCATTGCTAATAATTTCACCAAAGGCTCGGTTGACCCAACTCTTTTATACAATATCACGGGCACATATCTTAATTGTTCAAATTCGTGGATGACATCATTTTGGGTCTACACATAAAAAGTTTTCAATCGCTTTTGCAAAACTAATGAAGAAAAATTTTGAAATGTCCATGATGGGTGAACTTACGTTCTTTCTAGGATTGCAAGTTCATCAATCACCCGTGGTATTTTCTTGAGTCGATCTAAATATGCCCTTGAATTGTTAAACAAATTTGGAATGAAAACACGTGATACTTATGCCACACCAATGACTCATACCAAGAAGCTAGCGGCGATTTACATGGGAAATTAGTTGAACCTACCAAATCTTGAAGTATTATTGGGTCTCTCATGTATCTAACGACTAGCAGACACGATATTGTCTTTGCCGTTTATCTATGCTCCCGTTATCGATCGCGACCAAGCTGAAACCCACCTCTACGAGGCTAAAAGAATCCTCCGATACATCAAGGGAACCATTAACTTGGGGATCCGGTATCAGAAGGATTTCGGTTTTGAACTAATCGCTTTTGAGGACGACCACGCGGGATGCTTAGACTCGAGGAAAAGTACTTGAGAGCTCTACAATTTCTTGGTGATAAACGGTGTCTTGGCAATCAAAGAAGCGAGGATTGTACATGTTGTCATCAACGAAGCGAGAATATGTAGCCATGTCGCGTGTTGTGCTCAAGTCATATGGATGAGAACACAACTCAAAGACTATGGTTACGTGTTTGACCGAATCCCGATGTCTCTGCGACAATCGGTGCCATTGCGATCTCGTGCAACTCGATTCGACACTCGAAATCAAAGCACATCGATCTACGCTATCATTTCATCAAGGACCACGTGGAGCAGTGCTGTTGAATTATACTTTATGGGTGCGAATACCAATTGGCGGATCTTCTCACCAAAGCCTTGCCTCCGCTAGGTTTAATGAGTTGGTCCACGGATTGGTATGAGGTGTTTGACTCAAGAGGAATTGGATGACCTCTTAAAAGCAGTCTTAAAACACATCAAACACCAAAACATCTTTTGTAAATAATTTTCAAAACAAAATACAAAAATATAAAAACGATAAAACAACAAAAATATTCTTCTAATCTAATTTTCTTTCAACATGGCAAGTACATTTCTTCCGTCAACACTATAATCTTTCAAAATTCGAGTATTTTTCCGATCAAGTGTTGAGGGAGAAAATAAATCATAATTGTTTCAAAACATCGTGTACTTGCATGTTATCTTATCCGGTTGTTTCTTTTATCAATGGTGGTAAAATTTCTGGTTCAATGACACTCCTCGGACTAAAATTTATAACCTTTCATTATTTCTTAAGTCGAGGGGGAGTGTCGTCAAGTTTCTTTCTTAAAATCTTTGTTTGGTAACCAAAATGGAAGTTAAAAGGCTTTGTTTGAAAAAGGAAAAGGTGGAGGGACCAAAACTGTCAAAATGTTAAAGTTATTTTAATAAAAACATCCTCCACCTAACATTACCCTCACATTTATTACTTCTAACCTAAAAGATCCTACGCCTAATATTCATTCAAGAAATCGTGTTTCGATCATCAATCTGTAAGTGGTTTTGTGTTCTTAACGTAATTTTAAACAATGGTTTTGAATTTCATACAAATCCAACGGTTAAAACTTAAGATTCAACGAATTTTGTGTTTTACGCATAAGGGTTAGAACATATAATCACTTGTTGTGTGTTTTGGTTAAAAGATTGTGTCAAAATGCTTTAACAACATCAATGATATCTTTTCTATGCTCAAAATACACCCAGAAACACGAATTAATGGATTTTGATAATTAGGGTTTATGAGTCGATTTGGGTGTTTTCAAATGTGAAGGGTTTTGGTCAAAAAGATTGTTGTGTGATACTCATATCATGTTGAATTAAAGGTTTCCAGGTTCTATAACCACCCAGAAACTCTAAATGATTAAAAATTTGGAATTAGGGTTTAAAGTTCATAAGTTTGGGCATCTTTGATTCTCCACGATTTAGATGTTATAACTTGGTTTATAGACTCTCACAACATCTTAGAACTACCTAAAATTGTTTGGTGCAAATCCATGGTTAGAAATTATACGCGTAATTCATAACCCTTAGGGTTTTGACCTACGCGTATGACTTTCTACTCATAACTGTTTATCGAATGTTCATGCCATGATTTGTTGTTAAAATGAATTTTTGTGTTAATATTGATGATTTGATGAATTTATTTCAGGCTTGCTGCGCTTAAAATTCAGAATCAAGGTCATTTGAATCTCTACGCTTAAGGATTACCTTACGCGTAGGCAGTTATGCGTAAGAGAAATCCTACGCGTAACTACTACGCATAAGGTTCTACAATGGGACTACGCGTATCCTGTGAAGGATATGCGTAAACAGTGACTCTACGCATAAGGTCTACTCTTACGAGTAAGCCTTACGCGTAAGGTCTTTATCGCCTCTGGCGTAAGCCCTACGCATAAGGTCCCCTTTTCCGCGTAACATTTCTTACGCGTAAGTTAGGATCCTACGCGTAAGCTTTCGTCTCTGCGTATATCATTTCATTTACGCTTAACTTTGCCAAATCTACGCCTAAGCCTTGATTGACCTTCATTATGAATTGTTACGTGTACAAACTTGTAAATAAACTAATCATAACGTCACGAATCCAATAATGTCACTAATAAACTTAATCGTTTGATATGTTGTGAACAATAAGTGATAACATAAACTTTAAAACTTAAAGTTAACTAACTCACGAAACATTTCACGGCGTCATTAGACTATTGGACAAACAAGTGACTTAGGACTCGTAACAATCATTGACCTCGTACATTCAATAACTAGACAATAAAACCTTCTATTGACTAACATTATGTCTTTCGATATGTTGGTTCTTTTGGCTAATGTTATTTCGAGATCACGACATGGTTGCTCAAATGAATGTGGATGCACACGAGGTTCTCACTATTGCGATATCTTCCCAAATGGCTATCCAGAAAGATTGGAAAGAATAACCTTAGGGTTGATTTTGAAACCCTCACATGCTCGAATCTTCTTGTCTCATTCTTGTGGATATTCTAAGGAATCATCCATACCGAACATGCTCTCACACTCTGCAGCTGTCGGAAATCTACATTCGACAATTCGGAACTCTATGCGAGAGGATCACAGTCAAAGTGCGGTGGCGGTGACACTTAATCACAAACAAGTCACCATCACTCATGCGGACTTACGGGCTGTTCTTCTCATTCACGAAATCGAGCCAATGACTTCTTTGCCACACCTCTCGAGGAGCAGTTCTTCAATTCTTGCTTGATATTGGCTATGATGAAGCTTGAGGAATTATCTACTAAGCATTCTCATGTGGAGCTTAAGAACATTCCTCAACCGTGGAGAACCCTCTACCTCATCATCACCAAATCGGTCTCTCGGTCGTGATAGTGGTTATGAGCATCCAAAGCTCATGGAAATGCAAATCTTCGGTCTCGATCAATAAGAAGGACATCGAAATCGAAGCGATATGGGAGGACATGATGCTATTTCACAAGAAGCTTGGCTCAAAGATTCCCTATGTCGGATACAAAGCTTTTGATCCAAAGAGCACTTGGGCTCAATCACGATATTCCACGAGGCTCAATGACCCGGACAATCACGATATGTTGGTGAACCTACCCTATCCATCGAATCAAGGAATCGTCAACAAAGAAACAGGTGTCGTGATGCACGATCACCTTCTATCTAAAGAACTCAAGAAGCTTGAAACGTACAAAAGGTATCTAGTAGCGATAAAGAAGGCAAAGTTGGTCACCTTGATGAAAAACTTGGGAACTCCTACTCGGAGAACCGAAGAGGAAATCTTGGAAGTGCGATAAGTTTCGAAAGTTATAGGAAACTTCCCAAAGGAATCCTCCTCGTAAAAGGATTGTTCCGTAAAGAAGGCGAACCTATTCCCTTTGAACCGAAAAGAAAGCTTTTGAAAGCTCTGAAGGTACCGACACGAGATGAAGAGATTACCTACTCACAAGCGCAAGGATGACAATCCTTGGTACCAAAACCTCCAAGTCCTCAGGCGATAAAGGAAAAGGAAGACTCTGCACTTGTGCCCTATGATGAAAGCTCGAAGAAGAAGAAGAGCTCTTGGATCAATCCTACATGAAGAAGCTTAAATTCGTTAGTCACCTTCAAAAGCTAAAGAATTTGCAAAAGACCAAATGGGTGGCCCGGAGGATCAAGTGGTCTTGCCACTCTTCACCAGTCTGATGCGGTTAATCGACCCGATAAGGGATCGGTGCCACCACTCTTCTGCAACAACAAAAGCTTGTGGAGGATACTATCGAATATGAGTTTGAAAACTAAAAGCGAGAAGTCGAGAAAGATAAAGATCTTTGATTATGACAAGTCGCTCGGAAAGTCCTACGTTCTCGGAGGAAACTTGAACCGCCTAAGGACCCCGAGTCTCCTCATGTCTCCTCCTCATCGATTCTTCATCTCACTCCTCACCACCACTATCAAAGAAGTCAACCAAATCAACATCCAAATCGTGAAGAAACCACCTCGATCTTGGATTTCTCAAACTCATGAAAGAATTGTAAAAGTTGTCAAACAAGTCGAATGAAAGACATGTTATCTGAAGTTTGAACTTTCTCAATCAACAAATACAATATCTACATGGCGAGAATGACAAGATGCAAGAAGAAAGGAAGTTTATCCAGAATTCATGAGAAGTCATCGTCAAGAGGCTGAGCGAAATGATCAAAGGTTACACTAACAAGTACCTTCAGAAATCGTGCCTAAAGTCACAAAGGAGATGTTTACGAGACAACTATATCCGAATCTTATGCGGATATCCAAGCAAACTATAAGATCAACACCTTTAACCGTCACAATCAACCCATCGATCTGTAGTTTCTCGGATAATGAATTGGTGGCCAAGCTTGTCACACAAATGTCTAAACGATTCGGGACATTTACTTGATGAAGGTAAGCTGTTTCAAGCATTGTTGGACTACCAACTCAAAAAGCATGTAGATTGAGCGAGAAAAGTCTAAACGTCCTAGAGGCGATGAAGATAAGGATCGGGATAAGAATGATGAAGCTAAGCGTCGAGAAGAAGTCCGGTGAATCCTCTTCTATGTTACCTCCTCTCCAACGGACTCCCACTCAACAAAGGTCTCCTCCCGTTCTTCTACAAATAAACCTCGGGACGATTCCGAGTTACCACCCCCGACTCGAGAAAACCGGTGATCACTTTGAGTATACGGGTGGTGACGATAAAGAGGTCCTGAGCCCCTACAACAACCCACCTCTCCCAAACAAGTTGAAACCAAGCATCATCATCTAGGCCTTGAAAAGAAGAAGAAGGCGCCTCGGTCGGCGTCGTATCTTGGCTAGATGACGACAAAGCAAGAATTTGAATGGTTCTCTACTCTTGTTAACAACACTCCTACCACGAAGAAGGTCGAATTTGGTAGATGGTAATACATTGGAGCATGCAAAACTTTTGCAAGAAAAGTTCCATGTGAAGAAGATGACGAAATCCGAGTTGAGGCGAATCAAGAATGAAGCTTTTCAACTGTGGAAAGATAGCTCAGAAAGTGCCATCGAGGTTGAATATCACCTTGAAAACATTGCTCTAGCTATGTCTAACAACATGGATTGGCTCAACCCAGAAGCAAACGTCGACTTCACTAAACGGGACAACCCTCCATACTACACCGACTGGTCAAGACCTCTACCAACAATTGGCCAACCAAATGAACCTAGGATTCCATTCAGATATTTCTTCAACAAAGACACGGAATTTCTTCTACATGGTGGCGATGGATCGAAATACGCTACATCTTTGACACTTCCATTTCCTGCTGACCATATACTCAAAGCGCATAGCCATCGAGGCGTGCCAATCACTTGTTCTCGACAAAGTGGAAGCATACGACCGAGATGCATGTGTACGGATTCATCACCGGCGAAACGTCAAGAATCTACTATGGTATGTCGGGGTTCAAGTCTCAACATGCGGTGTTCGATTACTAAGGATATCGTTGCCATCAAATCGTTGCTCTTTCATCTAAGTGGGACTACACCTTCCTAAAGAATATCGTGGTCAAACGACAAGATGAACAAGACTATGCTTTCTCTGAAGTCGACTTTGAGAATTTGTCTATCAACGACATTGAAGACATCTAACTTGCTAAAGTACAAGGTCGCATGAGACAATTTTCAACCGGTACAACGTGAATTCATCAAGTCATCGCTCATCTTCATCGACGCATAGTCATCAAGGAACGTGTAGAAGATCTTCATTGGCGGTTGAATCTTATCGCATCAGCGTAATGTAAGCGTGTCTCGTAAAGGACTTGTCCGAGTAGAAAGTACCATTCGAGAAACTCTTGGTAGACATGAACTTTGTGGTATGACAACCTTCGAGGTTTGTCTACACCTTCAAGGTAGTTATTAGAGCTAGTTGTCACCTAAAAGTCGAGAATGTAACTCTTTAACTATACAACGTAACCGTGTCTCGCAGGGATTGTCTATCTTGAGTTGATCAATTCAAAGTCGCGCTCTTCCCACACAAAGATGCATTTCTTTCAAAACTCTAAAGCACATGTGGAAGGGAGTATTTATGCAAAATACTATCTCTCACGATGGTTCAAACATGATTTTCATTTACAAACCCTTTGAGAGATTCTTCACAACGATGGTTTTAATGGCAACATAGGTTAGTCATGGAGTTATAAGGTGACTAAGGTAGGAATAATCGTCTATGATCCGCCAGAGTAGGAGGATCTACCCAAGGACATCACAAATAGTTAGTACTTAGAAGTCCTTAGGTACGATTATAAAAGGAGAAAATGAGAATCGAGAGAAAGAAGGAGTTGAAGAATCAAAAGAAATGCAAAGAAAGGGTGAAAAGAAATAGCCCTCAGTTATTCAACTTAGAAGGCGGACAAGGGTTCAATTCATATACTCTTGGTTGTCACTTAGTGACGCCGGTATTGAAGATTAAAAGTCGTCATGGACCCGGTGGCGCATGCACTAAACCTTCTTAGCCACTCAAGTTTCTCTACGGAAGCTTGTTTCATTCTCACGGGGAACCCTACGTAAACTATTGGCTTTCTCTTGAGATGTTGGTATTGAAGAAGGAGACCCTCTCCCTAGTCTCCGCTCGGAAAACCAAACGCACTATTGAGTCTAGAGCCACGAGATTCATCAAAAGATCTCTTAGGAACACTTGACATTTTATCACTTGACGTTCAACAATAAGAATTTCGGTGGTACATTATCGAGTCCTTCACGGATCTTAGCAATCATCGAGAACATTTATGAGAGGTTCACATCTCGTGATCCTCGTGATTGAATGGAAACTCCGCCGGTCAACATCAAACGACCGATACGGCAGTCACATCGGTAACTTCCCAAGGATTACGCGGTGTGTCTCAAACGGTCTACGATCGTGAGGTGATGCTTGATGTACCTCAAATGACTCATCCGAGCTTGTAGATGTACTTGATACATCGCGTTATCTCACTTGTGGGACTCCGGTTCAGAGCGGCCTTTATAAGAATTAGAGTTGTGTTTTCACACTATGTCGTTAACACTCTCGAAGTTCAAACTTGTAAGTCTGGAACACGCTTATTACTAACCGCTTGAAATGTTTTCTTCTTATGGAAGCTCCGGAGCGGGATGATCGTCTTGATTCTTCTCATGCTCACGCCAACATCATCACTAATGAAAGTTCTATTCGGAAGCAACACTGTGATCGAGAATGATTCTTCGTCAAACCAAAGAATCTATAAAGTTAAAGACTTAAAGAACTTCATCAAGATTGAATTCCAACGTCAAAGAGCGTGTGAGCATGTTGAAGGATGGCGTGAGACACCGGAGCATTGAAGCGGACACGAGGCGGACTTGATGGAGACAACAACATACTATCACTTTCACAACAAGGAACAATGATCAAAGAACAAAGTTAAAGATGACGTCAAAGCATAACCGCTCAAAGAAGACAATTTCTACTACGGGAGATTGTTCAAATCAAGGCAATTCTTCTCACAAGAAAGAAGAATGTTAGAAGACGTCGAGCTACTATTACATCAACGCCTTCACCGTTCATCACCAACACTGAGGGGAGATTGTTGGAATCACCCTAGACCATAATCAAGTGTTAGTAATTAATATGTAATAGTTAGCTTTATTATGGCCTTTATGTTTGTAATTAGCCTTAGCCTTATGTAGAAGGCCCATAAGCCTAGGCCTTAGTCCAATAAGGAAATGATGGAAACTAGGAGTGTTGCCCTAGCTTTCCTCCTATAAATACCTTATGTAAACCCTCACTTGAGGGCTGGTTGTTCAAGTTATTCTCTCTTTCACATACCTACGCATAACCGTCCTTAATATTGTCTGTGTGTGTTTGGTTTGCTTGTTCAATCGCCTTATCTCTTTCTATATTACTTGTGTTTGTAAAACTTGTGACCTAACAACCACTGAAGAACCGCTGCATGTTCCCCTAAAACAAATATTCACCGAAACCAAAAGTTGTCATTTCACATTCAAGCTGACATTGTTTACGGTTTTGGCTTGATTTTGTAAAATCCCGCGAAAGAACCTATTTCTCGGTTTAAATCGTGAACTTGTAAAATCCGTAACAATGAAAACATCCCGATAATAGTAAGGTGCATTTAGGATCTATCTTATGGTTTATTCTTGGTTTTGTAAAATCCATGAAAAATCTATTTTTCGGTTTAAACCATAGAGTTGTAAAATCCCGTAATGATGGAACCATCCTGGAGAAAAGGAAAGTGTATTTCGAGATCTTATCTGATGCTAGTGCTACAGTTTCTGTTTCAAAGAAGAGATAAAAGGGTGTACTTCATGAATTGAATGTGTGTTTGGATATTCGTCATGGCAGTATGGTTGTTACTTGGTCGGGATGAAACCATTATCAGAGTTCACTTAAAACGTCAAAGGAGGCTATAATTGAGCTTTTATCTAGAAGATGTGACAACGGGGTTAATTCACTATTATTTATTTGAGGTTGAAGTGAAATATCACGAGCGAGTGTACTTAGTATCTGAAGGTATCGGGGATGGATGGATGAAGATTCTTTAAGATCCTTGTTCAAGCTTATTATTCAAAACGAAGACATGGAAATCTAGTTATTGTTGGGTGACTTTACCTTTTCTTTTACCACTTGGGGAATTGGGCTCTTATCACCTCAAAATAACTATCACTTTAAGGAGTTACGTTGTAGTGCTCAAATGTCACATTCAATTGTGGATTTTCAAGAGGTAATGTACGTCTATTACTTGATGGTTGGTTGGTTGAAGAGTATAGAGTACTTAGAGATTCAATGGAGCATGAATTCTCGGCACCGCTCTTTGTTACATATGTGCAAGTATAAGTCACGAGTTCGGGTTAGTTTACTTCAGGGTCAAATTCATCATATTGGGTTTTCTTCATCAGCTGTCACGACAAATAGCCTACTGAATGATAATGGGTTGATCACATGTTTTGCCAAAAGAGATCGAAAAGAGAGAGATAATGACGTATGAACACAACAGTTCATGCCTCGTTCTCTAAAGAAAAGAAAAGTAATGCGTCTCGAAGGCGCTTTATCTTTGAAAGAAGAGAAATCTTCTTATGACGTATGAACACAACATTTCATGCCTCGTTCTCCAAAGAAAAGAAATGTATGCGTTTCATGCGCATTATCTTGGAAGAAGAGAAATCTTCTCATTAATGACCATTCTCATCAACATGCTTCATACTTTTCCATGCGCTTGGTCATCAAGTGATCCAGACATCTGTAGATTGTTTTCTAATTCCACTTTCTCAACTATAATGACGATGGCGACATCCCTGTGCTAATTTTATGGGGAGAAGTGTGAATAGACTACATTTGGATGATGTTCACTTATTTAGTCAAGAATGGCATCTCCGTATGCAATTCTTGAGGGGAGAAAAGTGTGATTTTTTTTTTTTTTTTTTTTTTTTTTTTTGAGAGAAAGTGAAAGATATTATTATGAGCTCCAACTCTCTACCTTGGGAGGTAGAGAGTATTTATAGTCTTACATAAACGCCACACAACGGGTGTGGATCAACATACAGGTGGTAAAGACCGTCCAGTCCTCCACGGTGTTACTTAACTAAATACTACTTAACATAAAATAACTATGACTACGAGCTTTTAACGATTATATATACTTGAGGTGACCGACTCTTTAATACACGGAATTTTCAATTCCTAACAATCTCCCACAAGGAGGTCACCTCAAACATATACTAAAAATACATTGAATACAATCGGATATTACATTAACAATTTTCCTTGCATTCTTGATGTAGTACTTTGCTCCAAGCTCGTAGTCATTGATTCCACTCATTGCATGTTTGGTTAATCCAAGTGGAGGTCTTTCTTGATCCACGTGATAATTAATTTGAGCCACTTTTGAGATCATCGACTAATAAAAATCTCGAGACATCCATTGTGGTGTTGGTATTATGTGATGTTGTGACTTTCGGACCGACATGCTCACATTACGGATCATGGTATCTTCACATCGAGTAAGCGAAGCGTTGATTCATGATATTGGCGAGCGTAATAGAAGCATGGAGTGAAAATATCGAGACATTGATGCACTTATCATGATTTCTTTTGAGATGAATGTGTAGTGTGAGCATGCGGCTATGGATTGACCGCTTCATTACGATCATTGCAAGCGTCGGTGTACACGCATAAAGCAGATTAGCAATAAAGCCCACGAAAGTGTCTTTGATCACTTCGTTGAATTGAGGTACACGCCCACGGTTCCCGTTGATTAGTACAATCTTGCCGTGATCGTGTATAATTCCAAAGAATTTCCTGAGCGGGGTTTCGCAATGCTCTAGTTGTTCTCAAACCGAACATCTCAAAGAAGACAACACGGAGTGAGTGAACCGTGAATAGAAATTCACCGATTGATGAAAGGAGATTTTGAAAGACAATCGTGTGTTGCTCAATAGAAATTGTTTTTGCAATACAACGAAGGTTTTAATGAAAATCAATTATCAATCATAAAACACCTTTTGATTTGAAATATTCGAACACGGTCAATGTGCTAAAGAGAGTAGTTTTAAGCACAATGACCGGTTTTTCAAAGGTATCCGTCAATCCATAACCTCGAACCGTGATTGATTCAAAAGATAGAATCGCCCATTGTTTCTGCTCGGTTGTCACATGGTTGATCTATTGAATAGATCTCACATGCCACCCACCAGAGCTTGTTTGATGTTGGCTCGAGGGCTTTCCATCTTCATTGTGAATATGTTTGCATATCACTCGGATGTTCCGCAATACCACAAGGATAATGCATAGGACTCAAGATATAATCTCTCTTTCCACATTGTGAAGCAGAGAGTCTTCATTGAAAGTATCCTAATGAGATTTATTGATGATCTCGTGGCTCTAGACTCAATATGTGCATATTTGGATCCGTCTGGGAGACTAGGAGAGGTCTCCTCTTCAATATCAACAATCTCTAAGAGAAAGTCGATAGTTAATGTCGGTTCCCGTGAAAATGAAACAAGTCCTTTTAAGAGGAACTTGAGTGGTTTTGGAAAGTTGAAGTGCGATGCGTCCTTTGGGTCCATGACGTCTTGTCTTCAATACCGATGTTACCATCGGTAGCATATGAATTGAACCGGTTTACCCCTAAAGTTGAATATATGGAGGGCTATTTGTTTTCACCCTTTTTCATTCAATTCTTTTAATTCTTCAACCACTTGATTGCTTACCGATACTTCATAGCTAGAACCTTGTTGGGTTTATTCGATTACTAGCTCGGCCTCACCGCACTCTTCCCATATCTCATTTTCTCCTTTTATCATCATACCTAAGAACTCTACACTTACTAGTGGATAGTCCACAGGTAGATCCCTCCGATTCGGCGGATCATGGGAACAAATACCTAACCTTATCATCCTTATATCACCGTACATAAAGTAAAGTTGGTCGGTCTATTTGGTATTGTTCATCCGCCATTTGAACCAATTGAAAATCAATCCAGATACTTGTGATATAGTATCAAAACATTTTGTACACGAATTGTTTTGATATTTTTAGAACAAGTGCTCCCCTCAACATGTGCATCAAATGTTTGAAATCGTTTTGCACACGGAGGCAAGAGGAAGAATTAACTTCTTTGATTACCATTTTCAAAAATATCAACATCACTTCCTAATCGAATCAAGTAGATAAAGCATTTTGGGGAAGGATGAGGTTTTCATGATTTTGCTCCCCTCAATATGTGCTTCGAGATTTGAAAAGAGTTTTGCACATACTAGAGGAACACACGCATATTGAGATAAGAGATCACGTTTGAATCATAGGTTTAAGATAGATGCTCCCCTCAACATGTGCATGGAAAATTTGAAATCGTTTGTCACATGTGGGAAGGAGAGCATGTACATCCTTATAAAACCATTTACCGAATTATCAGTTTAAATCCAATTTAAATCACACATTCTCCCCCGATCACAATTATCAAATCATTTGAGATTTAAATCCAATTTGCGTTGTTGATTGACATTTGAGAATATAAATGGTCATACGGCTCTAAACTCATGTAAGAACCGAGCTTCTTCTTATCGGGTCATCTTCACATGGATTTTTCTCTTCTAAGAGCCGTTGGTTGACATCTTCACTCAGATTGATGAGTTTATCGACAAAGTGCTTCCGGTTAATGCTTCACGTATACATCAACATGATGATTCCGAACAATCTCTTCTTGTTTGATGTGATTGGTAGTTTGGTGTTACCATCTTGTGTGTTCGTTGCGGCCTGATTGTTGATTTCCTTGATGAACATCTTTCTGTTCTTGTTTGATTGGGAGGGATTTTAGTTAAGGGGATTTGCAAGATGTAAGTTAATTGGGATGCTTTTTGGTGGGATGCTTTTTGGTGTGAGTTGAAGATGTTAACTATCTATTCCCCAACTGAACAATCTTGAAGAAGGTCGAGTCTACAGTCAGTTCTACATTATCTGCTACATGTTAGAAGACTAAAGACGAGTTGCATTTGATTATCTAAAGACTTCTTCTTAATCTGGGCATTTATCAAACATATTGTCGGTTCAGGGGAGAGCACTAATTGAGGGAGAGTAATATGTTGAATTTAATCCCCAATTAGACTTGCTCACATTCTTCAGCAAGTTGATTCTCACAAAGACTTCAAGCGTTCTTCTCAAAAGATTTCGAGTATATGGGCTGATAAGATGTTGTTGATTCTGAAGTGTCAAAACCAGTGAGGGTGAAGGAGACACGCATCTAAACGCGAGTAAACTTGATGAACTTAATACTTCTAAGTAATTGAAGATATCCCGGAAGACAAATGTTATTACATGAGAGAAACTCAAGGTTTGACTCATGGCGAGTAAACTTGATGAACTTAATTCTTCTAAGTGATGAAGATATCCGGGAAAACAAATTTCATGACCGCAGAGAAACTCAAGGTTTTACTCATCAAGCGTTTAGTGTTATTATTCCAACTATGTGGGGAAGTGATGTTAGTAAAAGTTTCAAGATAAAGAGGTACACAAGTATGACATATTCTGGGAGATAAATGTATAACATGAGGAGGTGTTATCGTTATTCTTTCGGTGGGAATGTGTGTACTTTGGGTTCTTGAGCTTCATACACGATCATCGTGACCGAAAGATGTGAACATTGGGAGGTGTTCTTCATTACCCTCATGATGTGGATTCGGGAGAGTTCTTGGATATTGGTGTACTTGGTTCTTGAGCTTCATACACGATCATCGTGACTAAAGATGTGAACATTGGGAGGTGTTCTTCATTACCCTCATGATGTGTATTCGGAGAGTTCTTGAGCATTATACAAAGAGATTGTCTCGCATCAATTCAACTACTTGGTGGAATTGTTCTCTTGACACCTTTTGGAATGGATTGCTTGCACTTGATGGTTATGAAATATGAGAAGATTATTTATGAGTGGGATGATACGTTCTTGATCTATTTTGATGATATAACCCCGAACGGAGAATCTCGATTATCGTTCTTAAAAGGAGCAATGGGATTTATGTTAAATGGTGTTCTTTTACGCACTGGCTAAGACAAGCTTGAAATAGAGCTTTGAATCGCTTTCGGCTAAAGGATTTTCGGTTTGGGGAAGTCGCCAAAGTCTCACTTTCGGATGGTTCAATTTCTTTTTATTCAAGAGCCCTTGGAAGCTTTGGTGGTGAATGTTTAAGAGATGATGACTTTATCTTCTACAACGGGTCTGTTCGATATCCTTATCTCGGTACTCGTATCATCATCTTCTTATACTATATCATCATCTCTATCTTTGTATATATTTTAGGAAAAACAAAATACAAAAATATAAAACCAAAGAAACCAAATACAAAATAGAAAACCAACAAAAAGAAAATAGAAAATATAAAACCTTCTAAAACCCATAAAAATTAGAAAATTTGAAAAGACAAAAAATATGTTTTCTCAAGACATGTCTTCGGTATCGATAACATCTACGGTCTTAGAAATGTCATTCAATAATGGCACGGGACCATAGATGAAGTTCGAGCAGAGGTGTAAATATTCTGCTTCAAAACATGTCACAAATCATATGGCTTACGCTATTTCGTGATCAGAACCCGGCTTCAAAATGGCTTCGAGTTACTTCAGATCAGAACCCGTGCTTAAAACTATGGTTTGCTATTATTTCGAGATAGCAACCCGTTCTTTAAAGAAAGGAAAGTCTTTGCGCTAAATCTATTTTCAAAATATTTCGCACTTATCCTAAAACAAAACAAGGAAAGCATGTCTTCAAAAGGCTGTTGTTCCTACACAAATGTTTTTCCGTCTAAAATTCTTCTAAAAATATTTGTTGTGTTTTCAAAATGGTGGAAAATGAGTTGCTTAAAATCAATCGATTCGTAGTTTTTATAAAATTTGGAAACTCAATCAATGACTTCAAAGACTTTTAAAATCTTTTATAAAATGAGTTATTGGTTGAGGAGGAAAATGTTTTCAAATCTATATCTTCTAACGAGCTTTTTAATTATCCTAATATGCTTAATTAAAATGATGATTAACCTATGTTGAAGGACTAGGTGCCAAGGATATGATTGCTAGGATTAGATAATTAGAGTTTGATGAACACATTTTCTCATACATTTAAATGATCCGATTGATATGTTGCATAGACTTTTATTAGTCGACTCTTGTTTGGGTGATGTCGACCACCATATATCTGTATGTGTGTTCACTAACGATGCGTGTATATTGGTTATAAGAATGTTCGATCCGGATCCCAGATTAATATGATTGGATGCCGAAGGAAAGGGTAACTATATCTTGGGTTGACAAATGAAGAAACGGAGCTTAATTGGACTTCTATGGAGAGTTGGCATAAATGCAACGAAGAGGTCTCACCGCATCAAGAAATGTTTTCTTCTAAGTGATTGAAGAAACAGAGCTTAATTTGACCTCGGTTGGCATTCAAAATGCAACGAAGAAGAAGTCTCATTGCATCGCCAGACGGTTTTTCTTCCAAACCCTACAAAGAACAACAATGAAGCTTCTCAACCACCTAACGATCTTTGTGGGGATACCATTTTTAAACAATTTTGATTAATTTGATTAAATTGTTTTGAAAATGGAAAATATTGTTTTGAAAATATATTGGACTAATTTTTTGAAAATCACCGGACTTCTTGTTATCAAAACCTAAGTCACTAAATTATTGACTTCTGTCATGGATTGAGGGGGAGAGTGATTTAAAATAAAATATCTTCAAACGATATTTCTTCATAAAAGGTCCGTCTGTACAACAATTAGTGGTGATCTAAAGATTTAATGTTATGTCATGGTATGATTTTCTTCAATACTCAAAGATCTTACAAAATGAAATTTTTTCTATTCTTGTTTGATTGTGAAATTGTTTTATTTTACTTAAAGGTCTCTTAAAACAAATCATACCTGACACTAACAATCTTTAATGTCTAAATCTGTTCCTATCTGTCATCTTTCAAAATTAAATCTTGCCACGTCTTTCCCCTAAAATTTTCTAAATAATTTAAATCTTTTGAGATTACAAATCTCAAATGGTTTGAAATTTTTGATCGCGGGAGAGATCGTGATTTAAATCTCAAATCTGTTTTAATGGAATTGGTTTTAGTCCTTCAAAGGCACTCCTGCCTCCATGTGCCAAACGATTTCAAATACACAATGCACATGTTGAGGAGGAGGATTTATCCAAAACCGGATGAGTATTTAAACAAGGCCACATTTTCTCCCATGTTTTCTAAACCCAATTAAATCACTTGGGATCCAAAATCTCAAAGGGTTTGATATTTTTGATCGGGAGAATTTGTGATTTAATAATGAAATTTGATAAAAGGTGATCGTTTTGATTTAATTGTGCCGTCGCTTTCATATGTGCTAAACGCTTTGAATCTTGAAGCACATATTGAGGGGAGCAAATAAACTATCGAGGTACGAAAGCTTTTAAAGTGATTTATAAAGTACCTTGATTGAGTTTTCAAATGGTTTCTTAATGGCTCTTGTGATTGTGGATGTGCTTCAAATTAACTCTTGCCTCTATGTGATAAAATGTTTTCAAATATCCTATGCACATATTGAGGGAGAATTTACCAAAGAAAATCAAATGGCTTTTTCTATGAAAATTGTGATCAAAGAAAATATTTCAAAGTCCTCTTGCCTCCGTGTGCTAAACAATTTCTAAATCATATGCACATGTTGAGGGGGAGGTTTTCTAAATGATCAAAACTATTAAGGTACAAAATGCATTGATCTCGTATCACAAGTACCTTGATTGTTTTTCCAAATGATTTTTCAATTGGTTTCAAGGAAGAATGAACTGTACCAAAAGACCGACCATTTTACTTTATGTATGGAGTTATAAGGATGGTGAGGTTTTTGAAAGAATTAGCGACTTGTACCGGTTTGACTTTTGAGTCAAACTGAAAAGCTAGCGACTTGACAGACCTAGCGACTTAATGGTAGCGTGTTGTGACTTAAAGTGGCTAGCGACTTGACACAAGATTTAGGCTAGCGACTTGTGACAGAAATGAAGAAGAAGAATTGATAACAAATGACCCTCGACCACATCACCCACCAACCTTATATCAAAATACAATTCGACCTCAGCTTATAACATCATCAGTCCAAAAATATCATTTCCATAAAATCAATCCTACATCTAGACTCACTTCAAAGGACCCTCACAAATCTCTCCTGAAATCACACGACTCAAAAACAATAACTGTAGAAGAAATTACAACAATCTCAGCTTTGTTTCACTAATTCTTGCAATCTTTTAAAGATTGTTTTAAGTAAAACAAATATCATCATAGACCCAATTTGTGATACTTTACGAAATTAAAGACATGAGAATAACAAGTATGTTACTTCATTCCTTGATTTGTTTAAATTAAACGAATACAACATACCACAATAAAAACCTACCCGTAATTTGTCAATGATCTTGAAACCGATTTAACTCCCTCCTGCCATCCCTGTGGCAAGGCTATCCGTTTCTAGGATAGTTGTGTTCAACGTTGTATGGTAACTGATGGGGCGGATTCATTTGTGATATTGATTAGGGTTTCGAATCATTTGGCTATCCATGGTTTTATATGTGATGTTCGGAGTATAAAGCAGAAGTGGGAGGAAAAGGTTGTATTTTCCTTGATGGCGTTATGATTGTGATTTTAGGGTTTGATGGTTGAGAAATATTAGGAGAGGGAGGCGTCTAATTTTGAGAATGTATTTAGGGTTTGATACGTGAGATTGGGGAATTCATTTGATGTGTTAGTAATTTATACACCCATAAATTTTAGGGCAACTGGTTGTTAACATGGGCCTCGTGGACCACTTGTGTATAAACCGGCCCGGATTGGACTTAGATCCGCTATGGAATATATGTTGGACGTGGGACATGTTGTGACTAATAACACACCAATAAACTTTGTTGGGCATTCTATGCAACTTAATGGGCCGAGTAGGTCTTGCACTGGACTTGATTTGGTGGGTATTTCACTGATGAAACGGATATTGTGGGTATTGGATTACTAATTGGACCAAGTAGTAATGTTGGATCGAATGATATTCTTAAGTCGGCCCGGACATGTGTTAAACTAATTTGAACTTGGATGTTTGATGTCATGAGCCTTCTAATGTTTAAATGTTTAATGGATATGCATGTTGAGATTTATTTTGGGCTTATGGACTTAATTCACTATTTGGTTATGTGATTTAATGATAAAATTTGGTGAAGAGATTTATCGATGAGTCTTGTGATAATGAGAGTTGATATATGATGAGATTTGTCATGGTATGATATTTGAGGAGGAGATTTGTTGAAGAAATTTGATGATTTGATGTGATGATGAGATTCGTTATGATTACAAGGTTTGGTACTTTGGTTTATGTAGTTTTCACGGAAGACACTGTGTCACGGCTTGAATTGATGTTTGTGCAAAGTCGACCATGGGTTGTTTATACGGTATTTTTACTTGGATTTGAAGTGAGGTTTTTGGTGCAATCGTTGGAATCACTCCTAAACCATAATCAAGTGTTAGTAATTAATATGTAATAGTTAGCTTTATTATGGCCTTTATGTTTGTAATTAGCCTTAGGCTTATGTAGAAGGCCCATAAGCCCAGGCCTTAGTCCATTAAGGAAAGGATGGAAACTAGGAGTGTTGCCCTAGCTTTCCTCCTATAAATACCTTATGTAAACCCTCATTTGAAGGTTGGTTGTTCAAGTTATTCTCTCTTTCACATACCTACGCATAAACCATCTTTAATTATTGTGTGTGTGTGTTTGGTTTCTTGTTCAATCGCCTTATCTCTTTCTATATTACTTGTGTTTGTAAAACTAGTGACCTAATAGTGGTATCAATCGCCTACTAGTTGGGTGAACGTATTGTTTGAAGTGAGTTTTGGTCTCACGCATAAAACACGGTCCATTTCTTTGGTTAGCTTAAAACGCATTTTTACACTTTTTAATCCAAGATTCTTGTACTTTCGGTGTTATAAGGTGTTAAACTAACGTTTTTGGCAAAAAGTTTGGAACTTTATGCGTGGATCATTGTTTTGAACTAGTTTTTATTCGTGGGTGTAGTTCTACGCGTAATGCTTTTAGAAGGTTTGGTTCATCAAATCTCACACTCTTGTGTTATTTGGTGATCTTGAAGCTATTTCATCACACAAAAACTGGTTTAGAAACATCTTTGAGCAATATCAAATTTACGAGTAAACCTACGCGTAGTGAAACCCTAAAACTACGCGTAAGTCTTTCCTTGGTTTGATCTTCATTTTCGTGGTTTACTCCGTGTTTTCTTGCTTGGATAAGCCTGAAAATACGTCGACTTTGGATATCTTTTGCACTGTGAAGTGTAAAAGATCACTTGGGATAAAACCCTAAAATTACGCATAAGCATAAGCTTACGCCAGAAATCCCACGATAAGATTTTTCTTACGCCTAAGCATAGTCTTACGATAAGATAATCCCACGCCTAACTTTCTACGCCTAACTTTTGTCTACGATAACTTTAGCGTCTTTTCCCTACTTACGCAGAAGCTAAAACTACGCAGAACTCCTTATTGTTACGCGTAACTTTGGTGTTTTACGCATAAGTGCTACTTGGCTATTGTGATTTCTACGCCTAAGGATACTTCTTCATCAAAGGTTCATTCGACTACAAAGATCCATTTTACCAACACAAGTTTTCAACATGTCTCAACCACCATACTCTAACTATTTCCTTACACTTATCCTCAACGACAACAACAACTAAGTCCACAACATCAACAATGGAATCAACAACAAGCAATTTATCAACAACAATTTAATCAACAACATACTCCACAACTTGGTGCAATTCCCCCACCACAAATGGTTCAAACACCGCCAAGTCTTCAAGTTCAACCCTACACAAATGACTTCAATCAACATCCATCAAGGAACACTATGAAGGAACCCACTTGGTTTGCAAAGATGTGTGAAGCTTTAAGCAGCCAACAATCAATTCATGAGGCTGGATCACTTGATAGACCTCCAATGCTCACTCCAGAAACTACGATCAATGGGTGATAAGGTTCTTTAGGTTTTGTGATCCAAGAAGCCACATGGAAAGTTCTTAAAGAAGGTTATCTTGAAGGTCCATTTGAGATGCCTCTTGTCATTGTATCCGGAGATCCTATCGCTATTCCACCAAGAGATGAACAAACAAACATTGCTATCTGCAGTGATCTAAATCCTCAAGAACTTCTACACTATGAAGTCGATGAGCTTGCAATGCAATATATCCTTTTAGGATTACCTAACCCAATTCTTCAAGTGTTGATGCTCAAAAGACCGCAAAGGAAATGTGGGACCATATTCATCTTCTTATGGAAGGATCAGACTCAATCGGGAGGATTTGGAATCCAAAATTTACTTGGCTTATGAACACTTCATGATTGAACCCGAGAGACACTAGAGTCTTATCATCATCGATTTTCGACATCATCAATGATTTGGATAAACACAACATCATCATGCCAAGAATTGCAGTAAATACTAAGTTCCCGAGTAGTCTTGGTCCCGAATGGGAGAAGTATGTCATTTTTCTCCGTCAAGCGAAGAATATGCATCATTCTACATATGGATTGTTGTACGATTACTTGAAGCCTCATGAAAAGGAAGTTGATCGGGAAAGGATTCTCCGTGCTCAAATTGCTCCACCTACACATCCCGAAAATCAACAACTTGCCTTATATGCTCAACAAAGTTATCCTCCTCAACAAGCAACTCAACCAACCGCCTCACCACACCAAACGATCAATCACAACAACCTCAACAAAATCAATTGGTTCCTTACAACAACAACAATGATCAAGCACTTCATAGTCAAACTAATGAGGAATCCGATCCGCTCAAGCATTGCAACAAGGATTTGTTATGATTGCTAATGCTTTTAGCCGTTATACCAACAAATCCAACAATCGATTCGCTCCTCATCCAATACACGAAATCAGTTGTTGTGAACAATGGACGAGTTGAAGTTCGTAATCGTGGTTATGGTCGTCAAATGGGAGGTGGTCAAGGGTTTAATGCTATGGGTAGGAATAACAACAGAGCTCAAGTGGTGGAACAGGAAATGCTCGTAATGGGTTGAATGGTCTTGATGCTACAACCGCAATGAGAAGGACACTGGCTAATGCATGCCCAAAGCCAAGGACTAGGGGCGTGCTTATTTCAAAGAGGCTCTTCTTTGGCTCTTAAGGATGAAGTCGGTGGATCTCTCACAAACAAAGAACAGAGCTTTATGGCGATGCGACTCGATGATGATATGGAGGACTTGCAGCCAATGCAAATTGTTATGTTGATGGCTAATATGCATGAGTTACACATGAGTGAAACAGCCCAAGTATGACATCGATGGCTTGTCTCGTGTACCGAACAAACCATCATCATATCTCGAACTAATATCTCCGCCAATATCTCGAATCCGACGGCTCAGATCGTTCAAAATGAGTCATCTACATCTCATTTCGACGATTTTCAAATAAACCTGTAGTTACATTTGACGATCAAGATGACCTTATGGTTTCCTTTGATAATCAAATTGACTCCGTGGTTGTACTTGAGGATCTAAATAATGATCATGTTGTGACTCACGCTGAACAAGCCGAACTGTTGCCTCATCCAGATTTTGCTCATTTAATTCAAGACCATCAAATCAAAATGGAGGAATGTTATGCATTAAATAAGGACTTAAAAAGCAAAATGCATCGTTAACCAAGGATTTTGAATGCTTACAAATGCAACTCAACTTTTCAAAACTCAAGAAAACTGTGAAAAAGGTTTTGAAGCCGCTTTGCTAAATCTCATCAAAACGAAAAATATTTAGAGAGACAGATCGTGATCTAGCCGCTTGAAGAATGCTTTGTTGTCTCGAAATAGAACAATCAAACATGAACATAAAAAGCAAATTAACGCCTCACCTTGGAAAATCAAAAGCTAAGGTCGAGTTGTTAACTTGTCAAAACAGTTCTCCACATACAAAAAGCATTCAACGAATCGGTAGATGACCTTCTTGAAGAAATTATCGACTTGCAAAACAAAATTAAAGAGTTTAAAGCGTTGTTTACAAACATGGTGAATCAAGAATACTATTGAAAAGTTTACTTTAAAACCCAATCCAAAAGGATATGGACCAAATCTAGCCGACATAAACCAAAGCTTTCACTAAAAACATTCAAACCAAACTCAAGTTTCCGGTCAGTAATATAAAATTAATGATATTGTTATGAGTGTTGTTGAATATCATCGTCAAGAGGAATTAGATGCGTAAGACGAGAGTCGATCAAAATTAAAAGCTGTTGTTTACAACAAACCTTTAATTATTCAAAACCGGTCACTTTCGTCACACCAACGGATTCTTCTAACACACCAAGGGTTATCATCAAAACACCGAGTCTTCTAATGTTAATCCCCAACCGATTATGCACAAATTTATGGTCCTTTACCTTCCATCTGAAGTAAACTCAAAACCCGAAAATCGCAAAATTCTTAGATATTTTGATATTTTCATGGTCGACCTCAAAACTTTAGAACATGAGATAGAATATCATTCGAAATCAAAGTTCAACATTTTCAATCGCTTCTAGCGAGAACAAAGAGACATTTTTCGTAAAAATCTTTTACCTAATGTTAAAAATTTGAAAAGTTGTGCATTAGCTTGGGAAAAGGATTTTCATAAGGAACTTGAGTCATGAAGGTCGCCGAGAAAACGGAAACATCTATTTCTAATACTAAACGTAAAAAGAAAATGTTGAGAAAAGATGTTGATCGACTCTTGGAAGATGTTATCGGCCGATATCCATAATGTTGTGTTATTCTATTCTTTGCCACATGCATCCGATTATATCTTTGCCGATAATGTTGACTCTGTGGTAACTGCTGAGAATACCGATAATGTGCTTCTTGATCGAGTCTTTAAAAGTCGAAAATAAACAATTACTTAACGAACTTTACAATGCAAAACGTCGTCTTCATTGGTGTGAAAAGATATTCACAATCATCAACTTAGTTTTCAAAAGAAAATCGCCGCTTGAGTGCAAAATCTTTCGATCCTAAAATTGAGCAACTGGATGATCAAAACGTGTCTTTGAAAAGTCAAATCTCAAAATATGAACAAGAACTTGTAAAAGTTAAACAGAATATGGTGTCATATTTGATTTACTCAATAAGACTCGACATGAAGCATCAAACGAACTTGATCACTATCTTGCTCACACTAGAGAAGTCATGAATTTTGTTGGTAATATTCGCTCGAAAATCAAGATTTGATTCACACTATCTCTAAGTTAAGAGAAATGTTAGGAAAGTATGAACAACTTCCGCCAACCATCATTAAGAGATTAGCACCAAGAACACTTAGTAATCGAGCACCTAGAATCCTACCGCCAAATCACAAGTTGCTAACGTGCTTCCTTCTCATCGAAACAGAATAGTTGCATTTTTCCAAACGTCCGCACTTCACGCCTAGGAGCACTCAATCAAGAATAGGAAGTTGCGACCTAAGAAAAGATCAATAAGGAATGCTAAAGTAGAAGAACACCCTAGGACTATGAATAAGACTCACGTTGCTTCCACTATAGATGTTGCGTCCGCAAATGTAATAGAAATAGTGATGTAACGAATGCTAAACCTTAAGCACTTTTGATATTCAACCGATGCACCTTGTGTTATTTGTCGAAAAGTATGAATTCGATTGTCATGACAAATGTGTTGCTAAAGCTATAATCTCTCGCTTACGGAATCCTAAGAATCGGAATACCTCTAGGCCCACTAATCATTCTAAGTCGTGTGCTTGGTAGACCGCCTCTTTAGATTCTAAGGCAAGCATTGTTGTCACCGTAGCTCCGGGCCACCTCCTAAGAATGTAGTACCACCTAGTGCATTCACTAAGACTAAAGCAAAGAGTAGTTATAGATGGCGAAATGGATATATAACACACTAGGATTTAAATGGATGCCTAAAATTATTAATGTGTGTATGTCTAATATACCGCTTGAACCCTCTAACATTTCGGGTTCCACATCTACCTCTATTCCATCCGTGTCGCCTCGTGTAATGCAGTGATATGATCATTCTCTGGATTGTTGATAGCGGAAGTTCCTGGAAACTCAATAGCCAAAGTGACATTGAGTCTTTATTGCAAAGATATTGTTGAGAATGCAGACTATAAAGGTTCAATGGGATCCAGAACTCGTCAGACAACTGCTTCGTGAGGTCAATTTTGTGATGATGGAAACGATTCATGCTCATTTTGATGAACTCGTAATTCTAGTCGGAGACGGCTTCTAGTAAGACATGGTTAGAACCCGGTCACAACCATTTAAACTTCCTCAACACCCATCGGCTACCGAACAAAGCCCCTCACATCACTCAAACCAACAAATGGAAAGGTTATTTGCTCCTCCGATTCAAATGATTGATATTGATGAACATGCTCCGGTGTATTCACTGCTTTTCCGCACAAACCCGATAATATTCCTATACCGATAAACCCGCTACAACAACCATCGTTGAAGATGCACCTACACCATTGACTCCACCACAACAGCTTGAACAAACCGCTTCCAACAATGATGAACCGGTGATGATATTCTCAAATGAAGTACCCCACTTGCGATTTTGATCCAAATGTTCTTTAACCCGTTTGCTAATGACGCTCTATTGCACGATGTCGTCGGAATCATCAACAAACCATTTGAATCCTAGAATCGCACAATGTATACCAACATCAACCTCTACACATCGATGGACAAAAGACCATCCTCCGCTAATATTATTGGCAACCCGAATCAACCAACCGTTACGAGACAACGTCTTCACACGATGGTGAACATTGCATCTATGCACTCACCGCCCGCTAACTCGAGCCTCAAAACATTAAAGACGCAATGACAAAAGACAACCGGATTGAATCCATGCAAGAAGAACTCAACCAATTCAAACGTCTTGAAGTATGGAATCGGTTGAAAGACCAACAGGGTCTACGTCATTGGTCTCAAATGGATTTGGAAAACAAATTGGATGTCAAGGGAACGTAATCCAAACAAGTCACGCCTAGTTGCTAAGGGTTATCGTCGGGAAGAGGAATAGACTTTGAAGAATCTTTTGCTCCGGTTGTTCGCCTTGAGGTCGTTCGGATATTTTCGCGTCATGCTCATATGAACATGACGGTCTTTCAAATGGATGTCAAAACTGCGTTTTCAATGGACAACCGAAGAAACGGTTTATGTCACCAACCCAAGGATTCGTTGATCCGAGTGCCCGAACCATGTCTACAAACCGAACAAAGCTCTTTATGGTCTCAAACAAGCCCCTGCATGGTACGATAAGCTATCATCTTTCCTCATTGCTAATAATTTCACCAAAGGCTCGGTTGACCCAACTCTCTTTATACAATATCACGGGCACATATCTTAATTGTTCAAATTTACGTGGATGACATCATTTTGGGTCTACACATAAAAGTTTTCAATCGCTTTGCAAAACTAATGAAGAAAAATTTTGAAATGTCCATGATGGGTGAACTTACGCTCTTTCTAGGATTGCAAGTTCATCAATCACCCGTGGTATTTTCTTGAGTCACCCAAATATGCCCTTGAATTGTTAAACAAATTTGGAATGAAAACACCGTGATACTTATGCCACACCAATGACTCATACCAAGAAGCTAGACGTTGATTTACATGGGAAATTAGTTGACCCTACCAAACACCAAGTATTATTGGGTCTCTCATGTATCTAATACCAGCAGACCGATATTGTCTTTGCCGCTTATCTATGCTCCCGTTATCGATCGCGACCAACTGAAACCCACCTCTCGAGGCTAAAAGAATCCTCCGATACATCAAGGGAACCATTAACTGGGGATCCGTATCCAAGGATTCGGTTTTGAACTAATCGCCAGACGCCGACCACGCAGGATGCTTAGACTCAAGGAAAAGTACTTCAGAGCTCTACAATTTCTTGGTGATAAACCGTGTCTTGGCAATCAAAGAAGCAGGATTGTACATCGCGTCATCAACCAAGTAGAATATGTAGCCATGTCCGCGTGTTGTGCTCAAGTCATATGGATGAGAACACAACTCAAAGACTATGGTTACGTATTTGATGTAATCCCGATGTATCAGCGACAATCGGAGTGCCATTGCGATCTCGCAACTCGATTCAAAGACTAAATCAAAGCACATCGATCCACGCTATCATTTCATCAAGGACCACGTGGAATGTGGTACCGTTGAATTATACTTTGTGGTGCATGAATACCAATTGGCGATATTCTCACCAAAGCCTTGCCTCCCGCTAGGTTTAATGAGTTGGTCCACCGGATTGGTATGAGGTGTTTGACTCAAGAGGAATTGGATGACCTCTTAAAACAGCCTTAAAAACCCGTCAAACACCAAAACATCTTTTGTAAATATTTTTCAAAACAAAATACAAAAATATAAAATCTTATAAAACAACAAAATATTCTTCTAATCTAATTTTTCTTTCAACATGGCAAGTACATTTCTTCCGTCAACACTTTAATCTTTCAAAATTCAGTATTTTTCCGATCAAGTGTTGAAGGGGAGAAAATAAATCACTTAATTGTTTCAAAACATCTGTGTACTTGCATGTTATCTTATCCCGGTTGTTTCTTTTATCAATGGTGGTAAAATTTCTGGTTCAATGACACTCCTCGGACTAAAATTTATAACCTTTCATTATTTCTTAAGTCGAGGGGGAGTGTCGTCAAGTTTCTTTCTTAAAATCTTTGTTTGGTAACCAAAATGGAAGTTAAAAGGATTTGTTTGAAAAAGGAAAAGTGGAGGACCAAAATGTCAAAATGTTAAAGTTATTTTAATAAAACATCCTCCACCTAACATTACCCTTACATTTATTACTTCTAACCTAAAAGATCCTACGCCTAGAATTCATTCAAGAAACCGTGTTTCGATCATCAATTTGTAAGTGTTTTCATGTTCTTAACGTAATTTTAAACAATGGTTTTGAATTTCATACAAATCCAATGGTTAAAACTTAAGATTGCGTGATTTTGTGTTCTACGATAAGCGTTAGAACACATAATCACTTGTTGTGTGTTTTGGTTAAAAGATTGTGTCAAAATGCTTTAACAACATCAATGATATATTTTTATGCTCAAAATACACCCGTAAACACGAATTGATGGATTTTGATAATTAGGGTTTATGAGTCGATTTGGGTGTTTTCAAATGTGAAGGGTTTTGGTCAAAAGATTGTTGTGTGATGTTCATATCATGTTGAATTGATGATTTCGTGTTCTATAACCACCCGTAAACTCTAAATGATTAAAAATTGGAATTAGGGTTTAAAGTTCATAAGTTTGGGCATCTTTGATTCTCCACGATTTAGATGTTATAACTTGGTTTATAGACTCTCACAACATCTTAGAACTACCTAAAATTGTTTGGTGCAAATCCCATGGTTAGAAATTATACGCGTAATTCATAACCCTTAGGGTTTTGACCCACGCGTATGACTTTCTACTCATAACCGTTTATCGAATGTTCATGCCATGATTTGTTGTTAAAATGAATTTTGTGTTAATATTGATGATTTGATGAATTTATTTCGTGCTTGCTACGCTTAAAATTCGTAATCAAGGTCATTTGAATCTCACGCGATAAGGATTACCTTACGCGCAGCGGTTATGCGAAGAGAAATCCTACGCGTAACTACTACGCATAAGGTTCTACAATGGGACCACGCGATCCCGTGAAGGATATGCGAACAAATGACTCTACGCATAAGGTCTACTCACGAGTAAGCCTTACGCGTAAGGTCTTTATACGCCCACGCAGAAGCCCCACGCATAAGGTCCCCTTCCCACGCAGTAACTTTTCTTACGCGTAAGTTAGGATCCCACGATAAGCTTTCGCTCACGCTGTATATCATTTCACACGCCGACTTTGCCAAATCTACGCCTAAGCCTTGATTGACCTTCATTATGAATTGTTACGTGTACAAACTTGTAAATAAACTAATCATAACGTCACGAATCCAATAATGTCACTAATAAACTTAATCGCTTGATATGTTGTGAACAATAAGTGATAACATAAACTTTAAAACTTAAAGTTAACTAACTCACGAAACATTTCACGGCGCCATTAGACTATTGGACAAACAAGTGACTTAGGACTCAGAATAATCATTGACACCGTACATTCAATAACTAGACAATAAAACCTTACGTTGACTAACATTATGTCTTTCGATATGTTGGTTCTTTTGGCTAATGTTATTTCGCATCACGACATGGTCGCTCAAATGAATGTGGATGCACCGAGGTTCTCACTATTGCCGATATCTTCCCAAATGGCTATCCGAGAAAGATTGGAAAGAATAACCTTAGGGTTGACTTTGAAACCCTCACATGCTCGAATCTTCTTGTCTCATTGTTGTGGATATTCTAAGGAATCATCCCTACCGAACATGCTCTCACACTGCAATCGCATCGGAAATCTACATTCAAATTCTCGAATTCTATGCAGAGGATCACAGTCAAAGTGCAGTGACAAGTGACACTTAATCACAAACAAGTCACCATCACTCATGCACTTACGGTCGTTTCTTCTCATTCCCGAAATCGAGCCAACCGACTTCTTTGCCACACCCACGGAGGAGACAGTTCTTCAATTTCTCGATTGATATTGGCTATGATGAAGCTTCAGAATTATTACTAAGCATTCTCATGTGGAGCTTAAGAACATTCCTCAACCGTGGAGAACCTCTACATCATCATCACCAAATCGGTCTTCGGTCGTGATAGTGGTTATGAGCATCCAAAGCTCATGGAAATGCAAATCTTCCGTCTCTCGATCAATAAGAAGGACATCAAAATCAAGCATCGATATGGGAGGACATGATGCTATTTCACAAGAAGCTTGGCTCAAAGATTCCTATGTCGATACATAAAGCTTTTGATCCAAAGAGCACTTGGGCTCAATCTCGATATTCCACAGAGGCTCAATGACCCCGAAAATCACGATATGTTGTCCGAACCTATCCTTTCTATCGAATCAAGGAATCGACAACAAAGAAACAGTGGTGTCGTCGCCGATCACCTTCTATCTAAAGAACTCAAGAAGCTTGAAACGTACAAAAGGTATCTAGTAGCAGAAAAGAAGGCAAAGTTGGTCATCTTGATGAAAAACCTTCAGAACTCCTACCGGAGAACCGTAAGAGGAAGTGCTGGAAGTGCAAGAAGTTCGAAAGTTATAGGAAACTTCCCAAAAGGAATCCTCCTCGTAAAAGGATTGTTCCAGAAGGAAGTCGAACCTATTCCCACACCGAACCGCAAAGAAAGCTTTTGGACGAAAGCTCAAGGTACCGACACGATGAAGAGATTACCTACTCAAACCGCAAAGGATGACAATCCTTCAAGACCAAAACCTCCAAGTCCTCAAGTCGATAAAGGAAAAGGGAAGACTCGCACTTGTGCCCTATGATGAAAGCTCAAGAAGAAGAAGAGCTACTGGATCAATCCTACATGAAGAAGTTTAAATTGTTAGTCACCTTCAAAAGCTCAAGAATTTGCAAAAGACCAAATGGGTGGCCCCGAGGATCAAGTGGTGTCGCCACTCTTCACCAGTCCCGATGCGGTTAATCGACCCGATAAGTGGATCCGTGCCACCACTCTTCTGCAACAACAAAAGCTTGTGGAGGATACTATCGAATATGAGTTTGAGAAAACTAAAACCGAGAAGTCCGAGAAAGATAAAGATGCTCGATTATGACAAGTCGCTCGAAAGTCCTACATTTTCTCTCAAGGAAACTTCGAACCGCCTAAGGACCCCGAGTCTCCTCATGTCTCCTCCTCATCGATTCTTCATCTCATTCCTCACCACCACCATCAAAGAGATCAACCAAATCAACATCCAAATCGTGAAGAAACCACCTCGATCTTGATTTTCAAACTCATGAAAGAATTGTGAAAAGTGTCAAACAAGTCGAAAGAAAGACATGTTATACAAGAAGTTGAACTTTCTCAATCAACAAATACAATATCTACATGACGAGAATGACAAGATGCAAGAAGAAAGGAAGTTTATCCAGAATTCATGAGAAGTCATCGTCAAGAGGAACTCGAACGAAATGATCAAGGTTACACTAACAAGTACCTTCAGAAATCGTGCCTAAAGTCACAAAGGAGATGTTTACTGAGATAACTATATCCGAATCTTATGCGATAGCCAAGCAAACTATAAGATCAACACCTTTAACCGTCACAATCAACCCATCCGATCCCGTAGTTTTCTCGGATAATGAAATCGCCAAGCTTGTCACACAAATGTCTAAACGTTCGGGACATTTAATTCGATGAAGGTAAGTTGTTTCAAGCATTGTGGACTACCAACTCAAAGAAGCATGTAGATTCAAGTAGAAAGTCTAAACGTCCTAGAGACGATGAAGATAAGGATCGGATAAGAATGATGAAGCTAAACGTCGAAGAAGTCCGTGAATCCTCTTCTATGTTACCTCCTCTCCAACGGACTCCCACTCAACAAAGGTCTCCTCCTCGCTCTTCTACAAATAAACCTCGTGACGATTCCGAGTTACCACCCCGACTCGTAAAACCGGTGATCACTTTGAGTATACGGATGGTGACGATGAAGAGGTCCTGAGCCCTACAACAACCCACCTCTCCCAAACAAGTTCGGAAACCAAATCATCATCTAGGCCTTCAAAAGAAGAAGAAGAAGACGCCCAGATCGACGTCGATCTTGGCTAGATGACGATAAAATCAAGAATTTGAATGGTTCTCTACTCTTGTTAACAACACTCCCTACCCCAAGAAGGTCAAATTTGGTAGACGGTAATACATTGGAGCATGCAAAACTTTTGCAAGAAAAGTTCCATGTGAAGAAGATGACGAAACCGAGTTGAGGCGAATCAAGAATGAAGCTTTTCAACCGTGGAAAGATAGCTCGAAAGTGCCATCGAGGTTGAATATCACCTTGAAAACATTGCTCGAGCTATGTCTAACAACATGGATTGGCTCAACCCGAAGCAAACATCGACTTCACTAAACGGACAACCCTCCATACTACACCGATCGGTCAAAACCTCTACCAACAATTGGCCAACCAGATGAACCTAGGATTCCATTCGATATTTCTTCAACAAAGACCGGAATTTCTTCTACATGGTGGCGATGGATCAAGGAAATACGCTACATCTTTGACACTTCCATTTCCAGCAGCCATATACTCAAACCGCATAGCCATCGAGGAACGTGCCAATCACTTGTTTCTCGACAAAGTGGAAGCATACGACCGAGATGCAATGTACGGATTCATCATTGGCCGAACGTCAAGAATCTACTACGTGTCGCCAGTTCAAGTCTCAACATGCGGTGTTCAAGATTAAGGATATCGTTGCCATCAAACACGTTGCTCTTTCATCTAAGTGGGACTACACCTTCCTAAAGAATATCGTGGTCAAACGACAAGATGAACAAGATTATGCTTTCTCCAAGTCGACTTTGAGAATTTGTCTATCAACGACATTGAAGACATGTACCTTGCCAAAGTACAAGGTCGCATGAGACAATTTTCAACCAAGTACAACGTGAATTCATCAAGTCACCGCTCATCTTCATCGACGCATAGTCATCAAGGAACGTAGAAGATCTTCACCGGCGCTGAATCTTATCGCACCCGTGTCAACTTCACTCCACCTCGCCTAGATCTTCCCGACCTCAACCGCCTCTCACAATATACACTCATCAAGAAACCTTTCGCGCCGTTTACCGTAGTGAACTTCAAAGAAATTGCTTAATGACGTGTAGTGAACTTCACAAGTTTGGGGATCACACCTTGAAGATGGTTAGGACGGATTGGCCTATAGGTTGAAGGACATACGTCACAAGATTGGGTCTCCTAAGCGATGGAATTCTCGTGATCAAGGGATGTGAGGAGGATCATCAAGATGATTGATGAAAGGTTGTTTCGAAGGGATCGCCTGTAACATTGGAAAGCTTTGTTGGTGGTCCACCCAGATCAACATCACCGCTATCAACGCCTGCTCGCACTCCCGCGACATCACCGCACTTCCGGTACCCTTGAATTGTTTCCTTCATTATTACATTTGGATGTGTGATTTATATGTCAATGGCTTGTGCACACATTACATGTTGTACAACCCGTAATTGTCAAGAAAGGACCATGTGGTACGCTTTCTGCCACAATCCTTATAAAAGGAGCGAAAGCTTCTTACTTTTGAGTAAAACCTATCAAACCTTTCATTTTTCAAGGTTTTGCTCAAAAGAACAAGTACTTCCCATAAGTTTTTCAAAACCTCAACCGCTTATATCACTTGTTGAGGGGAGTACTTGAATTAAAACTTTGTTCACAAATTGTTCATAGTGGTCATCTTCCCGCAACACTCGAAATGGTCATATTTATTCTCAACTTTTCAAAATAACATTTGATATGCCATTTTTGAGGGGAGAAAATTATGTGATAAGAAATATGTTGTGTAAATGCAAATGAATCTTGTGTAATAGACTTAACCAACGAATTGATTTGGTACTAAACTCGTTAGTAACTCGAAAAGACGTGTCCTGGACGGGTAATAATTTCAAGCTAGTTCGCTAGTAATGTAAACGTGTCTCGTAAAGGACTTGTCCGAGTAGAAAGTACCATTCGAGAAACTCTTGGTAGACATGAACTTTGAAGGGTATGATAACCTTTCGAGGTTTGTCTACACCTTCAAGGTAGTTATTAGAGCTAGTTGTCACCTAAAAGCTGAGAATGTAACTCTTTAACTATACAACATAACCGTGTCTCGTGGGGATTGTCTATCTTGAGTTGATCAATTCAAAAGTGCGCTCTTCCCACACAAAGGCTGATTTCCGTCAAAACTCTAAAGCACATGTGAGGGGAGTATTTATGCAAAATACTATCTCTCAAAGTGGTTCAAACATGATTTTCATTTACAAACCCTTTGAGAGATTCTTCACAACAAATGGTTTTAATGGCAACATAGGTTAGTCATGGAGTTATAAGGTGACTAAGGTTAGGAATAACCGCCCTATGATCCGCCAGAGTCGGAGGGATCTACCCAAGGACATCACAAATAGTTAGTACTTAGAAGTCCTTAGGTACGATTATAAAAAGGAGAAAATGAGAATCGGAGAAAGAAGGAGTTGAAGAATCAAAAGAAATGCAAAGAAAAGGGTGAAAAGAAATAGCCTCCAAATTATTCAACTTAGGCGCATAACCGGGTTCAATTCATATACTCTTGGTTGTCACTTAGTGACGCCGGTATTGAAGATTAAAAGTCGTCATGGACCCAAAGGACGCATGCACTAAACCTTCTTAGCCACTCAAGTTTCTCTCAATGTAAGCTTGTTTCATTCTCACAGGAACCCCACGTAAACTATTGGCTTTCTTAGAGATCGCCGGTATTGAAGAAGGAGACCTCTCCTAGTCTCCGCTCAGAAAACCAAAACGCACTATTGAGTCTAGAGCCACGAGATTCATCAAAAGATCTCTTAGGAACACTTGACATTTCATCACTTGACGATCAACAATAAGAATTTCGGTGGTACATTATCGAGTCCTTCACATATCTTAGCTAACTGTCGAGAACATTTATGAGAGGTTCACATCCGTGATCCTCGGTGATTGAATGGAAACTCCCGCCGTGGTCAACATCAAACACGACGAAAGCAGTCACTTGTAACTTCCCGTGGATTACGCGAGTGTGTCTCAAACGGTCTACGTCAGGTGATGATTGGTGTACCTCAATGACTCATCCGAATCAGATGTACTTGGCACATCGCGTTATCTCACTTGTGGGACTCCGGTTCAGAACGGCCTTTGTAAGAATTAGAGTTGTGTTTTCACACTATGTCATAACACTCTCAAGTTCAAACTTGTAAGCGCCGGAACCGCTTATTACTAACCGCTTGAAATGTTTTCTTCTTATGGAAGCTCCGAGCGGGATGATCGTGCCGATTCTTCTCATGCTCATGCCAACATCATCACTAATGGAAGTTCTATTCAAAAGCAACACAACAATGTAATGATTCTTCATCAAACCAAAGAATCTATAAAGTTAAAGACTTAAAGAACTTCATCAAGATTGAATTCCAACGCCAAAGAGCGTGTGAGCATGTTGAAGAATGACGGAGACACCGGAGCAACAAGGCGCACTTGATGCGCATAACAACATACTATCACTTTCACCACAAAGAACAATGATCAAAGAACAAAGTTAAAGATGACGCCAAAGCATAACCGCTCAAAGAAGACAATTCTCTACACGGGAGATTGTTCGAATCAAGGCAATTCTTCTCACAAGAAAGAAGAATGTCGAAGACGCCGAGCTACTATTACATCAACGCCTTCACCGCTCATCACCAACACTGAGGGGAGATTGTTGGAATCACTCCTAAACCATAATCAAGTGTTAGTAATTAATATGTAATAGTTAGCTTTATTATGGCCTTTATGTTTGTAATTAGCCTTAGGCTTATGTAGAAGGCCCATAAGCCTAGGCCTTAGTCCATTAAGGAAAGGATGGAAACTAGGAGTGTTGCCCTAGCTTTCCTCCTATAAATACCTTATGTAAACCCTCACTTGAGGGTTGGTTGTTCAAGTTATTCTCTCTTTCACATACCTACGCATAACCGTCCTTAATATTGTGTGTGTGTGTTTGGTTTGCTTGTTCAATCGCCTTATCTCTTTCTATATTACTTGTGTTTGTAAAACTTGTGACCTAACAACCACTGAAGAACCGCTGCATGTTCCCCTAAAACAAATATTCACCGAAACCAAAAGTTGTCATTTCACATTCAAGCTGACATTGTTTACGGTTTTGGCTTGATTTTGTAAAATCCCGCGAAAGAACCTATTTCTCGGTTTAAATCATAGACTTGTAAAATCCCGTAACAATGAAAACATCCTGATAATAGTAAGGTGCATTTCCGGATCTATCTTATGGTTTATTCTTGGTTTTGTAAAATCCCGCGAAAAAATCTATTTTTCGGTTTAAACCATAGAGTTGTAAAATCCCGTAATGATGGAACCATCCTGGAGAAAAGGAAAGTGTATTTCGAGATCTTATCCGATCCGGTGCTACGCTTCGCATTTCAAAGAAGGGATAAAGGTGTACTTCATGAATTGAATGTGTGTTTGGATATTCGTCATGGTCGGGATGAAACCATTATCAGAGTTCACTTAAAACATCAAAGGAGGCTAGAATTGAGCTTTTATCTAGAAGATGTGACAACGGGGTTAATTCACTATTATTTATTTGAGGTTGAAGTGAAATATCACGAGCGAGTGTACTTAGTATCTGAAGGTATCGGGGATGGATGGATGAAGATTCTTCAAGATCCTTGTTCAAGCTTATTATTCAAAACGAAGACATGGAAATCTGGTTATTGTTGGGTGACTTTACCTTTTCTTTACCACTGGGGAATTGGGCTCTTATCACCTCAAAATAACTATCACTTTAAGGATTTACGCTAGTGCTCAAAGGTCACATTCAATTGTGGATTTTCAAGAGGTAATGTACGCTCATTACTTGATGGTTGGTTGGTTGAAGAGTATAGAGTACTTAGAGATTCAATGGAGCATGAATTCTTGGCACCGCTCTTTGTTACATATGTGCAAGTATAAGTCACGAGTTCGGGTTAGTTTACTCTGTGGTCAAATTCATCATATTGGGTTTTCTTCATCAGCCGTCACGACAAATAGCCTACTGAATGATAATGGGTTGATCACATGTTTTGCCAAAAGAGATCGAAAAGAGAGAGATAATGACGTATGAACACAACAGTTCATGCCTCGTTCTCTAAAGAAAAGAAAAGTGTACGTCTCAGTGCGCTTTATCTTTGAAAGAAGAGAAATCTTCTTATGACGTATGAACACAACATTTCATGCCTCGTTCTCCAAAGAAAAGAAATGTGTACGTTTCAGTGCGCATTATCTTCGGAAGAAGAGAAATCTTCTCATTAATGACCATTCTCATCAACATGCTTCATACTTTTTCCATGCGCTTCACCATCAAGTGAACCTGCCATCAGAGATTGTTTTCTAATTCCACTTTCTCAACTATAATGACGATGGCGACATCCCGTGCTAATTTTATGGGGAGAAGTGTGAATAGACTACATTTGGATGATGTTCACTTATTTAGTCAAGAATGGCATCTCCGTATGCAATTCTTGAGGAGAGAAGAAGTGTGATTTTTTTTTTTTTTTTTTTTTTAGAGAAAGTGAAAGATATTATTATGAGCTCCAACTCTCTACCTTGGGAGGTAGAGAGTATTTATAGTCTTACATAAAACGCCACACAACGGGCCGTGGATCGTGCATACTGTTGGGTAAAGACCCGTCTGTCCTCCACGGTGTTACTTAACTAAATACTACTTAACATAAAATAACTATGACTACGAGTTTAACGATTATATATACTGAGGTGACCGACTCTTTAATACCGGAATTTTCAATTCCTAACAATCTCCCTAAGGGAGGTCACCTCAAACATATACTAAAAATACATCAATACAATCGATATTACATTAACAATTTTTCTTGCATTCTTGATGTAGTACTTTGTCTCAAGCTCGTAGTCATTGATTCCACACATTGCATGTTTGGTTAATCCAAGTGGAGGTCTTTACCGATCCACGTGATAATTAATTTGAGCCACTTTTGAGATCATCACTAATAAAATCTTTGAGACATCCATTGTGGTGTTGGTATTATGTGATGTTGTGACTTTCGGACCGACATGCTCACATTCGGATCATGGTATCTTCACATCGAGTAACTAAGCTTTCGTTGATTCATGATATTGGCGCAGCAGCGTAGCATGGAGTGAAAATATCGTAGACATTGATGCACTTATCATGATTTCTTTTGAGATGAATGTAGTGTGAGCATGCGGCTATGGATTGACCGCTTCATTCGATCACCGCAAACGTCGGTGTACCGCATAAAACAGCTAGCAATAAAGCCCACGAAAGTGTCTTTGATCACTTTCGTTGAATTGAGGTACACGCCCACGGTTCCCGCTGATCAAGACAAGTATTGCCCGTGATCGTATAATTCAAAAGAATTTCCTTGATGTGGTTTCGCAATGCTTAGTCGTTCTCAAACCGAACATCTCAAAGAAGACAACACGGAGTGAGTGAACCAAATGAATAGAAATTCACCGATTGATGAAAGGAGATTTTGAAAGACAATCGTGTGTTGCTCAATAGAAATTGTTTTTGCAATACAATGAAGGTTTTAATGAAAATCAATTATCAATCATAAAACACCTTTGATTTGAAATATTCGAACACGGTCAATGTGCTAAAGAGAAGAGTTTTTAAGCACAATGACCGGTTTTTCAAAGGTATCCGTCAATCCATAACTGAACCAGATTGATTCAAAAGATTGAATCGCCCCATTGTTTTCGCTCATTGTCACATGGTTGATCTATTGAATAGATCTCACATGCCACCCACCGTGAGCTTGTTTGATGTTGGCTCCGAGGGCTTTCCATCTTCATTGTGAATATGTTTGCATATCACTCGATGTTCCGCAATACCACAAGGATAATGCGAGGACTCAAGATATAATCTCTTTCCACATTGTGTGAAACAGAGTCTTCATTGAAAGTGTCCTAATGAGATTTATTGATGATCACGTGGCTCTAGACTCAATATGTGCATATTTGGATCCCGTGCGGAGACTAGGAGAGGATCTCCTTCTTCAATATCAACAATCTCTAATAGAAAGTCGATAGATAATGTCGGTTCCCGTGAGAATGAAACAAGTCCTTTTAAGAGGAACTTGAGTGGTTTTGGAAAGTTGAAGTGCGGTCGCCACCGGGTCCATGACGCCTTGTCTTCAATACCGATGTTACCATCGAGAGTATATGAATTGAACCCGGTCATTCTAAAGTTGAATATATGGAGGGCTATTTGTTTTCACCCTTTTTTCATTCAATTCTTTTAATTCTTCAACCACTTCAAAGCTTACCGATACTTCATAGCTAGAACCTTGTTGGGTTTATTCCAAGATTAGCTCGGCCTCATCCGCACTCTTCCCATATCTCATTTTTCTCCTTTTATCATCATACCTAAGAACTCTACACTTACTAGTGGATAGTCCCTGGTAGATCCCTCCGGCTCAGCGGATCATGGGAACAAATACCTAACCTTATCATCCTTATATCACCGCACATAAAGTAAATTTGGTCGGTCTATTTGGTATTGTTCATCCGCCATTTGAACCAATTGAAAATCAATCCAGATACTTGTGATATAGTATCAAAACATTTTGTACCGAATTGTTTTGAAATTTTTAGAACAAGTGCTCCCCTCAACATGTGCATCAAATGTTTGAAATCGTTTTGCACACGGAGGCAAGAGGAAGAATTAACTTTGATTACCATTTTCAAAAATATCAACATCACTTCCTAATCAAATCAAGTAGATAAAGCATTTTGGGAAGGATGAGGTTTTCATGATTTTGCTCCCCTCAAGATGTGCTTGAGATTTGAAAAGAGTTTTGCACATACTAGAGGAACCGCACATTGAGATAAGAGATCACGCTTCAAATCATAGGTTTAAGATAGATGCTCCCTCAACATGTGCATGGAAAATTTGAAATCGTTTGTCACATGTGGGAAGGAGAGCATGTACATCCTTATAAAACCATTTACCGAATTATCGCTTAAACCAATTTAAATCACACATTCTCCCCGATCACAATTATCAAATCATTTGAGATTTAAACCAATTTGCATTGTTGATTGACATTTGAGAATATAATGGTCATACGGCTCTAAACTCATGTAAGAACCGAGCTTCTTCTTATCGGGTCATCTTCACATGGAGTTTTTCTCTAAGAGTCATAGTTGACATCTTCACTCGCATTGATGAGTTTATCGACAAAGTGCTTCGGTTAATGCTTCACGATACATCAACATGATGATTCGAACAATCTCTCTCGCTCTTGTTTGATGTGATTGTTAGTTTGGTGTTACCATCTTGTGTGTTCGCTATGGCCCGATTGTTGATTTCCTTGATGAACATCTTTCGTTCTTGTTTGATTGGGAGGATTTTAGTTAAGGGATTTGCAAGATGTAAGTTAATTGGGATGCTTTTGGTGGGATGCTTTTTGGTGTGAGTTGAAGACGTTAACTATCTATTCCCAACCGAACAATCTTGAAGAAGGTCGAGTCTATAGTCGGTTCTACATTCTCGCTACATGTTAGAAGACTAAAGACGAGTTGCATTTGATTATCTAAAGACTTCTTCTTAACTGGGCATTTATCAAACATATTGTCGGTTGTGGGAGAGCACTAATTGGGGAGAGTAATATGTCGAATTTAATCCTCAATTAGACTTACTCACATTCTTCAAAGAAGTTGATTCATACAAAGACTTCAAGCGTTCTTCTCAAAAGATTTCGAGTATATGGGCTGATAAGATGTTGTTGATTCAAGTGTCAAACCAAGAAGGGTGAAGGAGACACGCATCTAAACGCGAGTAAACTTGATGAACTTAATACTTCTAAGTAATTGAAGATATCCCGGAAGACAAATGTTATTACCGCAGAGAAACTCAAGGTTTGACTCATGGCGAGTAAGCTTGATGAACTTAATTCTTCTAAGTGATTGAAGATATCCCGGAAAACAAATGTCATGACCGCAGAGAAACTCAAGGTTTTACTCATCAAGGCGTTTAGTGTTATTATTCCAACTACATGGGGAAGTGATGTTAGTAAAAGTTTCAAGATAAAGAGGTACACAAGTATGACATATTCGGGGAGATAAATGTATAACATGAGGAGGTGTTATCGCTATTCTTTCGGTGGAATGTGTGTACTTTGGGTTCTTGAGCTTCATACACGATCATCGTGGATGAAAGATGTGAACATTGGGAGGTGTTCTTCATTACCCTCATGATGTGTATTCGGAGAGTTCTTGAGCATTATACAAAGAGATCGTCCGCATCAATTCAACTACTTGGTGGAATTGTTCTCTTGACACCTTTGGAATGGATTGCTTCGCATTTCAAATGGTTATGAAATATGAGAAGATTATTTATGAGTGGGATGATACGCTGTCGATCTATTTTGATGATATAACCCGAATCGAAGAATCTCGATTATCGCTCTTAAAAGGAGCAAGGATTTATGTTAAATGGTGTTCTTTTCATGCACCGCTAAGACAAGCTTGAAATAGAGCTTTGAATCGCTTTCACCTAAAGGATTTTCGGTTTGGGGAAGTCGCAAAAGTCTCACTTTCAGATGGTTCAATTTCTTTCTATTCAAGAGCCCTTGGAAGCTTTGTTGTGAATGTTTAAGAGATGATGACTTCTATCTTCTACAATGTAGGTCATTCGATATCCTTATCTCGGTACTCGATCATCATCTTCTTATACTATATCATCATCTCTATCTTTGTATATATTTTCGAAAAACAAAATACAAAAATATAAAACCAAAGAAACCAAATACAAAAATAGAAAACCAACAAAAGAAAATAGAAAATATAAAACCTTCTAAAACCCATAAAATTAGAAAATTTGAAAAGACAAAAAATATGTTTTCTCAAGACATGTCTTCGGTATCGATAACATCTACGGTCTTAGAAATGTCATTCAATAATGGCACGGGACCATAGATGAAGTTCGAGCAGGAGGTGTAAATATTCTGCTTCAAAACATGTCACAAATCATATGGCTTACAGCTATTTCGATCAGAACCCGGCTTCAAAATGGCTTGCGCTATTTGATCAGAACCCGTGTTAAAACTATGGTTTGCTATTATTTGAGATAGCAACCCGTTCTTTAAAGAAAGGAAAGTGTTGCGCTAAATCTATTTTCAAAATATTTCGTGCACTTATCCTAAAACAAAACAAGGAAAGCATGTCTTCAAAAGATCATTGCCCTACACAAATGTTTTTCCGCCTAAAATTCTTCGTAAAAATATTGTTGTGTTTTCAAAATGGTGGAAAATGAGTTGCTTAAAATCAATCGATTCGTAGTTTTTATAAAATTTGGAAACTCAATCAATGACTTCAAAGACTTTTAAAATCTTTTATAAAATGAGTTATTGGTTGAGGAGGAAAATGTTTTCAAATCTATATCTTCTAACGAGCTTTTTAATTATCCTAATATGCTTAATTAAAATGATGATTAACCTATGTCAAGGACTAGGTGCCAAGGATATGATTGCTAGGATTAGATAATTAGAGTTTGATGAACACATTTTTCCCATACATTTAATCGATCGATTGATATGTTGCATAGACTTTATTAGTCTATTCTCGTTGGGTGATGTCGACCACCATATATGTATGTGTGTTCACTAACGATGCAGTATATTGGTTATAAGAATGTTCCCGATCCGGATCCCAGATTAATATGATTCGATGCCGAAAGGAAAGGGTAACTATATCTTGGGTTGACAAATGAAGAAACGGAGCTTAATTGGACTTCTATGGAGAGTTGGCATAAATGCAACGTAAGATGTCTCACCGCATCAACAAATGTTTTTCTTCTAAGTGATGAAGAAACAGAGCTTTATTTGACCTCGGTTGGCATTCAAAATACAATGTAAGAAGAAGTCTCACCGCATCGCAGACGGTTTTCTTCCAAACCCTACAAAGAACAACAATGAAGCTTCTCAACCACCTAACGATCTTTGTGCAGATACCATTTTTAAACAATTTTGAATAATTTGATTAAATTGTTTTGAAAATGGAAAATATTGTTTTGAAAATATATTGACTAATTTTTGAAAATCACCGGACTTCTTGTTATCAAAACCTAAGTCACTCAATTATTGACTTCGTCATGGATTGAGGGAGAGTGATTTAAAATAAAATATTTTCAAACGATATTTCTTCATAAAAGGTCCGTCTGACAACAATTAGTGGTGATCTAAAGATTTAATGTTATGTCATGGTATGATTTTCTTTAACACTCAAAGATCTTACAAAATGAAATTTTTCTCGTTTTGTTTGATTGTGAAATTGTTTTATTTTACTTAAAGGTCTCTTAAAACAAATCATACCGACACTAACAATCTTTAATGTCTAAATCGTTCCTATCTCGTCATCTTTCAAAATTAAATCTTGCCGCCTTTCCCTAAAATTTTCTAAATAATTTAAATCTTTTGGGATTACAAATCTCAAATGGTTTGAAATTTTGATCGCTGGAGAGATCGTGATTTAAATCTCAAACTGCTTTTAATGGAATTGGTTTTAGTCCTTCAAAGCACTCCGCCTCCATGTGCCAAACGATTTCAAATACACAATGCACATGTTGAGGAGGAGGATTTATCCAAAACCAGATGAGTATTTAAACAAGGCCGCATTTTCTCCCATGTTTTCTAAACCCAATTAATCACTTGGGATCCAAAATCTCAAAGGGTTTGATATTTTGATCGGGGAGAATTGTGATTTAATAATGAAATTTGATAAAGGTGATCGTTTTGATTTAATTGTGCACGCCGTCCGCTCATATGTGCTAAACGCTTTCGAATCTTGAAGCACATATTGAGGGGAGCAAATAAACTATCGAGGTACTAAAGCTTTTAAAGTGATTTATAAAGTACCTTGATTGAGTTTTCAAATGGTTTCTTAATGGCTCTTGTGATTGTGGATGTGCTTCAAATTAACTCTTGCCTCTATGTGATAAAATGTTTTAAATATCCTATGCACATATTGAGGGGAGAATTTACCAAAGAAAATCAAATGGCTTTTTCTATGAAAATTGTGATCAAAGAAAATATTTCAAAGTCCTCTTGCCTCCGTGTGCTAAACAATTTCTAAATCATATGCACATGTCGAGGGGAGGTTTTCTAAAGGATCAAAACTATTAAGGTACAAAATGCTTTGATCTCGTATCACAAGTACCTTGATTGTTTTTCCAAATGATTTTTCAATTGGTTTCAAGGAAGAATGAACTGCACTAAAAGACCCACCATTTTACTTTATGTATGGAGTTATAAGGATGGTGAGGTTAGGTATTAGTTCCCACGATCCACCGTAATCGGAGGATCTACCAGTGGACAAAACCACTAGATAGTGTGTAGTCCTTAGGTATATTGAAAAAAAGGAGAAGAATGAGAAATGGGAAGAGTGCGGATCGAGACCGAGCTAGTAATCGAATAAACCCAACAAGGTACTAGTTATGAAGTCTCGTAAGCAATGAAGTGGTTGAAGAATGAAAAGAAATGAATGTGAAAAGGGTGAAAAGAAATAGCCCTCCAATAATTCAACCTTAGCGCATAATCGATCAATACATATGCTACCGGTTGTTACTAAGGTAACACCGGTATTGAAGACAAGACGTCATGGACCCAAGGACGACCGCACTAAACTTCCCAAACCACTCAAGTTCCTCTTAAAAGGACTTGTTTCATTCTCACGGGAACCTACATAATCTATCGACTTTCTCTTAGAGATTGTTGATATTGAAGAAGGAGACCTCTCCTAGTCTCCGACACAGGAACCAAATGTGCACTATTGAGTCTAGAGCCAAGAGATCATCCACAATATCTCATTAGGACATAAATTAATGAAAACGTCTTTGCTTCACACAATGTGGAAAGTAAGAATATATTGAGAGTCCCACGCATTATCCTTGTGGTTTTGCCGAACATCCGAGTGGTATGTAAAAGTATTCACGATGAAGATGGAAACCTTCTAGAGCCAACATCAAACAAGCTCTTGGTGGTGACATGTGAGATCTTCTCGTAAGATCAAACTTGTGACAACCGGATAGAAACGATGGGTAGATTCAATCTTGAATCACCTTGGTCCAGAATGGAATTGACGAATACTTTTGGAAAAACCGCTCGATGTGCAAACCTTCTTTTCTAGCACGTCGAATGTGTACTTATGTTTTCAAATTCAAAATGTATCTCGATTGAAAAATACTTTTAGAAAAACCGCTCGATGTGCGAATCTCTCTTTTACTAGCACATCGAATGTGTACTCATTCTCTAATACAAAAGTATTTTGATTGAAAATTGATCTTTCTCATAAAACCTTCGTCGATTGCAAAACTCTTTCTTCAAGCAATACACGATTGTTTTTCAAATCATTTTCATCAATCGCTGAATCTCAATCACCGGTTCTCTCACTCCGTGTTGTCTTCTTTGAGACGTTCGGTTTGAGAACGGCTAGAACAATTGCGAAACCCCGTCAAGGAGATTCTTAGAATCCTACCGATCACAGCAAGATACTTGTATCGATCAACGGGAACCGTGGGCGTGTACTCAATTCAATGAAAGTGATCAAAGACACTTTCGTGTGTTTTATTGCTAATCGTTGTTTGCAGTACATTTGACGGTGTACCGATCGTAATGAAAGGTCAATCCAAAGCCGCATGATCACAAAGATCCACACTTAATTGAAGAAATCATGACTTGTGCTTATCTACATAACTCCGGCTCGATATTTCTATACTATGCTTCGCATCGCCGCAAATATCATGAACCAAGAAGGCTTCCGCTTACTCTTATGGAAAGATGTCATGATTCGTAAAGTGTGAGCATGTCGGTCCAAAAGTCACAACTTCACATGATGGCAACACAACAAAAGGGTGATCCGAGATTTATCGCGGTCGATGATCTCAATGAAAGCTCAAGATCATCAAAGATGTGGATCGCTTAAAGGCCTCCACTTAAAGTACAAAGTTATCGGACCTTAAAGAATCGCTACTAATGCACAAAGATTGCGGAATTGAAGAATTGAAGTCTACGAGCTCAAGAACAAAGTCAAGTATAGAATGCTAGGATTCGAAATGTAAAACATGGGGTGACCTCCTTAGGGGATATTGTTAGGAATTAGAAAATTCCATAGTGAAGTGTCGGTCACCCCAAATATTATCTAGCATAAGTTAGCTCGTAGACTTGTCGTTATTTACGTTATTATGTAGTTAATTAGTTAGTCAGTAGCTTAAAATAGTGTAGTGCAACACCGTGGAGGAAGGACGGGTCTTACCCATCGTATCCCCGATCCACAGCCGATAGGAGGTCGCAGTTCAGTAGTATAAATACCCTTCCATCCATGGAAGGGTGGTGCTTCATTCAATCTAATATTCCTTTGTGTAAACCTCTAGCAAGAACACCTCTCTCTACTTTCTCTCTCTAAAATGGTAAACATGTATTTTGATCATCCAAGACCACCCGAATCATCAACACAATAAATATTAAGATCCTACATTATCAACCCTCCAAAGGATCTTGAAGCCTTAACATGCTTTCTTGATTCGGAGTGAGATGTGATTGATGATATAGTTAGGGATTTGGTTGATTTTGTGTTTGCGTGGCATTTGGCGTGGGTTATTTATTGATTTTATTGTTCGGATTTTTTTTTCGCAGATAGAGAGCAAAAGAAAGAGGAGGCAAAGGTTACGGATTAGGGTTGTGTGAATATGAGATACGGGTAAAGTTATCATATATGCATATTTCATTTGGGTATGTATTTTGGGTTGCAAATTGGACCGGGTTCCTATTTATTTTCATTATTGTAATTTTATTTATCACTGTGATAAGCTTGTATGTTTCATAAATTGGTACCATATAATATATATTTAATTTTGTGTGTAACAATATTTTAAGTTGTAGAGCGTCCACTTATGTGTATAAACATTAAGTATTCATTTTTTGTGTTCATCTCATAAGATATGTATTAATTGAATCGACATGTTTCAAATATGTATATCATGCTTATATAGGTTTTTCGTGTCAAAACTTATAATATTTAAATAAAGATGGGAAGATTGAAATTAGACTAAATGCTACCGACGAAGCTCAAGTTATACATTGTTGTATATTTTAGCCTCATCATCACGGTAACAACTCAACAATTTATTCAAACATTACGCAGTCAACAATTAGATGCAATTTGTACAACACAATGGTTCATTATGCCTCGTTCATATTATTCTTTAGTTTTTAAGGTTTATAATTAAATCAATATAATGTAAATTACTAAACCATATTTATGACACGACTATTATTTATATATATTAAACTTAATTATATGAAGTTTAATAGTTATGTATATACAACTCAAATATGTGGAATTTAATCATAAATTGTTTCATTTAATGCATGAAACTTAAAAATTATTTAATAATTAAATCATGATAATATAAATTAACTACCTTTATTTATAAGACTAAAGGTAGTGGTCACACTCACTCACCTATCATATTAGCATCATTTCAGATTTCTCTCTCCTCTCACTTCTCACACTCTCTCACCTAAAACCCTATTGGTCACACCAATCCTCAACTTTTATTTAAATACCAATTTTATACCTATATAACCCACTAAATATCACACACTCAAAAACAAAATACAAAAACATTGCACAAGGACCAAGAGGTGACCAGTTCACCTCTATCTCAACTTTTTTCCTCACCTCACGCGTGAGTTTATGCAATTGTAGCGGTGTCGGCGCGTGACTCAATGCTTTGGTGTGAAGGGTCACACCCGCTCCATATAGTCTAACATGACTTATTTATATCTATTAAATTCAGTTATGTGAATTTTAATAATTATGTATATAGATAACTTAAATATATTAAAATTTAATCATTGATACTTTCGTTTAATGCATGAAACTCAAAAATCATATATACGAGGCTTTATGAACCCATGTGTTGCACACGTGCTTTATTTAATTGTTCATTGTGTAATATTTGTATTAATTGTCGAGTTGTTAGTATGATGGTGAGCTCAAATATACTACAATCTATAACTCGGGCTACCTAACCACTTTCGTATTTCAAAGCCCAAATAAAAACCATGGTCCAAAAATTATCACCCAAAAACTCCACAAATTACCAATTTAAGTTCAATACCACACTAATACCAATTAATAACCCAAACAAAATTTCAGCTTTTGGTTCATACGCCCGACACGTTTTACATAACAAAATTTCAGTCCACTTTGGTTTAAACTATTTGAAGTATACGGCCCAAATACATGAACCAATTATACCCTAAAGCCCAATGTTAAATTACCCTAAAAACTTAATACCTAAACTTACTCAACCCTAATATCACTTTATCCCTAAACTCACGCAACCACTTTTACTCTCACGCACAATCAACAAAGCTACTTTTCTCAACTTATCATAGTCACCAAACTCTTCTTCCCAAACCAAGCAAATTTGTCCCTTTCACCTGATAACCGAACACCAAAAAATCACACCCTTTCTTGCTCACTGCTTCTATATCACGAACCACACACAAAGCATCTCTATTTCTTTTTTTCTTTATTCCATTTGAAACACACAAATAACAAGTACCCTTTTTATTTCTTTTAAAACCGAAGCACTAACATATGAAGAACAGGGGATTTTGTGGCTTCAAGATCCTATACAGGTCTCCGGTAAGGTGTATGAATTGTTTTTGTTGTTCTTGTATTGTGTTTTTTTAAACGAACAAAATAGAGAATGAAACGACTTGGTTTTGTTATTTTCTTTAAACGGTTCGAAAGTTAAAAACAAGTTAATCTTCTTAAAGATCTATGATGGGTTATTGCTCAAAAGGTTAAGATCTTTGTGAAACTTGAGCAAATATGAGATCTTGGTGCTATGTTTGAGTTTCTTCGATTCTAGTTTAGTTGTTGGAGATGGAAAGGTCTCGGGTAGGTTATGTGTTTTGATTATCTTGTTTTTCTGTAACAATTAAAAAAACTAATCAATCAAAATAGTTTATAAAAAAAAATATAAACATATTCTTTATAAAATCACTTACATACCACTAAAGAATAGGTACCAAAATGATAATCCAAAATCATGTTGGTTGAGGTTGTAGTTAAATGCACATCGGGGTGTTTTTTTTTAAGGTGGTGAAGATTGGTGCAAAAAAAATTATGTGGTGAATATGGTAATAGTTGTATATTTAAAATATTCAAAAAAAAGTGACTGAAAAGATTCACATTTAAAGGCTCATTTGATTTAATTATTTGCAAGCAAAGGAAAAGATGATATTTATTTGCTAAGGCTGCCCCCAGTAGAAAAACACGATCGATATATACGATCGATCCCCACTCGATCCACCTTCTATGGGCAATCGATCGTGGAAGCTTTTTCATATATGTTGGTCGTCCACACGATCGATATAGGAAGCATGCTTGGAACAAAAAAATTCACATTTATTTCAATTGAACCGTTGTGTAACGGTTAAAAAAATTGAAAAATTCTATTATAAATACACAACATATTAACACACTTCAATCCACAAATCTCATTTCACACATTCTCTATATTTTTTCACATTATGAATTCTTATTCTTACCAGCTATTCATTACCGATTCCTCATCGGATGATGAAAATGAAGTTAGTAGCGAGTTTATGATGTTTGCGGAAGAGTGTTGTGAGCCTTTTCAAGCGTCACAAACTAAACTCTCAAGAAACCAAGTTAGTAGGGATCGTTTGGGTGCTCATAACCATTTAGTGGTTGCTTACTTCTGCGAGACCCCCAGATACGGCGATCAAGCATTCCATGATCGTTTCCGAATGAGCCGAAAACTATTCACACGAATTGTTCGAGAGATAACCGATCATTCACATTATTTTCAACAAACTCCTAGTTGTCCAGGCGTACTTGGTATTTATCCATTGATGAATTGTACTTCGTCAATTCTTCAATTGGAATACGGAGTCAATGCTGATGCTCTGGACGAATATGTGCAAATGGGTGCGTCAACAATTCGTGAGTGTCTGATGCGAGTTTTTGATCGACTGTGTTTTAATATTTATAATGTCTCGTTATACCTATGGTCTACCCTAATGCACTAACAGGCGGTGTACCCGATCGTGTGTAGTGTAGTATTCGGTAAAACCGAGGTCGTCCCAAGAGCTATGTGTGTTGGATTAATACTAAGTCTAGGTGTCACTGATTTTAATATGATTTCGATAAGGAATTAATTAATTAACTACTAAAGTAGATAAAAGCAAATGAAGGCAAAGGTGTAATCAATAGAGGAGAGTGGTGCTAACCTAGTTATTCATCCTAGCTAGTAATGTCTACGTCTAATTACTTCCAATTACTTGGTGGGGTCAAAGTCGAGAGGACAACATTTGGTCAATTCGCCCTAACCTATCAACAAAGATGCCACCATTGGAGAAGTCGGTGTCCCTCATAAGTCCAGTTGTTCTGGTCCCTAAGCCGAGTCATTAAGTACCGCTACATGCTAGACTTATAATAGTGAGTGCCGGGCGTTAGCAACTTAAACACTCACCCCTAATTCTTAAGTTCATCCAAACGGTAGGTGATCGGTTGGTCAAATCGCACAAGTAGAAAGGGTCGTCGGTTGGTCATATCTTACCCTTCCCGTCTCGATCTACTCACTTAGGGTCAGTTGGTCATATCTCCTAAGCAACTAGCCTCACCGCCATTCAAAACTACCAAACAAGGGTAGCTACCAATAAACTATGCATGCATACACTTAGAAATAATTATACGAAGTAATATAAACGCAAACAAAACAATTAAGGAATCATAACTAGGCCAAGACCAAGAGGTGCTTAGCGCTCATATTAACCATACAAATCAATTCAATATTCAATGTTACGAAATACATGAATCGAAAGTAAAGAAAAGATAAAATGCTAATGCTTATCGTAGGGAGTGATTTCTCCTGGAGATAGCTCCGTATGCTCCTCTAGACCTGCCTTTGGCTTCTTCCCACGTTCTTTGGTTGTGGTGTGTGAAATGGGATGCTTTGAAATCTTTGGAAATCGTGGGGTATTTATAGGTCGGATATGGGTTACTGGCGTAACTAATAGAATAGTTACGCCGTAATCCTCTATTTCTTCGTAAATTGCACTAGATCTCTTTGTTACTGGCGTAACCTTAGAAGTAGTTACGCCGTATCTTCAATATTCTTGGTTACGCCGTAGTTTATGCAAGAGTTACGGCGTAGTTATCGCGCGGAACCTCATTTGACCTAATATAGTTACGTCGTAATCTTTTGGGAGAGTTACGCCGTAATCTTCGATGAGTTGGCTTTTCGAGTCACGCTTTAGTTCTGGAGTAATGTGAGAGATGAGTTACGCCCGTAACTTCTTCAAAGTGAGCATACTATGATAAATCTTTAATAATTCTCCAATTCCGCGTCTCTTTAGCTCCAATGCTCGTAATTTACCGAAAGTGGAATATAATGGAAAACAAGCGTAAATCCATATAAATGATATAAATTACAAGCATTATTGGGAAATTGACACTTAATATTCGTAGGATAATTTGATGTTATCAAATATCCCCCACTGAACTCTACTTGCCCTCAAGTAGACCTTATTAGATAGATTCCTAAAAGATATCTCCCATAACACGGAAAATATAAGTTTACAAATCCTTATGCTAGAATAAAACAAAGCCGAACACCTCACGAAATGGGAACGAAACATTCAAATCTCTCAACTATTCTAAGTGTCAATTTCGGGGTGATCACTCAATCGCACAGTAATAGCATGTATTCTATCATAAGCTTGGCGGTTACACAAATCTCCACCACTAGAGTTAAGGGCTAAACAATTTTGAAGGCAATATGGGTAGACACGACAAAGGTTAAGGGTGACTCGTCATTACTAACATGTCACGGTGAAGTGGACAAAATCAATGATACATGACCAAATCCATGGCCAAGACACCAAAGATTGCTCGCTGCATCACCTAGACACGCTTCATGACTAAAGGGTAGGATAAGACATGGGATATATAAATGGTGTAAAATAAAAATCAAGCAGGTAGTCTAAATCTATAACCAAGTCATCACCACTTACCGTCCGCCCAAAGTTCAAGCTTTGAAGTTAAGAAACCGGATCATGAAATACTAGGTAGATGTGTCATTAGAGGACGTCATGATGGGCACACTACCTTTTCTCCAACTGTTGGCACATTAACCAACTTCAATCTTCGAATGTGACCGAGGTGGCCTCCTCGATACTAAATCTATATAAAGCTCATAACATAGTGCTTATAACATTGCACTTTAAAATAGACTAAATAACATAACACTTTTTTTTTCAACATAACTATAACAACTAAACATAATATCCCCCCACTTGAGATGAACAATGGGAATTCAGGGGGTCTTCAATGATCTTTAAGAATATGTCGTCGACGAAAGCGTGATTTCCGAACCTTTCCACTTGAACCTTGAGCTTAGGCAAATGATGACTTCCCAATCACAAATAAAGACTACAGGGTAGGCTAAGGTGTAAAGGTGTATCGAAACAATATATTGGGTTAACAAAATGAAAGGAATGGCTCGGATGGGTGTATCTAGGGTATCTTGCACTAAAGGTGAGTGCAACAAAAGGGTTTCACATGGGGTCGAGAAGTCGAGGTGACTAATCGATAGACACACAATGGTAGGCTATTTGGGTGATAATCCTATAATATTGCCTTCTTAAACCGAAAAGTCCAAATACATCGAGCTAACTCAACATACCTCGTCTATGGTCTCGAAATGATGCAAAGGCCAAGTTCTAAAGTTTACAAGCTACCAAGACACTCATAATTTGGTGGATTTGGGGTAAAATATTTGAAACGGATAAGGCTAATCTCACCATATAATATCAAGGGTTGTATGTGCTCGGCTAAGGTCTAATCTAGTTAGGTTAAGAAAAACATGTCAAAATTTTAAAATGGCATAATTTTTCAAAATAAACTAGAAAAACGAGGGCAAAATAAAGTTCAAGAGATAATTCTACTCCGTCCCCCACTTGAATTGTACAAAGTCCCTTTTGTACTAAGCGTTAAATAAAGGTGAAGAGAAAAGTAGAATTAGGCGAGAACTTCCCGAAATTTGCTCCAAAAGAAAGAAGGCCCACGAAAAAGAGTCGTGCCTTCGTATAAGCATCCATGAGCAAACTTCAATCCCTGAAATCACACTACCGACAAGCATAATTCTAAAAGAAAAATGAAAAATGAAAAACAAACCTAACTCACTTTCGTAGGAATCACGGTTGCATTTAGCATATGCAACAAGCCTTTTAAACCACTTGGTGTCCCAAGTGGACGAGTGAAGTCTCGTGAGGGTTTACAGGGAACACACCCACAAAGTTCATTTAAAATACTAATACAAGGTTATTGTGTTTTAAAATGAAAGAAGTAATGCAGAGGATAGTTACGTCGTAACTCTTAGAAGGAGTTACGCCGTAACTAGGCAAAACCCGCATACTGTTGTAAGAGTGTAGCTACGGCGTAACCACCGAGATGGTATTACGCCATAATTGGTAATGCATCCGAAATTGCATTGCAAGGGGTTGGTTACGGCGTAACCATCGAGATGAGTTACGTAACTATGGTCGATCAAGATGTCGCAGCAGAGAATCACTCTAAGTTTCTCGCAAAATGGTTAAAACACAAAACCCTACAAAAATGGAAATAAAATAAAAGAAATGGATAATTCGGGTTGTCTCCCGAAAGAGCACTTTTCTTTATTTACGAGTCTTTAAGTTAGACTCAGAGCCTTGGGGCTTTATGGTGGCCTTTGGACTTGGCCAACTTCCTCAACTAGTTGGCGGCAATCATTCATCCATTTGATAAAAACCTTTTTTCTTGCAGTGTTACCGATGCTACATGTTCCAAATTTTTGTGAGAGCCACTCATTAAATGATATACATGACTTTCCCAGTCATCATCTTGACTATAAGGCGCTTGTTGTACTCATGCTTGATCTTTCACCATTAGTTATTGCATTAGTAAGACGATAGTTATTGTACTTGCATTTCAATTGTTTTACCAATCCCTTATTGATTTCTGAGTCTCCAAATCTTATTTTGTACCAATCTTCAAATGCTAATTTCCCAAATTTAATATCATGTCTTTCAGCCTCGTGAGGGCATATCTATTCGTCCGCCTTTCCTCACAAGATTCTCGAAAAGGATTACACGAGGGCCATGTTGTCACTGATTCGTTATCCTCGGTTAATATCGAGTTGCAGAAATGTTTGTTTGGAATCGAGCTTCCTTAATACCTTGGACACGGACGGTCTTTTCTGTTTCGCTTGCAACTATCAACATTCTCTCCACTATTATTAGTACTAGGATCATAATGTAGAGGTGGATCGAGTGATTGAACATTAACAACATCAACTTTATTTGAAATTTCTAATTTTGGTTTTAAATGCTCTTTCATCTTGAAAGTTATTCGTTCATTTTCGGTTCCCAAAGAAATTTGTTTTCAAAACCTTAATTTGAGCCCTACAAGTGGCCAGAAAAGGTCTTCCAACAATTAAGTTGTAAGTCTCCCGCTTTCCCATGTCAATAACCACAAAATCAGTGGGAAAAAGAATTTTCCAATTTTAAGGAGCACATTATTTACTACTCCCCTTGGTACAGCCTTAGAGGAATCAACCATTTCTATCATCATTGTTGTTTCTTTTAAATTGGTAAGTTTTATTTTATCAAACAAAGTGGTAGAAATAAGGTTTACCCCGGCCCCCAAATCAGCTAATGCGGGAATCTTAATATTACCGATAGTGCATGGAAGAAGAAAACTTTCCTGGTATTGTTGCTTCTCAGGAAGTTGGCTTGGCAGGACCTCGTCGTCTTCCGATTTATCATCTTCTTTTAGGTAGTTAATCCCGGACAGATCATTGGTGATAGAGGATGTGCACTGTTCTTTCTTTGCCTTATCTTGCGCAAATATGGCTTTGCAGGCAATAGCTTTGGCATTACTGGTCTCAAGGTTTTTAGCTAATTGCCCAATTTGTGTTTCGAGGTTTTTAATTGCAGCATCTTGGTTCCGCAGGTTCATGTTGGTGTCTTCTTTCACCTTGACCATCCATTCCTTGAGTTTATCTCCCTTTTTTGTAGATTCCTCGATGTGCCTATGCATTATTTCTTCAGGCTTGGTCTAGCAGGATTGTTGTTGATTCTTGTGTAGAATCCTGGGGACGTTTCTCGATATTTGGGTCCGTTATCATTGTATCCGTTGAAAGGGCTCCCACTTCCATATTTTACTTCTTCGATCCTTTTAACTTCCTCGTTGGAGGAACATTCCTTAGTAGGGGGAGCTCCATTTTGTTCCACTTGAATGGAATGCACATTTTCCTTGAGCTTCTTCATGTCTCTTCCGAGACTTTCTAATTTGTTGTTTATTGCTGCAAGGCCTTCCATATTTCCATTCTTACTTCGGTTGCTCCCCCCATTGTGCCATTTGTGAGAGTGGTCAGCCATCTTTTGAATAGTTTCCAAAGCCAATGTTGGAGTCATCCCAGGAATCGGCCCTTGAGAATCGATCATTTGTCTTGAGGAGATGTTCAGACCTTTGTAAAAGACGTTCACCTTTTGTTGGCTGTTGAGGTCGTGAGTAGGGCATTTGTATAATAATTCGTTATACCTTTCCCATGCTTGGTACAACGTTTCATCACCCTCTTGCTTGAAGTTATGGATTTCTTCTAATTGCTTAGCAGTCCTGGATGGAGGGATGATCTCGAATGAAATACTTTTTAGGATAGGCGGTGTTGACTATTCGGTGTAATCGATCAACCCACCTTTAGCGACTCAAGAAGAGAAATAGGGAACACCCGTAACATGACAGCATCGTTTGAGACTCTAGGAATTTTGAATAGGCTGACAATGTATTCCACGTTGTCTATATGCTCATGAGCATCATCGGTAATGCTTCCAGAGAAAGGATTTGCACGCAATTCCCTCATAAATTGAGGTTTGATTTCGAATTGAGCATCTTCTGCGATGGCCGGCCTAACAATCCCCGGTCCTTGTTCATCTCTTGTTAACGCCAAATATTCCTCGAGAGTGAGGTTATCAATGTTAACAACTTCCATGGTACCTGAAAACTTGAATAGTGATCGTGAGAATTTGAGAAATTTTAAAACAAAACAAAAATGAAAGACTTAATAGCAATCCTAATATAACTCCCAAGGCGGCGCCAAAAACTTGATGCGAGTTTTCTTGACTGTGTTTTAATATTTATAATGTCTCGTTATACCTATGGTCTACCCTAATGCACTAACGTGCAATGTACCCGGTCGTGTGTAGTGTAGTATTCGGTAAAACCGAGGTCGTCCCAAGAGCTATGTGTGTTGGATTAATACTAAGTCTAGGTGTCACAGATTTTAATATGATTTCGATAAGAAATTAATTAATTAACTACTAAAGCATATAAAAGCAAATGAAGGCAAATGTGTAATCAATAGAGGAGAGTGGTGCTAACCTAGTTAATCATCCTAGCTAGTAATGTCTACGTCTAATTACTTCCAATTACTTCAGGTGGGGTCAAAGTCGAGAGGACAATATTTGGTTAATTCGCCTAACCTATCAAGCAAAGATGCCACCTTTGGAGAAGTCGGTGTCCCTCATAAGTCCAGTTGTTCCCGGTCCCTAAGCCGAGTCATTAAGTACCGCTACATGCTAGACTTATAATAGTGAGTGCGGGCGTTAGCAACTTAAACACTCACCCCTAATTCTTAAGTTCATCCAAACGGTAGGTGATCGGTTGGTCAAATCGCACAAGTAGAAAGGGTCGTCGGTTGGTCATATCTTACCCTTCCGTCTCGATCTACTCACTTAGGTCGGTTGGTCATATCTCCTAAGCAACTAGCCTCTACCGCCATTCAAAACTACCAAAACAAGGGTAAGTACCAATAAACTATGCATGCATACACTTAGAAATTATTATACGGAAGTAATATAAACGCAAACAAAACAATTAAGGAATCATAACTAGGCCAACACCAAGAGGTGCTTAGTCGCTCATATTAACCATACAAATCAATTCAATATTCAATGTTACGAAATACATGAATCGAAAGTAAAGAAAAGATAAAATGCTAATGCTTATCGTAGGGGAGTGATTTCTCCCTTGGAGATAGCTCCGTATGCTCCTCTAGACATGCCTTTGGCTTCTTCCCACGTTCTTTGGTTGTGGTGTGTGAAATGAGATGCTTTGAAATGCTGGAAATCGTGGGGTATTTATAGGCCAGATCTAGATTACGGCGTAATTAATAGAATAGTTACGCCATTATCCTCTATTTCTTCGTAAATTGCACTAGATCTGCTGGTTACAGCGTAACATTAGAAGTAGTTACGCCGTATCTTCAATATTTCTTGGTTACGCCGTAGTTTATGCAAGAGTTACGGCGTAGTTATCAGCGGCGCGGAACCTCATTTGACCTAATATAGTTACGTCGTAGTCTTTTGGGAGAGTTACGCCGTAATCTTCTGATGAGTTGGCTTTCTGAGTCACGCTTTAGTTACGGCGTAATGTGAGAGATGAGTTACGCCGTAACTTCTTCAAAGTGAGCATACTATGATAAATCTTTGATAATTCTCCAATTCCGCGTCTCTTTAGCTCCAATGCTCGTAATTTACCTGAAAGTGGAATATAATGGAAAACAAGCGTAAATCCATATAAATGATATAAATTACAAGCATTATCGGGAAATTGACACTTAATATTCGGGATAATTTGATGTTATCAAAACCGGTTCAGAAATTGACACTTACAAGCGTTTTTTAGAGTCAAACTGGTTCAACTTTGACATTTTTTATTTTTGAGGGTGTTATATAATACTTGATGCAAAATATATGAATGGATTGAGTTGTAAATGTATTTTTCATTGGTACAATTTTTCACAAGTATTATATGACAAAAAAAATTAAAGTTAAAGTTGAATCAGTTTGATTCTGAAAAGTTAAACTGAACACTTATTTTGGGACAAATGGAGGAGGGAGTATATGATATAGAAACTCATATATCATCCAAGTGTTAATTAATTCAATCACTTTGCTACTTGTTAATCATGTATAAATTGATTAGACATGTTGAAAACTCAAAAAGACTACATTGTTAAACCGAAACAACATATTTAATACGGTTTTCCTATTATACACTTCCTTTTAGACAAAAATATATTAAGCACTGTAGTTTCATTAGCCTAACCCATTTGCGTATTGAATTTGCGTTGGTAATTCATACACATTGCTTAGACCAAAGTTTGATTGGCTTAACAATCTTTATCCATAGTTATCTAATCCCATATTTTTGTACTTCGTGTAATTTAGGGTATGAATTTTTTGTCAAGCTGCCCTTTTCAATCGGGCACAATATCACTTACAGGAAAGTACACGTAATGTCACATGTGTTATATGATGAATTTATATGATTAGTATCGTTATCTTAACAAGTACCTTGCTTATTGAATTTGTATCGGTCGATCCACATGCAAGTACTTGCTTATTGCATTAGTAACTTTATTTGGTGTTTTCAACATTGTATAAAACTAGAAGTGAATAGATTTTGAGTGTCACGCAACTTTGTAAATTTTAGTTTAGTGTTTACAGTTCATTTTTAGCATCTAATTAAACATTACATATATGTTTGGCACACAAGATTATGGAGAGATTATGCTTATTTTTCAAAAATATATTCTTAAAAATAATCTTTGTTTACAGACATAATTTTATAAGAGATTATAAAAAAAAATCTTCCATAATCTCTCAAAATAAAAGGTTATTTCATGAAATTTTATAAAAATAATCTCTTTTATAATCTTTTAAGAAAAGATCAAGACCAAAGATCAAGAACAACACCAAAGATCAAGACAATCTATTTTTTTCGCCAAACATACGACTATGTTTGTCATATGGAGATTATACTTATTTTTAAAAAAATAAGCTACTTAAAAAATAATTTTTATTTGGCAGACATAATTTTTAAAAGATTATAAAAAAATAACTTTTCATAATTTTTAAAAATAAAAGGTTACTTCATTTATCTTATAAAGATAATTTCATTTTATAATCTTTTTCAACAACAACACCGGCACCGGCATCAACAACAAAGACCAAAGACCAAAGACCAAAGACAACACAAGACAATCTATTTTCGCCAAACATACCCATGATAGATTCTACAAAAGTTATCAAATAATTTTATATTTGATAGATTCTACAAAAGAACTCGAAGATAAGGTTGTATACAAATTTATGTCATTCGTAGGATCAAGTAACTTTTAATCTTGACCATTCTAATTCATTAATTATCTACATTAACAAACTTGAGTAAAAGGTGGTACACTTGCATATCTATACTACTATATAATGCATTTAGGACATTTTAATTATAGAAGTCTTAAAAGCAATTAAGACAAAAAACATTTCTTGTTATGGAAGGATTTCAAAACTTGATCAATACTTGTTAACCTCAAAAGTTGTAACCGTCGTATTAATGATTAAATAAGTGATTTAATGGAAAATAAATGTGTAACCATCATACCAATAATTGTTACATATAAAAGTGAAAAATTTTACTAATATACATTAAAATTTAATTACGAAATCTTAATATAAAGAAAAACTCATGGTTTATGAAAGAATACAAAAAAGCTACAACATTATCACAGTATAAAGCATTTGATAATCTCATGGTCTTAGTATATAAGGAAAAGAAGTCTTAAAATTCTAAGACAAAAAAACTATTATAAAAGAAAAATTAGAAAATTAATGTAAAATTTTAAAAAAGCTTCATTTAAACCATGTAGTAATCCCTCCAATAATGATATATTTTAATATAATTGTTTATTAGAAAACCCACTATTTATAACCACCAATTTAATGCTAAAATTTAAAAACACTATTAATAATTTAAACATTATACTTTTGAAAAACATATATTCACAATGTTATAAAGTATTTAAGACATGCTAAAAAAAAGAATGCTTAAAATGAAAAACATTTATTTCTTCTAAAAAATATCGTTGGTGATCCGTCATGGCAGATGGCAATCGAAAGATTTTCTAGTAAGATATAATAAGATGACTTTAGAATGCAACTTTGGTCTTATAACTCACTGGATGATATACGGGAGCATTTTTGCTTGGGATGATGATTCTCTTAGCGATGCTCTCGATGAGGATACAAAATTGACAAATAATGCGTGTATTACTTACTCCAAAATCGAATATAACTTAATATGTATCTTATGAATTTGCTATTGCTTATTTATATGTAGGAAATAGAAGTGGATGATGTCAATGGCCAGTATCAAAAAGATGAAAAGAAACCAAGTTTCATGTTTACTGCAACAAAATTTATCTCGAAGAGACTTCATTATTAGTGCAATGGTGACTAGAATTGACATTTTATTGTTGTATGTCGATGAGAAATGCGTTTAGTACTAATTGCGCATTTTTTTTTTTTTTTTTTTCATTTTCATTCTATCACTGAAACTCCAAACATCGTAGGTCTTTATCTCTAAATAATTAGAAATCTCCACTTTCAAATCGATAGTTTTTGTTGTGTTAAATGTTTTTTCTTTCTTTTAAGAACTCCATCGTTAATTATTTTTATTAACGGTCGTTAATAAATAACTTAAAATTTGGTTATCTTCACTTTTTAAACTTGCATCGTTGGTCTTTTACGCGTTTCATTTTTTTGCACTATCACTAAACTTGTTTTACAATTTTCATTCGTTTTACACGTTCTCTATTTTTATTCCTCTCATCAATTTTTCCACATCGTATGTTTTATTTTTTTATCGTTTTACAATTTTTCGTACGTTTTTGCACGTTTTCATTTGTTTTACACGTTTTCGTCCGTTTTTATGCATTTTCGTTCATTTTTACACGCTTTCGTATGTTTTTACACATTTTCATACGTTTTTGCACGTTTTCTTCCGTTTTCACATGTTTTCGTCCGTTTTACACGTTTTTGTAAGTTTTTTTACACGTTTTCATTCGTTTTTACACATTTTTGTCCATTCTTTTTTCTTTTCCCCCTTTTTATTTGTTTTTGTACAATTTATCCCGTTTTGTAGGTTTTACACATTTTTTTCGTTTTTATCCTTTTTGTCCTTTTTAGTACGTTTTTATCCGTTTTTGTACGTACAAAATGTGTAAAAATGGACAAAACGGATAAATGGATGAAATCATGTAAAAACGAACGAAAAGTTTAAAAAGTGGATGAAAACGTGCAGAAACGGACGAAAATGTTCAAAAACGTACGGAAATTATGTGAAAATGGCCGAAAACGTGTAAAAAAGAACGAAAACATGTAAAACAAACAAAATAGTGCAAAAACGAATGAAAGCTTGTGAAAATGGACGAAAACATGTAAAAATGAACGCAAAATGTGTAAAAACGGACGAAAACATTTATAAACAGAAGAAAACGTGCAAATACGAACAAAAACATGTAAAAACGGACGAAAACGTGTAAAAACAGATGAAACATGTAAAGACATATAAAAATGGACAAAAACGTGTTAAAACGGACAAATACGTGTAAAAACAAATGAAAACGTATAAAAAAACAGACGAAAACGTGTAAAAACAGACGCAAACATGCACAAACATACGAAAACATGTAAAAATGACGAAAACGTGTAAAAACCGATGAAAACGTTTAAAAACAGGCGAAAACGTGGAGAAATGGGCGAAAACGTGCAAAAACAAACGAAAACATGTAAAAATGGATGAAAACATCTATAAAAGATGGAAACGTATAAAAACGAGCGAAAACGTGCAAAAACGAACGAAATCGTGTAAAAACAGACGAGAACGTTTAAAAACGGACAGAAACGTGTAAAATGTATGTAAACGTATAAAAAAGATGAAAACGTGGAAAACGGACGAAAACGTGCGAAAACGAACGAAAACGTGTAAAAACGGACGAAAACGTGAAAAATAGACGAAAACGTAAGAAAACCAAATTTTAAGTTATTTATTAACTGTAGTTAGTATAAATGACCAACAATACAAGTTTAGCGTAAGATAACCAAATTTTAAGTTATTTATTAACGGTCGTTAGTAAAAAGGACTAATGATACAGGTTTAGCATGTAACGGGTACACAGAAAAGACCAACGATACAAGTTTAGTAATAGAATGTGAAAAAAAAAAAGATAGCTACGTACAATCATAAAAAGTGACAAGTTAATCACATTTTCAAGTAATTTGCCCTTTTTCAGTATGATTTGTAAACTATTTAATCGTTAGACCCGGACAACTGACAACGCACCACTATTGTACTAGTTTGAAATGGTAGATAACACATAGTTAAAAAATATAATAATACTTCCAAACCAAAGTAGTTTTTCTTATACGAAAACTCAATCGAAGGGGATACAAGCAAATGAAATTTGATAAACTATATGAGTACAAATGAAGAAAACCACCATTTATCTAAATATCATCACAAGTAAAAGACTATATTATGTATAGTAAAAATATTAGTGTTTGTTTTTGAAGAAAAAATAACTACATGCAATATATAAAGCAAATAAAATTTTGAACGAACAACACTTGGACAAAGATATACTAACATGATACTTTTCATATTTTTGATAAAATTGCTAAATTCTGATATTTTAAAACTGAATAAACTAGCATGGTAAAATTCTGTTATATTGGTTATTTGTATTTTCTAACATGCCTATATTTTAGTGAAAGTAACAATATACCCGATAATAATGTTCTTAGATGAATTTCTTAAATGAGCACTGCCTCATAAAGTCTTTTTAAAAAAAGTTACAAAATGAAAGTTAAACCAAAGTACATATATCTTAAACGTGTAGTGTAGATAATTTCTAATGTGCTGCATGCCACATAAAAAATTACGATATGATAGTTGAAATTAACCAAAGTTCCCTAATACATTTCACAATTTTTTTTTTTGGTTACATAGTCACAAGAGTTGAATTATCTTTGTTTATTCTTGATCAAATTTAATTCTTAATTGGTAAAAAATATGAAAATTTAATTAATGATAAAATGAAAGTAGGATCTTATGATATATTTTACCAATTCTACTCAATGTTACTAGCTAGTGATATTTATATCCTGAAATCACACCATTTCTATGAATCTAATCTCAACGGTTTTCCTGTTGCCACTCTAGCCAGACACATCAATCTTCTATAAATACACCTAATTATATTTCACGCACACACCTTACTTCTTCCTAATAAACACACACGCTCTCTTCATCACTCGATCTATATATCTTTCATTTCATCACTGCAGTCATGGCTTCACAACCTCAAAACGAACAATATTACCCCGATAACGATGATAACAAGGTTCATTTCTTCATTTCTCTACTCATTTCGTTAAATATTATACTTGTTTTTGTCCATTTTACACAAGATATTTATACTTTCTGTTCAATCTAATCGTTTAATTCATTACGTATAGCTACAAAAATCATGTTAGTGATCGAGTGATTGATTTTACGTGACATGTTGATTACAATATATTTGTATACAGATGTTAATATGTTATTTGTGGACGTTGCGAGATCTGGTATTAGTTATTGTTTTTACGATCTAGGTAACGTCGTAAAACATGAATCTGAAGTGCATATGGAGAGTTAGGCGAGTGTATACCGAACCTAGACCAAAATAAGGGAGCATAAATTTTACGTGTGAGAATAAATATTGAGTTTGTTAGGGATCCTTTAGTTCAGGTGTCAGATCCGTATCTTCTCCAAAATAATAGGAGACCTAATATTATTTATAAAAAAAATAGTAAATAAATTAGTGAGGGGGTAAAATGTATATTATTCGAAACTATAGGTACTAAAAATGACATTTAAAACCTTTAGGTTTTTAATTAGGAATTTATATATAGATATTTATTATTTAAAATTGATTTGCAATTACGTAGTAATAAATTGATATATTTATTCTCCTAATCTGCTATTATAGGAAATGATAAAAAGTTTATGTGATGTATGACAAAACTATCCAAAAATAGAGTATTTGTTTTGTAAAAATCCATTTTGGTTGTAGAAAAATCACGAGATAATAATAATCATATGAAGTTTATAGTTAGTTGATCAAACGTACGTGAGTTATTAGCATGTTATTTAAAAACAAACAAAGCAGTAATGCTAGCTTTAAAGATATGTCACGCGTTCACAAATGTTAAATTGTTTTGTGCTTTGCAAGTTCTTAAAGTAGGTATAATTAGCATTAACTATATATAAACATCCTTAAGGAGCAAGTTATTACAAATATTATAGAATGAGAATGAAAAGTTCCACAGATGAAACTGTATATATCTTCTTAACTCTTATTTAATGTCAGATTCATAATCTAGCTCTTAAATAATTACCGGTTTCATCAAACTAAAAGAGGTAAACGAGCGATCTTTTTCCAATTCTCATTATTTAGATATGGCGAGTTTTTGACATAGATATACCCGGCCCAAATAGGGTATCTCTGTGACTATTTTTGACGCTTTTCTAGTAACCTTTAAATGTGTCAAGTGTTTTATCATTAAGCTATTTATTTTATCCTAGATAAATGCTAGTACCATTTTAGAATGCTCATAACCACGTGTTATGAAAATTAAGCATCCTTAAAGAAGTTTTCCAAAATAATATCTTTGTCAACATGCAAAAAAGAAGCTGAAGGTGGACATGCAACTTAACAAACCAACTCAAATGATTTCATCAACATTGCAAATTTATTCTCATATTCATGATTGAATGATACCACGCATGAAATATGAAATTACGATAGGTATCGCAAATAGTCGCATCTATAGAACAATATTCGACCTAAGTGAAATGACTATAGAAGAAGCAATTGGAAGACTTAAGACCTATGAAGAAAGGATTAAGTTTAAGAAGGATAAACAAGTAAACAATCAAGAGACTTTGATGTTCACCCGACATAGAGGACAAGGAAAACCTTTTAGAGAATATGGTAAAATTACCAAAGTTGTTCTGGCTTTAACTTGTTTTCATCATGTAAAACAGGCTGATGCCAGCCAACGAAAGTCAAACAAAAGCGATTCTGAGAACGGTTACATAGCGGTTATAAAATAAGCGCCATAATCGCTCATATTACATTGAACCGACACAATGGTTCAATCACACCTTTCGATATGTATATATAGATTAGAACTTGTAGCGATTAAAGGCAGAAACAAATAGATGATTGGCTTCATGTAAAACAGGCTGATGCCAGAACCGAAAGGCAGAAACAATCACATCCTCAAGGAATGCGAAATGGTGGTATTCTGCGTTTCACAATGTTACTGCTATGGTTGGAGCTGGAGTTCTCGGTCTCCCACATGCCATTGCCCAACTTGGATGGTCAGTTCTTCAATTCTCACTACACATCTTTTCTAGTTTATGTCATCACAACAATAATACAATTTGCACTAATTTTTTGAAACAAATTTGGAATATATGTGTATTTTTTTTATCTTAAGCGTGTAAAAACAGAATATGTTGTAAGAAGAATGGAGGTAATAATTCATTCCTTACAAAGTTTATATTTTTTATTAGTGTAAAAGCCTATAAGTGCTTTAATTCTTATGATTGTATCGTGAGATGTTTTCAAATCTTATATCAAATGTGTGCAAACTATATATGTAGCCATGTCTCATTAGTGTTTGCATAATTGGATATGAAATTTGAATAAATGGCTAGGAAGCTAGGAATTTTATTGACTAAATTATGGAATTCAGGGGTCCCGGATTATTCGTGCTGTTCGCATCATGGATTATAACTCTATACACTCTATGGCAAATGGTTGAGATGCACGAAATGGTTCCTGGGAAACGATTCGATCGCTACCATGAGCTAGGCCAGCATGCTTTTGGTGAGAAACTTGGTCTTTACATTGTGGTTCCGCAGCAGCTCATTGTTGAAGTTGGGGTCAACATTGTCTACATGGTTACTGGAGGACAATCCTTAAAAAAGTTCCATGATTTGGTTTGCACGGAGCCTTGCAAGGACATCAAGCTCACTTACTTCATCATGATCTTTGCTTCTGTCCATTTTGTTCTGTCCCATCTCCCCAATTTTAATTCCATCTCGGGTGTATCTTTGGCTGCAGCAGTCATGTCCCTAAGGTACATTACTTTTACCCTCATCCACAAAACTATATTTTTACTCAATCAAAACGAAATAAGCACGTCGTACTTTTAATAAGCAATTCTAAACAACTCCTTACGCTCTATGAATAATCGGTGTCTTAAATGTGATTATAACACATTATTGTTACACAATTAATCTGATTATTTGAATGAAAGTATTTAAAAAGGATATGATATTTGACCTGTATGTTCACACCATTTGACATCTCTTTTAGCTAAACGTTATGTCTTTTGACCCGTTTGAGATAAAACACAACCCAAACCGAGACATTCATTCATAAATGGGTAGAATTTACTAAGCTGACACAATTTATGTGATGCAGTTACTCTACAATTGCATGGGCTGCTTCCTTGAAAAAGGGTGTGCAGCCGAACGTGGAGTACTCATACAAATCTCGCTCCACAGCAGGGACAGTATTCAGTTTCTTTAATGCATTGGGAACTATAGCTTTTGCATACGCTGGCCATAATGTAGTACTGGAAATTCAAGCCACTATTCCTTCAAACCCCGAAAAGCCTTCAAAGGGTCCAATGTGGAAGGGAGTGGTGGTTGCCTACATAGTCGTTGCCATCTGCTACTTTCCAGTTGCTATTATCGGGTTTTGGACGTATGGAAATACTGTCTCAGACAATATCCTGATCAGTTTAGAGAAGCCCACATGGCTCATTGCTGCAGCTAATTTGTTCGTTGTGGTTCATGTTATTGGAAGCTATCAGGTTCAAATTATATATTTTCACTCAACCGCTATTTAGTTATTGTTACCGATATATTTACTTATGTTTGTTTTCCTTTTAGATATATGCAATGCCAGTATTTGATATGATCGAGACTGTGCTGGTCAAAAAATTGAACTTCACTCCTAGTTTTATGCTTCGCTTCATTACCAGAAACGTATATGTTGGTAAGTGAATTGGCATATTAACGATTACTATATACAGCTTCTTGATCTACTAAAATTTTCGGTTCGTTGCAGCATTAACAATGTTTATTGGAATTTGCGTCCCATTCTTTGGTGGACTTCTCGGCTTCTTTGGAGGATTTGCATTTGCTCCAACAACATATTTCGTAAGCAACATTTTATATGCATGCGAGAGTTTCAGGGATTTATATATGAATGGGTTGGTTTGGTCTATTGTGTCTAAATTCGACCAAAGTGTATTAATAATCGATAATACCTCTTTAATATTTTATCTTTTTTTTTTTTTTGGATTTTACTGAAATGTTATATTTTTGTAATAATATTTGACCCGTGGATCATTTATAAACTAAGTACTAATTTTGGACAGTAAGTGGTTCGGGTGAATCAGGCAGTACTCATTTTGACCCGTTACCCAACCCACCATTTTGCCGTCTTTAGTTTACTGACATGGTTCTAAGTTTCTAACTTTGTTCTCTATGGTTCAGCTCCCTTGCATAATGTGGCTTGCAATCTACAAACCGACTAAGTGGAAATTATCTTGGATGACTAACTGGGTATTTAACCAAAGCTTCCTATACATATTGTTATTTTTCGTAAACACATCCTTTGATGCTTGATAATCATTTACATGAACACTGATATGTGTGTTACAGGTCTGCATTGTATTTGGAGTTGCTCTGATGGTAGTATCGCCTATCGGAGGATTAAGGCAGATCATCCTTGATGCCAAAACCTTTAAATTTTTCAATTAAGGTGGAGGTCTTAGAAGATCAGACAAGCTTAGGTTTCGTACAGAATTTAAAGAAGTCAAAGAAGCTTGTGATGACGTGATTTCTTTATTTATCAGACTAGTGTCTAGACCAAAGTTTATGGTATTTCAGACTGTTTTATTTTGTTCATTTCTACGGTTAAAGTTAAGTTATTTGTGTGACACATCTCTCGCTCTCTTTCTCTCTACATATTACTTGTGCTATAAGGGACCACAAGTTTAGCAAACCCACGCACAAATATTTTTCCACTTAAATGTTATACCAAGGTATGCACCTTTGTTGGGCGAATCATCATTACCATCTGAACGAATCATCACCGTTGACCTCATATAAATCAATCTTAATTTCATCTTCACAAGCTTTTCTACACTTTGAAACATGTTCTTTAAGATATAAAATGATGTTACACTAATATGTTATGTAACAGATTCTTCATTTGAGCTTCCAAATACCACTATTAACCAACTTATAAGTTATTAACTTTGCTGTAGCAATATCTTCTTGATCTTTCTTTTCAATCGGCTTCTATCTTTGTTCATAAGATTTACAGGGATATTTTGCATGACATAACATACCTGGAGTGTTATATGTCTCGGCATTGGTGAACAATATCCAAAGATCATCAGGAAAGTCTAGTGGGTTAGCTTTCATATTAGCATGAACCAAGTTTTTCTTGTATCGTTCCTTAATCCATTTTCGAATGTAGCTTGATCAATCTACATAACAATGTTTGTCAATTCAATGTGAATGCATTATTGTTTCATTGTTTGTCGGGCTTGGTCCAGGAGAAACAATCAACTTCCAAGCTTGATTTGGTAGGTTTGTCTGTTGATTTTTGGTAGTATGTTTAACTCTTTGTAAGATAATGTTGGAGAAAAGAAAAGCATAAGTCAAGATCTAAGGCTCAAAATCTAGAGTTCCAAGTACTTATTTTTGGTCGAAATCCAAAGGCTATATTATCATTTTTTTATGATTTACAACATGGCTAAAATTATCCAAGATAAATAATTGGTATTACTAAAAAATGTCTAACTGTATGCTTTAAATTGTGTAACAATAATTTACTAATATGATGGACTCAATTCTCAAGTGTAAACCACCTTAATAATTTACTCATCGAGTCAAATAAACCTATAAGCTAAACATAACCTCTTAACAAACAACGCTAAACAGGCTCATAAATCAAATATCAACAGCTTATCAAAAGCACCTTATTATGGGTATGTTTTGCAAAAATAGATTGTCTTTGGTCATTGACGATCTTAATCTTAATCTTGATCTTTATTCTTTGAAAAAGATTATAAAAGAGATTATTTTATATGTTTACGTGAAAGAACCTTTATTTTCGTAGATTATGGAAGATTATTTTCTTATAATCTTTATAAGTTATGTTCACAAACAAAGATTATTTTTAAGAAATTTATTTTTGAAAAATAAAGATAATCCTCCATAATCTTGTGCCAAACATGTGGCGCTATGAATTATGATGAACTTTTGCTAATTATCAGCATTAATTAGGTTATCATTATAAACTAACTAAACATGAGATTATAGAACTAAATAAGCTCATAAATCACATAAAAAATAAAATAAAAGATACCTTTCAGAACCACCTTAATTAAACCACGAACCTAATCTTATCCAAAACAATCAATATTCCACTTTACTTTTTCAACAAGAAATAAAAAAGTTTTGTATATGAGAAAAAAAAAGTCATAAAAAATGGGCACACAATTTCTTTTGTGTAGAATAACAAATTTTTTCTTTCGGGTATTTTCTTTCAATTTATCCCTTTTAAAGATTTTTGAAATTTTTAAACATTTTCGCTCTTGGTAATAGAAAATTTTTTCCGAAAGACAAAATGTCACATAAGATCCTAAAAGAATAAATTTGAAAGAAGCAAAAAAATTTGTTTTCACCCGTGGTATAAGTATAATAATTCTATAAAAATCAAAGGTTTTTCATTTTTCAACTTTTCACAAACACATAAAGAACAGAAGACAGTCACCACTATGTGGGTTTGCCGCCACATGAAATTTCATCTTTCACAAATAACTCAAATCTCCCTCGAAAAGGGTTTTAAATTTTGAACATCTGTATTTAATCATTCATCAAACTTTTCTTTTTCTTCTTCTTATATATAATGCGCACCATTTGTTGATTACTTGTATTATCTTTCACACCTTCATTTAAATTAAAGTTAGGGTTCTTTCTTCAATTTCAGTGTTCTAGGTAATCACTAATCTCTTCACCACTTTGTTTTATGATTACTTTACTGTTTATGCTGGTTTGTTCAATAGGTGTTTGATAAAATGTCACAAAGAAATTTGCTGTATATTTACATGATAAATTAATGGATGTTGTTTTCACTCTTTAAGTAACCCGGTGAGGGCGAGTCATGGGGATACCTTGGTTAGGCCGTTTATATTTGAGTCAAAGACGCGCCTTCCCTGGTCAACTTGAACATGGAAAACCTCGTCTGTTTACATACCTTGTTTAATTGATATAATTTGAGAATGAGTAGCTTTGTGATTTTGGACTATGAATAAGGTAGTAGTTATTCACTTGTTTGCGTACTTATAATTAATTAACATATGTGATTAGGTCATTGGGAGTTTGGGACATATGGGTTAACTTGTAGGGAAGTGTGTGTATCGTTATGTTATGTTGTGTTTATTAATAAGCGTATTTCTGAGTGGTTTAGATGTTTTATGTTGTGTTTATGAATAAGTGTAATTCGGAATGGTTTAAATGTTTTATTTGTCTAAATGTGAAATCTTTTATGTAAATTCAGTTAGTTGTGAGGTTGAAGGACATGCGTGCTTGCCATTTCACTCTCTCTAAGTTTTTGTAAGTTAATACATATCTTTTAGTTTACGTGTTAAGTATCATTGTAGTTAACTCTGTAAATCCATTGAGCAAAAGGAACTTATAAACTGTTAATCAGCTTTTGTTTTTCAATTGTCTACATTGGATGGACGGCAGCTCCTAATACACAATGTCAGTGTTGCTATAGTTATATTGACTAAGAGTATGATTTGTAACTAATATATAGGTTAGTGATCAGATGGTTTGTTTGGAAGACCATAGAAATCATACATAATGGTTGAAAGTTTTTTACGGCACCCATCAATGCAATCTCAGTTATTCACTTTATGGGAGACAAGTGGAGATTTAGGTTAATTAGATTATCCTGTGGAAAAAACAACCCCCTTAAGCAAGGCGGATGTTTTTCATTGTTTTTACTTTTCACTTGCCTTCTCATAAAACTCATATTCTTTTACTTTTCCAAAATTATTATCAAGATATTCAACAAAAAATATTGCCTTTCTAAAAAAATTAACAAAAATAGCGGGGTATAGGTAATAGTAGGATTCTTTGTTTGATTACTAAAAGTAGATGTTTGTTATACTGATAGAGTTTTGGATAAACTTAAACTATCTGTAGGAATTTTGGAGTTGTAGCTGCACAACGCTCATCAAGCCTCCGGTTTTCATTCAAGTGCCCTTCGCGAAAAGTTCACATGGGTAGTAATCAACAAAGTGATGCAAGAGGTGCTCTTATTGTTTTAGAAGGTTTGGATCGAAGTGGGAAGACCTCACAGTCTAGTAGGCTTGTCAAGTACTTGGATGGTCTCGGCTATCCAGTAGAATCATGGCGTTTTCCGGATAGAGAGACTGCTGTGGGGAAAATGATCTCCTCATATCTTACCAATCAATCTCAGTTGGATGATCACACGATTCATCTACTTTTTAGTGCAAATCGTTGGGAGAAAAGGTTAGTTTAGACCTGTTTTGCCATGTTCTTACTTATAAGTAACAGGTAATAACCTTGAGAATGCTTTTATGTTGCATTTGGAGCGATTATGCATTAGCTGAAATATGAATTTGTATCATGTCTACTTTGTATGTCTTGCCCTAAAAAACTTTAAATCGAAATGCATGTGCACATCATTCTTTGGAATTGCATGTTTATAATAAAGATATATGATATAACTTTATGAAGACTTTGGCGTGTTCATACCTCATACGTGTTTCGGATGTAACACTTATGCATTTCATAATCAAGTTATGGGAATCCTAGTAAGGGCGGAATTTTGTTTGAGCTGCCTTGATTTGTATATAGAATTTATTGGTTGAAAGCTTACTTAAATCCCCATGAATAGAAATTTGTTGCTAGTTGAAATGTGGTTAAGTCATAGCAAAGTGCACTTGAGACGACAGACAAGCACATTTGATGATAGATACACTTGCATAGAACTTCGTTCAAAAATTGATTATTTGAGTACTATATGCCACCTGTCAGTCTATATATTCATTGTGAGCCACTTCAGAATTTGGATTGAAAAAAATGTTTTGGAATGTTCATGTTTGAACAAATATAATTGTATGCATTCTTCATTGTCTCATACGCACCATTTTACCCATGATTTTCAGATCCTTGATGGAGGCTAAGCTTAAAAGTGGTACATCCCTGATAGTTGACCGCTATTCTTATTCAGGAGTAGCTTTCTCATCTGCCAAAGGTCTAGATATTGAATGGTGTAAGGTGAGAATCATGCCTTTGTGTTTAATCCCTCGTTGTAGTCGCTAGTTATATTTGAAACACAATTTGTGATCGTTGTGCAGGCTCCAGAGGTGGGACTTTTGGCACCTGATCTAGTGGTGTACCTTGACATACCTCCAGAGGTAGTTTTTCTTCTGACAAAACCTTTCCGATAGTGTCGTTTTCTTCTCTTTCTCACCAAATGTTAAAAATGATATTGTAGAGAGCGGCAGAGAGAGGTGGTTATGGAGGTGAGAGATACGAGCAGCTGGAGTTTCAGAAGAATGTATCTCAGTATTATAAGATGCTTAGTGATGCATCATGGAAGGTAATTAAGTTTTTATTGAAAGTTCTTTCTTTTGTCTTATAGTTCTTTAATCATTATTGATACCAAGGCGTGGCCAAACGGGTTTAGGTTGAATGTCAAGATGAGTGCGGGTCAAAACAAGTAATTGTTTGGTATGGGTTGAAACTTGAAATAGGTCATCTTGGGATGATTCAAAATGCTTTCGTCTTATGTTGATATCGTTTGTGATCTTGATTATGTTAAATATGATTACGAACACTGTATTCTTCCAACAATCTAATCTTATGAAATAATATATTGGGGGTTTATAAATCAATAACAGTAAGGTGACATTCAATCCATTTGACTTGTTTCCTTTCTAGCTATTATTTCTGTTTACTTGTTAGGGACGGGCATACAAAAGTTAGCCCATTTAAACTGAAACCTATTTGACTTCTTATAAGTGATAACTCAACCTGTATTTTTGATGACAATGATAGTGATTCGAAAATATTTATGATCAACAGATAGTAGATGCAAGCCTCCCTATGGAAGATGTTGAGAAACAACTTAAAGAGATTGTGTTGGATTGTGTCGTGTCATGCCAAAAAGGCAAATCAGTTTCAGAGCTCTGGTTATCCTAATTCGATGCTGTTATGTAAAATGTCATAGTTTAACTCTGAGATTGCCTGAATACTTGTGTCACTGCAATTCTTATATGTGTAACAATATCAAAAAACATCCACAGTGAATTTGAATGATGTGTTTTAGCTTAATGAAACATGCATATCTGATGGCGGACCTTTGCATAGATCCATTTGATTGACTAGCTGTGCAATTTGTAAATCAATCTTTACGAAAACAAAAAGCAGGATTCCTCTTTCTAAATCTATCTTTACAAGAAGTTCAATATATGAACCAAGAAAATACTAACATTCTATATTTGAATTTATCGTGCAACACTATTTGATATGTAGTATAAATTGTATAATAGCAGATGTCTTAGAAATATGTAAAATTCTCAATAGGGGTGTGCTTTGGGTCAAACCAGCTTGTTCCACGCATGGACCGAACACTAGACTGTGAGACACTGAAGTCAGATCTAAACAACCAGCAGTCTATAAATGATAGTAAGCTGATCTAATCTATTGAAACTAAACCAGTAAAACCAATAGTTTATTTAGAGAGGTAAACCGATTTGATCTAAACCAGTCACTTTTGCTACTCAAGACCTTGTATCCTTACCTCCAAGGCTCCAACCAGTATCTTATAGAAATACAAGTACGGGAGTATACAATGTGTATTTGTTAGAGCATTAATTTTTGTAGCCTAAAATAGTAAAAATGGTTTCTGCTAAAAGAAAAGTTTTGTTTGTTCGAAAGCTGAAGCTTTTATTAATGAAAATTAAACTCTAAACTAAAAGTTCGTTAGAAGTCTTTTTCAAATTTAAAAATTGTCTTTTTAAATGTAAATTAATTCTAAATTACAAATACATGCCAAATACTTTATATTAACAAAAGTTTTAGGCATTTAGCTCACAACACTAAAAAAAAGAAGCTACAGCTGAAGATTACAATTAGCAACTACTAGTTCAAGCTCACTTTAAGCTGATTTGAGAAACACATTTTAAAAGTAATATATTCTGTTCTTCAAAGTCTCCTAATTTATATTTTAAGTTAATCTATGAGTACGAATTACTAAGTATTGAGGTGGTCCTCCAAAAAAAAGAAAAAAGAAAAAGTGGTCCTCCAAAACCCAAATTGGAAAGAATTATGTCGTCATGTCATATGACCCGGAACTTGTTCGGTTTTAAAATAATAAGGTAAAGGACAAGAATGAGTGAGTTTACATGTTTTGAAGTAATTTTTCTAATCTAGATTTTTTTATACTTGCAAAACTTGCGGTTTTAATATGACTTTGGGTCCTCGTAGGATTTGGTGTAATGTTTCCTTTATAGTCTCATCGAACGTATGTACAAATTCTGCCAAAGCTTCTTTCTCGAAGGATTAGGCATGTTATCCACAAACTAGCTAGGCCAAACCAGACATGAGACAACATTGATATTAGAGAGACAAATTTTGGATGGACCTCATTCTAAACGAAATTGTCAATTATGCAAAGAAAGAAAAGCTTAGGCTCATTCTTTTTAAAGTTTGATAGTGTGAATTGGAAGTTCCTTAGTGATATTATGTCTCAAATGGTTTCGACGCAAAATTGTGTAAATTGATATATGCATGTCTCTCTTCAGCATGAGTCATAATTGTTGGTGGTAATTCGCCTAGCAGCAGGGTAAGATAATCAAAGTCAGCAGCAATACCAATAGGTGGTTACCGGATATCACTTGGAATCGCAGAATCACTTTCTAAAGAAACTATTCGACCTAACGCCTTGAGTGATCACGAATATCTACTTGGGATAAGGCCAAATGTATGTTATTGAATTAAGCGACAAATCAATAACCTTTTTGCTTTCAAGTGTTTATCGCTTTATGTTTGTTTCTCCCGATTGTGAATTTCTCGGTGTATTCATGTGATGAATACCATCTCTATTTATAGTAGAGAATACTCACTCCTAGTCAATGGACATTATAAATGATTAACGTCAATTAATCACCCATAATAAGCCTCCATTATCATAGGAATAGTGGTTATATGACCAATTAAGCGTGGTCATAAAGCGGTCATAACAACCACTGAATGAGTCAAAGTTGTTACAAATTAATCAACGCAACACTACTGGCTAGGAACCATCGGTTGCTACATTATCGGAGTAACCAATACTACCAAGACAAACCACTATTGAGTTAAGGTGTTTCAGGATCTCGTGGGTTGTACACTGCACCTCCTTACCTAAAACCGGTGTGAACTAATTTAGTTCACTTTGCAAGAAAACAAACATCAAATTTAGTTCATTTCCTTTGCAAGAATAACAAACGTCAAACAAAACATGTGCATAAACGAAAATATCATGAGGATTGAATTTCGATCTTAGTACATTACACGCTCAAATATTCGAGAATCGGGGTGTTCTAAGAATTGAACCCTCAACCCATTTGAATACCAAGATAAAATACACACAAGTTTTCAAACACTTAAAAGCTCGACACTATACAAGCCATGTGTCCATATCCAAATTCATAAATGTTGTAAGAGCTAAAAGTCCAAAGCTTCCTGAGCAAGCAAAACTTCAACATTCACATAGGTGATTCCTCTTTATTCATGCTCCCGCCAAGCACTTTTCAAAGAAAATTAACCATTAAAAGTAAATACTTCATCCTCCTTTCAAAGAGTTCTTAGCACAACCTTGGGATGTAATATAAAACATGTGCTCCAAGCCACCGAATGTTCGACTTTCCACATTGAACTCGGACTCCCAAGTTTCCTTAGAAGGGAGTTGGGTGTCTTAGCATTCGATGACTAAGTTGGACTTAAACCCGTCCCTTTAGCGACTTTAAAACTAAGTCTCTAGCCAATCCTTCGTCAGTGATCGCCTAAATTTTTTGAGATCTAATAAACTCTATAGATACCACCCCATTCATGATAAGCTCACGAATCATGCTATATCGACACCTAAGTGTCTAGACTTCCCATTGTACATCCGGCTATAAGCCTTTGCCAATGTAGATGCACTATCACAACGGATAGAAATATGTGCTATAGGTTTGAGCCACAATGGAATCTCGAAAGCAAGTTTTTCAACCATTGACTTCTTTACCAAGAAATGCTAAGGCCACAAATTGATTCCATTGTTGAACTGGTAATGCAAGTTTGCTTGGATGCCCAAGAAAGCGCACCTCCACCAAGTAGGAATACCCGACCGCTAGTAGGCTAATTGTCTTGATGTTACCGATCCAACTTGCATCGGTGTATCCTTCCAACACGAAGGATAACCAAGATATGAGAGACTATAATCCATAGTTCTCTTGGATACTTGATACCCTCGAACGCGCTTGCCGTTGATGAGCACTAGGATTACTAGTATACCTACTCGGTTTACCCACCGCAAATGCAATATCGGGCCTTGTACAAGTCATGACATGCATCAGCGACCAATTACCCTAAAATACTCAAGTTGAGATACGACCTTGCCATTATTAGGCATCGACTTCTCACAAGTATCCATAGGTGTACTCATCGAGTACAATCAAAGTAAATTAATTTCCTCAAACCTTCTCAATATAATGAGACCGAGATAGAAATTCTTTTACTTTCATGTTTAATCCTTATTCCAAGGATAACATCGCCTCCCCATGTCCTTCATGGAGAACCTTGATGACAAAAATTCCTTTGTCGATCAACACGATTTTGGTCATGCCAAAGATCAACATGTCATCAACATATAGACAAATGATGACTCCTTTACCGATTCATCAAATTTGCTATATACACATTTGTCACCTTGGTTAAGAACATAACCACTAGACAAAACCACTTCATCAAATTTTGATGCCATTGGTTAGGTGCCCGCTTTAGTCCATAAAGAGACTTAATCGGTTTACACCTTGTTTTCATTGCGGTCATGATGAAGCCCCGAGGTTGGTTCATATAAACCTCCTCTTCCAATTCACCATTCAAGAAAGCTGTCTTCACATCCATCTAATGAATAATCAGATTGTGAATTGAGGCCAAAGCAATCAAAAGTCTTATGGTACTGATACAATCCACAGGGGCATAAGTATCAAAATAGTCTATTCCTGACTTTTTTTTAAAGCTCTAAATGACTAGTCTAGCCTTGAACTTTTCAATAGTTTCATCTACCTTCATTTTCCTTTTGAAAATCCATTTGCAACCCAGAGGTTTGCAACCAGGTGGTAGATCAACCAACACCCAAGTGTTGTTTTCCATGATGGAATTCATCTCATCATTGATTGCTTCTTTCCAGAAAGCAATATCCTGGGACTTAATTGCTTCTTCAAATGTCTTGGGATCATCCTCAACAATGAAGCAATAGGATTATTGGTCAGAGACCTCATCCCTAGTTCCTTCAATTAAGTATAATTGAAACTCAAGTCTAAATGACATTGGAGTCCTGATCCTTTTGCTCTTTCTGAGCACAGGTTCAGGTTGTTGAACCACAACCTCATCAGAGGTCCTTGATGAGTAAAAAGCAAATCACCATTTTTGACATTTTTAAACTTAGTCTTGAAGTTTGTATGGTGATTGTCAACAGAATTTCCGGTAGGGAGGGTTGGAAACGATTCTTCAATCAGCAGATTTTCCGAAAAAGGATGTCCCCCGTAATCAAAGTAAGTATTATCAATTTCATTGGAATTGACTCATCACTAAGAAAGGCATCGACTTCATTCCAAAGTTGTCATCTTCCTCATCCGGAGTGAGAGAAGGGATGGAAGAGTCGGAATGATAAGATTAGGAGATGATGGATCATTTTGAGGAATTCTTCAATGGGAAGAATGTCTCCCATTGGATCACAAACATCATTATCCAATCCAGATGAAATGAAGAAGAGTTTGGTTTCATCCACGAGTTAACAATCTCAATACGATAAACCGATTCGGAGGTGGGACAAGTGGTGTGCTCTTAGAGCTAGCAATTTCCACCACTTCCGATAAAGTCTCGATTCTAGATCATCATCATCAAGAACACTCTTGACTTCCACGGTACAACTTTCAAACCATTTGTTTGAACCGGGGTTGATTTTCAAAGCTTTTAGCTCAAGACGCTTTTGGTGACTCCTCTTAACCGTGAAATTTGAGAGTGTTGCATTGATTCTTTCGATTTTTGATCAATTGTGGCAACACTGTTTGGATAGAGGTTTGGAGTTTTGGTTGATATTAAACGCGAGTTCTTTGTTGTCAACCCGTATGGTCAACTCTTGACAAATACATCAATTAGAGCACGACTGCTCTCAAGAAAGCTCTCCCAAGATGAGGGGAACTCTAGGATCCGCATCAAAGTCTACTACAACAAAGTCGGTAGGAAAGTGAAACTTTCCTACTTTCATCACGACATCCTCGGCTATCCCAGTGGGCGAGTTATAGTGTACGGTCCGCTAGCTCGAGTGTCATACAAGTGGATGTAAGTTTAGGAAGAGACAATTTCTTCCATACCGAGAGTGGCATGAGGTTAATGCTTGCGCCAAGATCGGCAAGGCGGAGCATTGAACCATCCCAAGAAATCACACGGATTAAAACACACGGGGTCTTCAAGCTTTTTGGGAAGCTTCTTGAGAAGGACCACCGAGCATTGCTCATTGAGAGGGTTTTAGCCATCTCGGATAACTTATCTTTGTTGCTCGATAAGCCTTTAAGTGTGGATGCAAATTTGGGCATTAGAACGAGAGCATCAACGAAGCTTATATCAAAGTGTAGTTCATTGAAGATTTGAATTTTTTTTCCATTTGCTCTTTGGTTTTGTCTTTGAGCTTCTCATCATGCAATCTTGATGGGTAAGGAAGTCGACTAGACTTTTGAGCCGGACGAAGTCATTTACGCTCAGAATTTGTCTTCGAACTTCGGGTTCCGGACTTAAAGCTTGACTACAGAAGGTGGGACGTGTCTTGATGCCGTGGGCTTGAGAAATGCACCTTGTCCGTTGTATCCTTGGTAATTTGACTCATTGCTCTCGTGGATGAGGCATTGGAGTCGAAGGTCCATTGTCGTCTTACCACTACGAGTGGTGACGGCTTTCAACTCGACATTTGGATTTGGGCAGTATTGTTGGGAGTCCTCCGTAAGATGACGAAGCTTTGTTCATATTCATGTTCATGAAACCGCTCATCATATTCTTCAACTTATTTGTTTGCCGAGACATTGTGGTATCAATTTCCTTTTTAGCTCAACTCTCATGTTATTGATCCGAGTTTGCATTGAGCTAATGCTTGACTCGGTAATTTTCATGAAGTCATTTGGTAGGGAGCTTGAGAAGGTTGTTGATAACTTTGCCGATTGGAGCTTGATATGGTTGGTTGAAATTGTTCCGGTTCGATTGAAATTTTGAGAGTTATTGAAGTTTTGTCCTTGATTCGAACAAATCGATTTTGATTGCCATGGTTTTGCACAAGAGGAAAACCGGTGGTGTCATACCGCTAAGTGTGCAGTATTGAGGATCACTTGTGGTTGGTATTGATTGTGGTTTCTGAAGCTATGGAGCTTGGTAAAAGAAGCATCGGTTGCTTGACAATCATAATCTGCGTGTGGACCACTACAAGTTTCACACACCTTGTTTACTGGCTTTGATTGGTTCCGACTTATGAATTTCTCTTTTGATTTCCTTTACCTCTTTCATCATACAACGGATGGCGTCCGTTAGAGCGGTTAACTGAGCGGCTAACTTTCGGAAGAGTTACCGGATGAAGAAGCGAGTGTTCGAATATTGACTTTGTTGCGAGAAATAGGAACTTTTGATTTTTGCTCGCAAATCTTAATCACATCTTTAGGCTTACGATTCAAGATATTGCCACCTACTGCGTTCAAAGAATCTTGATCGTTACTGCTCAACCCATTATAAAAGATATTAACTTGTTGAAGCTCGGTGAATTCATGATGGGGCATTTCGAGGAGATCTTTGAATCTCTCCCATGCCTCTCCAAAGTTTTCATCGAAATTTTGACGAAATCCGAAATTTCATTTTAAGATTAGTTGTCTTTGATGGAGGAAAGAAATAATTGACAAACTTTTGAACAAGATCCTCCCAAGTTTCGATGGATCGGGGGTTCTTTTCCACCCAACCGGCCGTCCCTCAGTGAGAATGGAAATAGCATCAACTTGATCACTTTTTGTGGTACATCTTTGAAATTGATTGTTGAGGTCAACTTGTTAAACCAACGGATGTGTGCATCACGGGTCTTCTCGATCAAACCCGTGGAATTGATTCAGACACAAGTGTGATCAAATGTGTCTTCAATTCAAAGTGATCGAATTGATTGTTGGTAAATGATGGCATCTCCATAACCCGGTGGTGCCCGGAGCATTTCCGCCATAGTTCGTTAAATCGCCATATTGTTGTTTGGAATAGTACGAATCTCGGGTTCGACTATTCGGGCAAAGACGTCTATGAGAACTTCTTCTAGGAATTTCGCTAGATCACGAAAAGGACTCAATGATCTAGAAGAACGAGTGCGCATGCACTAGAGTTAACTCTAAGGAATCTCGAGCCAAGGAATTATGAAAATGGGGAAAGAAGAATCTTTTGGTTTTATGGTTTTATATATATGTAGAAACAAAAGAAAAATATTTTTGTGTTTTATATGTTTTAAGATGTTTTTGGATTTTGATTTTTATAAGAAAATATAAATATATATAGATGGTATGAACAAGGAGTGAATATTCAAATCACTAACTGCTAAACGTAAGATAATTAGCACAAACTCGCAATGGCGCCAAAATGGTATTTGCAACCTGGGGGTTTGAGTGCAAGGAAGGAGAAGCTTTAAATGCTTCTTGTTGGTTTGTGGAGGTGGAGTGATAAGGTTGTGGAGGTATATTAGGCGGAGGAATGGTGATGGGAGATGGTTTGCAGGACGGTGGGTGAGGAAGGAGGAAAAGGAGGAAAAGATTGGGCGGGTTTTGACCATATTTGACAAGGGGTTAATAATAGTGGACGGGTTCAAGCAAAGGGGGGTTCAAGGTCAAGTTGGGTGGCTCAAGGTTGTTTTGACAGGGGCCATGGTCGAGGTTGTTTATTAATACAAGGACCATAATTGCAATTCACCAAAACCAAGGACCAAATCGCTAATTTTGCAAAGTTATGCCAAGGGACCAATTATGACAAGTTTCAATAGTACAAGGACCATAAAAGACATTTTTAACTTCCAAGGACTATTTTGCCAATTTTGAAACTCAAGGACCAAACTTGTAAATTCTCAAACTTATGAAATTTTTCACCAAAGGACTAATTATGACAACTTATGATTTCAAAAGGACCTTTGGTGACTTTTCTTTAAAATAAGTGCTCGGGGACTATTTTCGCCGATTTTGAAAGTCTGGGACCTAAATCGCCAATTATGCAAACTTAGCTCAATTTTCATCGATTTTAAACATTTTGCATCCGAAACATATAAAATACAATTTTGGGATATTTTCGGTATTTTGATGCATTTCGAGCGTTTTAAATGTTTTGCGCTCAGATTGACCAAAATGATAAGTATTTACACACTAGATTCCCGCCCAATCAACGAGAGTTAACTCCTCCTTTTTATGTTTCAAGGTATGCTTGAAATCTTTCCAAGAAGGATGGAGTTTATCAATGACACAAGAGACTGAAATAGCCTCATCCATGTTCATATTGTGTTGTGTAAACCTTCCAAGTATACCAAGAAGTTCATTGTATTGTTCCATAACTGGTCTTGAATCAGTCATTTTGTAATTTGTAAAATTACTTACAAGGAACTTCTTACTTGATGCATCCTCAGCCATATATTTGGCATCTAAGGAATCCCATAGTTCTTTGGAAGATTCAAATTTATGATAAATTTCAAATAGAGAATCAGACATACCATTGAGGATTAAGCCTCTGCAAATGTAGTCATCATTCTCCCATTTGCTTCTCCTCCCGATCCGCTCCACAAGAGCATCATCCCATCATCGAAATAGATGTAGTCGAACATAGACCACACTCATGCTTGATGCAGAAGAAGTGCATCTTCTTATGCCATCTCCTAAAGTCCACCCTTCAAACTTGTCGAGCTTGGCAAAGTTTGAAGCCATGTGTTTCATTGCAAAGAAGAACCATTGATTATCACAAATAGTTTACTTTGATTGTTGGTGGTAATTAAGCCCGGCAGCAGGGTAAGATAATCAAAGTCGTGAGCAATACCACTAGGTGGTTAACGGATATCACTTGGAATCGTGTAATCACTTTCCAAAGTAAACTATTCGACCCTAATGCCTGGGTATCACGAATATCTACTTGGGATAAGACCAAATGTATGTTATTGAATTAGGCACAAATCAATAACCCTTTGCTTTCAAGTGTTTATCGTTTTATGTTTGTTTCTCCTGATTGTGAATTTCTCTCAGTGTATTCATGCTGATGAATACCATCTCTATTTATAGTAGAGAATACTCACTCATAGTCAATGGACATTATGAATGGATAACAGCCAATTAATCACCCATAATAAGCCTCCATTATCATAGGAATAGTGGTTACATAACCAATAAAACATGGTCATAAAGCAGTCATAACAACCACTTGAATGAGTCAAAGTCATTTATAAATTAATCAACGCAACACTACCAAAGACGAACCATAACACTACCGGTAGGAACCATCACATTACATTATCGAGTAACCAATACTACCAAGACAAACCACTATCGAGTCGGTGTTCAGGACCTCATGGGTGTACACTCCATACCTCCTTACCCAAAACCAGGTGTGAGCTAATCCCACAAGTGCACTAAATTTTCCAACAATAATTCTCATTAACGGTTCTCCTTCTAATGAGTTTGATATGGAATGTGGATTACAATAAGGTGATCCTCTTTCTAAGGGGATCCTCTTTCTCCATTTTTATTCGTCATAATAGCGGAAGCTCTTCAAGCGATAAAGTTGGAGGCTTGTAACATAGGGTTTTTTAAGGGCCTTTTGCTTGCTAATGAGGGGTCTAATAACTCGCTTCTTCAATACGCGGATAATGCCATCTTTTTTGAGGAATGGTCTAACTCTAATGCTATTTTTCTTATTCACATCTTAAGCGCTTTCATGATGTGTCAAGTCTAAAAATTAATCTGGCAAAATTTTGGCATTGGTGTTTCTTCATCTGATATTGAAAGCATGACAAGAACAATAAACTGTTCACATGGCTCATTGCCTTTTTCTTATCTTGGGCTTCCAGTTGGCCAAGATATGAGAAAAGTGGCAGCTTGGGACGATGTAATTTATCGTTTCTATAAAAGACTTTCTTTGTAGAATGTGAAGCTTCTTTCTACTGGAGGTAAGCGTACTTTCATTAAGGGTTTACATCTTTATTTTCTTCTCCATCTTTAAAGCCCATGAAGCGGTTATCTCTCGACTTGATGCCTTTAGATGATGCCTTTCAATATGAACGACATGGACAAGAAGATGGCTTGGATCAAATGGGATAAGGTTTTGTTAGTAAAAAAGATGGAGGTCTAGGAGTCGGGAGTCTTAAAGAAAAAAATATGGGACTCCTTGGTATATGGAAATGGTGTCTTTTAAATGCACATGAAGCTCTTTGGAGGAAGGCCATCTTTGACATTCATGGTGATAAAGGAGGTTTCGATTCATGTCAGATGCCTTCAATTAAGAATGGTGTTTGGATTTTAATTTGTTAAATGATGTTCAAATCTTTCTGACTTTGGTATTGACCTAATTGAGATGATAGAAAGGAAAATTTATAAATGGTAAAACACACTTTTGGCATGATCGTTGAGTTAAAGGTTGCGGTCCTTTAAAAGTCTGTTTCCTCGCCGCGTTAGAGTTGTGCAAGGATTGTTCGGTGGCTGATCGTTGGTTCTTCTCTGATGGGACTTGGTCTGCTAAGTGGGACTAGCGCAGGCAACCTGGCCGATCATTGGATGATGTTTTAACAATTCTAAGCCTTATAAATGGGATTGTTATTGACGTTGATCATGAAGATAAATGGGTTTGGTGTCCTGAAAAGTCTGAGAAGTTTTCGGTGAGGTTTCTATGTTCAATTATTCAAAAAAAATGATGTTTGTCAATGTAGTTACTCCTTCTGCGCTCGAAATTCATGGGTTCCTCGTAAAGTTAATATTTGTGCTTGGAGAGTTGCTGTTAGCCTTAATTGTTTTATTAGAAGTGATGGTCATTCACGATTAGGAACTTTGTAAAGTGTGTTAGATATCGTGATAGAATAGTCAACGGGCTCGTGGATTGGGCTAATCTAATTGGTTAAACTTTAGGGTATGTTAGCCGTTTATAAGCTTAAGTACCCTAAGCCCAATCCAAGTCCACGAAAAGCCCAAGGAAAGCCTTTTAGGGCAACAAGTCTCTTGTACTATAAATACCCCTCAAATGACCATTTGAGGGGTGTGCTTGAAAGTGTGTGTGTGTGTGTGTGTTTTTCCTTTGGAATATACAACTTATTGTGTTCATCTTTATCTCACATATACACGGTTTTAACATCAAGTCACCATCTTTCTCATCTTATTTCTACGCTTTGTTTGTGTTTGGGTTTCACGTTTTATACGCGTAACTTGGGTTACGTGTGTTGGGTTTGCTTGGTAAAGTGATAAGGTTGATATCATAGTGGTCCTACAATTGGTATCAATCGCCTAACAATGGTTTAGGAGTGTTTGTGTTTGTTTTGAAGGTTGGCCTTTGTTTGCGTAAAGGCTCTCGTTATTCATATTTGAACGCTTAAAGCTTTAATTTTGCACTCAAAATTCAAGATTCTTGTGGTTTAAGGTTTATTTGGTGCTAAAGTTTCAGTTTTTGCAAAAGTTCAAGCTTTATGTGTTTTAAATTATTTTTAAGCTCGTTTTTTGCTCATTGGTCATTTCTACTGTAACTTTTCTAAGCACTTTGGGTGAAAAAGGTCAACATTTTGGGTTATTCGAGTGTTTTAAGGCTATCGTGCAAGAGAAATCGTTTGAATCGTTGAATTTTTTTACGCGTAGGTCAAAACCCTAGTTCTATGCGTAAGAAAGTCAAACCACGACAAGGTTCTACTTATAACTTTTGGTGCAGATTCTTCGAGCTTAAGCGGTGACTCGGTGCTTCCTCACTTGGATAAGTTTGTGGAACACTTGACTTTTGGATATCCCTTACATCGTGATAGTGTAAAGGATTTTTGGGCAAAACCCTAATCTTACGCATAAGCTTAGACTTACGCGTAGATTACTTTACGCTTAAGTATTTATCCTACGCCTAAGCCTTGTCTTACGCATAAGCTAAATCTTACGCATAAGTTTTCCTACGCCTAACTTTAAGTCTACGCATAAGATCCTACGCCTAAGGAATCATACGCATAAGATCCTACGCCTAAGCATCGTCTACTCGTAACTTCGTGTTTCTACGCCTAAGCTCTTCATTTTCATATAAAAAAAATTCAAATTTGAGTAAAATTTAAATTTTTGAGGAGACTAAACGTTCAATTTTTACGCGAAATTCAAAATTTGGTATAACTGGAAAATTTTGGTCAAAATTCAAGTTTTGGGCCTAAATTCAAATTTTTCGTCAAATTTGGCGTCAAAATTGTCATAACTCAAATTTTCATACGATCTTAGAATTGATTTTTATAGTGAATTTCAAATTTTGGAAAAAAATTTTTACGCCTAAGAACCGAGTTTACGAGTACGACTTTCGAGAAAAACTTCAATCGAGCTTAATCTTCATCAACCACAACTCCTTTATCGTTGAATCGATCCTACATCAACTTTATCGTAACATACCTTCATCAATGGCAACTCAACAAGACATTCATGCAATGGTGCCGAAAACCGCTCTCCTATGTTGGCAAAAGGTGGTTATCTTCAATGGACAAGTCGAATGCTTCGTTACATCAAGACAAAACCTAATGGAAAATTGATGATCAAATCCATTCAGGATGGACCCTTCAAGCCTCGACAAGTCCAAGTCCACGAAATGCCGATGCAACACCTCCCATCCGACCATCTTCTCGTCTTCATACGAATCAATACACCGCAGAGGATCGAAACAAGTTGAAGCGAGATGACATGGCAATTCATATTATCCAACTGGGTTTACCAATAGACATCTTTCTTTGCGGTGACAGGTTGAAACTGGTTTCGATATGGGAACGTGTTAGAAGGCTTTGTCATGGAGCAAATTGGTCAACAAGACATGGAGAACAAGTCGCTAAGCGAATGGGAAAAGTTTACTTCAACTCTGGAGAATCCATTGAATCCTACTATGGAAGGTTCTGCACTTTAATGAATGAGCTGATCGAAACAAGTTGACACCCGTAACTATCGTGAGCAACATCAAGTTCTTGAACAATCTACCGGAAGAATGGGACGATATGTCACTATTGTCAACCAAACAAAAGACTTACATCGGTGAACTTTGATCAACTAAAAGATTTTCTAAAACAAAACCAAGTGAAGTGAATGAAGTCGGGAAAGAAAGATTGGCAAAGAATCATGATCCATTGGCTCTTATTGCAAAGACTCAACCTTCGGTGAATACACAACAACAACCTTCATCATCTTCCTACAACAACAACTTGCAAGAATACATTCCACAACCACAAGTCGTTATCCTCAACAACAAACCTATCCACCGTAACAACAACATTACCAGAACAAGGAATCACCGATCTTGAAATGGAACCCAAGAAGCTTTGTTACAAGTATTTTCTTTATTGGGTAAAGCATTGAGTCGCTATTCCACACCAACTAACAACAACCAAAGGATTTCATCAAACACTGCATAGCGAGCAAATTGCACGGTGGGTGTGAATATGGGTAATCAAGGACAAATGGTTGAGTTATTGGGAATCAGCAGGATATGCACTTGGATTTCGTATGGGTAATCACCGGTTCCGTATCGAGTGTCAGTTGCCATGAATGTTGGAAATCGATGGGACGAGAATGTTGGGAATAGAGCAGTGGTGTCTGAATGGAATGTTGCAGCTCAATCGTTGGGAATTATGGAAATGTGAATCAGGGGTAATCAAAGTTAAGTGTTATAACTATCAAGGAATAGGTCACATGGCGCGAAACCGTCCCACTAAGCCGCACAAGAAGAATCCGAGTTTCTTTGAAAGCTATCTTGTCATAGCACGAAGCAAGCAGTGGATGCGGTTGAGTCTTGAGGAAAATGACTTTTCGCTATTGTGGATGATTTGGAAGACCTCGAGGAAATCAATGCGAACTGCATCTTCATGGCAAATCTTGAGGAGACTAAGTACGAACCGACTACGACGCACCTCCTGCCTATGACGCCAACGCAGATCTCGAGGTACCAATCATTGATCCATGTTATAACAATGTCATATTTGATGTGTTTACTCATGACGAACATCATTCGCGCGCGCCACACCTACTTATGATACATACCGACAATCCGAGTTGTAGCAATACTAACTCAAACTCCGGATGTGGATCCTAGTGGAGGCGTGTGGCACAAAATCTCGAGACCGATGAGGAAACACATGCTTATTTTGAATCATTAATCAATAAGCGTGGCATTGAAATTGAGAAAGTGAGTAAGGTCAATCGCGAAGTTAAGGCCGCGAATGTTAAATTGACCATCGAGCTTGAGAGTTACAAAGAGAACGCAGAGCCTATGAATTTCATACAAACAAAATGTCGAATTAGAAATTGGTTACCGAGATTACGTTTTAAGAGAAAAACAATTGCAACTCAAATATGATACACTTGATGTGAATCAATTTGAAAATAAAATCTTTAAACAAGGAAATTTCGATCTAAACAACCAACTTTCTAAACAAAAGCACATTTTTCGAACTTGAAAAGAGAAGAAACAGTTGATCGTGATTTTCAAAACGAGAAGATTCTCTTCTTGATGAAATTCGGATAAAATGAAACTATCAAAAATTGGATAATTTACTTCTTACAACGGGTCATTCCTCTAAGACAAACAAGATGCTTTCTAATCAAGTAAATCCGATTTTTCATACTACTCACAAAATGGCTCTTGGTAACTCACCTCCGTTCCTCAAGAAAGCTCGGAAAGAACGGAATGTGTTGAACAATGGAAAACCTTTGCATGAACCTATAATTGTGCATGATTCTCTTGAAACGTTGGAACTATCTCGAGGAGAGTAGATCAAAATGAAACAAAAACATCCGAAATCAAACCAATTGATTATAACAAATGGAACAAAATTAATGGTATTTCGTTTGTTTCTCAATCAACGTTTTCCACCAAACCAAGTGTTTCAAACAAAGTGTCAACACCGATGTCAAAATCGGTTTAAAACCGCTTGTTGTATCCAAATCTCTTTCGAACATTGAACAAATGTCTTCAAACAATCCTTTTAACACAAGTGATGCGAAGTATTTTGGAAAATGTGAAAATGAGAATTGCAGATCTTCAAGAGACCGTTAAAACTAAAACCAATATTACAACAAACATCCGGTTTAATAGTTTTGACATTGAGCAGAAAAAGTTTTTGAAACTCAAATGCCCTCACCGACTAACATCAACTCAAGGGTAATCCATTTTGAACAAGCCTTTTGAAAGAAACAATGACTTTGTCAAGGACCATAAATCCCTGGTAAAGCAAGCTAATGAAAGTGTTGAACACATCAAAGTTTTGGAAAATTTAAATGATTCTCTCTTGAAGATGTTCGACTCATCGATATTATGTCCATCATTTTGCAAACATATTCTATTGAAGATCATGAAAGACTCAGGATGAGACCTCCAAATTGTTTCAAAATATGAAAAAGCTCTTGAAAAACTTGAAAAGAAAATGTCTCATATTTTAAACAACTTGATCGAAAACAGAGGAATGCAAGTATGACAAAGCGTCGTATGAGCGTGCCTACAATGACATGAAAGCGAAAAATGATATTTTGAGGGCTCACCGAAAGTCAAAAGGAAAGGCGTGGAAAGCGTGATTAAAAACCATTGATCGAGGAGAAAGCAAATGTTGACCGGTTTCCAAACCAAAATGTCATTTCTATGCCTCCTCCAAAAGTCAATGAGAAAAATGTCTCATCAAAACCAAATACTCCACCGCCTTGCCTAAACAAAATGTTGATAAGGAAAAGCGGTTATCGAGAAACCAAAAGTTTTAGTACCGGCCTTTTAAGATGAGTACTACTAATGCGTGCGCTCCACATCTAAAACATATGGAACAAACGACATAAGTTTAGAAAAGCACTCTAAAGAGACTAGGAATGTGAAACCATCTCCCTTCATAAAATGTGAATCCTAATGCGTGTGCCTTACCTTCTACAGACTAGAAAGCACCTCTAGGAGCAAGCAGACTAAAGCCTAAGAGCAATACAAGGAACAATAGAGTCTCGACTGCCTCTAGGAGTAGTAGCTTGAATAAAGAGAATAAAGTAGAAGAAAACCCTCGGAATTTACCGTTTTTGAATAAGAAAGACATTTCATCTGAATGTACTGAACCTATGAAACTTGCTAAGTCTAATGAATGTGTTGAATCTCTTTGTTTAACTTGCAAGAAATCGTTAATTAATGATCAGGATGATTGTGTTTCTAAGAATGTGAATGATAAGCCTGTTAAGAAGAAGAACGTTCCAAAAAGATCTTACGCTAAACGTGTAGGAAGACTATTTGCAAAGCTTAGGCTTTACACTACTGACATGAACTATAGTGTATACTATAGGGATGATATTTGGAAAACCACAGGTAGAACTTTCACACTCCAGAATAGTACAATGAGTGATAAACCAAAATTCCCTATAGAAAACCTCTCTGAGTGTGATCAGGATTTTACCTCTAACCCAAAGGAACCAAAATCAAAACGGTTTCCACAATATTCTTTTTTCATTATCGCGGTGTTATCGAAATTTGTCTTTGGATCGCCGACTCGGGTTGCTCTAAGCACATGACTGAATCAAGCTGGCGATCAATTTAAATGCGGAAATTCATGGAACCGTGACGTTTGGAAATGATCATGTAGCGGCTATCATGGGTTATGGAGATCTACCTTTGGAAATTATTTGATCTCTCGGGTTTACTATGTCGAAGGGTTGGGACACAATTTGTTTTCATCGGACAGTTACGTGATGCGATTTAGAGGTTGCTTTAGGAAAAATTCTTGCTTCGTTAGAAACTTGGATGGCGATCTCTTTGGCGGGAATCGTGATACAAACTTGTATGCTATCAAAATCAATCAAATGGCCTCTTCATCACCAATATGTCTTATGACACGAGCATCCGGAACACAGTCCCGATTGTGGCACGACGGTTATCCCATCTCAATTTTGACACCATCAACAATCTTGCCAAAGACAACATCGTCAACGGACTTCCAAAGTTCAAATACACCAAGGATCACTTATGTCCATCATGCGAACAAGGAAAAAGCAAAGAGCATCATATAAACCCAAACCGTATCTAGTTCGGAAGCAAAGTTGCATATGTTGCACATGGACTTATGTGGCCCAATGAGAGTTGAAAGCATTAATGGGAAAAAGTATATTCTTGTTATCGCCGATGATTATTCAAGATATACATGGGTTAAGTTTCGAGATCAAAAGACGAAGCACCGTGCATCATCATCACCTTCACGAAACGTATTCAAGTACTTCTTCAAACTCCGAAGAGTTGTAAGAAGCAGAACAACGGCATAGAATTCACAAATCGGGAGTTAAGAGCTTATTTTGAAGATGTTGGAATAACTCATCGACATCGCTTGTTAGAACTCCACAAAGAATGGGGTAGTTGAAAGAATAAATCGTACTCTTGTGGGCTGCTCGCACAATGCTAATTTATTCTAGTGCACCGTTATTTCTATCGGCCGATCTTTGTTGCCCTTGCTAACGCTTGTTTCACTCGAACCGATCCCTAATCCATCCTAGATTCAATAAAACCCGTATGAGCTTGTGAGCAACAGAAGACCCGATATCTCTTACTTTCACGTGTTTGGCGCTTTGTGCTATCCTACGAATGACAGAGAAGATCTTGGTAAACCGAAAGCTAAAGGTGATATTGGAATCTTCATTGGATATTCGAGATAACTCGAGGGCATTGTGGTGTATAATGAAGAACTAGGAGGATCATGGAGACAATGAATGTGAAATTTGATGAACTTTCACATATGGCTTCCGAGAGACTCGCTCTAGAACCCGCACTAAACCGGCTGGACTTCGGACACATCGATTGGGACTCGTACCTCAAAGAGCTCAATCAACTTCGTTTGACAATCCTAAAGAACAAGAATGGGAGAATTTCTTCGAGTTAATGTTCGATGAATACTATGGTGGAACTTGACAAATGCATCAAACCATCATTCCGTTGCACCCGCTCAAAATCATCCTCCACCACCAATGTAAGATGCATCTACAACGGTCGAAAACAATGCACCAACTCTATCAACATCATCTACATCTACTCCGGTTATTGCACCCGTTCTACCAAAGGTTGATGAGCAAAACCAAAACCAAAACGATGCAACGTTAGATGAAGACTTATTTGAAAACCCGTTTGCTACGGAATCAGTTGAATCATCTTCATGCTTACAAGAACCATCTAACTCGCATACATTTTACCAACGGTATCCTTCACTCTGAAGTGGACTAAAGACCATCCAATTGAACAAGTTATTGGAAAACCTTCAGGCCAATTCGACGAGACGTCAACTTGCCACCGATTATGACCTATGCATTTATCTTTGCTCAATTAGCAATATAGAGCCAAAGAACATTCATGAGGCAATGGCGAACCCGCATGGATAGAAGCGATGCGGGAGGAACTTCTCCAATACCGTCTACATGACTCTTGGGAATGGTTCCACGACCAATTGACATTCGTGTCATTGATCTCAAATGGTTATGGAAGAACAAAAGGGATGAAGAGATGATCGTAATTGCAACAAAGCTTGTCTTGTGGCCAAAGGATAGACAAGAGGAAGGATAGACTTTGAAGAATCATTCGTGCGGTAGCTAGACTTGAGGCGGTCAGATATTCTTAGCCTCTGCAGCTCACAAAACATCACGGTTTATCGATGGACATTAAGACCGCGTTCTTGAATGGAACTCGAAAGAAGAAGTGTACGTGAGTCACCGAAGGCTTCATCGACTTGGAACATCCGGACTACGTCTACAAACTCAAAAGGCAATCTATGGTTTAAAACAAGCTCCGAGGCGTGGTATGACGAATCCTCTTTCCTTATCCAAAACAATTTCACCAAAGGCACAGATTGATCCTACCTTGTTTACACAAAATGCAAAACGACATTTTGATTGTTCGATTTATGTGGACGACATCATCTTTGGGTCCACTAATCCGAATCTTTCAAAACATTTTGAAAATCTCATGAAAAGTAAATTTGAAATGTCCATGATGGGGAACTAAAATTATTTCTTGGTTTACAAATACATCGGTCCCTCGTGGAATTTTCATAAATCAAGCTAAATACACACCGAGATTTTGAAAATCATGGTATGGATAATTGTGACTCGGTCCGAACACCAATGGTAACTTCACCAAAAATTGGAGCCGATTTTTTGGGAAACCTATTGATCGAAGAAATATCGGAGCATGATTGGTTCTCTCATGTATCTTATCGCTAGTCGACCAAATATTCATTTTGTTGTTTGCTTATTAGCACGGTTTCGTGCAAAGCCTATTGAATCGCACCTCAAAGAGGTTAAACGGATCTTTCGCACCAAGACATCCATTCACATGGAACTTTGGTATCCAAAGGAATCGGATTTGATCTAATTGCCTTTTCGGATGCGGACCACGCGGTGATCAAGTTACGAGAAAAAGTACATCGGGAGGAGCACAATTTTGGGTGAAAAGTTAGTCATTTGGTCTTCAAAGAAACAAGATTGCTTTGCACTTTCAACCGTGAAGCGAGTATGTGTCTCTATCTGCGTGTTGTGCTCAAGTTCTATGGATGAGAAAACAACTCACAGATTATGGCTTTACTTCGATAAAATACCTATGTATTGTGACTCGAAAAGTGCCATAGCCATATCATGCAATCTGTTCATCACTCAAAGACTAAGCATATCGAGTCCGCTATCACTTCATCAAAGAGTACGTCGAATATGGTAATTGTTGAATTATTTTTCGTGAAGACAGATTACCAACTCGCCGATCTATTAACTAAAGCCCTTCCAAAAGAAAGGTTTGACTATTTAGTTCGACGAATTGAATCGAAGCCTAACCCCGAGGAGTTAGAACGTCTTCTCGAATCTTCTTGAAAATGATTTTCCAAAAGCATTTGTAAATATTTTTGAAAAACAAAATAAAAATTTGAAAAACCAACAAAAGCAAAATATAAAAATATAAAACTTTCAAAAATACAAAAACAATAGAAAATCAAAAATCCAAAAATATTCTTCTCACGACATGTCTCTTGTATAATCGATATTCTTTACGTTTCTAGAAATGTCATTCAACAATGATACGGGCATGTACAGATGCTTGAGCGAGAGTTCTTTAATTGTTTTCTAAAACATGTCGTTTCTCAAAATTTCTTCATAATAATGGCTTTCGTATACGTCAGTACGAAACCCGGACTAAAATGATGACTTTTGATTATTTCAAATCAAAACTCGTGTTTTTAAGGAAAAATCAAGTGTACGCTTCAGTGCACTACATTTTAAAATGGTGAGAAATCATCATCATCTTGAGCAACTTTTCAAGATTGTTCAAAAAGATTTTTCAAAATCTTTCAAAATATATTGTGCTCAAGATAACTCCCTCTAAAACCTTTTAATTAATTATGCTTTATTAAAAGGGGAGTATAAAACAAAAATGTTCCAAACTCATGCTTAAATAAAATCCGTTTGTCTCCCCAAAAAGATTCTAAAATGTTGTTTAATCCGTTGATATCAAAAATATCACGAATATGCTATTTTTGAGGGGAGGAGACGTGATTAAAATGTGATGAAAAAGTTTAATGATCGTTGTTTGAATCTCAAAATGAGCCCGACTCAGTTGAAACCAATGAATTGACGAGGAATAATGTACCATCTCGAGAAACTTTCTATGGACTTGACCAGGACGGGTAATAATTTCAAGCTAGTTCTCTAGTGATGTAAACGTGTCTCGAATCGGTCTAGTTCATTTAAAGTCGATCAATTCAAAAAGTGCGAACTCTACCCTCTATGTACATATTTCTGTCAAAACTTATAAGCACATGTGAAGGGGGAGTGTTTCTAAAAATATAAAACTCTCGAATTGTTCCAAACATGTTTTCAATCATAAACGCTTTGAGAGATTTTCAAGTAAAATGGTTTTATGGCAACAATAGGACAGTCATGGAGCTATAAGGTGACTAAGGATAGATAAATTCGTCCTATGATCCGCCAGAGCCGGAGGGATCTACCCAAGGACATCACAAATAGTTTGTATTAGAAGTCCTTAGGAATGATTGAAAAAAGGATTAATGTGAGAAAGGAGAAAGAAGGGGTTGAAGAATTAAAAGAAATGTAATGAAAAGGGTGAAAAGAAATAGCCCTCCATATTCAACCTTAGGGCGTAAACCGATGACACCGGTATTAAAGACCAAGGCGTCATGGACCCAAAGGACGACCGCACTAAACCTTCTAGCCACTCAATTCCTCTCAAAAGGATTTGTTTCATTCTCACTGGGAACCCTACATAATCTATTGACTTTCTCTTAGAGATCGTTGGTATTGAAGAATGAGACCTCTCCTAGTCTCCGCTCGGGAAAACCAAATGCACTAATTGAGTCTAGAGCCACGAGATTCATCAAAAGTTCTCATAGGAACACTTGACATGACATCGCTTGTTGTTCATCAATAAAGACACAAGTGATATATTATAGAGTCCACGCAGTCTTAGCAATCTGCCGGAACATTTATGAGAAGTTTCACATCCGTGATCTTCAATGATTGAATGGAAACTCCGCCAGGTCAACATCAAGCAACCCCGACAAGCAGTCACTTCGGTAACTCCCGTGGATTACGCTTAGTGTGTCTCAAATGGTCTCTGATCGTGGGGTGATGCTTGTGTACCTCGACTCATCCGAGCTGTAGGTGTATTTCGTACATCGCGTTATCTCACTTGTGGGACTCAGTTCAGAACGGCCTCGTGAGAATTAGAGACGTTTTTCACACTATGTCGTTAACACCCTCAAAATTCAAACTTGTAAGTGCCGGAATCCGCTTATTACTAACCTATTTTATGTTTTCTTCTTATGGAAGCTCCGGAGCGGATTGATCTTGCAGATTCTCCACATGCTCATACCAACAGCACATGACAGTTCTCATCAAAATCAAAGGCAACACAAAGTTTAAAGACTCGAGAACTACATCATTGGTAACCAAAAGACAAATAGAAGTGTGAGCATGGTGGAGAAAGGCGTGGAGGCACCTAACCAACGAAGTTGACAATGGCAGACAACCACATTATCTGATCACAAAGCATGAAGGAACAAAGAATCAAGACTATTCTATATCTACACGCAAAGTTCAAGCTCAAGGAAAGTAAAGATCTTATCAAGTGGAGCATCATTTGAATGACCACCCCTTAGGGGGAGATTGTTAGCCTTGATTGTTTTATTAGAAGTGATGGTCATTCACGATTAGGAACTTTGTAAAGTGTGTTAGATATCGTGATAGAATAGTCAACGGGCTCGTGGATTGGGCTAATCTAATTGGTTAAACTTTAGGGTATGTTAGCCGTTTATAAGCTTAAGTACCCCAAGCCCAATCCAAGTCCACGAAAAGCCCAAGGAAATCCTTTTAGGGCAACAAGTCTCTTGTACTATAAATACCCCTCAAATGACCATTTGAGGGGTGTGCTTGAGTGTGTGTGTGTGTGTGTGTGTGTGTTTTTCCTTGAAGCAATATACAACTTATTGTTTTCATCTTCTTTCCTTTATCTCTCTAAATACATACACGATCTATCATTCAAGTCACCACGTTCTTATTCTTTCTTCTTTACGCATATCATGAGTTTGTGTTAAACGTGATATAAGTGTTGGGTTTGTGATAAGGTTGATATATCTAAGGTCCTAACAGTTGCTTTGGACCATCTTCCTACTAGAGAAAACTTATGACGTCGAGGCATTCTACATTATGATTCTTCCGCGTGTGTGTTATGTGGCAATGAGACTGAAACGAGAGAGCATTGCTTCCGTTCTTGCCCCAAGATCAAAGTCATTTGGTTAAAAATTTAAAGTTAGTGGAAAATGCCTCCATTATTTACTCCGACTTTGAATGATATCTTTAAGGGTTCTTTTGGCTCCTTTTCGATCAAATGGAAAGATAAGTTATTAAGTGTTGTTTGTTCGAGTCTTATGTAGAGTATTTGGGCTTAGAGGAACGGTATCTAGCATACTTCTTCACCATTTCTACTTTGCACTAGATAGTTTCAACTTTCAAGTGCTCAAACGTATGGTGTTATTGTGGACTTCTAATAAGGAACAAAAAACCGTTTCTCGTGGGATAAGTGGATCCAATGCCCCTCAGATATGTTAGATCAACAGTCTATTTGTTTTAGGTGTTTTCTTTCAGGCTGGTAGTAATGTTGACCGCAGTCACCGCTGTCATTTCAACGTTAACTCATCTTTCTCTCTTTTAGAACAACAACATGACCAAGTTAGTGTAATAAAGCGACCACGGTCACCACAAAACACGTACCTCACAAAAAAATTTAATAAATAACACCCATACACAACACTCACAAAACAACTCAGTCGCTTGGGCACCAAGTCTTCCTTTTTTCAATGCATGGAGGCGTCTGGTGGGAGAGCCGTAAAGAAGGGGGATGGGTTCTAATAGGCGTCCGGCCTTGTGGTCGACCCTCCATTACTGCCAACCTTAGGCTGAACACATTGGTGACCTGACGACGACCAAGTTGCCACAATGACGACCAAGTTTTTCTTTTTAATTTCTTTTTCCTTTTTTTTAATTCAAATATTTTAAACTTCATTTAAAATAAAACATTACAATACTAACTAAAAACCTAAACTAATAAAATTCAAACATTACAATTTAATTAAAAACTTAAACATCACAATACTAATTAAAAAACTTAAACTAATAATTTAAGTTGTAGCGTGCCTTGATTGCTGCCATAATATCCAAAAGTTCTTGTTGTCGTGGGGGAAAATTTGGATTGATTTATGTATTGTATAAGATCAAGTCTTGCTCCCGTTTTGTTTGGGCCATGAATTTCATTTGCTGTCGTTAGAGCTCAATTTTCTCTCTTTTCAACTCTTCGGCTCGCCTTGCCCTTGCCTCTTGCATCTCCAGCTCTTTTTCCTTCAACATTAAGTATAACTCTTCTATGTCCTTCTTTTTCCCCGGTTTTGACGGCTTGAACTTGAAAAAGCTCTGGGCTAATGAACTTACAAATGATGCTGGTGGATCACAAGAGGAGGAGGATGATCTCTCCCTGGCTGCATCACGACCTTATGGTCGTGATTCTCTAGTCTCTTCCTCCTCATCAGAATCATCCACGTTTTGGAAATTCAAAGGACCTTTTGTTGACCCCAAGCCCCGAGCTGGTTTCCGAAGCCTTGGATTTCTTTAGACTCTTCGTTTTGAAAGCAGGCATCACAATACCCTTCCAAGCCTCATGATTCCTCAAAATTTTCTAACACTCCTCCAACGTAAAATCATGACCGTAAATCACACAGTATTCTCTAAGAGCTTTTGAGTAGTCGTTTACATCATTCTCACCACTTTCGTGATTCTCTTTGATATTATCCATAATTGCACAAAATCCACCAACCCTACAATGAACCCTATTCTTCCATTTGGAAAGAATCGAGTCATACGTTCTTTCTGAAATTGTTTCTTTTTCAAAGTACGCTATCATCTCCTCTCAAAACCTATTCTTGTTGACATCGTTTCCCCTCAATGAAATTTTCCGACACATGAGTCCAAGCTCTACAAAGCGCGATCTCTTCTGCCTTTGTCCATGGTTCGGCCTTTTTGGTTGGTTCGACCTTTTTTCCTTTGTCCTTTGCCTTTGTAGCACGTCTCGAAGGCTTTTTCGGTTTGAGGGGTGACGTCTATGTGAAAACGTAGAGGGGGTGAATACGTTTCCGTTTAAAAACTTTAGATCTTTTGTATCAAATCGCTTATGAAACTCGTTATAATATGAAAGTGCCAATTATTGTTTATGACTAATATAAAGCATAATAAACCAAGTTGTCACACAAGCATGAACATCAAGCCACATCACAAGAAATAATATAGTGCAAGTATATAGGTAAAGTGATAAAGAAATAAAAGTGCAAACCGGACACGAGGATTTATAGTGGTTCGGTCATGGAGCTCCTCTCCGCCCTACTCCACTCCCCAAGTACCCAACTCGAGAGTTACTTCACTAAATCAACAAGCTCCCTTGCAAACGTCGATTACACTTTTTCTGGTACAAAGCTAAATACCGGGTTCTAGTTCGAGGTAGAACCAACCTAACGTCGCCTATACAATATTTCTGACACTAAGCTGGATGTCGAGTTCTTTCCTGGGTACAACCACTCCCGTTATGTTTTAAGGCCCAACATAACAAACCTTGTGTTTTATGGCACAAACACATAAACCATCTAATCTAGTTTGTTGAAAGTGTTATGATGATGCAATAATGTTTACAATGATGATCCATGACACAAATGTCTAATGGATATGAATGACTACTTCTAAATGAACTTCCATTGATAGGAAGCCTTCAATTGATGAAGATCACAAGTTCCCTAAGCTTGTTGTGATAGATCTCGAAGCTTTTCTTGGTTGATCAAAATGTAAAGTATGCTTACAACAAAGATGAATGTTAGAAGCATTATGATCATGTGATGGTGAGGGTTATTAATGTATGTTACTACATTGTTATCTACAGATCTAAATGATGCAAAAAGGATAGAGAGAATGTTTGTTGAAGGGATGAAAAACAACAAAGTTTGGCTTGCTATTTATAGGCAAAAACTCCAGCAAACCACGGATCACACGGAACCAAAAAATTGGTTCCGTCCGTGTTGCATTTTGGTTCCGTGGACTTGTCAGAAAATCTGCCCAAATCTTTACAAAATCTAACCAAATATTTACATATCTTACCAAGATCTTGCATGATCCTTTGAGTAGAAATCTAACCAAGATATTAACAAATCTTGCAAAGATTGCAAAGATGATGCAGGCCATGATGTAATATGCATTTCTATTTTAACATGTAAACTTTGTAAAAATGTATATTAGCTAACTAAATAAAGTTTAATTAAGAAGTAGTTAATTGGTTGATGAGTTACTAAAAATGTTTTATTACTTATGTTAATATGAGATGTTAGGATTTAGAAAATCCAGGTAGAAGTGTCGGTCACCCCAACAATAGTTTAGCATATTACAGCTCGTAGACATAACGGTATATTAGTTAGTTTACTAGTAGTATAAGTAACACCGTGGAAGAAGGACGGGTCTTTACCCACTCTATGCCTGATCCACAACCCGAAAGAGGGCGTAGACATTTGTATAAATAGCCCTCTCCTCACAAGGGAGAGGGTTGGATGTTCATTTGGTAATCTAACCTTTTATTTTAATTTTATCTCTCTAGAACATCCCATCTTTCTCTCTCTAGAACCCATACCATTCGACTCTTATTTGTGCTTGATTGTGTGTTTGTGAAAACCAATATGTAACAATTGGTATCAAGAGCCGTGGTTTGATCATCTACCTTACATGTTCTTGGATATTTAGTGGTTTTCATAGATTTTTGGGTTTGAATGAGTTTTGAGTAGTTTTCATCATTTGAATCATTTTTGGTGTTAAAGTTTGAATTTTGATAATAATTTTGTGTTTAGAATCATCATAAGTGTTTAGGTTTTGGATTGGAAGGTCTTAATCATCTTGGTTTTAGTGTTTTGGATTGAAAAAGTTTAGTTTTTGAAGTTTATCAAAGAAGCGGTTTGTCTCTCGTAGTTAATTTCTCGGAAGCGGTTTGACACCCGTTTTAAGCGATTTGTCCTGTTATGTGGAAGCGGTTTGTCATCTAAGCAGTTTGTATGTTGAGACAAAGAGACAAGTAAGGAAAAACTAGTGGAAGTGGTGGAAGTACTTGTGTTCCCCTGCGGTTTGTCACTTAAGTGGTTTTTCAGTTAAGCGGTTTGTCACTTAAGCGGTTTGTCACTTAAGCGAGTTGACAGCTAAGCGATTTGTGCTGAAAGCGGTTTGTCAGAAGAGATTTGTCAAAAGCGGTTTGTCTGAAGAGGTTTGACAGAAGCGGTTTATGTTAAGTGGTTTGCTGTTCATGCGGTTTGTCATCTTTGAGGATTAATGGATCTGTGATCAGTCATCTGATATTAACATAATCTAATCATAAATCAACGTCAACTACCAAATCCAATCATACCTACAATCCTTTTTACCTACAATCACTAATCCAACTATTATTATAACACATTCAAATTCACAAAAATATCATGTCTTACACTACTGATCCAGTGATTTCAGATGTACTTAAATTGTATGATGTTGTGGACAACAATGAAACTGTTGGCTACACTGAACGACTAAACATGATTGAATCAATTAATGATGATATGAGATCTTCATGCTCAGAGTCTGAAGATAGAGAATTGCACCAGTTTAGGTTACAGAATGCCATGCAAAAGGAAAGTTGCATTGAACCTTACCAACAACTTCACTCACACCTCATGTTACTTCTACCTAAACGAATGGAACGAACATGTAATGCTCTTTTCCGTCAAGAACTATCCACATTAACGGGAACATTACTATTGAACTTAGAACAATTGGAACAACAACTTGACAAAGAAAAAGTTCAAAAGATAGTTCTTGTGCTGCACTTCAGGTGATCCACAAACAATTTCAGCCATTCATTAATGGGGAATTCACATCAGATTATGATCATCACATGACTGAAATGTCTTTCAAAAGACACACTGGAATGGAAATTAACGTGTTCATTGAGACACTTATCCATCTCATGGATAATGTGTAACATATTGGATTTCACATACACATCAAACCATAAGCAAAGTAGGCGTACACAAGAGTTTTTAGAGAGAAAGTTAGAGGTTTGGGAACTTTAGTGAGAGAAAGAAAAATCTTATTATGAGCTCCAACTCTACCTTGGGAGGTATAGAGTATTTATAGTCATTACATAAATCGCCACCTATCGGGTCTGGATCGCATACAAGTGGGTAAAGACCCGTCCGTCCTCCACGGTGTTACTTAAACTAAATACTACTTAACTTATAATAATCTACGACTATGAGCTTTCTAACGATTACATATACTTGAGGTGACCGACTCTTTAATAACTGGATTTACTAAATCCTAACAATCGCCCTAAGGAGGTCACTTCAAACACACATTAAACATACATTGAATACAAGCAGATATTATATTAAAAGATTGTTCTTGCATTCTTGATGTAGTACTTTGCTCAAGCTCGTAGTCATTGATTCTTCTTATTGTATGTTTGGTTAATCCAAGTGGAGGTCTTTACCGATCCACGTGATAATAATTTTGAGCCGACTTTTGAGATCATCACCAACAAAAATCTCGAGACATCCATTGTGGTGTTGGTATTATGTGATGTTGTGACAAACGGACCGACATGCTCACATTCGGATCATGATATATTCTCATCGAGTAGCGGAAGCTTTAGTTGATTCATGATATTGGCGACATCTTAGCGAAGCATGGAGTGAAAATATCGAGTCATTGATGCACTAATCATGATTTCTTTTGAGATGAATGTGTTGAGTGAGCATGCGGCTATGGATTGACCGCATCATTCGATCACCGCAAACGTAGGGCATACCGCATAAAACATTTAGCAATAAAGCGCACGAAAGTGTCTTTGATCACTTCGTTGAATTGAGGTACACGACCACGGTTCCTTGTTGATCAAGACAAGCATCTTACTGTGATCGGTATAATTCAAGAATTTCTTGACGGTGGTTTCGCACCGCTCTAGCTGTTCTCAAACCGAACGTCTCAAAGAAGACAACATGGAGTGAGTGAACCAATGAATAGAGATTCACCGATTGATGAAAAGAGATTTGAAAAACAATCGTGTATCGCTCAATAGAAATTGTTTTTGCAATACAACGAAGGTTTTAATGAAAACCAATTATCAATCATAAACACCTTTTGATTTGAAATATTCGAACACGGTCGAAGTGCTAAAGAAAAGAGTTTTCAAGCACAACGACCGGTTTTTCAAAGGTATCCGTCAATCCATAACCTGAATCATGATTGATTCAAAAGATTGAATCAACCCATTGTTTCTGTTCAGTTTTACATGGTTGATCTATAGAATAAATCTCACATGCCACCTACCAAGAGCTTGTTTGATGTTGGCTCCAGAAGGCTTTCCATCTTCATTGTGAATATTTTTGCATATCACTCGGATGTTCTGGAAATACCACAAGGATAATGCGTAGGACTCAAGATATAATCTCTCTTTCCACATTGTGTGAAACAGAGAGTCTTCATTGAAAGTGTCCTAATGAGATTTATTGATGATCTCGTGGCTCTAGACTCAATTTGTGCATAGTTGGATCCTATATCGGAGACTAGGGAGAGGGTCTCCTTCTTCAATATCAATAATCTCTAAGAGAAAGTCGATAGATAATGTCGGTTCCCGTGAGAATGAAACAAGCCCTTTTAAGAGGAACTTGAGTGGTTTGGGAAGTTGAAGTGCGATCGCCACCGGGTCCATGACGCCTTGTCTTCAATACCGATGTTACCTTGGTAACCACCAAGAGTATATGAATTGAACCCAGATATCGCCTAAGGTTGAATAATTGGAGGGCTATTTGTTTTCACCCTTTCTCATTCAATTCTTTTCATTTTCAACCCTTCAAGGCTTACCGAGACTTCATAGCTAGAACCTTGTTGGGTTTATTCCAAGACTAGCTCGGCCTCATCCGCACTCTTCCCATATCTCATTTTTCTCCTTTTTCAATATACCTAAGGACTTCTACACTATCTAGTGGATTGTCCTCGGTAGACCCTCCGATTCTGGCGGATCATGGGAACAAATACCTAACCTTATCATCCTTATATCACCATACATAGAGTAAAGTTGGTCGGTCTATTTGGTATTGTTCATCCGCCATTGGAACCAATTGAAAACCATTTGAAAATCAATCCAGATACTTATGATATATTATCAAAGCATTTTGTACTTGAATTGTTTTGATATTTTTAGAACAAGAGCTCCCCTCAACATGTGCATCAAGTGTTTGAAATCGTTTTGCACACGGAGGCAAGAGAAAGAATTAACTTTGATTACCATTTTCTAAAAATATCAACATCACTTCCTAATCAAATCAAGTAGATAAAGCATTTTGGGAAGGATGAGGTTTTCATAAGCTTGCTCCCCTTAATATGTGCATAGGTATTTGAAAATGTTTTGCACATATTAGGAAAAGACTGCACATTGAGATAAATTGAACACGTTTCTAATATTTGTGGTTTAAGATAGATGCTCCCCCTCAACATGTGCATCAAGTGTTTGAAATCGTTTGGCACATGTGGGAAGGAGAGCTTGTACATCTTTATAAAACCATTTACTGTAATTATCGCTTTAAATCCAATTTAAATCACAAATTCTCCCCGATCACAATTATCAAATCATTTGAGATTTGTGATCTCAGAGATTTAAATTGAATTTGAAAGCTTTTAAGGAGAATTGTGACTTGATTATGATTACGTTTTAAGCGATAAGGATCGGATTTTGAGACTTTAAACTCCATTGAATAAACATGCATGATTATCTTTTGAAAATAATTGTATGGCAAATAACTTTTTGATTTAATTGAAATCATTCTCCCCCTCAATCAATGACATAAGTTGTTGATTGAGAGATAGATATTTTGACAAACTTTTAAGTCCAGATGATTATCAAAAATAGAGTCGAGTTATTTTTCAAAACAACTAGTTTTCATTAGATAGTAAGGATTAGTTTAAAGAATCGAGCAAGTAATTTGAAAACCAAGATAAAGCATGGCTCGTTCTATCTTTGAAAAGCGGTTCTTGCACGAAATGACAATAAACCATTGTTTCACTTTCTCCCAAAAAATATTTTACTTTAAAAAAATTTTAATTTTTTAATTTTTTTAATTTTTATTATTATTATTTTTTTGAAGATTCGAACAATATCTAAAGTCCCGTGTCATTCTTTGAATGACAACACAAAGACCGTAGATATAATCGAATTGAGAAAACATGACAAAATGACAATAATTTTTTTTAATTTAAATTTTTTTTAAGGTTTTATAATTTTGTATTTTGTTTTTCAAAAAATATTTACAAGGGATAGATGAAGGAAACCTTTACTCCTCTTCTTCCTCTTGAAGGCGTTTGAGTGTTTCGGTTGTAGGCTCTTAAGACCCGATCGTGGAAGGATAAACTCAAACGTTCTCTAAGAAGAGCTTTGGTGAAGATGTCTCGCTGGTGGTATTCGGTCCTCACAAAGTAAAGTTCCACCACACCGCTTTCAACTTGCTCCACGATGAAATGATGTCGAATGTCGATGTGCTTTGCTCTTGAGTGTTGTACGTTGTTGCATGAGAGAGCAATAGCACTTTATTATCACAATGCAGAGGATTTTGTTGAATTCAAGGCGATGAGTGTCTAAATACTCATCATTTTGTCAAAATAAAGCGCAAAATCATCTCGAAACAATCGAAACACATCAAAATGATCAAAATATCACAAATCGATGTTTTATGTGTTTTAAATGCAAAATATCAAAATCGGATGAAAAACATATCAAATTTGCAAAATTGCGCTTTTAGTCCCCAAGTTTCTAAAATTGTCAAAAATAGTCCACGAGTCAAAATTTCAAAAGAAAAGTCACCAAAGGTCCTTTTAATGTCATAACTTTTCAAATTTAGTCCTTTGGTGAAAAATATCAAAAGTTTGAGAAAATTACAAGTTTGGTCCTCCGAGTTTCAAATTTGGCGAAATGGCCCCTGAAATTGGAAGTTGTCAAGTTTGGTCCCTGTACTTTTGAAGCTTGTCACTTTTAACCCTTGGATCAACTTTGATGAAATGGCGTGAGAGTCCTTGCATTTTCAGAAATTACAACTAAGGTCCTTGTGATTTAATACCTTTTATACCCATTTTGACCCTATCAATACATGTGACCCCTGCCACTTAAACAATTATGAACCCCCTTTATTATTAACCTGCCCTGGTCAAATCCCAAATGGTCAAACAGACACCCACTTGGCGCCCAAAACCCCTTTCACTGTTCACCTCCCTCAAGCTTGCCTGAATTCCAAAACCAGTCATGGTTTCTCCTCATTTTCAACCCCCCTCCTCACCTATCCATCTCCCTTGTCCCCTCCTCTTCCACTAACACCCAAATCCCATTAATATCAAAAAACCTGCTCAAATCTACCCAAAGACCTTTTGGCGCCAAAAGTAAAATTGATGGCTGGGATCATTTTGACTCATCCAATGGTGGTGGGATCAAGTCAGAGACAAGTGGAAATATCTTGGAGTTATAAAGAGAAGAGAAAGCGGTTTCAAAGGGTAGCTAGTTTTCTAATTTTTCTTAATGTCGTTTCTTTAAATAAATGTTGTAGTTTAATTTAAATGTTGCAATTTCGGTTCTTACGTACTAAAGTTAAGTTATAACATCTTTGTAATAAGTTTTGAACATTAATTCAAGTCTTTAATCTAAGTTTCAAGTTTAATGCCTACGAGTTGCATTTTCGGTTTCAACTTTCATGAGCGACTTCTTAGAACTTTATTCTTAAGCTAAATCAAGCTTAAGCAAGCTTATTAAAGCTATCGTAAGCTTATCTTTCATTTTCAAACAATTTTGAATCATAGTCAGTAAGTCAAAGGAAATTGGTCAAGAATGGAAATTGGATCCCGGATGTTGCAGCTTGGATTTGGGTTAAAAATAGCTTAGTATAGTGGTCTTTGTTCGGATTTGGCTGCATTATTTGAACACTATGGTTAGTAATTTTATCATTTTCATATTTCAAGTCAAATTGCGTCTTAGCTTGTAGCTGTTTCTATGGTCACCTCTAGTTTTCACTTGTTTATGTAGTTGTATTATTGTCATGTAAGTTTATTTTGATCATTAAAACAAACCGGATCGGTGGTTAGTTCGATTTCATTTGCATATCGGTTCAAAAGAGTGTTTGGAATTGTTGTACTTTCATCTTAGAAGGTTTGTTCAAGTGATAGCTCTGTTGGATTATGTTTGTTTAGCTCGATTATACTCACTTGGTCATAATCTTGTAGTCGCTTAGCACTCAAAGTCAAAATTTCCTTTCATGTGATCTTGCGACTTAACTGTTGGAATCGGCAAGATCCAAGTCTTAATTTGTGTTCAAAACTAATAGATATAGCTTGCATTGGTATTATTTCATCAAGTAATGTCATTTTCAGTTCATAAATCTGGATCAAAGCTCGGTTTAGTCAACTCCTTAATTTTTCTAAAAAGTCAAAATGTTGAAAAAGTGGGTTTGGCTCAAATGAGATGAATTATCCTTGATTCATTTCGGACCAATTCATGTGAATCTTGTGGTTTTAGAAACTCCTCTTGGTCTACTTTGTTATTGTTATTTTGTAAAATTTTGTTAAATTTTATAAGCCTCAAAAGAGCCTATCAAAAGGTATTATATGCCACATGCATGATCGATTTTCTGCAGCAGGGCTTGTCAGACTTTGTAACTCCCACTGAGCTCATCTGAACAACCCAAGGTCTAAGTTTTGGTTTACAAGCTCCTTGCCAGGTCTCCTCCAAGTTCCAATTGGTGGTTTTCTATTTTAGCTTATTTGGTTGCTTATTTGGTGGGTAAGTAGCCCATGTGTCATTGTTTTATTTTATTAGATCAAATCACTCAAATCATTGCAACTTGCAATCAGAGGGTTAGGCTTGTTTAAACTTGTTCCATTTGTGTTATTTTAGCTTATTATAGCTTCCTTATCAGTTTGGTGGCTTTTGAACTCCATTTGCTTATTGAAGTGCTTATTTCAATAAGCACTTCCTCATCAGTTTGATATTCCTCCTAATAAGCCCTTGTTTTTCCATTTTTCCTAGCTTCCTAATAATATTTTAGACTTTTCCTGAATTTTTCAGATTTTTCTAAGTTGTTTTGCTATTTTTCTTAATTTAAATTAGTTTTTAAGTATTTTTAAATAGCTTTTAATACAAATAAATTAGAAAAAGCTTAAAAAAATATGTTTTCTATTTTCTTAGGTTAAGATAAATATAAAAGTAATAAAAGTATTTTTCCATAATTTTCTTAGTTTAAAAGTATTTTTAGCATTTTAATTAGTTTTAAATAGTTTTTAATTAATAATAAATACATAAAAGTCTAAAAATATATTTTCTGTTTTAAAATTAGTTTTATCATATTTTAGATTTTTCTAAGTCTTAATCTTATTTTTCTAGTCTTATTTCATATTTTCTTTTATTTTAGAGTATTATTAATAGTTTTTAATTAATAATAATTAATTAAATAGTTGTAAAAATAATTTTCTTTTTCTATAAATTTTCTTTTATCATTAGGATTGTAAAAATGTATTTTTCATATTTTTAGGATTTATATTGTATAAGTTTCACGTTTTATTTTGTACGTTCACGTAGTTTTTAATTTAAACGTACGTTTTTTATTTTAAACGTTCATCACTTTAAATATAGTGATAGCGTTTATTTAATATCTTTTAATTTGCATTTAAGTCGCTTTATTTTATAAACTTTTCATTTAGTGTAATTATCCTATCCAAATCCTTTTCGATCACTATCATTAGTGATCATTCATCGTCTCGATCAGTGTTTAACACACCATTGAGTCTCAAGTGGGACATAACGACCGGAATTCATTATATTCTCGATCTTCATTGTATTTGTGTTTGTTGTTTCAAGTCCGTTAGACTTGACGGTTTCTGCAGATCAAAAGCCATAGTCGGATAATGGGATCTCATCCATAGGATTTGAGCACAACAAGATGACATGGCTATGTATTCCGCCTCTGTAGAGGAAATAGAAGTACTCATTTGCTTCTTTGAAGACCAGCTCACAAGCTTATCACCCAAAACCGAGCACCTCGAAGTACTTGACGAGTATCTTGACATCTGCATGATCGGCATACGCATAGGTCATTAGTGACATCTGGGTGTCTTTGGCACCAAATTCCCATATTGATGGTACCTTGGAGATACCGAAAGACCAGTTTAACCGCTTCAAGGTGCTTTTTAGTAGGTCGAGCACAGTATCCGCACACATGCACACAACAACCAAGATGTCCGGTCTACTAGCCGTGAGGTACATCGGGATCCAATCATACTACGATATTTCTTTTGATCTACCATGATCCCTGAGTGGTCCTCATCAAGTTTAGTACGCTATATCATGGGAGTGTCAACAGGGTCACTTGAATCAAATCCAAATTTCTTTAAAATCTCATTTGCATATTTAGATTGATTTATGAAAATACCTCCGGGACTTTGTGAAATTTGTAATCCCAAGAAAAATGACATTTGTCCCATCATTGACATTTGAAATTTAGAACCCATTTCATTTGAAAATGGTCACTCTCATTGGGGTCGATCGAGGCAAAGATGATATCATCAACATAAATTTGGACGTGAATTAAATGTTTGCACGACTTCGGTGAACAATGTAGGATCAATCGCTCCTTTCTTTGAAACCGGTAGATAGAAGAAACTTTGATAGCGTATCATACCATGCCCTGGAGCTTGCTTTAAACCGTAAAGAGCCTTCTTCAAAGCGATAGAGCGTGAGTAGGATGCTCGGATTCACAAAGCCTTCGGGTTGGGTGGCGAGCGACTTCTTTAAGATCTCCGATTCGTAAATGCCGTCTTTACATCCATCGATAGACTACCATGTTCTTACTAGCAAGAATAGCCAAGAATATTACGATTGCCTCGATACGAGCAAGGAGCAAATGATTCTTCAAAGTCAATACCCTCCTCTTGACGGTATCCTTTAGCAACCAATCGAGCCTTGTTCTTTAAGACATCACCATCCTCATCAAGTTTCACTTTGAAGATCCATTTTAGAGCAATGATCATAGCACAATCTGGAGCAGGTACTAATTCCCATACATCAAGTCAATCAAACTCATGAATTTCTTCTTGCATGGCATTGAACCAGCTTTCTTCATTCATGGCGGCTTTAACATCTTTTGGTTCGATCTTAGAGAGTACGGAGTTGAAGAAGGACCATAAAACATCGGTTGCAAGTTGTTTCCGTGTGGATACTGGACGAGAGGGATTTCCAATGATATTGTCTAATGGATGATCGTGAGTCCATTTTCCGAGATGTTCATGTGGTGTTGTTGAGGGGTAAGTAGCAGTCGATGACTCACGAAGAAGATGGTTCGATGATGATTCGGGAGCAAAGATATTTTCAAATGGAGCATCTTGGTAGTAGCAAAGGATTAACTTCTTCATTGATGCGAAACAATTCCATGATGTACATTCGAACATTGAAGATTTGTTGATGAGGCCGAGTGATCGTTGCAGCGCTTCTTGACTTAATGATATTGAAACGAAGGTTGACTTCATTCACGTGGATATGAGCGACCTCTGTTGAAGGAGATGGCACATCATTAGCACTTGGCTCATAGTGTTCATCAAACATAGGATCAAAAATTTATTTAAATCATCTTTAGATGGAGGTACATATGGAGTTGTTGGAGAGAGGTTTGGTACAAGGGATGAACCAATGGGACTTTGTTTTAAAGTGCGGGTCCGGCTGGATTTTCCAGAGCCATTTGACCCGGTCGACTCATCAAGCGTAGCGTGAATTGTTTCCATGATATTTCGTGTTCTCTTGTTGTAGATTCGGTAACCCTTCTTGTTTGGTGCATAACCAACAAAAACTCCAATATCTGCCTTTGCTCTTAATTTACCTAAATCTTGTTGTCATTTGTTGGATAGCACAAAGCACCAAACACGAAGGTAGGAGAGATCGGGTTTCGTTTATGAACAAGTTCATATGGAATTTTTCCATGAGAGGTGTGTATAAGGGAAAGATTTTGGGTGTAGCATGCGTGGCAATAGCTTGACCCATAGAAACATTGGAACCTTCAAATAAATAAGCATTGTTCTTGCGCCTTCTACAAGAGTTCGATTTAGTCTTTCAACTACACGATTACGTTGAGGAGTTCGTGGAACATTTCTTTGATGGTGATTCCAACACTTTCATAAAGCGAATTAAGTCTTTGTTAACAAACTTTGTGCCATTATGCATTCGAATAATTACATTGTATTGTTGAGTCGAACTCAAGTCGTTTGATTAGTTTGATGATGACATCGGAGTTTCATCCTTTGTCCTCAAAAACTTTACCCAAGTAAATCGAGAGTAGTCATCAACAACTACTAGAATGTATTTCTTCCCATTTATCGTTTGCACTCTCATTGGTCCGCACGGATCCATATGAAGGGTACGAAGAACTTCCATTACACGGTTTGTGGGTTTTGGTTTGTGGGCATATTTCGTGCTTTTTCCCAATTGGCAAGTCGAGCAAAGATGATCTTTTCATATTTTAATCTGGGTAAACCTCGACAAGATCCTTTCGGAAAGGTTGTTTATGGTACCAAAGTTCAAGTGATTGAGGCAGCGATGCCATAACCAAGACTTTGTTTTAGAAGCCTTTGACAAGAAGCGATTGAGAGGACTTCATCATGTCGTCGATAGAGATGGTGTATAGGTTTGAACCTCGAGTACCTCTTAATAATTCCACACCATCAAGTTCTCTAACGAAACAAAAATGTTTTCTAAAAGCCAATTCTAGATCGGAATCACAAAATTGACCAACGAGAGAGCAGTTGTGACCAAGACCTTCCACATAATATACCCGAAATCACACTTTTACCAACCACATAATCTCCATAACCCATAATAGCTCCAAAATAGTCGTTCCCGAATCTAATCGTCTCCGATGAATTTACTCACGAAGTTCATGAGCATGACCGGTCTCCAAATATATGCTTGGAGCGACTGAGTCCGGTACCACGGAATGATTTGAACGATCCGCAGTTGAACATGACACAAGAATGGATAAGCGGATAATTGGGATCCCCATGCAAGAATGGGTTCTATTTGGTTAGTAACGATGATTGGAACACCCACATCGAGATAGAAACATTCATATCGAAATTGAGGCAATGGAATCATTATGAATAGATGCGTATTAGTGTCCGATTTGCCCTATTCCAAGTATGTTCACTTCTTAAGGGAATAGTTCTACCCGTGAGGCATCCATTTTCTAGTGGGCATTGCACGGTTAACCTTATGGCCTCTGGTATCCATTGATAACCTATCTTACTAAATATTCTTCCTGTGGTCTTCCCTTGTTTTCTAACTTTCTTCGCCTTTGCCTTTTGCCTTCTTAGCATGATATTTTGTATTAACAATGTTAGCGGGGATTTGTGAGATTAGACAAAGCATTCACACCACATTCATGATTAGAAACATAATTCAAGCAGACATCATTACAAGGTTTGCAAATAGTATCCGAATTGAATTAATTATAGTACGCCTATGGCTAATACTAGAATCAACACGATTCGTGTTATTCGACTCAAGCTTAAAGTTCCTAGGTTGGTCTTCTACTCTCTTCCAATGCACATTCTTAGCTTGAGAGGTCCTATCATTCCTTGTATTGTCTTGAGACTTTGACCGCTTTCGCTTTAATGTCACCGATTACTCTGTAGAGGAACAGGAATATTAGTTGGTTTTGCTACTTTTTGCCTTTCCTGTTTTGATGTCTTTGGGATGTGAACTATTCAAGGCACATTGAGGTTCACTTTCTTAACACTTTGGAGGTCTGGGATCTGAACTATTTGAAGGCCTACTAAAGTTCACATTCATAACATTGGGCATTGAATAATTTGTATACTTGGCATTAGGCATAGAATAGGTATCAAGGGGTTGACTTGCTTACCTAGGGATTTAGGGCATATTGTAATTAAGCATTCTAGAAGTTCTTGAGATCGTTTGGCATATAAGCATGCATGACCAATTGCATTATCAAGTGGTTTCTCTAACTTATCCTCTTCTACAATCTCACGGAGACATTCTAGACTATCCTTAAGGTATGAGAAATATGTTTGAATGGCAAATTTGTTATTCCTAAGGTGAGGAGGAACATAATTCACAGACAAAGCATATATATTACAACCATGCACCTTTGATGCACCATTCTCCCCATTGGTCATTGGCATTTTCCTTTTACACGACTCTTGATTCTCAATTTCCTTGCAACTTGAAGTTATTTGTTCATTATTTTTATTACGAGTGACTTTTATTGACTCAAATAACTCATTGAAATGACGTTTAACCTTTTCATTTTCTTCTAGAAAACTCTCATTTTCCTTTTATAAAGCATTGACCAAGTTTTGAAGATGAAAATTTTGAGAATTCCGAGAATCTAAAGGAAGAGGCATTTGGGAGCTAGTCACCTTGTTCATTTCACCCTTTAATTGAGAAATTTAGGCTTTCAACTTTACGATCGTGTTACAATGAGCTCGAATATGTTCATCACGTTTGCTAATTTCAAAAGCGCATCAAATTCGTGAACATCCAAAGATGTCTTGATATTTGAGGTTTTAACATTTTCTTTCGGATGTTGATATTTTAATTGGAAAGCCGGATGCTCAACTTCTAATTTAGAAAAGCGGTTTACCAGTTATCATGATCATCTGTTCAACTTTATCATGCGGTTTAGAGTTAGTTTTTCAAGCTCAATGACACGATCATGGGAGACTTTCAGGCAACGAATAATTCATGAAATCGAGAAGTATTAATGGAAAAATTCAGAAAGCGATGTAAAACACATCTTGAGTAATACATTCGTAAATAAGAGTCTCATTCAATGTATGCAAGTTCTTCCTCTCAATCTCATTATATTTTAGTGCTCGCTCATAGTCACAAACCTCAACTATCATAGCATCAAATTCCTTTTCCATTCCTTTAATATCTCGAATCTATCCCTTTTAAGACTCGAAAATGATCTTTTAGTTGTTTAAAGAAAGGCATGACCTCGCTTAAATAGCATTCTTTTGTTTGTTCAAACCCTTTCCCATTCAGTTATCCAGTGGGTGTGATCCTTTTCTTACAAGTTTTCTCAAAATCAACAAATAGTTGAAAGATAACATATTGGTGATTAAGGTCTTGCTTTTAGTGGCAATAGTCCTAGGTACTAAATGCATTGGTGTATTGGGAGGATACACGATCGTGAAGGAATTTTCCTAAAGGGAGGTTCGTTACAACAAGATTCTATGCTTTTCCTTATCTAAATCCTTTTCAAGAACACTTGTTCGGTGTTAACAACGTCTGAGGCTTAAACATGTTCAAGGAAATCCAATTCTCCTTCTTGTAATCATGGGTGTGATATTTATTTTCTTCTCTTTACATTTAGGATCATCTAGTTTCTTGTTCATCTTTTCCTAGTGACTTCATCGATTTCTTATCTTCCTCGAGGCACTCGGTAGCAACTAGGTTTCTGTCTAGGCTTAAGGATTTCATTGCCATCATAAATTACCTTATGGGCGCTCTAGCCTTTTAACAACCTCTGGATTTGGTTCCTCAACAAGGGAGCACTATGCTTATCACTCAAAACTCGTGCTTAGTGATTAAGTGAGCGATCTGAATGGTATTTCCTTGTCACGTACAACTTATTTTCAAGCTTGTTTTCAAGGTTTTAGATTAGAAAAATCATTCAAAAGTTTTGATTCCTTAACACTGAATTCTTGGTTAAGCATTTTAACATTTTCTTGAAGTTCTTGTTTTTGCTTAGCAGTTTTAGAAAGCTTTTCTTGTGAGGAGTTTAACTCTTGTTTTAATACTTCTTCTCTAAACCTAATTTTTCTAATAGTTGTGCGCATTTGGTCATCCATTTCCGCTCACGGGTGGTTGATTCAAACTTAGCTCGTTGTTCATAAATAGCAACACGTTCTTTGTAAGCATTAAGTTCGAAATAATGAGAATCATCGAGGGCACGTGTAGTGTATTCGCCAAAAGCATAGTCATCATTGATCGCATAAGATACATCACTTGGTACAATCTCACTTTCACTTTGTTTCACATATTGATCATATGGGACAACATTGATATTACCCATATTTTCAATATCTAACTCAATAATTACAGATTGATTGTACTTCGTTATGTATCTTTTACTCATCAACTTCATCGTATAATTTTAATACCTCGAAATGATTTTGTCTTTGGATGGACCACTTGTGGTGATGAAGAGACTTTAGGAGAGACCACTAGAGAAATGCTAGCCATGAAAATGGTTTGAGCAAGAGGTTCATCATCAACGCCGAGTCGTAAGCATCACAATCGGTGACTTGAAAGGCATTCGATAATTATGGCCTATCTCTGAATTGGTACGCTCATCCACATCTACATCATATGTCTTAGCATTTCCTCACCAAAACAACAACTCCTCTTCATCCAAAGTCGCACCATTATCCCGAGCTTGCACAAGCAACATCTTATCCCCAAAGTACTCTGCATTTCGAGGGCGTTTTGGCGATGTCGCAGTTCCTTGCAATGTGTCCTCACCTCCACAGCTTGTAACATTTGATTGGTTTTGCTTGACCACGCTTTCCACTCCTTCCCTATTCGATTTGCAAGATAACCTCTACCACTCCACCTCTTCCTTGTTCGCATCGCCTTTCATGAACCATTTTGCACCATAACCTTCCCATCTCGGCGGTGGCTTGATTGTGTGGATTGGATGCGCTCAGATTCTTGTTGGTGTGTGGAAGAGAGTTCATGTTTTGACTAATCGGGAGAGCGGTTGATTAATGAATTTTCCACGTGTGCATCAAGATCGCTTGTTTGAACATAGGATCGGGAATGAGTTTGTGATTACCATTACCCATGGGTATAACTTGAGATGCTTTGGTGGTAATTCCAATGTTTGAGTATAAGGCAGTTGAACCATTTGATGGGCTTGTTTATCCATGGTTAGTTTTGAACTGATCAAGAATCATTTTTTCAAACATAGCATGTCTCTCATTGTGAAGAAGGAAGGCATAGAGTTGCTCATAGTTTGTATTCTTCAATCCTTTGGTTAGCTTCACAGAAGTGACAAACTTATGCCATCCGGGATTCATGTTGTTCACAAACTTTGAGTTCAGTTGAATGTTTGGCATGGTCATTCTGATGTTCCTCATGTCATTCACAAGCTTATGGAATCTTACATAGTACTCATAGACGCTCTCATCCGGTTTCATCTTGAAGTGCTCAAACTCATCATAGAGTTGTGATTCTCTGTCTTCCATAGTTAATTCGAGAACCGACATGAAGCATCTTGACATTATCCCACACTTGCCTTGGCTTCGGTGTTGTGATTGATTAGCTTGTAGATATCTTTTGGAAGACCTTGAAGTACGATGTTAGAAGCCCCGATATCATCATCGAATCTCTTTTCTCCTTATCATCGAGCTCATCATATGTCTTTGGTCCGTCTATTCCATAGATCATTGTTCCATCTGCATTTGTATCAATTATGTCTCTAGTAGTCTCAACCCGATACGGTCCTTCATCAATGGATTTGAGAATGTTGACCCCATTTTCCTTTCCAAGACAAGACAATCGATTCTTTGAGCCCAAGAGTCGTAGTCGGTTTTGTCAAGCATGGGTGGACCAGTATCGAACCACCGCTTGAACATCATCGACAAGCAGTGGAGATGATTGTAGGAGCGTTGGTAGACATGTTAACAAATTAAACGGGATTTTATAACTCTATGATTAAACCGGAAATAGATTCTTTCACGGGATTTTACTAAATCAAGAGAAAACCGATTACATACGTAATCAACCAAGTCGCTAAGAAACCTCGAACCAAGTCGCTAAGCACCAAGTCGCAAGCAAATTTTGACAAAGAAGTCGCTAAGCACCAAGTCGCTAATATGTCAAGTCGCTAAATAGCAACTCGCTAAGTACCAAATCTCTAATACCAAGTCGCTAACACACTTAAGTACAAGTCGCTAACTTTCACTAAGTCGCTACCGGTAGTGGAGAATCCACTAATTGTACTGTTTGTCGGCTTGTCTCAATAAACAAGTCGCTAGCTCAACTCGCTAAGACATTCAACTACAACTCGCTACCAAGTTACAAAGCAAGTCGCTACCAAGACAACTTATCCGTGGCTCAAGTCGCTAGCTAGAAAAACACATAAACACCACTTTTCAATCCAAAAACAACCCAACCACGATGATTCAAGCTTACCAAATCAAAACCCAAGCACATACAATGATTCTAAACACAAAAATACACCCAAGATTCAAACTTTAACACTAAAAATGATCCAAATGATTCAAAAACCACTAAACTTTTTCAAACTCTAAAAGCACCTAAAAGTTACTAGAAATCCAAAGATATGTAAGAGATGATCAAACCATGGCTCTTGATACCATTTGTAACATATTGGATTTCACATACAAATCAAACCATAAGCAAAGTAGGCATACACAAGAGTTTTAGAGAGAGAAAGTTAGAGGTTTGGGAACTTTAGTGAGAGAAAGAAAAATCTTATTATGAGCTTCAACTCTACCTTGGGAGGTAGAGAGTATTTATAATAATTACATAAATCGCCACCTATCGGGTGTGGATCGGGCATACGGTGGGTAAAGACTGTCCAGTCCTCCACGGTGTTACTTAAACTAAATACTACTTAACTTATAATAATCTACGACTATGAGCTTTCTAACGATTACATATACTTGAGGTGACCGACTCTTTAATAACTGGATTTACTAAATCCTAACATAATATGAAGAGGTACATTGAGGAAGGTACATAGAAAATTGAAAATGTGAATGAATGTCGGGTGCAGTCCATAGAGAGTTGTGTAACACCCCCAATTTCGTGATACGCAGCGGAATTCAAACTGGTTGTTACTTCATGGCACAACAGTCATAACAATAGAAAACGAACTCTAATGAAGTCATTTTAAAAGATTTATCATTCGATTTATATAAATATCAGAGTTTACAAAAATGAGGTCCCAAATGGTTCCATGTTTACAAAATACGTTAAATTGATTTTCGAATGATAATAAAATTTATAGCCTTCTTGAGTATTTGTGCTCCTCCGTGCCAGCCTCGTACAATATGGACCTGAAATACATGCTTAAAACTGTCAACACAAAGGTTGAGTGAAATTCATAGAGTTTGTTAAATAGTTGAACACATTATGTTGGTAGTGTGAGTTAATTAGACTCACACCAAGGTTTTGAAAACAAAAGAGATATTATTGCACTAAGCTCATGATACCGAAAGCGTTAATGATTGTCAATAGAAATTGATATAATAGTAACAGATTGCCCTAATAGGTAATTTGCCAATAAACCTATAGATGTTCAAATATAGTGCGTTTGTTTGCCTACCCGGTCAACACAAACGGATTCATCAATCCCAATAGGCCTATCCACAATATTCGCGTTCACCGCAAGTGATTAATGGTTCATGATAGTAGGGACTTAAGATTGGCAATAGTGGTACTTAGTGCAAATAATACATTCAGATAAGCATACATTTTGAAAGCAATGTGTTCGATTTAAAATAAAGCATGTATTTCCTCCAAGGGTTTGTAAAACAATTAAGTAATAGAAAGTGGGGCTATGAACTCACCTTTAAAATGATAGCAAATGTATAATGAGATTGATGGATATGCCGTGAGAACTTCTACGAGCAACCTAGAATAGGATGTTGCGACTTAGGTTTGAAATAATGATGCGAAAGAAATAACAAAACTATATACGTCTCTATATTGATCGTGATGTAGTATTTGTATGTTTGTTTATAGAAATGGTTTTAGTTTGTATAACTCGTACTACCATTCGGGCCATCACAATTCGAGAGGTCATGAAGTAAGCGTTCGAGGAGCTAGGACACTTTAAGTCATAAATCCAAAGAACTCGTCGATACATTTTACTCAAATGAAACCCTCACATGAAGCTCCCTACTATTGTAGCACTTAATACGTAAAACATGTATTTTAATTACTTGATTATATGATATATTCAGAGTTTATAAATACAATAAATAAACTAACAAAGTTTATAAGTATTTAAATAAGTTTGAGTTTTATAAATACTTACCTTAATATAGAATGCTTGAGTATTACGGAAAAAATAAATATAAGCGGAGGTTCGACGTAGAATTTGCAATTTTTGAAAACCCACGACTATTAGAAGATTATAACAACGCCTTCTTGAGAACCCGAAAAAGAAATGAAGATTATAACAATGTCTTTTTGGAGACTTGAAGTTATTGGAAGATTATAACGACTTTTTCTTGAAAACTTCCAAGAACGAAGATCAAACGCTAGTTTTCTTCAAGAACACATGAATGTTCTTACAAGATCTATAAGAAATGCCTTAGGTTTAGGACTTTAGATGTTAAGAAGGGGTGGTGCAAAAATAAATGAAGGATTTGCTTGGTATTTATAGGCTAGAGATTTTGGTTAACTATATATTGGGTTAAAAACTAACCATGGTTAAATTTACACATGTAATGATCTAAAGGTAGCATGCTTAGGATTTTGACACCAAGGTGATGAAACCCCTCCCTAATTTCGTTCATATAGAGATAAGATGACTTAGGTGGATAGTTTTGGTATTATCTTGATTACGGAGTGAGTTTTGGTTCCGTTAAATGCTAACCGAAGCCATAAAACGTAAAACCAGGTATCGTAAATATATGAAACTTGCAGGAATGATGAAACTCATCATTATACTCCATCTAAAAATATAAAATGGGTGATAAGTTTTATTGGGTGCAAAACGCCGCTTAAAGTCGAAATACGGGTCAAAACGCGTAATTGCAGTTTATCGAAAAGAACAAAATTTCGTGGAATCGACCGTGAATTTATTTAGAGTAGACTAAAATTAGTCTAAAAGTGATATGAGATGTCAAACTTTGGTTTTCGTCATCTGGCGGGATAACTTAATAGTTATACGTGAAGTTTAAAAGTTACGCGATTTAAGCAAAACGTAGAACGTACAAGCTTAATTTCTTTATGGTCAAAGGAGGAGGAAAATATGTTTGACTTTTCCAAAAAATGTAAAAGTGTCAAAACATATTAGAAACACGGTCAGGAATCGTTAAGTCCGGATGTAAGTAGAATTGTTTAAAACGTAAGTTTTGTTTTGTTCTGCGTTGGGCTTATTTGGTAACATAAAATAATAAATCTTAAAATTCTCAAATTAATCATGAGTGATCTAAAATTTATCGATGCGGGGTAAATTGTCGAGAAGGTTTTCGTTAAGCGTGATGTTTAAGCGGTGGACCACCAAAATGAAACTTTATAACGATGTTTTCTTAATAACTTTTGTGAAAATGATCTAACGATGGTCGAACTCTTGGGTTATTACTAAAATAATTTATCTTACGAGAATATGGATTAAAAATTTTACGGGATGGGATGAATAGTAAAGTGAATAGTAACTTTTCACAAATATGAAAAATAACTCGAAAAATGCGGGTTGTTACTGATCTCACCATTTAATGGAATTCGTCCGAATTCAATGTGTTATCCGATGTTGAAGTGTCTAGGAAAATGAGGTGTATACGCCAAATTCTAATCTTTGTGTTCTCAAGTTTCTAGTCATAGAATGTATTATGTACCATGTGGCTTAAGTTGATAACCTAAAGGGTTTTGTTAAAATCTTATAGAGTCCTATATACATAAAGTTTGGCTTTTCCCGATTCTCAAAACGAATCATATCTTATTGTATCGAGGCTATCAATAAAACCTTAATTTCTAACATGGAGTTTTTGGTGATAGTGTGCGGCATGGAGCCTAATTTGTATTTGTATGGTTTCCTTAGTTGTTTCGTGGGTGATCTCTAAACACCTTAGTTCAGCAAATGGTTAACTAACACATTCGTCTATATAGTGCCTCAAAATGAAATAGTTTTTGTTGTTGTTAGGGTAACTGTTGTTAGTCAAAGGTGTAAGATATCGTTGATGTGAAATGGGTTGTAATGATGTTGTAGGAAAGTCTTGCTAGAGGCAAGTGGTTATCCAAACCATTTCCAAAGATGATCATGTCTTAGGTGGTTTCGGGATGAAGGCTATATCGTATAGTGTTTATGTCTACTAGTGTTTCAAAGAAACACTGTGAAGTTTTACATATTGAATTTCAATGGGGTTCAGATAATGATGTGATATGTTGATGATTAGAAGAGTGTAGCGTACGCTTACCATTATTCTTACGTAGAGATGTCAAGTTTGTTTTAGAATCAAAAGTGAATTTTAAAGGAATATGACGGAATGATATCCTTGAAACCTAATCATGCTAGTACTTCTAAGAAATGACGAGAAGATTTGATTACTATCCCAAGATAGTAGTTCAGATTATCTCATGTATGAAAATTTCAAGAATGAAATTAGGTAGTATAAATAAGATGTTAAGATCTCGATGCATGGTAAAACACTATCGCGTCTCTAGATCTTTTTAATGAATTCTGATGGTTTATCGAGTTTAAGTAGGAAATTAACCTGAATATAACCCTTGTATAACTATTCTCAGTGTTTGAAAAATTTAAGTCGAACATAGTTAATCAGACTATGTTCCACTATCCCAAGGTTAAATATAGGTGATTAGGCTATACTTAGCCAAGGTTCGATAAAATTTTCAAATACCTAAATTAGGTATACTTGTGATATGTCCATAGCTTTTGAGAAATATCCACAAAGCAAAGGCGATATCAAACCATTCAGTTGCAAGTCCTGGCCATAAAAGACTTGCAACCTATGTTTTCACATTCCATTGCATAGAAGATAGTATGGGTAGATACGTGTGGAATAGAAAGGAAATCTTAAGTAATTCTAAGATTCACGGACATTTAACAATGAAGGTTTCAAAAGAGAATTTTGATGAATGTAGAGAGAGTTGTTGAACTTCAGCTTTTGTAGATGATGAGTCAGTTTATCTTTTAGAAATCCCATTTCTTGTATTTTCATTAGGGAAATTGATAGACTGTGACGGGTTTCATGTAAAACAATATCATATAATGTCTATAAGATAATTTTTAGAGACTTACAATATCTGAGGAGTAGTTGAGACAATTGTGCAACTCACAATGTTTGAGAAATAGATGAGAGATCATTGTGTAACCCACAATATCTTGAGAAAAGATGGAGAGACCATTGTGTAACCCACAATGTCTTGAGAAAAGATAGAGAGACCATTGTGTAACCCACAATGTCTTGAGAAATAAATGAGACCATTTGAGGATTTACGAGAGTGTGCGAGAATGTAATAGAGACCACTTGTATCTCACGGTGTCTTGAAAAATGAATGAGACCATTGTATCACACAATGTCCGAGAAGTAGGAAAGACCATTGTAGTCAGTTACAATGTCTTGGATAAAGTTTCGTAATCCTAAAATTCATGAGTAGATGCATGATTGGGAGATTGGGAAAATATGATTATGCCATAATGCCTTAGAATAGGCATACGCAGATATGTTGAGTACTTTGTTTAGCTAAAATGATTGAAAATATGTCAAGTGTATATATCAATATACTAGTATGTTTATATAGCTTAAAATGCCTAAAAGTCACATAATCGTCTGGAGGATGGAAGGCACGGAGAACGGAAGGCTATAAAATATTTTTGTTTGAAAAAGTTGTTATAGTTTAAGTCTCGATTAGACCCGTTTCTCTATAACTGTGCATCTGATACCAATTAACACCCCAAATTTCGTGATACGCAGTGGAATTCAAACTGGGTGTTACTTCATGGCACAACAGTCATAACAATAGAAAACGAACTCTAATGGAGTCGTTTTAAAAGATTCATCATTCGATTTAAAATATAAATATCAGAGTTTACAAAAATGAGGTCCCAAATGGTTCCATGTTTACAAAATACATTAAATTGATTTTCGAATGATAATAAAATTTATAGCCTTCTTGAGTATTCGTGCTCCTCCGTGCCAACCTCGTACAATATGGACCTGAAATACATGCTTAAAAGTTAAAACTGTCAACACAAAGGTTGAGTGAAATTCATAGAGTTTGTTAAATAGTTGAACACATTATGTTGGTAGTGTGAGTTAATTAGACTCACACCAAGGTTTTGAAAACAAAACAGATATTATTGCACTAAGCTCATGATACCGAAAACGTTAACAGATTGTCAATAGAAAATGATATAATAGTAACAGTTGCCCTAATAGGTAATTTGCCAATAAATCTATAGATGTTCAAATATAGTGCGTTTGTTTGCCTACTCGGTCAACACAAACGGATTAAATCAATCCCAATAGGCCTATCCACAATATTCGCGTTCACTGCAAGTGATTAATGGTTCATGATAGTAGGGACTTAAGATTGGCAATAGTGGTACTTAGTGCAAATAATACATTCGGATAAGCATACATTTTGAAAGCAATGTGTTCGATTTAAAATAAAGCATGTATTTCCTCCAAGGGTTTGTAAAACAATTAAGTAATAGAAAGTGGGGCTATGAACTCACCTTAAAAATGATAGCAAATGTATAATGAGAATGATGGATATGTCGTGAGAACTTCTACGAGCAACCTAGAATAGGATGTTGCAACTTAGGTTTGAAATAATGATGCGAAAAAAATAACAAAACTATATACGTCTCTATATTGATCGTGATGTAGTATTTGTATGTTTGTTTATAGAAATGGTTTTAGTTTGTATAACTCGTACTACCGTTCGGGCCATCACAATTCGGAGGTCACGCGATGGCGTTCGAGGAGCTAGGACACTTTAAGTCGTAAATCCAAAGAACTTGTCGATACACTTTACTCAAATGAAACCCTTCACATGAAGCTCCCTACTATTGTAGCACTTATTACGTAAAACATGTATTTTAATTACTTGATTATATGATATATTAAGAGTTTATAAATACAATAAATAAACTAACAATGTTTATAAGTATTTAAATAAGTTTGAGTTTTATAAATACTTACCTTAATATAGAATGCTTGAGTATTACGGAAAAAAGAAATATAAGCGGAGCTTCGACGTAGAATTTGCAATTTTCGAAAACCCACGGCTATTAGAAGATTATAACAACGCCTTCTTGAGAACCCGAAGAAGAAATGAAGATTATAACAACGTCTTTTTGGAGACTTGAAGTTATTGGAAGATTATAACGACTTTTTCTTGAAAACTTCCAAAAACGAAGATCAAACGCTAGTTTTCTTCAAGAACACATGAATGTTCTTACAAGATCTACAAGAAATGCCTTAGGTTTAGGACTTTAGATGTTAAGAAGGGGTGATGCAAGAATAAATGAAGGTTTTGCTTGGTATTTATAGGCTAGATATTTTGGTTAACTATATATTGGGTTAAAAACTAACCATGGTTAAATTTACACATGTAATGATCTAAAGGTAGCATGCTTAGGATTTTGAAACCAAGGTGATGAATCCCCTCCCTAATTTCATTCATATAGAGATAAGATAACTTAGGTGGATAGTTTTGGTATTATCTTGATTACGGAGTGAGTTTTGGTTCCGTTAAATGCTAACCGAAGCCATAAAACGTAAAACCGGGTATCGTAAAAATATAAAACTTTCAGGAATGATGAAACTCATCATTATACTCAATATATAAATATAAAATGGGTGATAAGTCTTATTGGGTGCAAAAACGCCGCTTAAAGTCGGAAATACGGGTCAAAAACGCGTAATTCGCAGTTTATCGAAAAGAACGAAATTTCGTGGAAACGACCGTGAATTTATTTAGAGTAGACTAAAATTAGTCTAAAAGTGATATGAGATGTCAAACTTTGGTTTTAGTCATACAGCGGGATAACTTAATGATTATCGTGAAGTTTAAAAGTTACGCGATTTAAGCAAAACGTAGAACGTACAAGCTTAATTTTTATGGTCAAAGGAGGAGGAAATATGTTTGACTTTTCCAAAAATTTAAAAGTGTCAAAACATATTAGAAACACGGTGAAGGAATCGTTAAGTCCGGATGTAAGTAGAATTGTTTAAAACGTAAGTTTAGTTTTGTTCTCTGTTGGACTTATTTGGTAACATAAAAATAATAAATCTTAAAAATTCTCAAATTAATCATGAGTGATCTAAAATTTATCGATGCGGGAAAATTGTCGAGAAGGTTTTCGTTAAGCACTTGATGTTTAAACGGTGGACCGTCCAAAATGAAACTTTATAACGATGTTTTCTTAATAACTTTTTCGAAAATGATCTAACGATGGTCGAACTCTTAGGTTATTACTAAAATAATTTATCTTACGAGAATGTGGATTAAAAATTGTACGAGATGAATAGTAAAAGTGAATAGTAACTTTTCAAAAATATGAAAAATAACTCAAAAAATGCGGGTTGTTACAAGTTGGGAGCATGTCGATCGAATCATCGGGTTTTGTCAAGTCGAATGTCGAAACATCAAAGATTGATGCAACAAGATGCTCAGAAACTCTTGTCCCACAAAAGGTGGATGCTGAATGCAGAATGGTGAATGAACAAGCATCAGGTGCAGAATTATTGGTAACTGTCATAAATGATGCATCTGTAATTACTTCAACGCAAACTAATTACATTACAGAAAATAATTTTGATAAATGTTCTGTAACTGAGGCTGAGTCAAAGATAAATTATATCATGACTAATAATGTGGTTGATAAGAAAATTTTTGATGACCTTTCAAACAAATACTCAATACTTAAAAAACATTGCATTTCACTTGAAATTGCAATAAAAAGAAAAGAAGAAAGTTTTCAAACTATAAAACCATGCAAAAATCAGAATTTCGAATTTCATGAATTTTTGAAATCAACGATTTAAAAGCTCACCGGGACAAAGAATCGACCATACGCAATTTGAAGAAAGACATTTTGATATGCATAAGGAAAGTAATTTGGTTACGAATAATGTTGATTTAGAGGTCATTGATGCCATTAAAACTAGGAATGATGAATTAGCATTGTGTGTGGCCAAATTATTAAAGAAAAATGAGTCTTTGAGAAAGCTTCACATAGAAAAATGTGTCCCTGCCAAAGAAGATAGAACTAAGTCAATAGAACAAACAAACTCTTTGTTTGCAAATATTGACGATCTCAAAGTTCAACTTCAGGATAAGAGTTTTGTAATAGTTGCCTTAAAAAATAAGCTTAGAAAAACCATAGGGAAAATTGTGAACACTAAGTTTGCAAAACCATCAACCTTGAAGAATCCAGTTTCTCATCTCACTAGAGAGCGGTCTGTTGTTAGGCAGCCTACTGCATTTATATCAAAAAGATCTAAACCTTCAAAATCAAGGCTTGCCTCCCAAGTTGATGAGAACAAAGTTTTGTCAAAACCAGTCACTTCACTACCTCACTCCTATAAAATGAAAGATAATGCTCAGGTTAAAGCTCAAATTCGTAAGACCAGGGATGTAAGAAGATCATCTAGTGCACTAAAGAAGTCTCAAAATGTTAACCCCTCTCCTAAGAAACAATTTAACAACAAAGATTCCAAAATTAGGAATAGGAAAAAGGTTGCATCTTCTACTGTGTCTAAGAAATCTAACACTCCTAGCTCTTGCCTTAAGTGGATGCCTACTGATAGAATTTTTAAGAATGTTGGACTCAAATGGATTCCCATCAGAATGCTAGCCGCCAATAGCAACACAAAGGCTGACTGTGAGTCATCCAAAGGTCTGGATACTATTGCTACTAACCCACCTAAATGCACACCTACATGTGTTATTAGTGCAGGTACTCCTCATTCCTTTACAGGTACAATGCTCAATTCAATCATGAACATCATGACCTGGTTTCCAACAGAAATGAAGCCTCCTCATTCAGGAGCCTCAGCATGTCAGAGTTGATAAGCACGTACTATGATTCCTGATCACCTCAACTCAGGACTCGTCCTTCAACACTTGAGAAGAAATGCAATCTTGACACACTCTATACTGTTTTTTTTTATTAAAAAAATAATTAGAATTTCAAAATAATCTATTTTTAATTTAGCTCAAAATTTTTCAAAAACCTATAAAAATTTGAAAAATCAAAAAATTTCAAAAAAAAATAAAAAATCAAAGGCATGTCTTCTGGTATCGATAACATCTACGGTCCTAGAAATGTCATTCAATAATGACACGGGTCTTTAGATGAAGTTCGAACAAAAGTTCAAACTTGTTTTAAAACACGCCTATTGTTCCTCTACACTTAAGTCTTTTAAGAATTTTGGGTGCATAAATGGTTCAAATTCAATCAATGACTACTCATGATTATTCTATGTCGTGTCATTGATTGAGGGGGAGAATTAATTATCTATTGCTATACCTTTCTGACAAGTTGTCTCAGCATTAGTGCATCTAATCCCGGTATTATCTCCTGTGCTCTATATGGTTTCTTGTGATAAGTATGTGCTATATGTAGGCTATATATTTCTGAGTGACTAATTGGTTCCTAGATATTTGTACAATGTATGTCATCATGCTTCTTGAGTAAATGTGTTGCTTGGAATGGTTTGTGAAGCTATTGTATGTATTGATCATGTGATTGGTCCTGTTAGGAATATAAAAGGTAATAATTGATGTTGCATGACAATTAAGGAATCGAATCTGCCAAATAATGATAAGTTATGTGTTTTAAGTGTGAGTTTTGTCTAAAGCAATTGTTTTGAATGCGGTTTGTCTAATCCATGTCCCTTCATGCGATTTGTTAAACACAAGTACCAAATGTGTCAAAGAGTGAAAACTTTTGTTTTGGTATAATTAATAAGCGACTTGTCCATTGGTCAAACCTCCTAAAAGCTTAGTCAAACATTCAGAATTTTCTCTCAATATTCTTCGAAGCGGTTTGATCAAATCTTCCACTCGTGGTATGTAAAAATCATAAGGATTAGTTATATTTATCAAAAATCATTCACTTATAACACTTTTGAACATCATTATTTATGCAACATCTCCTTGTCTGTTTCATTCGAAAACCTCATCTAGGTTTGTATTCCTTTCTTATGATTTGTACTGGGTTTAGAGATGTAGCAGTTAGATTTGTTTTTTTGAATCTATAGGTATAAACTTATAGGTTTTTCCCCTTCGAATTGGATGCCCCTCGTGTTGTGTGTGTGATTGAGATCTTGGAACACTTTCGATGATTGATTATTGATGTTGGTAGTAATCTTTGATTAAAACTGAATTGATCTCCCTTAGAAGTGTTTTTGGTATTGTAGATGGCTCTAATGAGCGATTTGTTGTAATTCTTGGATGCGTTTTGTCCTTAAAGATGTCTGAGTGCGTTTTGGTCAAAAATCTGCTTGTATACGTTTTGATTATTAGGAAAATGCTTGAAAGCGATTTGTCATGACTAATATTCTTTTAAGCGGTTTGTTTCATATGCCTGAAAGCGGTTTGTCTGTGTCATGAAAACCTATGCGGTTTGACCTAAGCGTTTTGACATATGCGGTTTGATATATGCGGTTTGACCCATGCGACTTGACCTATGCGTTTTGACCTATGCGGTTTGATATCATCCGGTTTGTCATATGCGTCTTGTTCTATGCGATTTGATCTATGCGGTTTGACCTAACCGTTTTGACCTATGCGGTTTGATATCATGCGGTTTGTCATATGCGTCTTGTTCTATGGTTTGATCTATGCGGTTTGTCCTAAGCGTTTTGACCTATGCGGTTTGTCCCTATGCGGTTTGATCCTAAGCGGTTTGACCAAGTAAAGATTGATTATGAGGTTTGACCCAATGCGTTTTGTCTTAAGCAGTCTTTGCTTGTATGACTTGTTTCTCATATGTCTTGTCTCTATGAGATTGTCATATGCTTGATATGCTGATTGTTATATGACTTGTTCATCATTATATATCTTATGTCATGTGTGTTGCGTTCACATCTGCTTTGACTTTGTACACTTAACCTGATCATCATTGACTGTCAATGCCTTGTGGTGTACATGTGATTACAATGTTTAATGTGTCTTTGTCTCATAGATATCATGCTATGCCTTGAGCATGATTTAGTATCCTGTTGCCTGAGCTTCTCTCTACAAATACCTTATGTGGTTATTCTGCAGTTCTCATCTAACATAAAAAATTTCCAAATATTTTTGTTGTGAATGTGTGTACTACAGAAATACAATGGCAGACATCACTTCTCCTGAGAAACAAGCTACTGTTGTTCTACCCACTACACTTACTGATGATCAAATTCTTCCTTTTGAGGAATGGGTTACTATCGCTAGAAGCAACTACTTTGTGGACGTGGATAGAAACCAACCAAATCTGATCTATAGAATGGCAATTAACCTTCTGAAGAACACCAATTTCTTTGGTGCCCTGACTTTACGATGCAGAATTCTGTCTATCTACCTACAACAGTTCTGGAACACAGTTGAATAGGACAAGATTACAGCGGTATACACTTGTCAACTTGAAGATAAGTGGTATGACATATCTGCAGACACTCTCAGGGATGCTCTTCAAATCACTCCAAGAGACCCCGCCAATCCATTCACCTCTCCACCATCCGTTGAAGAGTTAATGAAGTTTGTCGAAGAATTGGGCTATCCAGAGAAGATCACTAAGATATCTGGAATCATCACCAACGAGATGTTTCAACCCTGGAGGGCAATCATCACAATTCTCAACCTTTGCCTAACGGGTAAGACTTCTGGGTTTGAGAGAGTAAGGGCCCCGATACTGCAAATTCTGTGGGGAGTGGTGAACATTGCAAACATTAACTATGCGGAACGCATCTGGGAAGAATTTACTTTAGCAATGGACACCTTTATTACCGACAAACAAAATGCACTAAAGAAAGTTAAGGGAAAGAAATCCAAAGACAAAAGGGTGATCCCCAACATCAGATTCTCAAAGCTCATCATCAAGCATCTGCAGGAAAAACATCAGTTTAGTCCAAGAAGCGAATCTGCTCTCCATGAAGCCGACGATGAAAATCGTCTCGGAAATTCGAAGTTTGTACCTAAAGGAACAGACAAAGAGTTCTTTGGAAAGCCGATCCCGAGACTCTTATCATCGATAAAATTAGGAAAGCCGATTACTACAAGAAATAAAATAAAAAGGCTTCAAGTAATATCGTTGATGACACACCGAATCCCACTCCCACACCATCTAAGTCAACTAAATCATCCTCTACGTCATCTTATGCCAACCTTCCTAAGAAAAGACAAGAGAGATCAAAATCTGCAGATTCACCCTCTCAAAAACAGAAGAAGAGAAAGAGTGAAACAGGGAAAGGGAAAGGAAAAGGGTCCAAGGAACCCGAGACATATATGACACTAATGGATGAAGACGATGCAACACTCCGTCAGGGCATTGAAGCCAGCTTGCAGAGTCTAGAGGTGTCTGAGAGACAGCCAAGGAAGGGTGTTACGATACATGAACACGAATCGGTCGCGTCACACCCTCCGGTTGTTAAAGGTAAAGGAAAAGGGAAGGCAGTTGAAGAAGTGAAGCAAGCTGCTCAGATGCTGTTAACTATTTCCACTCCAACTCCAAAGCCTACGACTCAATATGAGCTCAAGAAATGAAATGTTTAATCATCGTCTACACAAGAGCCAATTGGAGCAGAAAGGGAGCACTCTGCTATACAGGAGGACACTCTTGACTCCAGTGACACCCAGTCAAAGAGTCAAGGATATGATGGTAGAGATGTTAACATGAATGAACCAGAACTTCAGACAAAGGTGCAGACAGAGACAGTTACGGGAACTGTACCTGAACCAGAAACTGAGCTAACTGATGTTGAAATTCAAGGCACATAGTTAGGAGGAAATGAACTGTTACAAGAAACACATCCAAATCTTCAAAAAACTCTGAAGCCAAGATCTGAAGAACTAGTGCGTCTTGAAGAAGTGAACGTTTCAACCGAATCGCTATCCTCTCTGAAGAACCTTGATACAGACATTACCTATGGTGATCAATTCCTCAGGGACAGACCTTCTGATGCTGAGTCGGATAAACAAAATGACGAAAAGGAGGAAGTCGAATCTATGTTTTGGTTACTATTCAGTAGGATACCTCCAACATTCCTCCTATGTCTGCACCAACACTCTCTGAATCAACAACAACTTCTGCAACCGCACCTCGACCACCTGTATCATCCTTGTCAACCGCACTTCCACCACCTGTGTCTTTTGATGCAACTACAACCACCATCACTCCAACTGTTGTCACTGATAATGACCCAGTTACACCACCACCATCACCACCTCCTAGCAAAACTACTAAACAATTACTTGATGAGGCCTTAAAACGAATCGAGGCTCTCGAGAAGCACCACCTGCCAGAATCAGTCAAGCATCTTGATCGACGTCTATCTAAGCTGGAGCGGTTTAATTTTGACACTGAAGTGATAAATGCAATTGAAGCAGAGGTCAATGACGCAGTTGAATGGGCTATGAAAGCTCCGTTACACAAGAGGTTCAAAGACTTACCTACTTCAGACATGAGATCAATTCTCCACGATAGAATGTTTGAAACCGATGAGCATAAATAGCACGAAGTCCACATGCAGTTATATGAAGCTCTTCAGAACTCGATAGATCGTGATAATCATATGCAATACTTAATAGACATTCGTAAAAGAGAAGGAAAGAAGAAAAGGAGAGTCGTGATGCTTGAATCAAAATCTGGAACTCCTAAACCACCACCTCATCCTCCTCCAACTGGTGGTTCTTATTCTTCTGGTGCAGGTGGATCATCAGGTGCAACAGATACTCCTAAATCTAATACACCAAATCCTCCCCCTAAGCCTTCAAATCAACCTGGTACCTCAGCAGGCCAAGGTTCACAGAAGACTACGAAAACCTCGTCATATGCTGCATGGACCATGGTTGACTCCAGGTTTACACCTACCTTCTCCTCCATTCCAGAAGAGCAAGTCATGAATGAAGAATCATACGTTGCTCAAGAGTCAGATTCTGAGGATGATGATGCTTCCACCAAACACATTCCCAAGGTGTCTGATGACGAAGACTAGTGGAATGCATATATAGGGGAAACATGCAAAGTCATCTTGGATGGCACCGAAAAAAGAAATGACTCAAGGCTGGTGGCCAGAGGAAAGACCAGAAACTCCAGAGCCCTCATGGACCATTCATGAGTCTGATCTGATTGTTCCTGACAACAACTGGGCAAACACCATTGTAGCCAACCATGAAGCACCTCCAAAAGAATCACTGCTACACATTACAGGAGACATGGGAAGCTTTATTAAGTGGTATTGTGAGAAGCAAGGTATTTCATCGATTACACCAAAGGATCTAGAAGGCCCAACAGACGAGATTGTCAAAGCCTTCAATCCGATCTCGCTCATCTTCAATACCAAATGGAGGAGTGCTATAATTTGTTGACGGATAAAGTAGAAGACACTATCGGTCAATTCAACGTCAATAACCCACTTCCTCGGTGGTGAACCGGGACAAATGACTATCCAATCGAGTTCTTCAACAAAGATCGGATTATCTACGTGCGGGACTCAGGGAAGCAGACCAGCTCTATCAATTTCAAAAATGAAGGCTGCAAACTATCTAGATCCAGGACTTGAACAGATGGTCCCAGATCAGTTTTGGACAGTAAAGGAATATGAGTATGACGTTGCTGCTTCATACGGCATCTCACATTGGTGGTTCAAAAAGAAAAGATTCTACATTGAAAGACATGGTGCAGAAAAGAGGTGCAGAGCGGTTCGTTCTAAACTGCGTATTCTAAGTGTAGTCAGTCTGGAAATCTTCCCTATGTATGGATATGATTATCTGAAGAAGATTGTCCTCAGAAGAGCTGATCAAAAAGACTATGTGATTGAGGAGAACGACTTCAAACATCTATATCCAAATGATTTTGAAGATCTATATATATTGAACCTCCAAGGCCACCTCGATCATCCGCCCACACGTGAAAAGAAGTCTCTTTGTCTGCGGTCAATCTATGGATAAGAGGATTAGTGATTCGACAAAGAGTGGGTGACTTTCATTTCGGCATAGAAAGCTATCGACTCAAGTCAATCTCACTAAACCTCAATGGGAAGCCACAGGATATGAATACAGGCACGACTACTCAGTAATTGACACTCCAAGAGCAATTGTCTTCACGGACAAGTATGGATCAAGGATGCTAATGAGGCTGTGTGAGTTGTACAAGTTTAGTGATGGTACTCTAAAGATAATTGAAGAAGAGTTGGATTCTAGGGTCAAGGAGTTTAAGCTCAAGATGAGACCAGGGGATAATACAAGATTTTGGTCGGTGCATGATGTCAAAAGGAGTGAAGAGTTCATCGCTGCTATCGGAAGAAGGCTCAAAACTAGGAAGATCTTTCGTAGCCTTGAAAGTTTTGTGGGAGGAAGAGTTCGTGAAGTACATTACAAGCTACTACAGAGAACAGAATGATGATATCTTCTTATGGTTGTTACTATGTTTGAACTCTTTTTTTTGTGATGTGGTGATTGTAATATGAACAATAATAACTATGAAGTATATAGTAGTGATAGGATTATGGCTTGTAGCTTCCCTCTCTGTCTTAAGAGGGAGCATTGTTGTGATTCTTTTCAGATTAAATAAAACATGACACATTTTTCTCCAAAAGCTTTATACATATTTAAATCACTTGAGATCCAAAATCTCAAAGGATTTGAAATTTTTGATTGGGGGAGAAAATGTGATATAAACATGCAATATGATAAAATGTGATCTTCAAGTCTCAATAAATAGGCAACTCTCCCCATATGTGATAAATCTTTTCATATATCAAAGCACATATTGAGGGGGAGCATTTTAAAAATCATCCTAAAAACTATCAAGGTACTAAAGCATCATTGTTTTATCAGAAGTACCTTGATTGAAATTTTAAATGGTTTCTTTAGCTCTGTGATCGTGAAAGCGCTTCAAAACACTCCTCCTTATGTACTAAACAATCTTCAAAACTCTTGAATATCGATGCACATATTGAGGGGGGGGGCAATCAAAAGAAAACCTCATATTTTCCCAAAATATTTTATCCAAAGTATTTAAAATACTAGATTTGATAGGGAAGTGATGATGATCATTTTAGAAAATGATTAATCAAAGATTGGATCTTTCATTCTTAATCTAAGATTTCAAAGTCCTCTTACCTCCATGTGCAAAAATGATTTGTAATACTTGAAGCACATATTGATGGGGAGCATTTCTAAAATATCAAAAACAATTAAGGTACAAAATGCTTTGATATTATATCACAAGTAGGGGTGCAAACGAGCCGAGCCAAGCCCGAGCTTGACAAAGCTCGAACTCGGCTCGAAAGAAAAAACTAGGCTCAAGCTCGGCTTGATAGCTCGTCAAGCTTTAACTATCCAGGCTTGAGCTCGGCTCGATTCAGTTTCGAGCAAAGCTCGAGCTTTGCTTGAAAAGCTCGAATATATGTATATGAATACATGATTACACATTTACACCCCAAGAACTCGGTTATCAAAATGAAATGAACAAACAAATGAACAATCATATACCCGACTCCTAAACAATTTGATTAAGGAGTTGAGACCCAATGAAGAAAACCATAAAAAGCTACAAAAGTGACATATATAATGTTATCACCTTGTCCCATCGATCATGGAATCATGGACAAAACCGATAAACACATGGGACACCATTAGATTTACAATTTTACACAAACATTTGTATTACCCATTTTGCATACCTTAACTCTGCAAGTATGTTGTACGGTGGAAAAACAACGACAACATTCTCATAACCAAGTCTAACATTAAAATGAAACATAATCGGTAAATACTAGTTAAGGTTCAAAACTTCGAATTTCTAAAATAGTTCAACAAATATTATTCGCGAGACGTCATAAGCTTCACACATCTTGAATACTTGAGCAAAATGATTTTCATAACTTGAATACTTGAAGATTCCTTTAGCATTTTCATAAGCTTCACAGTCCATGGAAAACAAGTTAACAAATAAAAATAATGATTAAAGCATAATCTTTTTATATATGAATAATGAAGTAGGAAACAAATTAACATACCTTATTGCATATTCCATGGCAAGTTAAATACTAGGATTTAGGATTGATCAGAGTTGGCATTTTTTTTCCTTTTAAAATATGCAATCAATGGACACTAGTAAGTACTAAGTACTATATAAAGAGTATTAAGAGAAAAATATAAAGAGTAAGCTTCATAATTACTCTTATAAAAAACATGTAAAAGTTTAATAACTTACTTGGCTTTTCTTCGACTTAACTCCATGAATATTCCTCATCCAGTTTTCTCCACAAAGCAAGGCCTGCACAGTCTCAACTCCTAGTTTAGCTCGATATTGGTCGATTACTCTACTTTCGCACTAAATGTCGCCCGGATGCTCTTGTAGTAATCGGTATTGCTAAAATATCACGAGCTAACTTGGACAATATCGATACTTTGACTCATGGTTCTTCCACCAATCCAATATGTTAAAATTTTTGTTATCTTCTGGTATATGACACCCATCTTCAAGGTATACATCAAGATCACTCTTTAGCGTTGGAGATGCTTCGTTTTGCCTAACAAACTTTTGAAGTTCTTGGAATCCAGATCCTGGATAAGATTTTGGTTGTGGCTTTGAAGATTCCAACATAAAAGAACCATATTGCTCGCTTGATTGAGTAGTAGATTCATTATAAATGGTCACATACTCTAAGTGTAGACTTCTTAAAGTTTTTTCCACCATATCTATAAGAGCCTTTGCATCTAATGGGTTGTATATTTTTGGAAAACAAAACTCAAGCGACCACATCTTTACCCGTGGATCTAAAAGCTGCCGAAGAGCCATTAGTAGATGGACCTCACCCGATACTTATCGAACTTGTTCTTCATTTTATTCACCATTTTTCGAATGAATTCATTCTTATCATCTTTCTTTCCATCCAAAACTTGTTTTACCTTGAAAACTTCACAAAGAAATAAGTTTGATGTTGGATAGTCGCTTCCAGATATAATATGTGTGACATTGTTGAACACCTCTAAGATCTCACAAATCTGCTCTACCTTCACCCAATCATCCTTTAAAAGACATGAATCATAATCAGAATCTCTTTCTTCATATTTAGGGAAAACTTCCTTGAACTTATAAGCACCAACAAGCATCTCATATGTTGAATTCCAACGAGTCTTGCAATCTAAAATCAGTTTGTTGTTAGGTAATTTCATTTGTTGTGCAAGATCGGTAAATGTCTTTGTCCGTGCTTCACTTGCATTGATGAAAGATATGATATCTCTCACATTTTTATCACCAACTTAATAGTTTCCAAACCATCTTGGGCAATGAGATTAAGTATATGTGCACAACATCGCACATGAAATAATCTTCCACCACATAAGGTCCCTATCTACCTCGAAAATTCTTCTTAGATTTTTAATAGCATTATCATTAGCGACGCGTTATCCATTGAGATGCTATATATTTTGTTCTCAATGTCCCACTCACGAAAGCACTTATACAAAGCATCCGAAATGTCAATTCCACGATGTGGAGGAGGAACATGCACAAAGTTAAGTACCCATTTGTTTAACTTCCAATCGTTATCCAAAAATGACCAGTAACCACCATATAACCAATCTTACGACATTTTGATTCCACATATCGATCGTCAAGCTAATCGAGTCAATGTTCTTAAGCATCTCTTTCGACTTTGTTTTTGATTCTCATAAACTTTGATGCAATCGGTCTTTCTTTGTTATACGACTCAATCCGAGCCATTGTGGTATTCCTACCTTCATCATAAAGTCAAACCCGCCTCCTCGACAATAGAAAAGCTATGTTCATGCATCAAAATCCAATGAGCAATAGATTCTCGCACCTAATATGATTATACTTCCATTTACTATGGCGGTGCAAGGCCGGGTTCACTACTACCGACATTTGAATGATCGGGTGGAAGTTAAGCGACCACTTGTTTTTGCATTATGATCTTCGCATTTGACAATGGTCCTTCAAATGCCTATTTAGTGTCGTGGTGGTTCCACCTTTGGGATATGCCAAAAGACTACCACAATGATTGCACTTCATCTTAGTTATACCATTTTTCACTACTCTTTGAATTCACTCCAAGCTTTAGCTTTTTAACCCTTTCAACCTTTGGCTCCTCATCGCCTATCGTTTGTTTCTTTTTATTTGCTTGAAACTCTTCATTACTCTTATCTTCGTCACCAATCACTGGTTCACCTTGATTCATGGAAGGGTTAAATGTTGAATCATCAAGCACAATTGGATCTTGTGTTGTTGACATCGATAACCTAAGTATATACAAAAACTAAATATGTCAATGCAAGTATGCAACATAGTAGAAGGATAAAAGCAAACATAATCACTGGGATTTTCACAGAGCCCACTTTATGCTGATTATTTTTACCTGTGACTAACTCATGCGGGGCAATTTATGGCGGTTCGAGTGGTATTCAGATAGTGAAACATATTGTATTGTTAATATTTATTAGTTTGAAACAGATAGCTGTAGAACTAAATAGATAGTTGAGTAGTTTGGAAATGGTGAGCTATTTCAGTGCATGCATTGTCAATATTTATTAGAGAATGAGAATGAGAATGGTAGTTTATTGTTAAAAAATTAATATCAGTACAAAAATAAACATGCTAGTTTGGTATATTTAAATTAAGTTTATTTCTATTGGTAATATTTATTAGAGAATGAGAATGAGAATGACATGGATGGACTCTCTCATGTGTACTTATGTTTATAAGTGACTCGTACTTGATGTTAGATTTATGGATTTTAATAGTTTGTTTCTATTATATCGGCAAGAATTCATCTGGATATACTTATTTTTGTTTTCGTGGTATACTTAAACTAGGGAATTACATAGTAGTTGAATAATTAAAAAGAGAATACGATGGAGTGATGGATGATGAAGGCGAAGCGATGCCAAGAAGTGTGCATGGATAGAACACAAAGCGTTACTTAGGATTTAGGAATAATTAGGGTTTGAAGGAATATGGTTAATTAATTGTTTATGGAGTAAGTCCTTAATTAGGTTAATATTCAAATTAACCCTCATTTACTTAAAGCTCGAAAAAGCTCGATAAAAGCTCGAGCCGAGCTATCAAAAGCTCTAGCTCGGCTCATTATATGTTTCGAGCCAATATATTGGGCTTGAGCTTGCCTTGAGCTCGCTAAAAGCTCGACTCGATCGAGCCGAGCTCAAGCTCGAGCTCGAGTTGCTTGATAAAAGCTCGGCTTGTTTGCACCCCTAATCACAAGTACCGTGATTGATTTTCAAATGGTTTTCAATTGGTTTCGAGGCGGAATGAACAATACCAAAAGACCGACCAAATTTACTTTATGCATGGAGATATAAGGATGGTTAGGTTGGTATTCGTTCCACGATCCCGCCAGAGTGGGAGGGATCTACCGAGGGACAATCCACTAGATAGTGTAGAAGTCCTTAGGTATGATGAAAAAAGAGAAAATGAGAATATGGGAAGAGTGCGAGGCGAGAGATGAGCTAATCTTGGAATAAAGCCAACAAGGTTCTAGTTATGAAGTCTCGGTAAGCAATGAAGGGGTGAAGAATGAAAAATAAATGAAATGAGAAAAGGGTGAAAAGAAATAGCCTCCATTAATTCAACCTTAGGCGTAAACGGGTTCAATTCATATACTCTTGGTGGTTCCTAAGGTAGCGCGGTATTGAAGACAAGATGTCATGGACCCAGTGACGCACTGCACTAAACTTCCCAAGCTACTCATGTTCCTCTTAAAAGGGCATGTTTCATTCTCACGGGGAACCTACATAAGTTATCGAAGTTCTCTTAGAGATTGTTGATATTGAAGAAGGAGACACTCTCCCTAGTCTCCGGCATAGGAAACCAAATATGCACAATTGAGTCTAGAGCCAAGAGATCATCAATAAATCTCATTAGGACACAATTAATGAATACTCACAGTTTCACCCAATGTGAAACGTGAGAATATATTTTGAGAGTCCTACGCATTATCCTAGTGGTATTGCCAGAACATCCGAGTGATATGTAAACATATTCACGATGAAGATGGAAAGCCTTCTAGAGCCAACATCAAACAAACTCTTGGTGGGTGGCATGGGAGATCTATCCAATAGATCAAGCATGTGACAACTGGACATAAACGATGGGGCGATTCACTCTTGAATCAATCCTGGTTCAGGAAATGGATTGACGGATACCTTTGAAAAACCAGTCGTTGTGGTCAAAAACTCTTTTATCCAGTGCATCGATTGTGTATTATGGTTTCAAAATTAAAAGGATATTTATGATTGAAAATTGATTTTCTTATAAAACCTTAGTTGTATTGCAAAATTCTTTCTATTAAGCAATACACGATTGTTTTTCAAATCATTTTCCTCAATCAACAAATCTCAATTTGTTGGTTAACTCACTCCGTGTTGTCTTCTTTGAGACGTTCCGGTTTGAGAATGGCTAGAGCAGCTGCGAAACCCTGTCAAGGAAATTCTTCAGAAATATACATGATCACAGGCAGTACTTGTACTGATCAACGGGGAACAGTGGTTCTTGCAACTTCATTCAACGATAGTTGCAGCTGATCAGAATTGAGGAGTCAATCCATAGCCGCATGCTCACATATCACATTCACTTCTAAAGAAATCATGATAAGTGCATATCTTCATCAATCGACTACGATATTTTCAATCCATGCTTCGCCTCTGCTCACGCAAATATCATGAATCAAAAATAGCTTCCATGCAACTCGATGAGAAGATATCATGATCCAAAATGTGAGCATGTCGTCCTAAAGTCACAACATCACATGGTGGCAATACAACAACGGATGATCCGGAGATTATATGTTGCGGATGATCTCAATGAAAGCTCGATCAATTATCAAAGAAACACTCAAAGCCAAAGAATCACTACTATTATGCAAATTTAAAGTTAAAGAAGCTTCATAGTCTACGAGCTCGAGCATTAAAGATTATTGATAAAATGCTAGGATTTTTAATGTAATTCATGGGGTGACCTCCCTTAGGGAGAGATTGTTAAGATTTAGAAAATCCATGTAGAAGTGTCGGTCACCCCAAAAATAGTTTAGCATATTATAGCTCGTAGACATAACGGTATATTAGTTAGTTTACTAGTAGTATAAGTAACACCGTGGAAGAAGGACGGGTCTTTACCCACTGTATGCTCGATCCATTACGAAGGAGGCGTGACATTTATATAAATAGCCCTCCCACAAGGAGAGGGTTGGATGTTCATTTGGTAATCTAACCTTTCATTTTGATTTTATCTCTCTAGAACATCCCATCTTTCTCTCTCTAGAACCCATACCATTCGACTCTTATTTGTGCTTGATTGTGTGTTTGTGAAAACCAATATGTAACATGAGATACATTTTTACTCATTGTAAAAACTAATTTTACTTAGACACCTAATGTGGCACTTTATTTGTTTTTAACACCTAATGTGTCACTTTTCTTAGAATGACAAAACTACTATCTTATGAACAAATAAATTGTAACTTATGTTAAAATTTGTTTGTCTTTAAGAAAGACTTGTAGCTATATATGCAAAGGACTCAACTATATTTATGTTTTGTTAAAATAAAGTTTATATTTGTTAGACTTTTTACAAAAGATGTATTTGTATAAAATACTTGTGAACGCAAAATGTAAAATGAGGTTCGAGATAGAATGACTAACCTATAAAAGACTAGATGACTCTGAAAGTATTTTAAACATCCTAAGTAGTTTGTTAATGGGTTTGATCATAATACAACATAACAAACATGTATGAACATGTGTTGTATCATACGAGGACACGAGACGTTGAGAGGTGTTGAATGTATGTTGAGACAAAATGTGACTACGAGTAACTTGTACATTTTACGTTATGTATTACAAGTTACATGTTTGTTATCAATCAAAACAAACAAGGCTGTATATATTAAATATCGAAATATTTGCACTAACAGTCTCTTCGACATCGGCATCGTCTTCAACAGGCATGGAACCGTGGTACGAACCGTGACCCGAACCTTGCCCCATCGAAACATCTTGACTCAGATAGTTTTGAGTCGGGTATTGTTGAGTCGGATAGTCTTGCATATAATCCTCCAAATGCATATCAAGGTTAACACCCTGAAGCGGTGAAAACGCTTGATTCAGTTGGGAAGACTGCGAGAAATTCATGTTAGGCTCATATGACGACCCACTTGGTGATTGGTTATAATCCATATTAGGACGATACGGATTTACGTATGGAAGATTAACGTAAAACGAGTTTTGATTTTGACTCGGTTGTAGTAGTTGTGTTGGATATTCAAAAGCGGGTGCGAAATCGAATACGTTGATTTGGTGATGGTGTTATCCGGTTAATTGAAATGGTAGATCCGACGAGAAATTCAAATTCGGCATTTTGGGGTAGTCGGGATCGTCGGTTTTTATGTGGGAGTTTTTTTACATGATGAATATTGATGAAATTGTTTGAATTGTGTGTTTAAAAGTGTGTTGAAGGTTGGTATTTATAAGGTTGTAAAGTGGTAAATTAATTTTTTAATTGCCAAGCGGTAACAAAATTTTTGAAATTTGTGTGTAAAAAGTTGGTCGGATTTTGACCAAGTTCATGTTTTTGGGAACCGACGACCGATCAAGATCGACGCCCACGTTGAGGTCGACCGATCATTGGGAACCAACCACTGTTAAGCGCTTGAGGCCTTTGTATGTAGTTGGTTGGGTCCCTACCTGTAGTCTCGTGATTTATTATTTTTTTTTAATATCGTGTGGCTTATAATATCTAAGAAAAAAAACTGTCTTCATTAGGTCTTTTAAAATCTTACGAGCACAAAATAAATCCAAATTAAAAAAGTAATAAAAATTAGTTCAAAACGCATAACATGGCCATACTTTTGTCCCACGACAGTTTTCTCTTGTTATAATGGGGAGACGAGTCAATGGACAGTCCATGGACGTCTCCAGAAACCTAAAATGAGAAAACTAATTAAAAAAATAATAATTTCTTTTTAGGGACAAGAAAATCAGCCAGTGTCAAAACCTAGGAATAAAAGGAGGATAAGTTTGGTGAATTATGGAGTATTATTAAAAATAGATAAATAAATAACGTATAAATTTAAAGAACCCATGCTCATCCAGTCACACTTAAAATAGTACGACAGTGACCAATGGGGGGTGAGGTGTGTTCACGCCTTACATCTGGCCCAATCTTCACAGAATCTTATTCCCTCCAATCAAATTAAGGCACTACTCATCTGCTTTTTTAGATGTTTCAAGACGCACCATCTGTCCCTAGTCCATTTTTATATTTTTTTTATTCCCAACACATGACGAATTGTTTCAGTTTAATCAAATACTGATGTTGACTCCTCAGTTTGGTTATCTTTGCATTTCACAGTGAGGGTATAATCGTCATAAATAGGTCGTCAAAGTAACCATATGGTTACGCAACAATGACAAGCTTACATCACATACGTAGAAACCATGTGTTATCACACATGTTTCATTTACATATAACTAGTACGACAAGATAGTACTATATTGATGAAGGAAAGAAACTGGGTCACCTTTGCATGTGACTATCTTGTGACAACCTTTGACACTTGTTAAAGGTGTTTCTGTAAAGAAATTCAAAATTTACAAGAGAAGCTTAATTGGCTGCAGGCCAAGATTGGATTTTGTATATCAGCAAGGATTTAAGATGATCTCCGTTAGAACCTAAATATTTTACCCATGTAAAAGGTCTGTCTTAAAGTTTGATTGTTTATTCGCCTAAACTATAAACATGGATTAAGATCATAATAAACTTATAATTGTCACATAAAATATATGTGGTTTAACTTAAGCCATCTCAGAAAGTTGCTTAGATGAGTGTGACGAGCATGAAATAAAATGTTCAACATTATCACTATGAGTATGAGTCCAATGTTAAAATGAGATTTTTTGCTTAGTGGAAAATGCAAGAGTATATAAATTATGAGGTTAAAAGATATAAGAAGTTAAACTAAATGGTCAAAACTAAAATTATGAAAAGAAAAAGCAAGTTGATATATAAAGTAGCAATACAGAAATACCCCAACTTATTATTCCTTTCATTCCTTCCTTGAAAAATGATATATAAGAAGATGAGTTTATAGCTTGTTTAAGCACTCGAGCTTAAATTGATGAACTCATAACAAGCTAAGAACATGAGGTATACGCTTTTTTATATTCATGTAAGCAAATACTCCAACAAAATAAGCTGATCCAACCAACCACTAAATCGATAATTTGTAGTTAAATTATAAAACTTATCTACTTTTATCAATAACAACTTATCAATTATCTACCCTTAAATAATACGGAGTAATAGCTAATTACATAACTCAATTAGTTATAAGTCAAGTGATGCAAAACTAAAGAGATAAACTGAAAAATAATAACTTGTCTATCTTTATTATTAATTATAAAAAGATGTACTATTCGAGTAGTTAATAATAACGAATTTTCAATTAGCAAATAACAACTAATTATATAACTCAGTTAGTTAAAAGTCAAATATTGCAAAACTAAAAGTGTAAAAATGAAAAAATGAAATGCATTATAAGTGTTTTGATAAAACTCAATTAGCTGTAAGTCAAATGATGCAAACTAAAAAAGTCATAAGTCAAAATATGAAATGAATGATAATTTTTTTTGATAATTGATACCTAATAAGGATAGATATCACAATCAAGTATGTCCCATATTTTGAATATATTTAGTCACACAACAAGCTGTGAGTTTGATAACCTCAACTACGGGTCATTGGTGCTTCATCAGATCACAATTAAGGATTAACAATTGGCTTATTTTTGTTAGGTAAAGCAACATAGACTAAATTGAAAGTTCAACTGATATCTAGTTGCATAAAATATGAGAGATGATTTGAACACTTCACAAAATGATTAAGACGCTTTAATTTATTATGTTTGGACATTTATATCCTCGGAGTGAAATTGTAAGGGTAACTATAAAGGTATAAATGTCCAAACACAATAAATTATGGAGTGTGTAAATCACCTCCCATTAAATATTCAAAATACATGTCATAATATATACTTAATCTAAAAGATTGTCATTATATTGATTCACCTAATCATGTTCTATAAAATATATCAGCATGCATGCTATTTTAGATAAAGACTTAAGATGAAAACTCATGCATTTACTAAATCTTACACCAGAACACAAAATAATTTAGATGCAGCCTATTTCTGTAAAGTGAAACAAGTACATGCGTGTCAATTCTACAACCCAACCCAAACTTGATGAAGTAATATGGCATGTGAACCTTACCAAGACACCACACATAAAAAGGGTTAAACATGTTAAGGCCTCTTTTTCCTATTTTTCAACTATATATGTTATAACTGCAGGCATCTAACCAATTCCCTAATCCTCAGCTTATACGCAACTATAAAGTAAATGTGAAAACAAATTAAATGATATTTTGATGAATCATACACTTGATATGACTTTTGAAAACGATAGAATCGTTATTGTAGTGACTAATGAAAGAGTAATAGGACACATGTATAAGAAACCAAAAGCCAAATGATGTACCCGACTATAGAAGTACATTATAGTAACAAATTATAAAGAATTACACAAAAAGTTTGATACCAATGATCATTGGATTCTAAAGACTCATTTGGTGGCCAAATGACATTTGTACACTGCTATGTAAAATCCCCACTATAACACCTTTGCCACATCAAGCACTATTTTTGTGTGTCAAGGCTTTATATGTACCAAAAGATTTGGTTTATCTACCTAGTTGCTCGACTACTAAATAACAAAGATATGGTAAAATGTCACATAAGAAAGGTAGTTTATGTCTTCATGCTCCCTATCTAAGAAAAATGACGACATGTCCGTGACCAACATCCTTACGTACTTGTCTCCTCTATTCTGTTTCTCAGGTATGTTCGCTAAATGACTTACAACTGCCTAAATTATCTACGGTGCAATGGTTTATATGTATGTTCATGCATTCTCTATGATTAAGCCAATAATGTTTATCTTATACAATTAATGCTAGGATATATATTTTACAAAAACAAGGACGTGTTCGGGTAAAGCTTATCTAGCTTATTGGATCTTGGAAAAGCTACTGAATACTTCGAGAGTGTTTGGGTAAGTGCTTACTTTGTGGGAGCTTAATCGTTTGGTTAGAACATTTCGAGAACACGTACCCCTCCTCCTCCTCATAACACTATTGCACATATCAGAACACGTACTCCTCCTCCTCCTCCTCATAACACTATTGCACTTGTCAATACTACTATCTTCATATCAAAAACAATAAAACTAACGTAGACGATTATGCATAACGATAACATAAGATAAGCATCATATCAACACTGGCATATAATCATAGAAAACCATATATAATATTTAGCAAGATAAGCATCTTCAAAAGAAACAAATGCATCTTGAATCTACTATGAAATCTCCAGTTTTGAGATCACAAATACTAGATCATATTTCATTAAATCTTCATCCAAACAGCCACACACCGACACACATTTACTTCTTACCTTACATATTTTTGAAGGTAGTTGATAATAATCAATAGTGCAATTATTATCATAACGCATAAACAGCGAAAACATCAGATACAGTTTAAGTTAATTAGACTGTATTCAATGTCTTCAGCTGTTATACGCATCTAGGGTTTATATACTTGATCATAGATGATATAGAAATAGATATACGATAATTCGTTCGATCAATAATCAATTTACCTTATCGCGAAATTGATTTTGATCGATGATGATGGAATTAATTAGTTAATCGGCCCCAAGCTCAAAGCAGAAACAACATCAAGCCTCCATGCAAATCCACCACCAGAATCCATAGCACAAACATCACAAGGCACAATCATCCACATCTTCTTTTCGGCATACTCAACCCTAACACTGCATGAAAAAGCTGGTAAATATTTCACAACAACAGATCTATCAACTTTCAAAACTAACCAAACCGCCACGTCACCACCATCACCACAATTCAGATCTAACAACCTCTTGTAAGCCTGGTTCACCCAAACCACCTCATCGAAGCTATTCGAGACGAAACAAGGACACGTGTCGCCTTCCAAATTCTTCCATATCTCCTCATCACTATAACCTAAGAGTTTTCCACCATCGCACGTACCAGTAACCGCTTCAACCGTTATCCACGACTCCGTGACGGTGCGTCGTTCAACCGCTGTACCTACCTCTCCACCATGCAGATCTGACGTCATCATCTCTATTGAACCACTTTCAACGCTCTCAAACTCATTTCCACCAAAACTGATCCAGTTAGTTACCTTTTCTGACGGATCTGTTATATTTCCGTTACACTCATCCATATCGTACCAGTTTTTGTTATCGTTATTATTATTATTATTATTATCCACGCCTTTACTATTATTCTTCACTTGTTTACGAACATACTTACGCTTAGCTCTCTTTCTGTTAACAAGACCTTCACTAGCCGGAAAAGACTGCCCGGAGCCTTCCGCGTTGACCGGACGTGGAGCGATCGGACGGTACCTGAGCATAATCTGATCGAGAATCATGTTATTATCGCGACTGACATCCACGCGCCTCTTACCAGTATCCATGACAACAGGTACGTTATCTAATGATCATATAGATTTAGATGATGTACCGAAAATATGACCGGATAATGAAGGATTTTGGTTATCATGTAACACTAAGGTCGCCGGTGCGTGTGAAGTACACGTGTCTAGGGCAAGTAATGAATGAAAGGTTGTGATTGGTTGTTGGTGATATTTGGTGGGGTCCACAAAAGTTATGTGATGTGATTGGATTACTATAGGTGGAAGGACACGTATAGGGAAGTGGTTCGAGTAGAAATGTGACACGTTAGGGTGGGTTTGTTTATTATTTATTGGGAAATAAAGTGGTCAGTGGTTTATCTGTCAGGTATGTGGACGCGTGTCACCTATCGCGCTTTTTAAATGTTTTCGTTTTCGTTTACGCGCGGTTATGGGGTGCGTGCGTATTTTGGAATCTTTGTTGTTCCAAGTCTTTATTTTACGCTAGGTTTTACGCTCATCAACATCAACACCTTTTATACGAGCCCATAACGTGCCATGGTTGCACCGCACCTTTGTGTTACAAGAGGCTTCGCCATTGGGATGACGCTCGTTATAGGGTTTTCTTTACTGGTGTATTATAAGGTTCACCACAGTGGTAAGGTCGACGTAAAAGGTTGTGCGAGGTTGAGGGTCAGTTGCCCCATCGTAAGTGTTGGGTTTCACTTGATCGGTTGCCTCAATATTAAAGAACTAGGTTGCTTGGCCAACCGAGTTCTAAATTAAAAATGACCCGTTTGGATTAAAAATAATAATAATAATAATAATAATTAAAAAAAAAAACTTTTACCACTTTTAACACATTATAAATACCAACCTCAAACAAATTTTTAAACACACAATTTCAAACATAATTCTTTCAACACAAAATTATTACATTATCGCCTCCCGCATTCCGTTGAAGATATGCAAATGACGTTAAAAACTATGCGAAGAAGGCGATGGCGTCGAAAAACGCTATTATAGACGTTATCAAATTGTTTGATCGCAAGGCGGAGAAGCAACTTATTAAAGAAAAATACACGAGTTGCAACGACCTTCACGCCCGAACGAAAAACGTGATCGACAATTTTTATGGATGAATCCATGAGGACGACAACATTCTTTGACGTATTGTGGGGTGTGTTCAACAATCTGAGAACAACATCAAGACCAAAATCAATTGGAGCTATTGTGAGAACAAAACCGATGGTGTAGGTGCATCAAGTTCGTCTGCTAGATTTCTTGAGCAACCTCTACTAGACGAGGAACGTTTGCCTTACATCGAGGAATTTTCTGGTTATCGGTCTCCTTCGTATGATTCTGCATGCGGGGAGCATATTTTAGTTCGTATGTTTATTGTATAATTTATGTAATATTTTTATTATTAATGAAGTTAATTTTGTTGTTAAAAATATTTGAAAAAATATAAAAAAAATAAATTAACTAGGTCACCACTGTAGCAACTAGTCGTCGTCAGGTCGTCGAAGAGAGAAAGTTGATGTGGCAGGGTCGACCTAGGTCACCACTGCTACCAGCCTAAGTATGTTGTTATAAAAAGTGTTTTTCTGGTTTTGTGTTATAGAAATGTTATAGGGTTAAAGTTGACGTGACGACGCTTATAACTCAATTCTATAACTCAATGCACATAGCACTTAAATGTAATATGATCACGCCAACTTTATCAACCAAACATAACTCACTTGTACACAAGTATACCTCACAAAAACTAACATTACACACAAAACAACTTTCTTCACAACTCAGTATTGGATACGACCGATTCGTTCAAATAATCCATTAGAAACGTGTGGGTGAGGGTTGGTTTTTTTGGGAAGACACTTGATTGAGGAAAAAAAGATGCATCTTACTTTCCCTACTACACCCAACCTTAGTTGAGTATAATAAGCGTGTCGTTTGAACATACACATAGTATTTACGATTTTGGAAAGATAATTGGCTATGTAATGGCCTGCTTCAGGTTCGTTTCAATAGATTATTCAGAATAGATCGTAATGAAGAATGCGTAATTCGAGATAGACTTTCCAAATGGAGTATGGTCATGGGATTGGTGCAGACAGTCGCTTGGAGCCCGTCATACATAATCGTTAGCGTTGCTATTGGAAGAAATCGGCTTGGTAGATCTCGGTTCAGGTCCGGATACATGCATTTGGAGTTTAGATATAAGTGGGTTGTTTTCAGTGGGTGTCACTAGGAGGTATATTGATGCTCAATTGCTTCCTACGTTGCCTACATCTACAAGATGGTCTACTTCTTTGCCGAGAAAGGTAAACGTTTTTATGTGGTGTCTTCTTTTGGATAGATTACCTCATAGGGTGAATCTGTCGGCTCGTGGATTGGAAATTAACTCCAAATTATTCCTGGTATGTAATGGCTCTATGGAATCCAATGATCATCTCTTTTATTCGTGTAACGTGGCCATAAATATATGGACCAAAATTCGTGCTTGGTGTGATGTTGCGATGCCGAGATTTGGTTCGAATTCTGAGTGGATCACTTGGCTTGATAATTGGCATACTTCAAAGTCTCGTAAGGATTGCATGTATGGTATTATTTTGGCTACCTTGTGGATGATTTGGCGCTATCGTAATTGCGTGACTTTTCATTCTCAAGTTATTAGAAGTGACGTTTTAGATAATATTCGTTTGTATTCTTTTTCATGGTGTAAATTTAGAGGCGGTAACAATAGTAGTTGGAATGTTTGGATTAATTTTTATTTGTAATTGCTTCTAGCATCTTGCTAATTTTTTAATTCAACTTGCCGTTCAAAAAAAATTTAGCCATAATAACTAAGTTTTTTTTTTTTCTTTGAAATATAACTATCATTAACAAAAACTAAGAACCGTACATATCACTCCTCGAAGGCGAGGTGAGTTCAGAAGGAAAAGAAACATCCCACTTAACACAATGATTCGAAGTAAAAGCATATTGAGGCGTCCAGTGAGCAGCTTGATTGTTAGTTCGATTGACCCATGAGAATGAAAGATGTAGGTTCTTCGACCATGTGCGAATATCTTCAATAAGAGAACCTAGAAACCAAGGTGGGATAGTTTCTTTAGATGACCAAGATATGGCAATCTGAGAATCAGATTCAATAGTAGCGTCGACCCATCCATGATTATATGCTAAACGACATGCACTATGAATTGCTATAACTTCAGCATGAAGGGGAGAAGTGGCAAAACAATAATTACCAAGGACATAATAAAGGAGGGACAATGCAAATAAAATAGCACTATTACATGCTATGCTCTTTTTCAGTTAGTTGAATATAGAATGTATAGTATACTTTTAGAAAACCAAAAATGCAGACTATAGTCGTTAACTAGCGAATATAATATGGTTGATTTTTATTTCATGTTAAGTATTTTAATCATAATATATTGTTGTTAATCAGGGAATATTCAGCTTGTAATGCTTCATTTTATACTTATATACAAAAGAATCTATAAGTTAGATATATGAAAACAATGGTTGTCAATCATCCATTAACCTATAAAAAAAGTTCTATATATATCATCTAATTTCTACTGTTAGATTATTTACACCTAAATAGTATAAAGATAAAATAGAAGATTAGTAGGAGGATGTAGGGCTAGCGTCGGTCAAAACCGAACCGAACCGACCGAACCGACAAAACCGAAAACCATAAAGAACCGAAACCGAACCGAATATGGCCGGTTCAGTTCGGTTTAGTGTCGGGTCCGTCGGTTCGGTCCGGTTTATGTGTGTTTGTGCATGTTTTTGTCGGTTTTGGGTCGGACCGAACCGAACGAAACCGAAAATTGTAAAAAACCGAAACCGAACCGAATGGTTGTCGGGTCGGTTCGGTTTTTTCGGTTCGGTTTTGAACCTTCCATGCTCAGCCCTAGAAGGATGTAATATTGGTCTATTCAAAAATCTAACATTTGTTATTAAAAAATGATTGTTGTGTCTAATAGTCATGTCAAACAAAAGCGTCCATATTTCATTGCTCGAAATAGTTTAAAATTTTAAAGTCAATTGAAGGCTTTGTTGTTTGGGATATTATTGAAAGGATTGCATGAAATGCTTAATTTTGTTTCTATGGAATTCCTTACGATACACCAAGCCCGGTTCCTCTCTCTTCACACCCTCGCCGGAGGCGGAAACACGAGGTGTAACGGAGGAACATAAGCACAAGATAATAGAACATACCAACATTAATATTAAAAGAAATATTACACCATTACAATACCGGTTTAGCCGACATCGTGAATATATTACAAAACTTAGATTCCAAAATATATGTTTTATACATAATGATTTATATTGACAAGTGAAAACTTCATTATGCAAGACTTGGTAGAAAGAGCTTACTAACGATCACCGAAATGCATGAGAGAAAAGCGGGTCAACTATGAAAATAGTTGGTGAGTAAACACGCTTAGCAAAATAAGAAAACTCGTAAGAAATATTCAAAGCTTTCGATCGACGAAAATGGTCCACAAAGCAAAGGCATTGTAAATCCACTCGGTTCAAGTTCCGCCCATACAAAACTTGCAACTGTGTGTTCACAACCCACCGCCAAAAGTAGTATGTCTAATAGTCAAGTATAAGCGGTCATAATAGTTCACAATATAGTACCAAGAATATAATAATTCAAGGATGCTCGAACATGGGAGACTTTGCTTTGCTCCAACAAGGGAGACTCCTTTGTCACTCGACCACCTAGGCGAGATTTATTGAGAACGCTCCACCAATAAGGCGAGACTTTATAGTGATGCTCGAACATGGGAGACTTTGCTTTGCTCCAACAAGGGAGACTCCTTTGTCACTCGACCACCTAGGCGAGATTTATTGAGAACGCTCCACCAATAAGGCGAGACTTTATAGTGATGCTCGAACATGGGAGACTTTGGGACAAGGTCATAACATGTACGGTTCAATATATTCAAACAAGTCATAGGTTCGTAATTAAGTCCAAGATTCTAAGTCAAGTTCAAAAGTTCAAGTCTAAAGAGTTCATAGAAGTAAAAATCAATTTAGTTCAAATATGGTTCATGCATTTCGCCCCAAAATATAGTAAAAGCGGTAAAAGGGATGTGATTACTCACTTGGTGAATAGATGCGATGACAAAAGTGGTTACACGAAATGTAGCGTGAATCTCAAACCGACCTATTATGAATGATATGATATGTAATGAGTTGCAATGTAATGTTATGCATGCATTTCGTATGTTATTTATACCATTTGCGGGTTTTGAAAATATTACTTTTCGTCGAAAAATGCTCTTTTGACGTCTTGACCATTCAAAATCACTTTACAAGTTTTTACGTCAAAATGTCATCCTACAATGGTTTTATAATGATTTATGGTGAAATTTTCACTTTTCGTCGCAAAACAATGTCGTCGGAAATATCATGAAATTAACAAAAATGGCTTTGGAAATCTAGTCGTAAAATGGTGTCGTCGATCGTTAGAGAACGAACTCGGCGGTTTTGGAAAGTTTGTATCGATATCTAGAAGTTTCGATTCGAAGTTTTCGTTCAAAAGGTCTCGATCATAAAGATAATAAGGGCTAAAGATAATGGTTTTGGCTAATTGTAGTGCAAAAGTGAGTTTCGCCAAGTTTGAGCAATCGTAATTAATTTACTATAACTCCGCTATACAAACGGCTTATCGTTTTGAAAAATATGGCGGTGAACTTGATTTTACTAGAAGACAATTCGTTCCAAAAGTTTCACAACCTCGTTAAAAACAGCCAAGAAACATGGTCGTTATGACTAATGAAACACTTGTAACGTAAAAATAATATTGTTTTTCGAGAAAATAATAGTTACGGCAACTTTATAAAACGTGCATATCTTTGTCGTTTCAAATCCGTTTTCACGTATAATATGTCCTTAGCTTCGTATCAAGTAAACTAATATATTTTGACTAGTCGAAATAATTTGTGAAGCTTAAGGCTCGTTTTGACCCGAACAAACTAAAAGCGCATCTTGAAATTTCGAAAACTATTTATTTCGTCGTCAAACTTTAAAATCCATAACTTCTTCGTTATAACTCCGTTTTATCCGTTCAAGCGCCACGGATTCGTTTTAAAGTATATTTTCTAAATATCAAGGCCAAAGTTTCGTACCAACTGTCGGTTTTTCGAAAAATGAAATAAGGACAGAACATAAATTATAGTTATCGAAAATAGTTTTTCTCGGACAAAACCTATTCTAATCCCTTCAAATCAACTCCAAAGCTAATCTAATCCTACCATACACCTTCTTAGGGTGTCATGGGTTCCTAATCACCATCAAGACCAAGAATACCATGGGGATAATTATAGGATGACCATAAATATATATATAACTTCTTAAAATCATTAAAAATGGTATAAATCACATATCATGCATACTTGCTCCAAAAATGAAAAGATACATAAGAAATGATAAGAAAACATGAAAAAATGATAAACATGCTTACAAGTGAAAATGATGAGGTGCAAAGAACCAAGGTTAGCCTAAACACTCTTGGTTTTATTTCAAAACCTAATAAAGAGTATGATCTAGATTGTAATTATGCTTGAACTTGAAAAATTTTTTGATCCCTCTAGAACTTGATGAGAACCGGTTTATGGAGAGAAAACAAGAGAGAAACTTGCTAACTATGTGAATTATTTTGAAGGAAATGAATGAATGAGATAAGTAAAGACTTTTATGTATGAGTAGACTTTAAAAAATCAAGAACCATGCCAATCCATTAATACCAATCCCTAAGGGCGGTTTTGGGGGGATCTTGTTTTCAAATTATTTTATTTTTTTTTTTTTTTTATTATGTATGTATTGTATAGATACTTGTAATAATTTGTAAGTAAATAGGTAAGAAAATGTATAAGTAAAGGTAAATGGTAGATTTTTGGTACAAGTAAATTTTAATAGATCAAAATAGAATGTAATGAGATAATAAAATTGTAAAAATACATTCCTTGTGAAATTTGAGTGATAAAATAATTATCGAGAAGTTTTTAAGAAAAGCGTCGTAATAATATAACTTTAACGATTTATATACCAAATAAATTCAAAACACTAGTTAAACTAAAAATATAGTTTTTACAACTAAATGTAAGTATAAAAATATGTCGGGATCATTTTTGAAAGTAACGGATTAAATATTTAAAATAATAACTCACGCGATAACGTTTATTTAATATAAAATTTCACGCGTTAAATGTGAAACGAAATGCCATGAATGAACTAATATGATGCATATATAATTTAAGAAATGACCGGAATTTGAGAATTGTGACATTCTTCCCATGTCGGTGGAATCACGCCCCGTGATTCGATTAACGATACTATGGTCCGAACCTCGACAAGAGTTCTAAAAGTTCATGCTCATACGAGCAGTCTAAATGATCATATCAATGCCCATGCGTACGGGTTCCCCATTCAACTAAGTACGTGCCGTGATTAGATTGGATAGGGTAAACTTGCCCAATATCGAACGTAGCTCTCAAAAGACCTTTAGGTAGTCGATTCTAATTTAATCCCACAACTCATCAAACAAGAGCGTCATGAGATTAAACTAAACCGACTTGAGTAAACTTGTCTCTTAGCTTGATTTTCGCAACTCATCAAACAAGAAGCGTCACTAGATCAAGCTAGGAAACAAGTTGTTAGAAAGATAGGAATCAACATCCTTGAATGAAGTCTTTTGAAAGATTCGCTCGATATTGGATTTGCTTACACAAATCAAATCAAATCAACAAAATATATAACAACTAAGGTCGATATCAATAGGTCTCAAATTAATCAATGTCGTGAGCGTGGTAAAGATTGGAAGGAAGTTATGCACTCAAAATTATGTCGCATGAAATAAGGTAGTTGTTCGAAAGAATGTACCCGTTAAGCGTTGCGGGCTTCCCGGTACCGGATAGAATGCTCGACCACGTGCGGGAGGAATTTCAATGTTCGATCTTGTGGGCCTCTATTGCCAACGCCAAGTTTGGACGATTACCTCCTTGATTGGGAGTTCTTTTCGACTTTGGACGGTATTGCGAAGGTGATCTAGACTTCCACACTCGTAACATGCTTTTCTCGTCCTTGATTTCCGATTCTGTTTGAGCAATTTTTCGCGAAGTGGCCCCGTCGTCCACATTTGCCGCACCTTGGCGATCTCCTAAGTGATGATAATTACATCGAGTGCACAAAGGATGTGGACTGCATATCCTTTGCGCTCTGGGTGGTCGCCCATAGTTACGGGTTATTCACGCCTCTTGTTTCTTTGATTACGGTCTCGGTTTCCTGGTGATCCTCCCGCCGCTTTCGTCCATTGTCGTTTGCTTTTGTTAGTTCTCCGGACTGATCACATCATTTGTCAAGCGATCGCCATACTCGCGTGGCTTGCGAGTGGTTGGTTTCGACAGTGACATCCCTCCAATTTACGGTATCAATCCCCATATATATCGGTCAATCAACTTCTCCACGTGGAAACCATGTGAGGAACCATCCTAGTTAACTCGTGGAACCGGATCGTGTACTTGTCGATCTCTACTCCTACCATCAGTGGTTCCAAAATTCTTCTTCCGGTTTCGCACTTCATCTTTTGCGGTACTCATCGGTTAGTAGTTTCTTGAATGCTTCCCAAGATAATGCATTTGCGCCCTCTTCCTCTAGTGCGTAGTTGGTTGTTCCACCGGTCAATGCTCGACCGTAGTAGTAGACCCGTGAGAGAACTCAACCTTGTTTCCTTCAAAGACATTTCGTGATACTAAGCTTCGACTCAACATTCTCGAACCGGGTTAGCGATTCAATGGCACCTCGTACCATGAAATTCCATTGGCTTACATGTCATGAAAGTTTTGTAGTCGCATCCTTGACCCGTTTGAAGTACCTTCTCCGTTGTTGGTTCTTCTAGCATCGAGATGTGTTATAATTTGAGTGAGTAGATCCGCTATTCCGATGGCGTTGTTGTTTGGATTGTCATTGTTGTTTGGGTTGCCGTTGTTGTTACCTCCCGAGCGTGTGTTTCTTGCACCATGATCCTCTGAAGGACCAAAACATCGGGTTGAGTAAACGACATTCGAACGAAGTCGATGAGGTGCGAGCGGTGGTAATGTGTTATAGTGATCGAAACATGGCGAGAGCAGAGACATGCTATGTCTAACAAGTCGAAAGATGGAAAGAGAAGATATGAACAAGGTACGGTAATGTAGACGTGAGCGTAAAACATGCCATGCATACCCACCCGACCAATGCAACTTCGGTGACCGGACTTTAAAGACTCGACTAAACATGATTTAAAACTACCACTCTTATCATTGCATGGTTCTTCATAAATTAGACATAGTTGATCGGGCTATGTATAATTTATGAGTAACAATGCAACGATAGGACTAGTTGACTCGGATGATGTTCAATGTTTAATAAAATAAAAAAAAAATTTTCCGGTTATAGTTGTGATTTTTATTTTGAAAATCGGCATTCTCTATAACCTTTGGCTCGATACCAATCTGTCACACCTCCGGGAATGAAACACGAGTGTAACGGAGGAACATAAGCACAAGATAATAGAACATACCAACATTAATATTAAAAGAAATATTACACCATTACAATACCGGTTTAGCCGACATCGGCGAATATATTACAAAACTTAGATTCCAAAATATATGTTTTATACATAATGATTTATATTGACAAGTGAAAACTTCATTATGCAAGACTTGGTAGAAAGAGCTTACTAACGATCACCGAAATGCATGAGAGAAAAGCGGGTCAACTATGAAAATAGTTGGTGAGTAAACACGCTTAGCAAAATAAGAAAACTCGTAAGAAATATCAAAGCTTTCGATTCGGCGAAAATGGTCCACAAAGCAAAGGCATTGTAAATCCACTCGGTTCAAGTTCCGCCCATACAAAACTTGCAACTGTGTGTTCACAACCCACCGCCAAAAGTAGTATGTCTAATAGTCAAGTATAAGCGGTCATAATAGTTCACAATATAGTACCAAGAATATAATAATTCGGGGATGCTCCGAACATGGGAGACTTTGCCTTTGCTCCAACAAGGAGACTCCTTTGTCACTCGACCACCTAGGCGAGATTTATTGAGAACGCTCCACCAATAAGGCGAGACTTTATAGTGATGCTCGAACATGGGAGACTTTGCTTTGCTCCAACAAGGGAGACTCCTTTGTCACTCGACCACCTAGGCGAGATTTATTGAGAACGCTCCACCAATAAGGCGAGACTTTATAGTGATGCTCAGAACATGGGAGACTTTGGGACAAGGTCATAACATGTACGGTTCAATATATTCAAACAAGTCATAGGTTTGTAATTAAGTCCAAGATTCTAAGTCAAGTTCAAAAGTTCAAGTCTAAAGAGTTCATAAAGTAAAAATCAATTTAGTTCAAATATGGTTCATGCATTTCGCCCAAAAATATAGTAAAAGCGGTAAAAGGGGATGTGATTACTCACTTGGTGAATAGATGCGATGACAAAAGTGGTTACACGAAATGTAGCGTGAATCTAAACCGACCTATTATGAATGATATGATATGTAATGAGTTGCAATGTAATGTTATGCATGCATTTCAGTATGTTATTTATACCATTAGCGGGTTTTGAAAATATTACTTTTAATCGAAAAAATGCTCTTTTGACGTCTTGACCATTCAAAATCACTTTACAAGTTTTACGTCAAAATGTCATCCTACAATGGTTTTATAATGATTTATGGTGAAATTTTCACTTTTCGTCGCAAAACAATGTCGTCGGAATTATCATGAAATTAACAAAATGGCTTTGGAAATCTAGTCGTAAAATGGTGTCGTCGATCGTTAGAGAACGAACTCGACGGTTTTGGAAAGTTTGTATCGAAATCTAGAAGTTTCGATTCGAAGTTTTCGTCCAAAAGGTCTCGATCATAAAGATAATAAGGGCTAAAGATAATGGTTTTGGCTAATTGTAGTGCAAAAGTGAGTTTCGCCAAGTTTGAGCAATCGTAATTAATTTACTATAACTCCGCTATACAAACGGCTTATCGTTTTGAAAAATATGGCGGTGAACTTGATTTTACTAGAAGACAATTGTTCCAAAAGTTTCACAACCTCGTTAAAAACAAACGCAAACATGGTCGTTCTGACTAATGAAACACTTGTAACGTAAAAATAATATTGTTTTCGAGAAAATAATAGTTACGGCAACTTTATAAAACGTGCATATCTTTGTCGTTTCAAATCCGTTTTCACGTATAATATGTCCTTAGCCGTATCAAGTAAACTAATATATTTTGACTAGTCGAAATAATTTGTGAAGCTTAAGGCTCGTTTTGACCGAACAAACTAAAAGCGCATCTTCGAAATTTCGAAAACTATTTATTTCGTCGTCAAACTTTAAAATCCATAACTTCTTCGTTATAACTCCGTTTTATCCGTTCAAGCGGCCACGGATTCGTTTTAAAGTATATTTTCTAAATATCAAGGCCAAAGTTTCGTACCAACTGTCGGTTTTTCCGAAAAATGAAATAAGGACAGAACATAAATTATAGTTATCGAAAATAGTTTTCTCGGACAAAACCTATTCTAATCCCTTCAAATCAACTCCAAAGCTAATCTAATCCTACCATACACCTTCTTAGGGTGTCATGGGTTCCTAATCACCATCAAGACCAAGAATACCATGGGGATAATTATAGGATGACCATAAATATATATATAACTTCTTAAAATCATGAAAAATGGTATAAATCACATATCATGCATACTTGCTCCAAAAATGAAAAGATACATAAGAAATGATAAGAAAACATGAAAAATGATAAAAACATGCTTACAAGTGAAAATGATGAGGTGCAAAGAACCAAGGTTAGCCTAAACACTCTTGGTTTTATTTCAAAACCTAATAAAGAGTATGATCTAGATTGCAATTATGCTTGAACTTGAAAAAATTTTGATCCCCTGAACAGCTCTTGATGAGAACCGGTTTATGGAGAGAAACAAAGAGAGAAACTTGCTAACTATGTGAATTATTTTGAATGAAATGAATGAATGAGATAAGTAAAGACTTTTATGTATGAGTAGACTTTTAAAAAATCAAGAACCATGTAATCCATTAATACCAATCCCCAAGGGCGGTTTTCATGGGATCTTGTTTTCAAAATATTTTTTTTTTTTTTTTTTTTTTTTATAATATGTATTGTATAGATACTTGTAATAATTTGTAAGGAAATAGGTAATTAAATGTATAAGTAAAGGTAAATGGTAGATTTTTGGTACAAGTAAATTTTAATAGATCAAAATAGAATGTAATGAGATAATAAAATTGTAAAAATACATTCCTTGTGAAATTTGAGTGATAAAATAATTATCGAGTAGTTTTTAAGAAAAGCGTCGTAATAATATAACTTTAACGATTTATATACCAAATAAATCCAAAACACTAGTTAAACTCAAAATATAGTTTTTATAACTAAATGTAAGTATAAAAATATGTCGGGATCATTTTGAAAGTAACGGATTAAATATTTAAAATAATAACTCACGCGATAACGTTTATTTAATATAAAATTTACGCGTTAAATGTGAAATGAAATGCCATGAATGAACTAATATGATGCATATTTAATTTAAGAAATGACCGAATTTGAGAATTGTGACATGTGACCTCATGGTAACATATATTATCGACAATATTTAGTTATGTTATATCATGCAAATAATCCTAAAACTCCCACTGGGCATGTATATAACTTCAAGATAATTAATATTGGGATTGTAAACGAATTAAATGTTCAATGAACATTTCATGTTCGCTCGGTAAAAAGTTCGCTTATATTCGTTTATTTATTAAATGAACGAACATGAATAATATGTTACATTCATTTAGTTAAATTAACGAACATGAACAAAAGTCGCGTTCGCTTATTTATATTCATGAACGCCTCGATTATGGGTTCGTTAACCCTTCGCTTATGTTCATTTATTTATTTATGTTCAGATATCATATCTTTTATTGTAATTTTTTTGTTTAAACAAAATAACACTAATAAAACAATATGTTGTGTATAATTTAATAAAGTTTATGTTTGTTTGTCTATGTTCATTTATATTTGAATGTTTATGTTCCTTTAGCGCTCGCTTAGTGTCTTAATTAATGAACATAAACGAACATGAACAACTTATTTTCTTAATAAACGAACATGAACAAGAAAATTCGTCCATTTAAGCATTCGTGTCCAGTTAAAATTAAACGAACTGACATGAACAAGGCTCCATTCGTGTTCATCTTGTTCGTTTATAGAACTAATTAATACCGACAACCAACCGTCTAGAAACAGTCTACTTGTCTCCAAAAAATTTATGAGTTGTCCGTACGGCGATAGAACCAAAACAATACTCATTAACGGCTAATGATTTTGTAATTTAAACTTCATTCTTCTTCCGTTTTGTTTTCGACACATGTTAATTTAAGACATGAATTAATGCTTCAAATGGCTAACATATCTGAATTTAAGACATGTTAATAGTTAGTCATTATCCAATAAAGAAATTCTTATCCTTTTAAGGAAATATTTATCTTTTAAAACTTTAAAGATATTTATGTTTTCCTTAAACAAGCCAAAACCAAAACCAAACAACCCTTTGGGTTATTCGGCCGGTTCGTGAGGCTCACCATGGGCATCATAAGCTTGGTCCAATCCAACTTCTTTAAATGTTTACTTATTAACTACGTTAATTAAGCTGATTGCTAAATAAACTCAGTTAATAAATAACCGTGTTAATACAAATAAATCGTAAAAACTTTTATATATATTTTACGATCTTCTAATGTTTTGTCGATAACAATCGTAAAATCATTTTAATGAAATAAATAAAATACGTAAAAGCTTTGAGCCAATAGTTTACTAACACACTTTTACTAAACATATAAAATCATAATAACATGTTTAGTTGGATAAGTTATATAAAACAAAAACCATTTTTATAAAACACTTACAAGTAATTTTGTTTACTTATATTTTATAAAAATGTATATGTGCTTAGTATAACTTGTAATGGGTAAATGATGGGTAAAAATCAATGTTCATGACCCATGCCCATGGAGCATGATCCATGACCCATGATCCATTGCAGGATATCATGTATGAAATCATGCTGGATGTTATCCATGATCCATGAACCAAAGTCCATGACCCAATACCCATGACCCATTGACTATGTACAATATATCTTGTTGGGTATTAATGACCCAAAGTCCATGACCCATGACCTACGATCCATTGACTAGGTACAATGTATCTTGTTGGGTATCCATGATCCAAAGTCCATAACCCATGGTCCTTAACCCATAACCTATAAACCGGTTTGCAACCCAAAATCCGGACTAGCCTGACCCAGCTGCCGGATCCGGGTGAACTGTAGGCAGATTGCCTATAAATAGTGAGTCATTTATCTCTTGCTAAAAAACCCTTCTTAGACATATCTTCTATCTATTTTCTAACATCTCTAACCTCAAATCCAAAAAATCATTATATGTAGTATTCTCTTTGTGTGATTCTTTAGGATCCTCTTAAAGGCAAGATCACAACCTCTTGAAGACGTGCAAGCTCAAGGTTATGAGTTGCTAAGCTTCGTCATCATCAAGGCCACTGAAGTGTATCTTGTTGATAGTTCTTCTCTCCCTTCATTAGTGTGTCAAGTTGAAGGCATTGGTGTATAGTGCCCAAGGTATACATTCGATATGGGGCGTCGATGTATATTTGTGTAGTTTGAGTAAAAGGGTATTGATATCCTTTGAAGTGTTGTAAAAAGGAGTTTTTCTCCTTTGGGTTATAGTGTTGGGTAGTAGTTCATCATTTGTAATGGAACTCGGTGTCTACCCTAGTACCGGATAAAGTGTAGGCGACGTTATGATAGGTATGGTTTTACCTCGTTGAAGAACTCGGTGTCTAGCCTTGTATCGGATGAAGTGAAGGCGACGTTGTAAAGGCTTTTCCGCCATATTAAGGAGCTTGTGTTGTGTAGTGCTTAGAAACTCTCGATTTGGGTACTTGGAGATTGGAGTAAGGCAATGAAGGAGTCCTTGTAGCTGAACCACTATAAATACTTGTGTTGTGGTTTTATGTTCCTTTACTCTTTATCTCTTTGCATTATTTATTTATATGTCTATCTATCAATATCCAACACACGATCTAAATTGATTGACATAAGTCGATCTAAATACTTTAAAACAAAGTTTTAATCGACAAAACTATTCAACCACCTTCTAGTTTTCTACAATTGGTATCAGAGCTTCGTTACCAAGTTTCTAAGAGTATATTGTATTTTAAAAACTTGATACGATCCGTATATGTTTGAAAACTACAAAGAAGGAAAATTCTTAAAAACAAAAACTATGTTTTAAGAATATATTTTTTTCTTTGTTGGATATTGTTAGATATTGTCATCTAATTTATCTTACATTTTATTTTGGTTATATATTACAAAGTGCACTAATCTTGCTTGTCATATTATTTAGTAGATTCCGAAATAAGGTGTCATCAAGATTCTTCGGTAATAAGATACTTTCCCAAAAGGTTTTCAAGACTTATTACCTGGTAGATCTTGAAAAACCTTGAGTTGTCCATTGATAGTTATCTTCAAAAGGACACTCAAATTTGCAATAAAGGTATGACTTCTATAAGACTTATCTCTAAAGTGATATTAGTAATCATTTGTGTGCTTGATCTATACATGTCACTACTTGCAAATTATTTGTTTATTTTTTTTATCTCATATAAATGTCTAAACGTATTTATATGATATATGTGGTATATACGTGGTGTTCCTAACGAACTTTGTGCTTACGTGTCATCGTCCGTCTAAACCTAGGTATGTCAATATGTGTTGTCTAAACCTAATCTCTCAAAATCTAATATTACTAAACACAAATAAAACAAAACACAAATTTCAAAAACTCCTCATTCCCCATAAAATCTCGAACGTCAAACACTCTCTCCAACAAATCAAATTTCTCAATCCTGGCATGGAATGCGAAGGATTCGTGCAAACTCGATGAGGGTTAGGATGAATTTTTGATTGTTGATGATAAACGAAAGAGAGATGGTTACATCATCATTTCTAATGATTCGAACACTTTTTTAGAATTTAAGGACAAAGACGGGACAAATTTGTTCATTGATGTAAAGTATGCAATCGAATTTGATCCTAGATAAAACTTGAGGGATGTCGGTATTTTTGATGAAAGATTCTTCAACAATACGTCCTTCATGGAAAAACGTTTTTGAAGCATCTTGAATGTTTTTCGGTCCTTAGGCGTAAGGCCTTCCTTACGATGATGCATTGTGATATAGTGGGCGGTGTCTTGGTAGTCTTGTTGAGTTGAGCTAGGTATGTTTGATCCTAAAACAAAAGACCGTAATGTGGTGTTAATTTTTCAACTATCATATTTATGCAGGTACTGTAAAACCCATATTTTTGAACATGTTAAAATACCCAAAATACCCTTTAATCTTGAACCTATAAAAGACGTTTGATTATTAAAATATTGCACAACGATTATAACCTAAGTATTTAAATCGTTATCATCCAAACAAATAAAAGTAATACGAAAATAATACTTACACTAGAATAATTTCTACGCATTTATTTTTTCACACGTTTTTTTTATCCCTAGCCGAAATAATTTTGAGGTGCACAACGTATCGAATCGTGATTCATGTCTAGGTTCGTGATTGGCTTAACATTGGCAAGTTCCCATCTAGTTCCCTTAATTTTGGTGTTTCCTTTTTGATACCCCCTCCCCACTCGGTTTTGTTTGAGACCGAATATCACATTATCACCTCCCCTAAATTCGGCATTCCCCTCTCCCCTCCCTCCTTCACGTTACAAAAAAAAAGTGAAAAAGAAAACCCTAATGGAAAAGTGACGGCAAGTTCATGGAGATCCATATTCGACATGTTTTTTTTCAAGAAGCTCGGTGAAGGTATTGGTGTGGAAGTCGACAACCCTAAAGGTTATAGGGTGTTCCTTTCTTTCTTTTGGTGGTCAACTATGGTATCTCTTGGCTCCCTTTTGTTCTTATTAATTTCGTATACATATATATGGTACCGAAAATCGTTTAAACCTAAACTATTAAAACAGTTCTACCGAGAAAGAAATTGGAAGAAAAGAATTTAGAAAATTCAAATTAAAATTTGGTTTCAAACAAATTGAGATAGGGGCTGTTGGATCGGCTTGGGTGAGTTAAAGGTGTATTTGGTTCGGTTGCGTGTGCGTTTGGGTCATGTATGGTGTGTTTGGAATAAGGGTTTCGTGTAGCGTGTGTCATATTCTACGAATAGTATTAGTTTATTGATTTATGATTTTATGTGAATGAAATTATGTTGTTAAATGATTATGGTTATGAATATGTAATGATCCTTATATGTTATTAGATTTATATAGGTGATGTATGCTTGCTTATGAAATCATTGTGAAGTTTTATAAACCATTTTCATGTTAAACTCTAATTATGAATTCATGATTTTATGTGGGCATGTTAGCTTTAAAAATGGTACTTAGGATATGAGAATTTGGAAATGGCTTTCATAACATGTTTGAATGTCATATAGAATGAGTACATGAATTTTCAATGATAGGTGAGATCATGCTTATCGATGAATTTGATAGCTTAGAAGTTTATGATTTTATGTGAAGATTATGGTGATGTTTACTTGACTAAAACTTGTAATCTTGTGAGATTGGATGGGGAATTGTATGAGATTGGATGGTTAGACCTTTATTTCTGTGATTTATTGATATTTGATGATGGTTACCTTGTGGATATGATTTGGTGGATGATGGATAGGTTTACAACATGTTTAAGACGTGTTATTAACTTTCTACATGAAATTATGGACTTATAATATGTTAAATGCTTGCTATTATGCTTCATTGGTTAAGTTGATGACACCTCTGTAAAATTCATGCTATTAGGCCCTAAAAATGATGTATGATGAGTTTTGTGATGTTTGGCGTGCTTAAGAGATGATTGGTGACTTGTTTGTTGCTTGGTTATGATTGCTTGTTGTCGTCCGAATTTAGGTTGGATTCATCTAGGTATGACCGATGATACTTTCATGTTATTGAGTGATTCTTGAGCCTAAATTGTAGTACTTTGAAATAGCTTCGAAAATATAAGCCTTGTAGCATTTGCACACCGAAAGTATGAGTTTTACATTTTGGAGTTAAAGTGTTTGAATCAATTTCGAGTTTAAATTTGTGATGTAGTATTTGATTTTTAGTATTAAATCCATGAGGTTCTAGAACTTTTCCTTTGGTGGTTATAATTTTAAATATTTTGTGACACTTGTAATTTTTGTTTGATGTATGGAGTAGGGTGAGTATGTTTGTTTGGGCTATACTTTTGGTGTGTGTAATTCGGTAAGTTCGGATGTGTCCGGACTTATGATTTTCCATAGGCCATTTGACCGGAAATAAAATCCCCAATTTTGGAGAGTCTCTTAACTCATATAGGAACCCCGGGAATTTCCTTGATTTTATTTGAGCTAAGTAAGTATTTTATAAAATTGCTAAATTCCGTCCAGATTCGAAATACTAAAAGACGTAAGTTTATAAACTTGAAACTAAGTATAAATGGGAGATAAGTTAAACATGATTTATAAATGGAACACATATGTGATTTATGATATGTCCTAATGTAGATTTAGTAAAGCGGGAACGTTGAACTTGCTTGTGTGCCTTACTCTTACGCACACACATTTGAGGTACAGATATTCTATCCCTTTTCAGTAGGGATTTCTCATAAATTTTCGATTCTTGACTTTGCTTCGTTTGTGATATTGCTATGATTCCTTATGCTATGATCTTATCGATATGATTCTGATATGATCCTTTGATATGATTATATTCGCTATGACATTCGTTTGTCATGATTATGATTCCCTTCAGTTTGATACCCGAGCCAATTTGTTTCCTAGCCATGAAGGTAACATGGTCGTGTCATTGATGCACCAATGGCATGACTCTAGTGTGATTGAGTGATGTTCCACACCGTCCCTTTTATGATATTATGCGCGCTTTATATTATGATTATGGCCATTATGATTTGTGCAGGGGCGGCGTATGGATGCATCCTAGATTTGTTATGATATGATATAATATGATATGCTATGATATGTTTTGGTGACTGGTGATGTGTGCAAAATACGCCTTTCATAATTCTGGGAGCTAGCTTCTCCATGGTTACTTATGATATGATATAATTTGATATGTTTGGGCTTGTTGTAGATTTCTGACAACCTTTACAATTTTGATACACCTGTATTGTACCTTCTGTTATTCAACAATGCACCATATTCTGTATTTCTCATCTTTAGTTTCCCGTTGATTACTCATTCATTCAGTATCCTTTGATTTGTCATGCTCTTATTTCATTTTGGTTTGTCATGCTCTTATTTCATTTTGGTTGTTTATCAAGCTTATACTTCAAACTATCATTCCATTCACTTACCGAACCATTATATGATTATTTGATTCATGTGTTGACTATGCTAATATATGATTTATGTGACTATCCGTTTACCCTACTATTACATGACATATGTGATTATCTGTTACCATGCTATTATGTGACTAATTGATTCACCCGTTTGCCATGCTAGTATGTAATTATCTGACTCATCCATTTACCATGTTATACCTCGTCAGTTACTTTTGTGGGCTGTGATTATCATTTAGTATTCTTATTTGTTGTTTGTGACTACCATGCTTGTACTTCTGTTTGGTACTTTCTGATACTTATGTTGTTAGTTCGACATAGTAATTGATGTTACATGCCTTGTTGATCTGTCATGTTTGCACTTTTGTTTATGCTACTGGTTGAGGTAGGAATATGGTTCAACTTATGTTATATGTCTAGTTGACTCGTTTAGTTTGCCATGCTATGTCCTTATTTAGTTAATTCATTCAATTATCCGATTTAATTCGATTGCCATACTTATGTTTAGTTGATACGTTGTTCGCTATGCTTGATCATTGTTTGGTTACTTGTTTTGCTTATGATACCGCTCATCAACTCATATTTGATTATGTTCGGTACTTGTATGTCCGGGTTATTTATATGTACTTATATATGTCATCGATGCGCTACTTTGCTTTGGTCTCATTTTATTTCGCTTTTCCGGTTATCTGTTAATATTGTGTTTGCATGTTCCTCATTGACTCATTGTGCTCATTTCGTTGCGACTTTGTTATCGATCTCCTTTGTTTCGCTTTTTTATATTTTTATTATGTTAGCTTTTGTTTTGTTATATATGCTCACCTGCTTTTTGCCTCACCGGTAGATTTTCTTTCCATGGCAGTACCAAGTATGATGTTGGACTTTGTTTACCGAGTAAGAGCATTTGAGTGATCCGACCCTAGTTTCGCTTATCATTTTGGACTTATTTCAAGAGCAATTGTTTTGATATTTCATTTCTTTTGACATATTAGATTTTGTATTTTTCTTGTAAGTCATTCGCTTATATGACTTGGATTTTATTTTATAAAACTTCCGCTGCGATTGTTTTATGTTTGTTGAAGTTGTTATTGAAGTTGAAATTATTGCCATAGGGTGAATTGGTTGGGTGTCAATTTATTAGCAAATGGGTTAAAGTTGGCGAATTGATTTGGGATTTGGTATATCGTGCAGATTTATAGAACTTGGTTGGCGTTTGAGGTGATAGAATTTGCGGATAATGGTGTATTTGGATTACAAGAAGATGATGAATTCGGTATTTGGTTTTGGGGGCCTGAGAGCATAGAGTTGGTCTATTGTTGATTGGGATTCAATTTTGTTAGTTAAGAGGTAGAAATAAAAGAATTATAGATATACAAACGAAGTTAAAAGTGTGTGTAAAAAATGAAAGATTAATGGGGTATTTATAGTATATATATAAAGAGTAAAAAAAAAGTGGGGTTTAATGACAAAACAATGGCTAGTAAAAAGCCCCATCATCGTCGATGTTTGATTTGTTTTCTCATTTTCTAACGTTCTAAAAAATGAAAAAGAAAAAAAAAAAATTAACTCACAACGTGAGCTGGTGGTGATGGCACGACACGCGAAAATGCGAGGCTCGATGTGGTGTTTGGCGCCGTCGTGTCATCTTGAAGAAAACGCCAAAGACCAAAACGCATAGTACCGTTTGCTCTAAAAACTTTGCGTGTATAACACATTCCAAATATTAAAATTTAAAAAGACAGAAAATAAAAACATGCAGAAATGTACATAAAATTATGCGAGGCACATACGGGACCCAAACCACGACACCACAAAGCAAGGAATAAAAACTTTGGCCCATTTGAGATTTGCTAGATCCAAAACAAGTAATTGAGATTGCTAGAATTGGCTAATTGCTACTCCGAATATCTAGATACAAGTCATTTGTTTTTGTCATTTTGTGCTATGTAGACTAACCTTATCCTCTTCACCAGTTTCATCTTTTCCTCCACTAATGTTCGATCACAATCTCCTTTCTCGCATGTCTTTTCTTTCTTCATTTATATAATTAGTCCTAAGGCGATTTTCACGTAATTTCTAAGATAGGTCTTACACCGATAGTAATATGATCGCACCAATACCATAAATAATCCCGTCACATCAGCGTCAATTCAGTTTTTTCTCTCCTAAATAAAAAACGGATCAAACACTCGTAGTAAAATGACCACACTCACAACAATAAATTAAACAAAAACAAAAAACACACACACAAACCAAACAATTCATTCGGTTTAACACCAGACCAAACAGATGAAATGATCTAAGGAGGACGCGTGCCATATGGTCTATGTAGTAGGGGAGACGCGCCCAGTTTTGATAAACCAATCAAACCGTTTAATCTTGTTACGTTTAGTCTCATAAAAAAAATCTATATCGCTTAAAGGATTTTTCCATCCAAGGTCCCATTTCTAAAAATTGTTTTGATACTCGGGGATTTTTTTTTTTTTTTGAACTATCGGGTGATTTGTTGAAAACTTGTCTGTATTGTGGTGACGTATGATTACATTGTCTTTTTTTTTTTTTTAATAAATACGTGACTATATTTTTTCTTTTTAAAAGAATGATATTTTGTGGATAAATAAATCAAAATAAGTAAGTGGATGTAGACCTGTAGCAAATAGAAAAACTCGGACAACGAAAGGGACAGATTGAGCCATTTATGTTTTTCAAAGTTGGAGTTAGCAAATTTGGCATTTTAATGAATCCTTCAAAGTTGTTAGTCACTTCAAATAAATTAAGGAAAACTTGGAAATGATATATATGCTTTTTATAGTAAGAGGAATATTATTTTATTTTTGAAAAATTAGCATTAATAATGATTTGAATTTTGGTTTTGTTAATTTGTTTTCATGCTTGACATATAAAAAGAAGATGCACAATTTCTTTATTTGCAACATATATAAAATAGTCATTGGATGTTAAGAGTATCATGATGTGAGGACATTATGTCAAATACTAACTCATGTTAAACAATTGATATAATGTAGTACAAGAGCAATTAAATACTGTGAGTTATACCATACATTAATAATGATTTGCAAACATCATTCTTTTCGATTGATAGGATGTAGAGACTCTTGGCTGCAAAACATGAAATACGCAAGGAATCTTTACTCTTTTTTTTAACCATGTTCTCTTAACTTACGGCTGACTAATCTACGGTGAACCTGGAGCCACGCATATACAAATCAGGTAAAACTCTCATTTTTCAGGAGTTTGATTTTGGCATCTAACATAAAAGTAATCAAGATGGTAAGTTGCATCTAAAGAGTCTCGATCCTAGATGTATATAGTTTTAAGACATTAGTGTAGTACGTGTGCATAGCGCTAGCGAGAAAGAGTTTCTTGCTTGTTATTTTCGCTGCTTCGAGCTCATTAAGGAGAGTGTATCCCACTATCCCCGGGTGACCGAAGAAAACATTTTCACAAAATTTACAAAAGGTAAATGATGTGTTATACCCTACGATATAAATAAATAAAGAAAAAATTACACGTTTGGTCCCACAGATATCAATAACAACTTTAGTCCTTGCGTCGCTTTTTATTACACCACATATACCTATTTTGAAACCTTGCACGATTTAGTCCCTATTTTGGATGGGTGTTAGTTAAGTCCGTTAAGTATTTTGCGTTGTTAGTCCTTCGTTAAAAAATTTGCACCGTTAGTCCTTATTTTTAAAATATAGTTTTTCCCGTTACCTCCGTTAATAATAATTATCACCCGCTTTTTTACATTTTGTCCGCTTTCATTCGTTTTATCCGCTTTCCCGATTTTATTCGTTTTTGTCCATTTTGTCCTTTTATCCGTTTTGTCGGTTTTTATTCGATCGTTTTTACGCTTTTATCCATTTTCGTCCGTTTTTACATTTGCGCCCAATTTTTAACGTTTTGTCTGCTTTTATCCGCCGCCTTTTTAACGTTTTTGTCATTTTTTACCTTTTCGTTTTTATCCGCTTTTTTTTACTTTTTGTCTGCTTTTATTCGTTTTGCTCGCTTTTCTCACAAAAGTTTCCAAAAAATTAGAATTTTTCACAAATTTGAAAAAAAATTCCAAAAAATTTGAAAAATAAATTGGAAAAAAATATTTTCAAAAAAAATAAAAAAATTGAATAAAAATTAAAAAATTGAATAAAAAATATTTTTCAAATTATTATTTTTTTAATTAAAAGTATTTTCGAAATATTTTCGAAAAATATTTAAAAATAAAAATTATTTTCGATTTTTTTTAAATTAAAAAATTTGAATAAAAATATATTTTTTTAAATAATTGAAAATATTTTGATAATATATATATATATATATATATATATATATATATATATATATATATATATATATATATATATATATATATATATATATATATATATATATTTAAATATTTGAAAATATTTTTTTCAAAACTTTTATTTTTAATTTTTTATTTTTTGAAAATATTTTTTCCAATTTATTTTTCAAAATTTTTAGAATTTTTTTTCAAATTTTTGAAAAAAAAACGAAACGATAAAAACAGATAAAAAAGTTAAAAAAAAAAAAAAAAAAAAAAAGGATAAAACGAACTAAAAGGAAAAAACAGCAAAAAGTAAAAAATGATAAAAAACGAGCTAAAAGGAAAAATGCACAAAAACGTTAAAAAACGGTAAAACGGATAAAAACGAACGAAACGGATAAAAAGACAAAAACGTTAAAAAACGGGCGAAAATATAAAAACCGATTAAAACGGATAAAAACGAAAACGAAAACGAATACGAAAAAACGACGAAAACGGACGAAAAAAAAAAAAAAAGGGAAAACGGATAAAATGAATGAAACGGATAAAACGACAAAATGTTAAAAAACGATAACTATTATTAACTGAGGACTAACCTAAAACTATATTTTAAAAAATAAGGACTAACGGTGCAAAAGTTTTTAACGAATGATAATAAATGAAATACTTAACGGATTTAACTAACGCCCATCCAAAATAGGACTAAACGCGCTGAGCTTCAAAAATAAGATTCAGAAGATAATAAAACGACTTGGACTAAAGTTATTATTTGGAGATACCATGAAGACCAAACATGTAATTTATTCATAAATAAATAGTCGAGTTCTTAAAAAATGATTTTAATTTGTAAAAATGGCAATGGTTAAGTTGCGGGTGGGTCCTTTTACATTGAAATTATTCTTTGGACGGTTGGACCAATTGATGTGGTCTAAATTTATGATAGGCAGCTTGTTCCACAGATAAAAGTCATGTGCTATTTATTTATTGATTTCAGACAGATATTTGTGTTTGTGTGAATCATATGCATTTGTTGACCAGGGAAATTTTAACAAGTTTGAACGTTAAACAATTACAAATCAGGGAATACTTTCACCTATTTAGAAACTATATGATCTTATAAAATATAAATACAGTGAGACTGCCTTAGAAATATATCTCATGCAATTGCTAATTTGGCTAGACTAAACCTGAAGGCAAAATCAGAGAACTTACACATGTATAATTGTGTGGCTAAAAGTATTAGTAGGAAGGTTATTTAAAAGGATTATTAGATAGTATTTGTAGAATAGTGCTTCAAACCATATGAAAAACGGTGTATGTGCTAGTCATCATATTACAATAGAGTTTTAACCACTCTTCAAGACAATGAATGAAACCAAGCGCGACAGAAACTGGGAAAAACTAGATAGAAAAGATAAAAGCACACAATACAATTCCCTTATTACTTGCTTCAAAATTCCAAAATGGAAAAGCAGTGTCGTAGCCTGTAAGAACCGAAAGACAACTTGTGTACCAATTTTAGTACAAAAAATTGTATTTAAATCTTTACAGAAGAAATAATTATTCGTCATTTTCACTAGAACCATTTGTTGAAGAACCAGAGCCAGCCTAGTTCACAACATCAAGAACAAGCTTACGTGACTTCAACACTGACCACCTCAAACGCCTGTAGTATGCAGCTTGTAGCAAGGCCAATGACAGTACAAATATCCATTTGAATCCCATCTGCATCATCAAAACAAAGTCATTAGTAGTGACAAGTGGGAATCATCTACATATACATCTGGGCTGTTTTAGCTAAAAGAACATCTCAATAACGGGTTGAAAGTCCTCCAATTTCTACTAGCATGCATACATCTAAATCGTTTTGCTTTGCTCGAATAATCAAACTGCTACTAAAATATTGTTATGCAACCATAGTTGTCCAACTTTTTTATATATATATTTTTAAAAGGACATGAAGTGTGATCTCTGGCACAGTATAAATTTATTCTGACCACTAACCAATTGGTCTAACTCGAGATCTTGTCACTTCTAAAAGTGATGATAAACAGATAAGTGGCCTTGGGGCCCGTTAAGGGTTATTAAAATGATATGGTTGTTTAATCCCTAATGTTCATCATTTCTGGCCTATACCATTACCAACTACTTTGGGGTAAAAAGAATTTGCTGAGAATTGACTGCACTGTAGAAATCAGTCCATTTGACCCCAAAATCAAATTTGTCTTTTCTATATCTACACCTAAATCAAAACATGCAAAGACAAAGTGTGTATTTGGTCTATTCATATAGTTGTAGGTTTGGAGAATTTTGTACCAGTTTCCTTTCTTCCATTTCTGGTTCGGCAGCCCAGCTCAAAAAGGAGACAATATCTTTTCCCATCTACAATTAACATAAAGAAAGAAATCCAAATGTGAGAAAAAGATTCAAACAATAAGCCCATTAACCATTAGCATAATATAAGGATCAACCAACCTGGGCCTCTGTTGCTGGAGTTCCGTCTTCGTATTCAACAGCCCCATCCATAAGCATTTTAGGCATTGCAATTGCTCCACCAGGAAAGTAAGGATTATAGTGCAGACCTTCCCTGATCTGCAATTAATTCATAGATTAGCCATTTCGTGGAGGAAAGAAGATGACATATACACAAAACAACCAGAATACAGTTAGTACTGGCTTTATTTTATACTATTCAATCTACTTGGAAAAGATAGATTACCATGAATCCATGATGGCATGATTACGTAATTTGTTTTCCGATTTGCAATGGTCATGGCTATTTTATGGAAACAAAACACCCCTTATTTATATGGTGAAATGACAACAGAGGTACTAAAGAATTGTCTTCAAATGACTGGCACTGAATCAATAAAGTTCATGCTACTAAAAAAATATCTTTTTGAATAACATAACTATCTGAATTGAAAAGTTTAAAAATATAGTATTCCCTTCCATCATAGTGTAAGACCTAGACCTCAACTCATAAGAGTTTATACAAGCATATGCATTAACTTCTTTTTCTTCTTTAATGAGAAAACTTTAGCAAATAAAGCTTACTTTTTATGGAAGAAAATAGAAAACATATTAACATGTAAACAAAGATTGGCAACTTACAGAAACACCATCTGGAGGATCACGGTTACCAGTCAGTAGCGCAAACACATAGTTCTGTCAGTTATGACGAGCCTGAAGAAACAAAATATATAAGAACTCTAACAACACACCAACATAGCTCTAAAAAAACAGAAACAGGCAGCAGAAATTACTTTGCTAATAAGACTTAAACCTGGAGGATAAGCCCCTCCATTAGCAAACCTAGCAGCTTGCTCATTTGGATAAGGTTGAGGAAATCGATCACTCAGTTTGCCAGGACATGTAAACATCTCACCCTCATCGTTAGGACCATCAACCACCTCAATTTCAGCAGCCATTGCCTTTGTTTCCTCTTCTGTATATGCAACACCCACCAAGTCACGATATGAAATCAAACCCATTGAATGACAGGACGCACATACTTGTGTGTACACCTGGTGACCACGTCGAATCCTGTTTATGGTCAAACACCAGAAAATGCAAAAAGTCAATTGCTGTGGAGAAATCTGTAAATGTACATAATGAGCTGCATTTATTGGTACTGAGCTCTCAATTGATACAGACGTAGTACTTGAGTCACAATGATTGTCTTTCTAAAAAAAATATATATGAAAGTTGATTGCTATTGTAAAGCAGTGGAGAAAATGGGTGGGTCAGGTAACATGTCAAAGCAGTTAAGTTTGGTATGAGTCAGGTTGACTAGAATAACATTTTTGTCCAAAAATTACTTTTCTTCTTATCAAAAACTAGTATATTAACTGTCGAACAAGATCACAAAATCATATTAGTTCAGAGATTTAGGGGATTTTACGCATTCAAAAATCAACTGTGTGGGTGACTCTCAACCCATTTGACATGTCTCCTATTAAGCTGATTATTTATTCACCTGTATGACCACTAGAGATATCTTACCAAAATCAACCCATCAATAATTAAGTTTGGATAATCACCTCCAGTTAAATCAATACAATGAACTATGTGCTTTTAATTCTTAACCAAGTTACACTTCAATGAACTTTCAAGCTGACAAAACGGCTAGAACAATGTGGTGCAGTACTATAGATTAGAATAGAAAACAAAAAAATATATCACTGAATGAAAAGACCGAAAAGGAACTCACGAAGCATGGTCGTAGGAACTGAGAATGCCTTGGTGAGGCCAAGGGTAGCTTGGAGATTCCAAACCATGCTCAGCTTCATCAGCAGCTGCAATAGTTGTAAAACTCAATAGCCCTGACAGACCTGCTCCAAGGAGAGCAATTGCCCTCAAAGACTTGACGCCAGCAGATCCAGCCCCATCTTGGTCTTTCTTTGAAATCAGAGATGACAAAGCTGGAGAGGCCTGAAATTGTAAGGAAAAAATACCAACAATTAGTACAAGCAGTATCAATATGAATTGAAGATACAACTGTTAACCTAGTGGGGTTTAATCGAGTCAAATTTAGGCAAGACTCGACTCAACAATATTATGTTTGCTCAATAGCTTGTCAAGCATTCATGAGAGAAGCTTGAGCTCAGCTCAAGTAAGTTTGATTTATTTGGAATGACGTGTTTTTAAAGCAAAATATAAGATAAGATTTAAATTCGGCTCGCTCTCGGCTCAAAAAGCTCGATACATTCATAAATAAGTATCTAACCTTAGTGTATTCCCATATAAGCCAATATACATAATATATATACAAAAACATATACTCCCGTAAAAGCTCATAACTCGAAAAACAATTCAAACTCATTTTCTGGGCTCGAGTTCGAGTTGAGTTTGAGGTCAAATTACTCGACAAAAGCTCGAATCATTTACAACCCTAATCTAAATAGACTACCGAACAACTTTATGTTAACTTAAAACATGATCAATTATGATTGACTTCTATAGATTATCTTTTCCATGGTTGATACCATATCGTGACAGAGAAGTGCTGATCTCTAGAACGGAATAATGCCGTAGGTTCATATATTGATACTATGTGGTCATTTAAAGTATGTGTAAAGTGCAGGTGAGAAACCAAATGTAGAAAAAACAAAGTTATTGCTTATTTCAAAATATCACTGTAAAATGGAAGATTTACTAGGTAAATCAAGTAACAAGTGACACATCTTCCCTGAAAGTGATAAGAAATTAAGAATGAAAGGCCAGTAAAGGAGACTATAACTTAGACACATAAGACTAGAAGGGTCAAGAGTAAAGTATGATTGGTCCAGTGAAAAGCATAGACGTCTCCAACCAGGTTGTGATATCTCTCAAGATCAATGGCTATTGAATGCAGACTGCCCTTTCCATAATTCACGGCAACCATTGTGGTCTTAGTTTACATTCTAGTATACTACATTATTACGTACTTCATTTTTAACTTTCACTTATGTGTGCACCAAATAGAATGCCCCATGTGCTAGAAAAGAGTGGTCCCCTAATTAGCTCCTAAATCACCAGGTATGATGAGGTCAAGTCTCACATTTGCCTCATTTTGAGTTAGCATGACTAAAGCAAATTGATAAACTTGTATAAATAATAGCCTATATACTAGATGAAATACGGCTACTTCTACTTGTCAGTGCAATATATACATTCTAATGATTCAAAACCATCTCTACCTCCGGTCACACGCCTACCCTAAAACACCCATTTGTAAAAGCAATCAAATTACTAAACCATGGCCTTCCAGCCCACCCCCATAACACGCATATATAAGCTTTGTAAAAGAAACCAATGAAGCAAACACTTACAGCGGACTGAGAATGAAGCCTGCCCCTCAGCAAGTGGTAAATTCCCCTACCACCAGACATTTATTTATTTCCTGCAAATTCATAAACCATAAAATTAATCCTAACTCGTATTATCCCTATCATTACCAATTAATATACAGATCTCAAATCAAGTATTTTTTTTATTCCAAATAACTAATTTTGAGCTCATAACATAAACATATATGAGCTCGTAACAAAACTAATATCATATTTCATAAAATTAATGGATAGAAATGAAAGTATACAAAGTCAATTAAACAATATCAAACCCTAGGGTATTAAATAAGCGTTTGAAATGATAGATTGCTTACAGGAGGATTATATGCAGAGATTGGTCTTGATCGGCGGCGATTAGCCTGTCGTATTTAGATAGGATAAAATAATAATGAAATGAAAATGAAATGTGTGTTAGAGAAGGATTAATCAGAGTTTAGATCACTATCGTGTACCGAGTTCTGCCATGAACATCTATCTGGGCTTGTTGTCCTTCAGGAGTTGGGCTCATGTCTAGTCCAATTCTGGTATTGGGCTGACTTATGGACTTTGTTATGTGTGTTACTTGTATTTTTCAATTTGTGTAACATGTTTTTATCCCAAGGATCGGCATATCAACGCGTAAGATCTAGGTAACTAACAATGTTGATCGAAATTGGACGTTTCATTCTAAGAAAACATGTGAACGGAAATGTTTACATTAACTCAACGGCTTGCTTAATGATGAGGCATAGTCTCCTCTAGATAGTTAGGAGGAGATAATGACACTTAAACCACTAAGATAGAAAAGTATAAAGAAGTAATAGCATATGTTAGAACGGAGTAGATGTCACCTCAGGTTCAGAGGAAATGACATAGGAGATAAGACTACTTCGGAACTTAGATCGTACTAGCTGACAGCTGATGTACGATAGCGTACGAATGAAACATATAGTGGTCCATAACGGCCACCTGTGACATCGTGACAAGATAATCTCTGAAGGCAGCGTCTGACCTTCAACAGCGATTTCCTCGTTGCGCCGACAATCCTATCTCCACAATACTCGTGTCGTAGAGCCTATGCCAAATAGTATAAATAGAGTCGTTCACTCAGTTGAACGACCCACACACTCATACTCCGATACAAACTCTCTCTCCCCCCCCCAATTATACTTTATACCAATTAAATACTGTAGAAAACTAAAAACGGGTTGAATAGTTTTAGATCGACTTATGTCAATATATTTTGGTGTGGGTGGGCATTGATAGTGAATAAACTGTTGGAAATGTATATATTTATAAATATGTGAATGTCCGGATTCGAACTCGTGACCACGGGATTGCACACATTAGCGAATGAGAATTTAAGTTAAATAATTAATGTTAATGATTACGATTAATTATTATACATAAAGTTCGTCTAACGATCGTTAAGTATTTAACGGAAATGACTAACGACCGTTAAATGTTAAATGGGAGAATATATGGTGAATATCTTGAAAATGGAAAAGATTTGGGTTCCCCTTTCCTCTACTCTACATGGCCGGCCAAGGATGGGTTTTCCAAGCCCAAACCCTAACTTTTCCATCAAGCTATTCATTAGGGGGCGTTTTTTTGGTGCCCTAATTAGGGTTATGTAAACTTGAGTTTTAATTGGATTAGAAACCCTAGGTTGCATGCAATTTTATGTGTATTGCGTAACTCTGTTTAATTACATTAATTGTTAAGTGTGATTTATATCCATGATAATTACATGCATGTTTTATCATGGATCCGCTTTATTGTATGTTTTACTTGGTTAAGTGATATACACTAAATATTATGATAATCTAAAATTGGGAAGACCTCAATTATTATTATTAAATCAATTATGTGCTATGTGGTATGTGTTTGATTTCGACTTACTTAATCGATGAATCGATGCATGTGGCTCACCTTCTTGTAAACGGTGAAAGTCTTAATTAAACATGTACATATTGATGATCTAGAATTGATTATTAATAGGATTTATCAAAAGGTTTGCATGTGGCTATTTGATATGCATGACTTATTATTATGTTATGCATTCATTGTTTATTTGTTTATTTTTAAATATTTGCTTGTTTGTTATGTGTAACAAGGGTATTTTACAAGAAAATAAACCGACCTAAACAATGGTGAAACATGTATTTTTAAGCGTAGTAATCATAATCGTTTAATTGATTGATTTTTGCACAAAATAGTTAGAACGGCTAACCCATTAATGACAAACGTGTGATGGGTATAAGGAGGGTACGATTAAATTGTGACCCCAAAGATGAGGGTTTTAATATGCTCACACGACCGATTCTCCGCTCGTTTGTGCGTCTTAATGGAGCTACCAAGTATTCCTATATGTGTGCATAAAATCTTAAGGGTGAATTACTTTAATTTCTACGCGCCACTTTTGTGGTAATTATCCGAATAACTTGGGTCTTATGACTCATGCAATAGTAGGATATAGTGGTAATTAAGGTGATTCTTTAATTGGTTATCCAATACCTCGATTAAAGTTTGATGATGAAAAGCTTAAATCATTAAAACAAGCATATAAATGTTTTAATAAAAACTATGTTACGAAGATGAATGCATGACATCTTTGTACATATTTGATTTGACATCAAAATTATTACCCTTTAATTTGAGTTATATGCCATCCAGCGAAACGGAAACACCTAAGATTACCTTTTATTTGCGTGATAACGTGACTTAAATCGTAATCAAAGGGTAAAATGTTCACGTGTCGTGAGAACGGGCATGGACGATTTTGCAGTTTCTTAAGTTGGACAACTTAATTGAGTTAGGCGGTGAGAACTGGCAACTCAAGGCATAATATGGGATGAGACATGTTTACATGGCAATTGAAATTGGCTATATGTAAATCCCATAAATCTAGGAATTGCAATTGAAATTAGCAATTGAGCAAAAGTTGTACCACTTTGTATAAGGTTCATTACTAGCAGATCAACTGACGTGATGAGATTATGACAATTTGGATCCTAGTTTTCAATAATAATTAATTGGTTATATGAATATGAACCTTGGGTATTTAATTGTTTATTGAAATGGAAAATTATCAAAATACTAATTATGGTTTTTTGAACTTTTTCTGTAGATGGCTCATCAACCAGAAAACACTATGAGCTTAATGAGTTCTGCTTTCAAAGATATGATTGGAAGAGACAAGCTGACTAGCCCTAATTTCAATGATTGGCATCGTGCACTTAGGATCATCCTTCGTGTTGCCAAAAGACTTGATATTTTGACTACACCTCTGCCTGATGCTCCTCTCGACACGGCTATTGTTCTTGAACAAGAGACATATCGTGTTGAATATGAGAAGCACAATGATGTCTTATGCTTTCGGGGATGTCTGCTCGATTGCAAAAAACAATTTGAGCACTATCCGCCTATGAGCATGCTAGATGAACTCAAACGTATGTTTGAGAAGCCACCGCAATGAACCGTATGAATTGATTGAAAAGGTTCATACCGCAAGCGTGAGGTTGGTAAATATGTCTCAACCACGCCCTCGAGATGAAACATCACTGACCAATCGAGAAGCTCACCGTGGTTACTCGAATGATGTATGTGTCGGCCTTATCAATCACTCCCTTAATCGGGAACGATTTGGTGATTTTGTGAGAAATTTTAACATGCATTGCACGGGAAGACAAATGAATGAGTTACATGCAATGCTTGTAGACTTCGAGAAGAGATTTCCAAAGAAGGCTCCTACACCTGATGTACTAGTAATACAAGGTGGTAAGGTGAATAAGCCAAAGCCGCAAGCAGATAAGAAAGGGAAAGGAAAAGGAAAGGGGAAAAAAGTTGTCATCCCACCAGCTCCTAAGAAGAACCCTATAAAGAAAAAGTAGAATCCTAAGAAGGATTTAACTTGCCACCTGTAACATATTGGATTTCACAAATACATCAAATCATGATCACATATAGGCATATAATATAAGGTTTTAGAGAGAGAAATAGTTAGAGGTTTGGGAACTTAGTGAGAGAAAGTAAAAGTGTTATTATGAGCTCCAACCCTCTACCTTGGGAGGTATAAGGTATTTATAGTCTTACATAAAACGCCACCTACGGGCTATGGATCAGGCATACATTGGGTAAAGACCCGTCCGTCCTCCACGGTGTTACTTAACTAAATACTACTTAACATTAAATAACTACGACTACGAGCTTTAACGATTACATATACTGAGGTGACCGACACTTTAATAATCGGATTTACTAAATCCTAACAATCTCCTCCTATGGAGGTCACCTCAAATTACATTGAATACAAACAAATATTACATTAAGATTGTTCTTGGATTCTTGATAATGTTCTTTGCTATGTAGCCGTAGTCATTGATTCTTCATTTTGAATGTTTGGTTAATCCAAGTGGAGGTCTTTAAGCGATCCACGTGATAATGAGTTTTGAGCCAACATTGAGATCATCACCACCCTAAATCTCTGAATTTTCCATTCGGTGTTGACATTATGTGAAGTTGTGACTTTTGGACCGACATGCTCACATTTCGGATCATGAAATCTTTTCATCGAGTAGCGGAAGCTTTAGTTGATTCATGATATTTGCGGCAGCAACAGAAGCATGGAGTGAAAATATCGAGTCATTGATACACTTATCATGATTTCTTTAGAAATGAATGTGATGAGTGAGCATGCGGCCGTGGATTGACCTCTCCATTCGATCGATCACCGCAAAGCCGGACGACCGCATACAACATTAGCAATAAAGCGCACGAAAGTGTCTTTGATCACTTCGTTGAATCGAGGTACACGCCCACGGTTCCCCGCTGATCAAGACAAGTATTGCCTCGCGATCGTATAATTCAAGAATCTCCTTGACGGGGTTTCGCAATGATCTAATTGTTCTCAAATCGGAACGCCTCAAAGAAGACAACACGGAGTGAGTGAACCAATAATTTGAGATTCACCGATTGATGAAAAGAGATTTGAAAAATAATCGAGTACCGCTCAATAAAGTGTTTTGCAATACATCGAGGGTTTTGAAAATCAATTATCAATCATAAACACCTTTTATATTTGAAATATTAATACTTAGTCGATGTGCTAAAGAAAAGAATTTTAAGCACAACGACCGGTTTTCAAAGGTATCCGTCAATCCATAACCCGAACCAGATTGATTCATAAGTTTGAATCGCCCCCATTGTTTCGTCGGTTGTCACATGGTTGATCTATTGATAGATCTCACATGCCACCTACCAAGAACTTGTTTGATGTTGGCTCTGAAGGCTTTCCATCTTCATTGTGAATATGTTTGCATATCACTCGGATAATTCGCAATACCACAAGGATAATGCGTGGGACTCGTAAGATATAATCTCTTCCACATTGTGTGAAACAGAGAGTCTTCATTGACAAGGTCATAAAGAGATTTATTTGATGATCTCGTGGCTCTAGACTCAATTGTGCACATTTGGTTCCTATCTTGGGAGACTAGGGAGAGGTCTCTTCTTCAATATCAACAATCTCTAGAGAAAGTCGATAGATTATGTAGGTTCCCATGAGAATGAAACAAGCCCTTTAAGAGGAACTTGAGTAGCTTGGGAAGTTTTAGTGCAGTCGTCACCGGGTCCATGACGTCTTGTCTTCAATACCGTGTTACCTTAGTAAACACCAAGAGCATATGTATTGAACCCGGTTTCGCCCTAAGGTTGAATTATCGAGGGCCATTTTTTCACCCTTTTTCATATTCATTTCTTTTCATTCTTCAACCCTTCAAGCTTACCGAGACTTCATAACTAGAACCTTGTTGGGTTTATTCCGGTTCTAGCTCTATCTCGTCCGCACTCTTCCCATATCTCACTTTTCTCCTTTTTTCATCATACCTAAGGACTCTACACTATCTAGTGGATTATCCACGGTAGATCCTTCCGACTGTTGGATCGGAACGAATACCTAACCTAACCATCCTTATAACACCATACATAAAGTAAACTTGGTGGTATATTTGGTATTGTTCATACGCCATTGGAACCAATTGAAAACCATTTGAAAATTAATCCGGATACTTGTGATATAATATCAAAGAATTTTGTACCTGAATTATTTTTGATATTTTTAGAAAAAGAGCTCCCTCTCAACATGTGCATCATATATTTGAAATCGTTTTGGCACACGGAGGCAAGAGGAAGGATTCACTTCTTTGATTACCATTTTCTAAAAGATATCAACATCACTTTCCTAATCAAAATTAGCATTTTTCATACTTTGTTAAAGATAATTTTTGAAAAGAATGTGGTTTTCAAAAAATTGCTCCCCCTCAATATGTGCATAGAGGTTTTGGAAGTGTTTTGTACATATTAGGGAAAACTTGCACATTGAAACAAATCAATCACGTTTCAATCCTTTTTGGTTTGAAATAGATGCCCCTCAACATGTGCATGGAAGATTTGAAATCGTTTGACACATGCGGGAGGAGAGCTTGTAAATCATTATACAACCATTTATCGAATTATCGCTTAAACTAATTTAAATCACAAATTCTCCCCGATCACAATTTTCAAATCATTTGAGATTTGTGATCTCGGAGATTTAAATTGATTTTGAAAGCTTTGAGGAGAATTGTGACTTGCTTATGAAAACATTTTACCGATAAGGATCAAATCGAGACTTTAAACTCCAAAGATTAAACATGCATTAGTATCTTTTGAAAACAAATTTATGACAAATAACATTTTGATTTAATTGAAATCATTCTCCCCCTCAATCAATGACATAGGTTGTTGATTGAGAGATAGAGATTTTGACAAATATTAAGTCCATATGATTTTCAAAAAAAATTGAGTCCGAGTTATTTTTCAAAACTATTAGTTTTCATTAGATAGCAAATATTTGTTTAAATAATCAGAGCATGAGATTTGAAAAAAATAAGATAAAGTATGGCTCTGTTCTTTCTATAAAAACGGGTTATAGACTGAAATGACTATAGCCTTTGTTTCACTTTCTCTCAAAATTTTTTTTTTTAAATATGTACATTCGAAGAACATCTAAAAACCTGTGACATTCTTTGAATGTCAACACAAAGTCCGTAGATGATATCGAACAAGGAAAACATGACAAAATAACAATATTTTGGGATTTTCAAGATTTTCTAATTTTATGGATTTTGAAAATTTTATATTTTTCTATTTGCTTTTGTTGGTTTTGAAATTTTGTATTTTGCTTTTGAATAACTATTTACAAGAGATGGATGAAGAAAAACCTTTACCTCTTCTTCCTCTTGAAGGCGTTTAAGTATTTAGGTTGTAGACTCTTTAGACCAAGTCGTGGGAGGATAAACTCAAAACGTTCTCTAGGAAGAGCTTTGGTGAAGATGTCGCTAACCGGTATTCGGTCCTCACAAAATAAAGTTCCACCACACCGTTTTCCACTTGCTCCCTAATGAAATGATGTCGAATGTCGATGTGCTTTTCTCTTGAGTGTTGTACGTTGTTGCATGAAAGAGCAATGGCACTTTGTTATCACAATCTGTAGGGATTTTGTTGAATTCAAAGCCATAGTCATATAATGGGATCTCATCCATAGGATTTGAGCACAACAAGATGACATGGCTATGTATTCACCTCTGTAGAGGATATAGAAGTACTCATTTGTTTCTTAGAATACCGGCCACAAGCTTATCACCCAAAACCGAGCACTTCCCGACGTGTTTCGACGCGTGTCTTGACATCCCGCATGATCAAGATTTGCATAGGTTGTTAGTGACATACCGGTGTTCTTCGGTACCAAAGTCCCATATTGATGGTTCCTGGAGATACCTAAAGACCCGCTTAACCGCTTCAAGGTGCTTTTTGGTAGGCTTAGTCGATATCTAGCACACATGCATACTGTAACGAATATCCGGTATCTTGGGGTGAGGTACATCGAGGACCCAATCATACTACGATATTTCGTTTGGTCTACCATGATCCCCACAGTGGTTCTCATCCGGTTTAGTACGCTCTATCACGGGAGTGTCAACAGGTCACCAGAATCAAATCCAAATTTCTTTAAAATCTCATTTGCATATCTATATTGATTTATAAAAATGCCTTGGGACTTTGTGAAATTTGTAATCCCAATAAAATGACATTTGTCTGATTGTACAATAACACCAGACGACTGTGCCTTCGATGGTGATCAAGGATATGGGGGTGATATGCTTGCGCCAAACTTGTAGTCAATCGCAATAAGAAATAGTAGACACTCGTTAAGTGATTGCGCAGGGTTGGGCTCGCGAACCACCTCCGCGTGTGAATAAGTATGTGATATGAGTTATGGATAATATGATGTATGTGAAATCTCGTGTTGAGTGAACATACCATTGAAATGACTCGTCCAACCTATTTATAGGTGATGAAAATAGCTTGAGAGTGTTAGCACACGCTAGGAGATCATGGGGGGCCCCCGATTTATGGTAACCGCTAGGCTTCATCCCCACTATCTCGGACTTGGCGGGAAGCTAAGGACATAGTGGGAGCGTGGGGAAGACCAAGTCAAGGTTCTTATTTGTCTTGGCATCTTCAAGAGAAGACACCGGAAGGCATAGGCCTTGGTTGGCGGATTCCCAACCGGTAACCATGTCAACGATGAATGGTTTTACGCCACCAATGACTTATGAAGAAAGACTTGGGTCTTCGTAATGCAATTTCGATCGAGGTCAAGGGGGTCCTTCGATCCGACGGAGGGTACGCCATCAAGCCCCCAATGAAAGTGATATGTACGAACAAGAAATATTGCTTACGACTCAAAAATAAAACGAAACCTCCTCTTCGTCACAAAACGAACGAAGATGAAAAGTCTTGTTATTATTGACCGTAATAAATGCATGATTAATCCTAACTACCCATGTTTCCTCGGTAAAAGTAAACATCCTTTCAAAATTTAAAAAGGTTTGAAATCCGTAGAAAAGGGATAGGTCCGGACACGTGTAGGGTGAGATGCAACATTTGTAGGGTATATAAAATGCAAAAACAAGAAACCCTAACAAAGTAACTCTCGCCCAAAGCTATTCACCTACTAAAATTTCTTCCGATCAAGCCTTCGACCAAACAAGGTAAACGCGCTTCCTCTTCTCAGATTTCAAATACATTTTGTGTTCTTTAGAATGTAGCATGTCTACCAATAAAAATTTGTGATAAAACAACAAGGTCAAGACACTAACCGTGGAGGAGCTTAAAGCGTTCCTCATCGATTATCCCATTCCAAAGGAACATAAAATCATGCTACCGAGTAAAAATCAAATGATATTTGATGCCCCGAAAATTATGTAGGCTCAGTATACCCATGCTTTCACCGCTCCAACCTTAGGATACCTTTGCATCCTTTGATCTTAGAATTCCTCCAAGATTATGAAGTACACATTTCTAGGTTCAACCTTTTGGCCTAGCCAAGCTTACAACATACATTGTTATGTGCAAAGCTTATGGGTTTGAACCATCCTCGATCGTGCTTAGGGTTTTTGAATCTATACCCGGAGGAGATTGGTTGACCTCGGCAAGAGGGTGAAAAGGATGTGCCCATATTGATAGATAGACCTTTACGAACATAAGGAACCGGAAAGGCAAGTTCTTTTATATCCGGACTACCATTATCCCTCATGGATACTCGCATTGTTAAACCCGGACTTTTAATATGACGAGAAAAAGTTCACCGATCCATTGCCTTATACCGTGAGAAGAAACCCATTGTATCGCGTTTGGCTCGTCATCCACCGCCGCAGACCTTCCCCGAGCCAATCCTGCTCATGGTCGGCATTGCCGAAAGATGGGAGGGTCTCCGTTGGTACCGAGATAATTTGTGATGGAGAAAGTATGTATTTTTAAATTAACATAAGAAACAAAACTTATCTCACCGATATTTATCTTATTTGCTTCTTTGTACAGAGATGTCGCTCAGAACTTTGTTGTGGTTGGAGGTGCAAAAGAGGTAAGCTTTCTTCCAAAGAATCCCCAAGAGACAAGCTATGGCGTGGGCTCCCCATCGGTGTCCATAAACAAACGAGGTGGAAGCCCACTGCCGAGCATGTATCCTCCGCTCCTCCGTCAAAGGAACCCATAGATGTGAAGATCGGTGGTGGAGAACGTTGTCGACTCAGACGAACCGGTCTTGAAGGACCATTGGTCATCGTGGGACCCTCCCAAGATAGGTGAGAGGGTCGGGCGTGAAAGGTGCCGTCTAAGGTCAGAAAATCGATTAAAAAGAAAGCTTATTCTACCTACTCCTCCCTCTCGAACTACCCGGAAGAAGAGTGCCTGGTAAGGTTGTGGTATTTCCACCATCAAGGGTCCGTGGTGATGATATCCATGGTAAGTTTCTTTCCGTGAAACAAAATTAGGTACCAAATATAATATGCTTATGAAATGTACATTTGTTGTAGGACTTCCCGACACGAAGGAGCTTCCTTCTCCCTAGCTTGTCACCAACTCGTGAGCCATGTGATCCCACCCAAGTGGAAGGGGTGATGGACAACATGTCCATAGAGAGGCTATGCGATCTTCATGATAAAAGCTATGTTCGCCAAAGGCATGCTTGACAACCAACTCAATGCTAGGACAAGGGAATTGCTCCGTCTTTGTTACCAAAGCTCGAGAAGAAATGGATGGTATCTTTGAGAAGGGAGAAGGCTAGGGATCAAGTATGCACTGGAGAAGAAGTGTGAGGAAGCATTGGAGGATTTTGATAAGAACCCTTGGTGCAAGATCTCGTGAGCTGAGAATGAAAAGCTCAAAGGTCAATTGGCAACGAGCAAGGCCGAGTGCAGAGGTTAACCGTCAAGGCTCTATGGTTGTTGGCTATAAGGAGCAGATATCTATTCTTTCATCCAAGTGTGGAGGCCTCGAACAAGAGAGGCAAAGTTCTTTGGACCAAGAGATCAAGCTCCGAGAAAAGGTGGATGGATTTAACCTTCGTCTCAAGATGTCAAGAAGGACATAGTGGACACGATAACCAAGGTGATCCCTATATTGCTATGGAACTTTACCATAGCGATGATGTGGGGATTGCCATTGGGAATGTGGTGAATCGCCATTTTTCATGGCAAGTGTACCACTTTGGAGGAGGTTGCTAAGGCGGGGAACCGGTGGTCTTTGGAGAAAATTCCGCACTACTGTGGCAACTCATGAAAAGAATATGATGATGCGGTAATCAATTATCCGCTTTGAGTTCCTTTCCTGCAGATGTGACGAAGGACCCAGTGGCCTCAATTGAGGACCCGCTAGCCAAGAAGCCAAGGGCAGTTTCAGCCTCCATCTTCCTCCAAGAGGACTCCATCACCCTGTGTTCCATCCCTGTGTTCACCGATCCCACTCATTCCAAGGTTTAATGAAGGCAACCATGTGGTTGTAATTTGATCCCTGTGGTGGTATGTACCATGTTTAAAACAATTGTCTCGTGTTCCTTTCCGTGCTTCGTGCTCGATGAAACAATTAACTTGTGGTTTGTGTAGGCTACTGCCTAAGACAATATTTTATTTTGTTGAATCGTTAAGGCTATGGTTCATTTTAGACTAGTTAAACTAGTCATTAATCTACAATGAAGCCACTAGGGCTCGAATTTTGCCATGTGTGATTCTTCTCATTTTATTTTTACTTATGTAAAAATATTTGTTACAACCTAAGGCGTATGGTAGATACATAGCCTCATTGAGTGTAGTTACTTCACCAAGAATATTAGCAATCGATAATTTAATCACGATGAGGGTCGCGACCCACTCCGCCTTGATCCTTTGGCGTGAAGGCTTGAAATACCTTAAGGCCATATAGGAAAGTTAATGTGAAGTTGAGATGGATGTTATGCATGTGAGCAAGACATGTTGTTTAGTTTTGTACATCCCTTCGACATTGAAACTTATAAAGCGACTTGGTGGACAAATCTTTGTTGTATTGAACGAAACAAGAGATTTGATGGAAATGTGTTATTATCATTAAGTGGGTAGGAGGATTACATCATTTTAAGAAATGAATACTAGACGCCTACCATTAATGCTTCTTTCCTAAGTGAGAAGAATGCAAATACATTGATTGAAAGCAAATAAAATGTGTCCTTAGACATTGTAAGTTTCATACGAGAACTTACGAAGAGTAGTGCCATTCCGTGTTCTATCAATAGCGTCTCCTTCCAAGGTTTCCACTTGTAGGCTCCATTGCCATATGCTTCCTTAATAACGTAGGGTCCTTCCCATGTAGGTCCTAGTTTACCCCGGTACTCGCCTTTACTTGCGCTTGTTGAGTCGGAGGACATATTCCCGGTTTGAAAGTCAAGGCCTAACTCGCTTGTTATAGTACCTTTCAATCTTTTGCTTGTGGATAGCCTCTAATGGAGGCTATTTCCTTCGCTCTTCAAGTAGGTCCAAGTTACTACGAAGTCTTTCTTCGTTATCCGCTACTGAAGTTCATGACTCTTTCGCTTCGACACTTACTCAAGGGATGATGCCCGTGCCATATGTCAAGTCGAAGGTGTTTCTCCGTGACTTGACTTCGTATGCTCTATGTGCCCAAAGTACTGAGGTAGTTCATCTACCCAACCGTGATGACCGTATCCCACCATCGCTCTATTCCTTGTACAATGTCTCTATTGGTAACTTCTACTTGCCCGTTACCTTGAGGATGGTAAACGAAGTGAAAGATTGTTTGATATTCGCCCTCGCAAAACATCGGGAATACCCTTTGGCGAACCGCTTCCCATTATCGAAATGATGATGCGAGGTACTCGAACCGACATATAATATGCTCCCATACAAATTTTTCCATGTGTCACCGTAATGGATGCCAAAGGCTTCGCTTCCACCCATTTGGTGAAGTAGTCGATGGCTACAACCAAGAACTTTACTCCTCCGGAGCAATTGGGAGGGCCTACGATGTCGATCCCCATTGGTGAAGGGCCATGGATGTTACGAAAGTCATATCTTGCTTTGGTAGCCTTGGGACTCTTGAGTGGACTTGACAGCTTCACACTTCGAATGATGTCGATGGCGCCTACGTGCATTGAAGGCCGAATATCCGACCTCATGACTTTGGAGACAATGAAGCGGGGTCTGCATAAAGTCCGCAGGATCCTTCATGCACTTCTTGGATGATGTTGGCGACTTGCCTTGGTCCCACACAACGGAGCCAAGGGATAGAAAAGACCTTCGATAAGTAATTTCCCATGATTCTGCATCGTGGTGCTTTGATGCACACCTTCGAGCCAACTTTGATCCTCCGCAAAGATGCCACTTATTAGATATTCTCTAATAGAGTCATCCAATTCGAGTCTTCCTCCAAGATACGCCGACACCTCCTTTCGGACGATGGACCTATCTCGTCAATACTTCAACCAAAACTTCCTTAGTTAAATGAGCAAATGCCATTGATGCCGCTTGCTAAGTGCATCCGCCTTCTTGTTTTGGTTTCTCCGAACATGCTCTATGTTGTAAGATGCGAACCCTTCGAGCATTTCTTTGGCCTTATCCGATATTGCTTGATCACGGGTTGCCTTGCTTCGTAGGAGCCTTTTATCCGATTGGCCACAAGTTGTGAGTCAACAAAATAGCCAAGTCTTCCACTTCCATGTCTTTTGCTAATCGGAGACTCGCTAACAAGGCTTCAGACCGCTTCATTGTTCGTGGCATCGAATTCAAGCGAAGTGCATAAGTGTATTCCTTTCCTTTGGGATCAACGAGCATGAGACATGCGCCGAACCATCGGAGTTGGAGGTCCGTCAAGATAAAGTTTCCACCCTTCGATCGCCTTAGCGGGCTTTTTTTCAACAACCTTTGTGTCATGTTTTGGTTCGGAGGGTGTTTCGCTAAAAAATCGCCAATATTTGCCCTTTGACCGAATTTCTACCCTTGTATTCAATATCATGTTCTCCTAGCTCGATAGCCCATTTAGCTATCCTTCCATTTCTCCCGCTTTGAAAGTATCTCGCTTGATTGGTTTGTCGGTGAAGTACGGTTATGGGGTGAGCTTGAAAGTACCTTCGATATGCCTCGCAAAGATGAACTAAAGCCAAAATTAGCTTCTCAATCTTTGGATAATTTAGCTCACTCCTGTAGAACCCTACTAACGAAGTATATTGGGATTTGCTTCTTCTCCCTTTCGCAAATAACACGGTGATGCTTTTGAAGGAGGTCAATATACATGAACAACACTTCGCCTTTGATTGGGGCCGTAAGTGTAGGTACAATAGCCATGAACTCCTTTAGCTTTTGAAAGGTCGCTCGCATCCATGCTCCATTGGAACGCCTTTTTTGTCCGTGCATCCTTTGAGTGTTTTAAAGAGCGCAAAGATCTATCTCGCACCCTTCGATAAGAATCACGAGGTCGCTAGCTTTCCGTTAAGACTTTGCACTTCCTTTAGGGACTTAGGAGGTCGCAAATCTATGATGGCTTTAACCTTCAAGGATTGGCCTTAATACCTTGCTTGGTGATCGATGCCCCAAAATTGTCCTTCTTCCACACCAAAGGAACACTTCTGGATTTAATTTCATATTGATGGCGCGGAGTCGATCAAGGTTTTCTTGATGTCGGAGAGCATATCTTCCTCCGATATACTCTTAATGACCATATCATCTACGTAGGCCTCCGATTCCTACCTATTTGCTTGTGGAAGGCTTTGTCCACCAATCGTTGGTAGGTGGCTTTGCATTTTCAAACCAAAAGGCATCTTTTGTAACAATAAACGCCTTTTCCCGTGAAAAAGGTTGTCTTCTTCGCCTTCTTCCGCCATTTGTATCGATGGTAACCTTTATAAGCGTCTAGGAAACATTTTAGCCGAAACCCCGACAAGGATTCCACCTTCCAATCAATCTCGGAAGAGGTAGTATCCTTCTGACGAGCTTTGTTAATATGAGTAAAATCTACGCACATTCTCCATCCTCCGTCATGCTTCGACCATCACCGGATTGGCCACCCAAGTTTGATATTTCACCTCTCCGAGTATGCCCGCCGCTACGAGTTCGCTCCACTTCTTTGCATGCAATGATATTTCTTTCAAGAGCTAGACTCGACGCTTTTGTTTTATGGGTTCAATATGTTTGAACTCATTGAGCTTGTGTTCAATTCAAGGGCTTTTCGCTATGGTGAGAGTTCTGGGACCCCATCATGTCGAATAGGTCCATGCGAAGACATCTCGCATTAGCACGAAGTACCTTTCCAATTCCTTTAAAGGAGGTTGGAAGTTGCTTTCCGATTACCACCGTGTCGATCGGGTGAGATCATTTACCACGATGCTTTCTTCAACGTCAAGACAACCGAGAACATCCTTCAAGGTTCCTCCAAACTCTGTTTGATCCTCTTGCTTTCGTCAGAGACTCCTTCACCTTATAGCCGGAGAAACCGCTCCAATGCCGAAAGGTGTTTGGAATTTGATCATGCATGTATGGTTGAGACAACGATGCCCATCTTTCGCATTCTTCGTTCTCCCTATCAATAGGTTGTAGGAGATTCCAACCCACGATCGTGAAAACCGAGTTTCGCTCTTTTTAGCCTTCCTTCTCCAATCAGAACCTCTGAGGACTTCTCCCAAGGGCCATGAGTGTTCCCGAGAACCCTACTAAGGGTACCTTTGAATCTACTCTCTTCGACCTTATTGAAGGTTTGAGCTTTAGGAAACATCGCTCGAGATAACTCGCAGAGCTATCGCGATCAAGGTAGGCTCATTTACTCTCTATTGGAGATCAAGACTTTGATGACCACGAGGTCATTTGAAAGAACTTTCCCGTGATTGAAGGAAAATGACATCTCCTACTCCACACAAGGCTTCCTCTGCTTCTTTCCTTTTGAACTAGAATCTTCCTTGTATACCATGAGGATGGGTGTTCGATAGGTGTGGTATCTTTCCCAACCGAGTGTCGGAGGCTTTGTCTTTACCTCTTTTATACCCTTCACCAAATGTCCCAATTGGCCGGACATTACGCCTCTTCTATCTCGCTTCTTGAGTTCTCTGCAGTTGTTGGTGTCATGTCCGTAATCGCCATGGAAGTAGCAAAATTTGGAAGTATCTCCGGCCTTCCTTTGTTTGCCAAGCGAGGAGGAGGATCAAAGGCCTTCGCAGACCTTTTCCGTAGCAAGTATCTCCTGGAGATTTGGATGATTAGCCAAGAGCCCATGGTTGATGTTTTTGTGGTACGGTGTGAACCTCGTCCTTATTTTTGTGCTTGTTCCTCGACCCTTCCCACGAAGGATGCTTTGGGCTTTTGTCGTGATTTTCTTTATTTTCGATCGGAGTCCCATTGGTAGATACTTCTTTGCTTCGATCCGGTGTAAGCCTTCTCCACTAAACCATTGTAGGTTGCGGGAGGTCGGTGGAGAGGAATTCGACCGAGACTTGCTTCGTAGACCATGCACAAAACCCGAAATGCGTTGGTCTTCGTGTAAGCCCATTATTTGTAATGTCGTCGCAGTATCTCGTAATGAAAGCCCCGGTGCTCTCATTCTCCTCCGCTTGATGTTGTGTCTCGTCAGTGTGTCCTTGTGAACTTTTTCGTTGGCTAAAATGTGATCCGAACTTGGCCATGAGATCATCCAAATTCACAATGCTACCCGGTTTTTCCGCTTCACCATATTCAAGCGAGTCTCGTAGGGTGTATGTAAACATATGACAAGCGACATGCATAACCCACTTCGCATTCTAATAGCCCCTTCAAACAAGTGCAAAAGTTATCGTGATCCCCTTTCCCATCGTGAGGTACCAATATGCGGGCATTTTCAACCCATCGGGTAAAGGGTAGTCTTCATCCATCTTACGAAGGGTGTTGTGGAGCCCATGGGCTCCGAATAAAGGCAATTATAAGGTGGGCGATAACGCTACACAGCGTCGTTCGGGGTCAAGGAAACTTCCTTTTCTTCGAGTAAGTTTTATAACACCCCTAGGCAAGAAACCTAATCGTTGTAGTGTAGTAATTAGGGTAAGCCACCGGTATTGATATCGTTCTCTGGGGAATAGGAATGCTAGTAGAAGTTACTACGCTAAGGTTAAGGTTGAGGAAGATTATTTTTTTATCTTTTATATTTTATGAAAATGGAAAAATACGAATCTCGGGTATTGGATTTGGGGGTTGGTATTTCACCGATTACTCTACTATTATCTAATTATCTAATATAAGGTGGTGGGAGTCTATGTCTAATTAATGTGTGCTCGTATGATAGTTTAAAGATGTGTTTACTTAGTTTGTATTACTCCTTAATTATCTTCTATTGATGGTTGAGTGTCACGCCCTTATTCCTAGTTGCGTTGTGTTTCTAAAGTTGTAGGGTATCGCTTCTCCCAACTCTTTGAACTTACCAAAGGGTCTTGTCTACAAATCCACTAAGAGATTATAGACTCTACTCTAAGGCCTCTTGGATGTTTTAGCCTACAACAACTCAAAGTAATCATAACCTAAGGTTCACAAAGATGAATCAAGCATTAAGTACACAACGAATGACCTATCGCATTACTAGATCATTAATCAACTAAGATAAGAAACAACCAATCAATATTCAATAATTAAGTTTCATACTTCCTAAGCAAACACACAAATAAATTAGCTGGGACATGGAGAACATGCAAGCATACACACAAATAATCAAAGACATAATTAAATTAATGAAGCAAAGACTTATCTTGGTGTAAGATAGGGTTTAAAACCCTAAAATACAAGACACCTTAGGTTCGGTTTAGGTTTTACCCAAAGACTCTCCACATAAAAACCGAAAAATTCGGATTCTATATATAAGATTACAATTGCGACGGCCACCTTATATTTAGTGACGCCGTGTCGCCGCCATTAGGGTTTCGCCTTGGCCACGTTAACCTTGCGACGGCGCCACCTTATGTCCGTGACGCCGTCCTCTTCGACTTCCGACGTCGCCCGGATCGCATCTAGGCATTCGAGTGGCGACGGTCAACTCTTTCACAACTAGACACCGTCCTCTTGAAAACACGCAATTTGAGTTCGTGTTGTCACAATAATTCTCCGACGGCGTCGCATAAGCCTTGACGACGTCGCCTTCTACATTTAGCGACGTGAGTGACTCGATTCGACTTTGGCCATTTTCTTCATATATTCGCGCCTTTTGTCCAAATAAGTGCCATTCCAAAGATTTTGCCTTCACGAGACCTAAAAGTGAAAAGGAACGATATTAAGCAATAACGGATACAAAAGTGATCAAATAAGGACTTAAACGACCTCTCAAAATGGTACCTTTTAAAACCTTATCAAATATCCCTACACTTGTTATTTGCTTGTCCTCAAGCAAATGTGTTTTTAGCCAATTAATTTATAAGTTGGGGTCATGAAGCATTAATTCAAAATAGTCCACAACACATATAAGCCCCAAGAAAAGTCATAACAAGCACGAAAATTACATACTAGCACCTCACATGGGGTGTTTGGATACTCACATCTCTCGGTGTATAAATAAAATATAACAATATAGGAAATGGAAGATAAACACTCATTAACCGGTCTTAGTACATAGATTACCATAGGCTTGAGAATATATCAAACCTCCATTGCTTTGGCGAAGCACCTAGGAAAGACTATCAAAGAGGTCTTTAAAGGGTTGTAATGTTAGGCTTACGGTAGGAAATAAGGGTTTGGTGGGATAGGCTATATAGTGGTGGTAAGTCAAAATCTTTATGTTAAATGCATATGAAGAATGGCGTTGCTAAGCCAAGACTCGACACTCTAAACTCTAGATAATTGAAATAAACAAACATAAATTTAAAGGATAGATGTAGGATGGTAGCCTGCTTTTTTTTTTTTTTTTTTTTTTTTTTTTTTTTTTTTTTTTTTTTTTTTTATTTTTTTTTCATACACTTTTACTCTACCATCCTCTAAGATAACATCAAAATACTAGGATTTTAAGCATATCCCTACACTTGAGTTTTTATTACTCTAATACTAATTTGACCCGAATCGAAAAGATCAAAACACTTGGGGTACATTATTACGTAAACAAAGGGAATTTGAATTTAACGTTCCCTTTAGTCATTTCATAAACTTTAACTTTTCCCATGAATCCCAATCATCCCAAAGCAGATACAAAGGATATTACTCGACTTAGCAACTTATGCAAGCAACTAGATAATTGAACTAAGGGTTTAGGGTGATAACAAACATTTGCACTAAAAGTGAGTGCATAAGGGGTAGGCTAAGGCGATTTGGGTGTATATTTGGGGGTGGGGTGTAAACAATGCTCTTCATTGATATTCGAAAACCGAAATATCACGAGAACCGCGAAAAGGATAGGCTCGAGGGTTAACTAGGGGTATCGTGTACTAAAGATGAGTACAACGCAAAGGGTGTGAGGAATTACTCAACCGATGTGGAAGAAGTAATTATATTACGGTATCAAACAAGGGTTATCCTAATGCCTCTTATCATTTAGTTATTCCTAACTACACAAGTGTAGCCTCACTTGCGATCTCGAATGCATCACAAAACAAGTTCTAGAATCTAATATACTACCGGTTCACACTCTAAGCATTAAAGATGAATGCTTTAATTCCTACTAATCTAAGGGCGATCCTCACATTTTGGGTGGAATTTGGGTGGTAAGGGTTTTGTGCTAGTCATATAACTTCCTATCCGTGAGACGCTTTTGTTAAGACTAATGGCCCACTCCTATATGTCATGAAAAATTTTAAATTTGGTGCCAAAATTACCCTAACCGACATTTTCTCATGGTTTATTACACAATCACAATTAGACAAAGCAAATAGTCAAGGATAAGCATAGTTTCAAAGTTCCGCTTTATTTTCCTCCTTACACTTAAACCGAACATTGTCCCCAATGTTCCCCGAAAGTATCAAAGTTATGATAATTGGAAGGTAATAAAAACGAAAGAAACTAATACTCCCCGATTAGCTCGGTAGGATCCGTGTAAAGTGGTGGTTAAATTCTTTTCAAGAAGAATTATTGCGTGAAAAGCTCCTTCAATCTTATGTAACTTCTTCTTGACAAACTAAACCTGCACACTTGAAGAAAACAAACGAAACCTTCACGTAAAATCGTGGTAATATATATATAAGACTCGATTTAAACTAGGATATAATGCTTGTGGAATGAATGTTTACGTAATTTCTAAGAAAATTAAGACCGGAAAATTCCAAAAATTTATAAGAAGCTCGAAAACGAGAAAAGTAATCGATGTTTTACTCGCCGTCAAAGTTGCAATCTGACGCCGTCAGTTATCCCGACAAAACCGGTCTCATGATTTTCGGAAAAAATATGGAAAATTTACATCTTTAGAATCGGAAAAATTTCGCAAAACATTCATTATGACTCGATACAAGCATTTGACTCGAACAAACAAACATATATATCTTTTAATTAATTGTTATTCTCATGTTTACGTTTCTTTTGAAAATGTGTAATCCTCCCTACACTTATCCTTTATGTAAAATACCTTTATATGTAATTAAGACGAGTTAAAAACAAAATAAAGCATTTTACAATTTTAAACATGAGGATAAACAATTAATAAAAGATATATGACACTAACAAGCAAACAATTAAGCATGGGTTGCCTCCCACTTAAGCGCTTTTTCTTTATTTAAGAGTCTTGTAGCTAGACTCATAGTCGTGTTCCTACGCTTCTCTCACGCATCCTCAATGAGAATTCTATCATGTTGACAAAATCTTCATCGACTCTATACCTAGGCCCTAAAGTCAAACAATCCTTATAGTAATGCCTCCTTCTTTCCCACATGAATTTATAACCTTTTTCAACATCTTCCTTACTTTTGTCCTCAAAAGCTTTGATGTTGTCTCGATCATAAATGGACAAGTGGCCATACTCATTTGTTTTCCAAGGCATCCTATAGGTGATCTCATCGGTTCCTTCCTTGAACCTAACCGTTCCATCATGCTTGTTATGGTTCATTCTAGATGTTTCAACAAACGGTTTCCCTAGCACTACTTGGGATAAACTATAGTCAATGACGCATCCTACATCTTCTAGAACCATAAAATCAACTAGGTAGATGAAATTTCCTATAAAGACATGCACATCCTTGACTCTTCCCACAAAGTTGCAAACTCCTCCAGGATACTTAGGGTCTCTCCTAATATTAAGTCGCTCATTCATAATGTCATTGTAAACAAAGAGATGACATCACGTTAATGGGGATTCCGTATCTCATGTAAGCGTGGTCGACACTCCTATATCCGATCATACAAGGATTTTTAGGTTCCGTGATTTCTCCTAATCTTTGGGCATATCCTAATGATGGGTGATCGTGGATTATTGATTATGTATTGATGGTAAGCAACTTCTTCCTTAGTGGGGTAAAGATTGAAGTAAGCACTATTTTCCACATCCAGCGTTGTTGTTTATCATGCCATTTTCGAACCATCGCTAATCATTGAGCCAACTATAGTACCGACTACTTTCTCAACAAACTTCCCTAATTGTACTATCGATATTTTCGCAAATCTCGAAGGTCGGTGTTTCTACTCACATATCGGCCGGCCGGTTGTGTTGGTTATTAGGTTGGGTTTTGAATGACATTGAAATTTTTGTGTTGGGTTATTGGTGGTGGTTGGTTATCATTCTCCATGATGAAGAGTGATGAGGTTACGAACAAAGGTTACGAAGAAGGGGATAGACTAAGAGAAATCTAAAATGAGAAAAAGTTTACTTGATAAGAATCAAGCAAAGAAACCTAAACGAGGTGGACTACTAACTAGCTATTCTATTCTCCGCGTGGCGCCTAAAACTTGATAACGCTACACGTCGCTCGGGGTCAAAGAAACTTCCTTTCTTCGAGCAAGTTTTATAACACCCCAGGCGTTGAACCTAATCGTTGTAGTGTAGTAATTAGGGTAAGCCACGGGTATTGATATCGTTCTCAGGGAATAGGAATGCTAGTAGGGAGTTACTACGCTAAGGTTAAGGTTGAGGAAGATTATTTTTATCTTTTATGTTTTATAAAAATGGAAAGGTACGAATCTCGGTATTGGATTTGGGGGTTGGTATTTCTACCGATTACTCTACTATTATCTAATTATCTAATCTAAGGGTGGGAGTCTATGTCTAATTAATGTGTGCTCGTATGATAGTTTAAAGATGTGTTTACTTAGGTTTTACTACTCCTTAATTATCTCCTATTGATGGTTGAGTGTCACGCCTTATTCCTAGTTGCGTTGTGTTTCTAAAGTTGTAGGTATGCGTTTCTCCCTAACTCTTTGAACTTACCAAAGGGTCTTGTCTACAAATCTACTTAGAGATTATAAACTCTACTCTAAGGCATTCTTTGGATGTTTTAGCCTACAATCACTCAAAGTAATCATACTCTAAGGTTCACAAAGATGAATCAAGCATTAGTACACAACGAATGACCTATCGCATTACTAGATCATTAATCAACTAAGATAAGAAACAACCAATCAATATTCAATAATTAAGTTTCATACTTCCTAAGCAAACACACAAATAAATTAGCCGGACATGGAGAACATGCAAGCATACACACAAATAATCAAAGACATAATTAAATTAATGAAGCAAAGACTTATCTTGGTGTAAGATAGGGTTTAAAACCCTAAAATACAAGACACCTTAGGTTCGGTTTAGGTTTTACTCCAAAGACTCTCCACATAAAAACCGAAAAATTCGGATTCTATATATAAGATTACAATTGCGACGGCCACCTTATATTTAGTGACGCCGCCGTGTCGCCCATTAGGGTTTCGCTTGGCCACGTTAACCTTGCGACGGCGCCACCTTATGTCCGTGACGCCGTCCTCTTTAGCTTCGACGCGTCTCGATCGCATCTAGGCCGCCTCGAGTAGCGACGGCCTACTCTTTCACAACTAGACGCCGCCTCTTGAAAACACGAGTTTTGAGTTCGTCGTCACAATAATTCTCCGACGTCGTCGCACATAGCACCGACACCGCCGCCCTTGTTCATTTAGCCGTGAGTGTCTCGATTTCGACTTTGGCCATTTTCTTCATATATTCGCGCCTTAAGGTCCAAATAAGTGCCATTCCAAAGATTTTGCCTTCACGAGACCTAAAAAGTGAAAAGGAACGATATTAAGCAATAACGGATACAAAAGTGATCAAATAAGGACATTTTAAAACCTTAACGATTTTCAACCCTCAAAATGGTACCTTTTAAAACCTTATGGTGTTGTGAGCATGGGCTGAATAAAGGTAGGGACAACATTGTACGGGTTATGATTTGGAGGTAATCCAACAGGTTTTGGTTGACATATTGAGGGTAAGCGGAGGTATATAAGGTGGGTGACTTCCTAGAGGTACGAAGGGTATACCTTACGTTGTCCGTAGGGCATACTCCGTATGGTTGAGTGGCGGGGTTACTAGCCTGCCCATTAAGTGGGGATAAACCCTCGAGGGTAAGATTGAGCACGAAAAGGAGGGTACATACCATGAGGAGGAAGATTTCTCCCCATTCATTTGAGGTGGATCGCCTTCACGCCGGATGCGTGAGAAGGCCGCAGATGGAACCCCCCGCAGCTTCTTCCCGGATGAGCCGCCAAGAGTGATGGCAAATTAACCTCCGTAGCCTCCCTTCGGTGATTCCTTCCATTGGAGCCTTCTATCGCACCTTCCCGCCTAGTTGGAGCCCCTCCTAACGCCTTAAAAACAACCGACCTTCCACTAGGCCTTCGAACGCTTGGAGACCCTATCCTTAGTAATCGAGCGAGTAGTCCCGTGAGCCAAGGGCCTAGTCTCCATTTCCAACTCTTCATCATACTCATCGCTGAGTATTCTAACTCCCTTCGATCTCCACATTTCGAGCTTGCCTCCTTCGAGCTCTTAGTAAAGATTCTAATGCTTCGATGTTAGCTTCAACAAAAGCCGGACTAATTACCTGGCGTGGTTAGCCGAGGTTCGGGGTGAGATCGTATGGTAAAAGTGGATGTGGTTATGTTGGGAAGGTTGTTATGATTGTTGACGGAATTGGTGTCAAGGTCGAGAAACCCGTGGAGGTGTATCTTCTCTTCCTTGAGTCATGCCGTAAAACCAGTGAGAGTGATCGATGGGTGTAAGTTTGGAATAACGAGACCAATAGTAGCGGGTCCCATGGATGGCGCCACCGATTGTACAATAACCAGACGACTGTGCCTTCGATGGTGATCGAAGGATATGGGGTGATATGCTTGCGCCAAACTTGTAGTCAATGCGCAATAAGAAATAGTAGACACTTCGTTAGTGATTGCGCAGGGTTGGGCCTCGCGAACCACCTCCGCGTGTGAATAAGTATGTGATATGAGTTATGGATAATATGATGTATGTGAAATAATCGTGTTGAGTGAACATACCATTGAAATGACTCGTCCAACCTATTTATAGGTAATGAAAATAACTTGAGAGTGTTAGCACACGCTTAGGAGATCATGGGGCGCCCCCGATTTGTGGTAACCGCTAGGGCTTCATCCCCACTATCTCGGACTTGGCGGGAAGCTAAGGACATAGTGGGAACGTGGGGAAGACCAAGTCAAGGTTCTTATTTGTCTTGGCATCTTCAAGAGAAGACACCGGCGGCATAGGCCTTCGGTACCGGGCGGATTCTCAACCGGTAACCATGTCAACGATGAATGGTTTTACGCCACCAATGACTTATGAAGAAAGACTTGGGTCTTCGTAATGCATTTCGATCGAGGTCGAAGGGGGTCCTTCGACCGGCCTGAGGGTACGATCATCATGTCCCATCATAGACATTTGAAATTTGGAACCCATCTCATTAGAAAACGCCACATTCATTGGGGTCGGTCGAGGCAAAAATAATATCATCAACATAAATTTGAGCGTGAATTAAATGTTTGTCGACATTCGGTGAACAATGTTGGATCAATCGCTCCTTTCTTGAATCCGGTAGATAGAAGAAACTTTGATAGCGTATCATACCATGCCCTTTGAGCTTGCTTCAAACCGTAAAGGGCCTTTTTCAAGCGATAGACATGAGTAGGATGCTCGGATTCACAAAACCTTGGGTTGGTCGACGATACGACTTCTTTAAGATCTCCATTAAGAAAAGCCGTCTTTACATCCATCGATGACAACCATGTTCTTACTTGCAACATTAGCGTGAAGATTACGATTGCCTCGATACGCGCAAGCTGGAGCAAATGATTCTTCAAAGTCAATACCCTCCTCTTGACGATATCCTTTTGCAACTAATCGAGCCTTGTTCTTTAACACATCACCATGCTCATCAAGTTTTACTTTGAAGATCCACTTTAGAGCAATGATTATATTACAGTCAGGAGCAGGTACTAATTCCCATACATCTAGTTGATCAAACTCATGAATTTCTTCTTGCATGGCATTGAACCAGCTGTCTTCATTCATGGAAGTTTTAACGTCTTTTGGTTCGACCTTAGATAGTACGTAATTAAAGAAGCACCATAAGGCATCAGTTGCAAGTTGTTTACGTGTGGATACTGGACGAGAAAGGTTTCCAATGATGTTGTCCAATGGATGATCATGTGTCCATTTTCTAAGGTGTTCATGTGGTTGTTGTTGAGGAACCGAAGTAGCGAGTCGCTTTCTCTCGATGAAGATGGATCTTATGATGGTTCGAGGAGAAAATATGTTCTCAAAGGGGCATCTTCGTGGAGTAGCAAAGGGATTATCTCCATCATAGGTTCCGAGCACAATTCCATGATGTAAACTCGATGATTGATTATTTGTTGATGAGACAGAGTGATCAAGAAGCAGCGCTTCTTGACTTAATGACATAGAAACTTAAGGGTTAACCGTTGATGAGGATAGGACTAGCCTCGCTGATGGAATTGATGATCATTAGCACTTGGCTCATAGTGTTCATCAAACATTGGATCAAACAATTTCTTCAAATCATCTTACGAAGGAGGTACATAAGGAGTTCTTGGTAAGGGATTTAGAACAAGAGTAGAGCGATAGGACTACTTGATGAAGGTTGAGATGCGGGTCCAGAATGGATTGTCTCGGAGCCATTTGCCCGGACAACTCATCGAGCGTAACGTGAGTAGTTTCCATGATATCTCGAGTTATTTTGTTGTAGATTCGGTAACCCTTCTTGTTTGATGCATAACCTACAAAACTCCAATGTCCGCTTTAGCTCTTAATTTACCTAGATCTTGACCGTCATTCGTTGGATAGCACAAGGCACCAAACACACGAAGGTAGGAGAGATCGGTTTTCGTTATGGATAAGTTCGTATGGAGTTTTTCCATGAGATGTGTGTATGAGAATACGATTTTGGGTGTAGCAAGCGTGGCAATGGCTTGACCCGAGAAACATTGGAACCTTTGAATAAATTAGCATTGTTCTTGCGGCTTCCACAAGAGTTCGATTTAGTCTTTCAACTACACCGTTCTAATGAGGAGTTCGTGGAACACTTCTTTGATGGTGATTCCAACACTTTCATAAAATTGACTTAAGTCTTTGTTAACGAACTCGTGCCATTATGCTGCTCGAACAATTCTAACCGTATTGTTAAGTCGAACTGAAGTCGCTGATAAGTTTGATTATGACATCCGGGTTTCATCCTTTGTCCTCAAAAACTTTACCCAAGTAAATCGAGAGTAGTCATCAACAACGACTAAAATATATTTATTCCCATTAATCGTTTGCACTCTCATTGGTCCGCACAAATCCATATGAAGGGTATGCGTAACTTCCATTCTTGAGTTTGTGGGTTTGGGTTTGTGGGCATATTTCTTGCTTTTTCCCAATTGGCATCTTTGGACAAAGATGATCTTTTCATACTTTAACTGGGTAAGCCTCTTACAAGATCATTTCGGAAAGATTATTAATGGTGCGAAGTTCAAGTGATTGAGACGGCGATGCCATAACCATGATTTTGTTTTGAAGCCTTTGACAACAAGCGATTGGAGAAGACTTCATCATGTCTTCGATAGAGATGGTGTATAGATTTGAACCACGAGTTCCTCTTAACAGTTCCACACCATCAAGTTCTCTAACGAAACAAGTATGTTTTCTAAATGCTACTTCTAGATCGAAGCACTGAAATTGACCAACAAAAACAAGTTATGACCCCGAGATTACACTTTTGCCAACAACATAGTCTCCATAACCCATAATTGCTCCAAAATGGCCGTTCCGAATCTAACGGTCCAATGAATTTACTCAAAAGTTCATGAGCCCCGAGCGATCTCAAATATATGCTTGGAGCGACTGAGTCCGTGTACCACAAAGCGATTTGAACAATCTGCGGTTGAACACGCACAAGAATGGATAAGTGGATAATTGGGATCCCCATGCAAGAATGGGTTCCATTTGGTTAGTAATAGTGATTGAAACACCCACATCGTAAGTGGAAACAATGGAATCGGCGAGGATAGATGCGAGTGCTAGTGTCCGTATTTGACCTATTCAAAGTATGTTCACTTTTAAAGGAATAGTTCTACCAAGAGGCATCCATTTTCTAATGGAATTGACTTTGAAAATTTAGGTCACAACTCATTAAGATTAAAGTTGCGCCGATGGGTATCCACTAATAACCTATGTTACTAAATTTCCTTCCCTGGGTTTCCAATATTTTCTAACCTTCTTTCTCCAATGATTTCTACCCTTCTTAACATGTTTTTGGCATTAACACTCTTAATAGGGCATTTAACAACATTAATCAAATCATTCACACCACATTCATGATTAGTAATGTAAACCAAGCAATCATCATTACATGTTTTGCCAAAAGTAGCGAAATTCAAATTAATTACAATACGCTTATAGCTAATACTAGAATCAACATGATTCGTTTTATTCAACTCAAACTTAGTGTTCCTAGGGTGGTCTTCACACTCTTCCAATGCACATTCTTAGCTTGTGAGGTCTATCTTGCTTTGTATTGCCTAGAGGCTTTGATCCGCTTGCTTTAATGTCACCGATTACTCTGTAGGGGAATTATGGGAACATTAGTTGGTTGAGCTACCTTTGCATTCACGAACTAGAAGTGCAGGATCCGAACTACTTGAAGGCACATTAAAATTCACTTTCTTAATCTTTGGGCATAGAGTGGTTTGTATACTTGGTACTAGGCATGGAACAAGGCATCACAACTTTATCTTTCGCACCTAAGGATTTAGGACATGTTGCTATTAAACATTCTAGCATCTCCTGAGATCGTTTGGCCTGAATGCAAGCAAACCTAATTTCACTATCAAGTGGCTTATTTATGAAGTCCTCTTCTACAATCTCACGGAGACATTCAATTCTATCCTTAAGGCAAGCAAGATAATTATGAAATACAAGTTCGTTATTCCTAAGACGAGGAGGGATGTATTTAACAATCACAATATATTTAGAGTCTGCAGATGACTTTGATTCAACATTCTCATTGAAGACAAGTGGCATTTTCCCTTTTCACGACTCCTCGATTCTCAATTTCCTTTTGTAAAGGCGTTATTTTTTCGTTATTCTTGTCACGAGTGACTTTCATTGAATCATATAACTCTTTAAAGTGTCGTTTAACTTTTCATTTTCTTCTAGAAAACTCTCATTTTCCTTTTGTAAAACATTAACCAAGTTTTGAAGATGAAAAGTTTGAGAACACCGAGAATCTAAAGGAGGAGGCATTTGAAGCTTGATCGCATTGTTCTTTTCACCCTTTAATTGTGAAATTTGGGCTTTCAACTTTCGATCGTGTTACAATGAGCTTGAATATGTTCGTCACGTTTGTTTATTTGAAAAGCGCATCAAACTCGGAACATTTGAGGATGTTTTGATGTTTGAGGTTTTGACATTTTCTTTGAGATATTGATATTTTAGTTGCGAGATCAAAATGTTCAACTTCTAGCTTAGAAAGATGTTTTACCAAATTATCGTTATCATCATGATCAATTTTCTCATTTAGTTCGAGTTTTTGTTTTCAAGCTCAATGACACGATCATGCCGGAAACTTTCAAAGCAAATGATAATTCATGAAATTGAGATGCAATAATAGAATACTTAGTCATAGTATAGAACACATGTTAGGAATTAGAAATTCCATTGTGAAGAGTCGGTCACCCCAAATATTATCTAGCATAAGTTAGCTCGTAGACTTGTCGTTAGTTACGTTATTTAGTAGTTAATTAGTTAGTTTGTAGCGTGGTTTAGCGTGAGTGCAACACCGTGGAGGAAGGACGGGTCTTTACCATCGTATGCACGATCCGCGGCCGATAGGAGGTCGTGTTTTGTGTAACTATAAATACCCTTCCATCCATGGAAGGGTGGTGCTTCAATCTAATATTTCATAATTTTTGCTACAAGTCTCTACCAAGAAAACACCCATCTCTACTTCTCTCTCTAAAATGGCTATCATGTATTTCCATCATCCAAGACCACCGAATCATCTAACACAATAAATATATCAATCCTACAGGTTGGTACCGAGCCAAGGTTTTGTGTTTTGATGATTCTTTTGTGGTTTTGTTACTTGTTCAACCTGTTTTATCTATTTGTATGGTCGAAAACATCTTTTTGAGTAGTGTGGTATAATGATTTTAACAAGTTTGTATCCTTTTGTTTGGTTTAGTATCCTTTTGTTTGGTCAATAAATTAAAAGTCTTGGTCCAAAGTTCATATATGTCTTTTCTCATGTCCATGTCCATGTCTTGTTTGTGTATGCTTTGTCCAAGATTTGAATATCCGTCGGTTTCTTGAGGTCAAAACAAGAGCAATTTTATGTAGTATTTATTCAAAAGCAAGCAGGTTCGGGTCACTCTTCCTAGCGAGTTGTAATACAAATGCGGTTTTGTCTTTTAACATAGTGACTTGTCAAAAGGTGTCCGATACATTGTACTTTATATGTAGCGATTTGGTGTGGCGAGTTGTATATGAAATATCCTAGCGACTTGCATTTACAAGTCGTGACGAGTCATGTTAAAAATGAAGTCATTATAGCGACTTGGTTAAAAAGTTGTGCTAGCAACTTGTTTAGTTTGAAGACTAGCGACTTATGTCAAGAAAAAGACCTATCGATTTAGTGTTGGCTACTTGTTACTTAACAAGTTAGCAACTTGAGTGTTTTGACTAAGCTAGCGATTTGATTTGAAAAAAAAATGTGGTAGCGACTTGACAAAAGATAAAATGTTAGCGACTTGTTATAGAAAAAAACTAGCGACTTGTTTTGTAAGCTGAAGTAGCGAGTTATGCATCTAAATATGCTAGCGACTAGTCTTTACTAGTTAGCGACTTGTGTTTGTAAGCAGGAAGGTAGCGACTTGAGTCTTTGACAAAGTTAAGGCGAAAGGAAGAAGGAGAATCGACCACAAGACCACAACCATAATATCACAATATACCATATACCAAGACATCAAGACCTCGGGTTCCCAAAACCCCATCATCGTCCTCGAAAATCTTATAACGATTTGAATGAAAAAACAAAATTAAAATAAAGACTCCATCTTAATCCAATCACAAACTAACCCTTCATCAATCCATACATCAAGACTCGATTCACATCATATATACATTGAACAAAAGATCTCAAATTGGTTCATTGGATTTAATCTTTACAAGTTACTTTTGGTCGAACCTTATTCATCATAGATCAATGTTGAAGACATAACCTCTGATTTATATCCGAAACTACAGAAAATAGTACATAACATGTATGTTATGACTTCATCCTTGGTTCGTTCATGACAAATATTAAAACTAAAAGGGATTTAAGACTCATTTAAACAAGAAGGGATCAATGAATAACCTACCATCAACATCATTGTGGGCGTCCTTTGTCCGGCCTTAAGCCAACCTTGTGGCATTAATGACAACCCAAGCCATCCCTGTGGCCTCTTCATGTGCCTCATACCATCCCTGTGGTGAGGTATTGATGAGTATCGAGATGGAGATTAGGACTAGATGTTCAGAGATGGAGGCGTCTGTTCTTGTAATTAGGGTTGTGAGTATGTTTGGAGAAGAGGCGGATATGTGTGAGATATTAGGGTGAGAACTTTTAGGGATTTGCTGCTTATGAGTGCATCTTATACTTCCCAATGTTTAGGGTTTATTGAAAATGGATCCTATACAATTGTTGTTATGGAACCGAGCTAAATTTCATGAATGGGCCGTATATTGGATGGGATGGGTTGGACAGTTGACTGAGTGATTATCTTTGGGCCACGAATGTTATTGGTTCAGGTATTGGATTGGTATGATTATTATTTTCACCAAATTCGGGACATGTAACTTTTGTGAAGAATGATATGGTTGTGTGATGTATGCATTTGTGTGAGAGAATTTTTGAATTACGTTTTCTTGAGTTGGACTGAGATATGAGTTACATGGACCGTGTGTTGTCGTGGATTTGGATCGAATTTCACGGGTATTAACAAACATAAATTGGACCGAATATTTGGCTAACATTGTTCTATTATAAGCGGCTTGTTAGAACGGGCTTAGATTCATATCTTTGAATGATTGGGTTGCGATTTGGTGCGATCTGATTACTCTAATTGTTATGAATTGTCAATGGGTAATATGTTGTGGGATGAGATCTAATGATGAGATATGGTGAAAAGGTTTGACGATGCGAATCGTGACTACAAGACTTGATAATGAGATTTGGTATGATGATGAGTGTTGTTGTGGTATGCGATTTGGTACTTTGGTGTATACACTTTCACGTAAAATATTTTAGACACGGCCTAAAGTGTTAAACAAGGTTGACTACGGGGTTGTGTGTACGGTATTTCTTATTTGGATTTGAAGTGAGGTTTTCGGGCGTGTTTACTTATTTCGTCTTCTTTCTTTCTACCCTTCCGAAGATGACTTGTTTGGGCCATTGAGTGTGATAAAGACTTGGCTATTTAGTTACGGTTGTGATTCTTTCTTGCTTTACCCACAACGTAGCTATCACTTCGGTGTCTCATGATTGAGGATATGTCAAGAGGTTTTGTACATTGGATACACCGTTTCTTCTTCACAAGGATTAGTACAAGTTTAAGTAACAAATCTGGGGAATTCTACTTCATGTTCAAGTTTGGAATATCGGGTTTACTTCTCCAAGTGGTCACTGCAACAGCCGTCAGAATATGTGGATGATGTGTTTTATCAATGTATTTATTGGATAGTTGATGATGTTGATAATGTTGGATAATGGACCGTTGATGAACCGCTGCATGTTCTCCTAAAACAGATATTCACTGAAACCAAAGTTGTCATAACACATTCAAGTTGACATTGTTTACGGTTTTGTCTTGATTTTGTAAAATCCCGCGAAAGAACCTATTTCTCGGTTTAAATCATAGACTTGTAAAATCCGTGACAATGGAAACATCACAGTAATAGTAAAGTGCATTTCGGATATATCTTACGGTTTATTCTTGGTTTTGTAAAATCCCGCGAAAGAAACTATTTCTCGGTTTAAACCATAGAGTTGTAAAATCCCGTAATGATGGAACCATCTTGAAGAAAAGAAAGTGTATTTCAAGATCTCTTTTGATGCTGGTGCTACGGTTTTTGTTTTGAATAAGGGATAAAGGGTGTACTTCATGAATTGGATGTGTGTTTGAATATTCGTCATGGCTGTTTGGTTATTACTTGGTTTTACGGGGTTATGTGCTTTTAACCATGATCGGGATGAAAACCATTATCATAGTTCACTAAGCGTCAAAGAAGGCTAGAATTAAGCTTTGAACGGAAGATGTGACAACAGGTTAATTCGCTATTATTTATTTGAGGTTGAAGTGAAATATCACATGCGAGTGTACTTAGTATCTGAAGGTATCGGGGATGGATGGATGAAGATTCTTCAAGATCCTTGCTCAAGCTTATTATTAAAAACAAAGACTTGGAAATCTAGTTGTTGTTGGGTGACTTTTACCTTTTCTTTTACCACTTGGGGAATTGGGCTCTTATCACCTCAAAATAACTATCACTTTAAGGAGTTACGTTGTAGTGCTCGATGTCACATTCAATTGTGGATTTTCAAGAGGTAATGTCGTCTTATACTTGATGGTTGGATGGTTGAAAAGTATAGATTACATAGAGAGTACTTAGAGATGCTAATGGAAATCGGCACCGCTCTTTGTTACATATGTGCAAGTTTAAGTCACGAGTTCGGGGTAGTTTACTTGTGGTCAAATTCATTATATCGGGTTTCTCCATCACCGTCACTACAAAGAGCCCTCTTGAATGATTATGGGGTTGATTACGTATTTTGCTAAGAGAGGCGAAAAGAGAGATTATGACGTATGAACACAGCAGTTCATGCCTCGTACTCTAAAGAAAAGAAAAGTGTGCGTCTCGATGCGCTTTATCTTATAAAGAAGAGAAATCTTCTTATGACGATACGCTCACATCGATTCGGGCCTCGTGACTCAAAGAAAAGAAATGTATGCGTTTGATCGCATTATCTTTCAAGAAGAGAAATCTTCTTATGACGTATGAACACATCGGTTCATGCCTCGTACTCTAAAGAAAAGAAATGTATGCGTTTTGATGCGATTATCTTATGAAGAAGAGAAATCTTCTTATGACGTATGAACACATCGATTCATGCCTCGTTCTCTAAAGAAAAGAAAAGTGTACTTGTCAGTGCGCTTTATCTTCCAAAGAAGAGAAATCTTCTCATTTATGACCATTCTCATCAACATGCTTCATGCTTTTTCCATGCGCTAATTCTTCAAGTGAACCGGGCTACCATTGATTGTTTTCTTATTCAACTTGCTCAACTATAATGACGATGGCGACGTCCTGTGCTAATTTTGCGGGGGAGAAGTGTGAATATAATACATTTGGATGATAATCACTTGTTTTTCCAAGAATGGCATCTCCGTATGCAATTCTTGAGGGGGGGGGGGAAGTGTGATAATACTGCATGGTTGATTTATATTTGAGAATAAATGGTCAAACGGCTCTAAACTCGTGTAAGAACCGAGCTTCTTCTTATCGGGTCATCTTTACATGGAGTTTCTTCTTAAGAGCCGTTGGTTGACATCTTCACTCAGATTGATGAGTTTATCGACAAAGTGCTTCCGGTTAATGCTTCACGTATACATCAACATGATGATTCCGAACAATCTCTCTGTTCTTGTTTGATGTGATTGGTAGTTTGGTGTTACCATCTTGTGTGTTCATTGCGGCACGATTGTCGATTTCCTTGATGAACATCTTTCTGTTCTTGTTTGATTGGGAGGATTTTAGTTAAGGGATTTGCAAGATGTAAGTTGATTGGGATGCTTTTGGTGATGTTCTTGTATTTGGTGAGTTGAAGATGTTAACTATCTATTCCCAATGGACAATCTTGAAGAAGGTCGAGTCTACGCCCATTCTACATTTTACGCTACATGATAGAAGACTAAAGGCGAGTTGCAATTTAACGATCTAAAGACTTCTTCTTAATCTGGGCATTTATCAAAGCAGTTGTCGGTTTAGGGAGAGCACTAATTGGGGAGAGTGATATGTCCGATTTAATCCCCAATTAGACTTGCTCACACCTGTACTTTAGCATGTTGATTCTCACAAAGACTTCAAGCGTTCTTCTCAACAGATTTCTAGTATTTGGGCTTATAATATGTTCTTGATTACGAAGTGTCCAAACCAAAGAAGGGGAAGGAGACTCGCATCTAAACACAAAGCGAGTAAACTTGATGAACTTAATTCTTCTAAGTGATTGAAGATATCCGGGAAGACAAATGTTATTACATGAGAGAAACTCAAGGTTTGACTCATGGCGAGTAAACTTGATGACCTAAATTCTTCTAAGTGATTGAATATATCCCGGAAAACAAATGTCATGACCGCAGAGAAACTCAAGGTTTTACTCATCAAGGCTTTTAGTGTTATTATTCCAATGACGTGGGGAAGTGATGTTAGAAAGTTTCGAAGATAAATGAGGTACACAAGTATGACATATTCAAGGGAGATAAATGTGTAGCATGAGGAGGTGTTATCGTTAGTCTCGTTGGGAATGTGTGTACTTTTGATTCTTGAGCTTCATACACATTCATCGAGGATGAAAGATGTGAACATGGGGAGGTGTTCTTCATTACCCTCATGATGTGTATTAGGGAGAGTTCTTGGATATTGGTGTACTTGATTCTTGAGCTTCATACACATTCATCGGGACGAAAGATGTGAACATAGGGAGGTGTTCTTCATTACCCTCATGATGTGTATTCGGAGAGTTCTTGAGCATTATACAAAGAGACCGACTGCATCAATTCAACTACTTGGGGAATTGTTCTCTTGACACCTTTTGGAATGGATTGCTTCAAACTTCAGTGGAAAAGGAATTTGAGAAGATTATTTAAGTGTGAGATGAAACGTTGTTGTTCTTCTATTGGATGATATAACCCCGAACGGAGAACCTCGATTATCGTTCTTAAATGGAGCAGCAGGATTTATGATAATGGTGTGCTTCTTTGTGCACCTGGCTAATGGAAGCTTGAAAGAAAGCTTTGAATCTGCTCAACATAAGGATTTTTGGTTTGGGGAGAAGCTGCCAAAGTCTCACTTTCAGATGGTTCAATTTCTTTCTTCTATGCAAGAGCCTAGGAAGCTTTGGTGGTGGAAGTTTAAGAGATGACAAATTCTATCTTCTACGACGTGCTGCTCGATATCCTTATCTCGGTACTCGTGTCATCATCCTCTTAAATCTATATCATCTATTCTATCTTTGTATATATATTTATCAGAAAAACAAAATACAAAAATATAAAACCAACAAAAACAAAATAGAAAAATATAAAATCTTCAAAAGCCCATAAAAATTAGAAAATTTGAAAAAGACAAAAAATATGTTTTCTCAAGACATGTCTTCTGGTATCGATAACATATGCGGTCTTAGAAATGTCATTCAATAATGGCACGGGACCATAGATGAAGTTCGAGCAGGAGGTGTAAATATTCTTTTCAAAACATGTCTCAAACTATGGCTTACGATTACTTGATGTAACAGCGCGCTTAAAATGGCTTGCGATTACTTCGGGCGCAACCTGTTAAACTATGGCTTGCTATTATTTGAGATAGCAACCCGTTTTTCAAAGAAGGAAAGTGCTACGCTTAAGCGATTTTCAAAATTTCGTGCACTTATCCTAAAACTAAACAAGGAAAGCATGTCGTCAAAAGATGCGATCCTACACAAATGTTTTTCTTTCTACTAATTCTTGTAAAAATATTTGTTGTTTCAAAATGGTGGTAAATGAGTTGCATTCAAATCAATCTGTTTCAGAGTTTTTGTAATAATTGAAAACTCAATCAATGACTTCAGCGCTTTTAAACTTTTAGAAAATAAGTCATTGATTGAGGGGAGAATGTTTTCAAATCTATATCATCTAACGAGCTTTCTTAATTATCCCACGTGCTTAATTAAAAATGATATTTGCACTTCGGAAGGACTAGGAATTTAGGATATGATTGTTAGGTTTAGATGATTAGAGTTTGATGAACACATAATTCCCATACCTTTTATGATCTGATTGATATGTTGAATTGACTTTTATTAGTCGATTGTTGTTTGGGTGATGTCGACCACCATATATTTGCTTGTGTTCACTAACGTATGCAGGTATTTTGGTATAAGAATGTTCCCGATCCGGATCCCACATATTATGATGATTGGATGCCGAAAGGAAAGGGTAACTATATCTTGGGTTGACAAATGAAGAAACGAAGCTTAATTGGACTTCAATGGAGAGTTGGCATAAATGCAACGTAAGAGGTGTCCTTGCATCGTGAGATGGTTTTCTTCTAAGTGATTGAAGAAACGGAGCTTAATTTGACCTCAGTTGGCATTATAATGCAACGTAAGAAGTCTCACTGCATTTGCAGACGGTTTTTCTTCCAACCCTCAGCAACAACAACAAAAGCTTCTCGACCACTAATGTATCTTTGTACAGGATACCATTTTTAAACAATTTTTGAAAAATTTGAATAAAATTGTTTTGAAAATGGAAAATATTGTTTTTGAAAATTAATTGGACTAAATTTTGAAAATCACCGGACTTCATTTTATCAAAACTTAAGTCACTCAATCATCGACTATGGTCATCGATTGAGGGGGAGGGTGATTTAAAATAAATTATTTTCATACAATATTTCTTCATAAAAGTCCGGATTGTACAATATAAGTGGTGATCTAAAGATTTAATGTTATGTCATGGTATGATTTTCTTTAAGACTCAAAGATCTTTCAAAATGAATTTTTTCTGTTCTTGTTTGATTGTGAAATTGTTTTATTTTACTTAAGGATCTCTTAAAACTATCATACGACACTAACAATCTTTAATGTCTAAAATTGATCATGTCACTCATTTTCAAAATTAAATCAAGCCACGTCTTTCCCCAAATTTTTCTAAATGATTTAAATCAGATGAGATCACAAATCTCAAATGGTTTGATATTTTTGCTCGGGGGAGAGATCGTGATTTAAATCTCAAATCTGTTTTAATGGAATTGGTTTTAGTTCTTCAAAGGCACTCCTGCCTCCATGTGCCAAACGATTTGAAATACACAATGCACATGTTGAGGAGGAGGATTTATCCAAGAACAAGATGAGTTTTTAAATCAGGCACATATTCTCCCATGTTTTCTAAACCTTATTAAATCTCTTGGGATCCAAAATCTCAAAGGGTTTGATATTTTGATCGGGGAGAATTTTTATTTAATAATGAAATTTGATAAAAGATGTAAGTTTTGATTCAAAGTGCAAGTTCTCTCTAATATGTGCCAAACTCTTCGTATGTCGATGCACATATTGAGGGAGAGCGAATGGTTTATATTGGCAATCGTGAAAAGTACTTCAAAGAACTCTTTCCTCTATGTGATAAAATAATTTCAAATATCCTATGCACATATTGAGGGGAGAATTTACCAAAGAAAATCAAATGGCTTTTCCATGGAAATTGTGATCAAGAATTTATTTCAAAAGAACTCTTGACTCCATGTGCTAAACAATTTCAAGATCATATGCACATGTTGAGGGGAGGTTTTCTAATTGATCAAAACTATTAAGGTACAAAATGCTTTGATCTCGTATCACAAGTACCTTGATTGTTTTCCAAATGATTTTTCAATTGGTTTTAAGGAAGAAAAGAACAATACCAAAAGACCGACCAATTTACTTTATGCATGGTGTTATAAGGATGGTTAGGTTAGGTATTCGTTCCACGATCCGCTTGAGCGGAGGGATCTACCGAGGACAATCCACTAGATAGTGTAGAAGTCCTTAGGTATGATGAAAAAAGGAGAAAAATGAGAAATGGGAAGAGTGCGGATGAGGCAGAGCTAGTCTTGGAATAAACCCAACAAGGTTCTAGTCATGAAGTCTCGGTAAGCACTAAAGGGGTTGAAGAATGAAAAGAAATGAATGTGAAAGGGTGAAAAGAAATAGCCATCCAATAATTTAACCTTAGGGCATGAAGGGTTCAATACATATACTCTTGGTGTTTACTAAGGTAACACGGTATTGAAGACAAGGCGTCATGGACCCGTGGACGACCGCACTACAACTTCCCAAACTACTCAAGTTCCTCTTAAAAGGGCTTGTTTCACTCTCACGGGAACCGGCATAATCTATCGACTTTCTCTTAGAGATGGTTGATATTGAAGAAGGAGACCTCTCCCTAGTCTCCGGCATAGGAAACCAAATGTGCACAATTGAGTCTAGAGCCAAGAGATCATCCACAATATCTCATTAGGACACTAAATTCTTGAAGACTTGTTGTTTCACACAATGTGGAAAGTAAGAATATATTAAGAGTCCCACGCATTATCCTTGTGGTATTGCGGAACATCCGAGTGGTATGTAAAAGTATTCACGATGAAGATGGAAATCCTTCAGAGCCAACATCAAACAAGCTCTTGGTGGGTGACATGTGAGATCTTCTCGAAGATTAAGCTTGTGACAAGCGGATAGAAACGATGGGAGATTCAATCTTGAATCAACCTTGGTCCGAGATTGGAATTGACGAATACTTTTGGAAAAACCGTTCGATGTGCAAACCTTCTTTTCTCTAGCACGTCGAATGTGTATTCATGTTTTCAAACACAAAAGTATCTCGATTGAAAAAATACTTTTGGAAAAACCGTTCGATGTGCGAATCTCTTCTTTACTAGCACATCGAATGTGTATTCATTCTCTAATACAAAAGTATTTTGATTGAAAATTGATCTTTCTCATAAAACCTTTGTCGTATTGCAAAACTCTTTCTTCAAGCAATACACGATTGTTTTTCAAATCATTTTCATCAATCGGTGAATCTCAATTCTTTGGTTCACTCACTCCGTGTTGTCTTCTTTGAGGCGTTCGGTTTGAGAACGACTAGAACATTCGAAACCCCATCAAGGAGATTCTTAGGAATCCTACCGATCACAGCGGTACTTGTAATCGATCAACGGGAACCGTGGGTCGTGTACCTCAATTCAACGAAAGTGATCAAAGACACTTTCGTGTGTTTTATTGCTAACTGTTGTTTGTAGGTACATTTGGACGGTTGCGGTGATCGAATTGAGGTGTCAATCCAAAGCCGCATGCTCACATCATCCACACTTAATTTGAAGAAATCATGGTGGTGCATATCTACATAACACGGTTACGATATTTCTATCCTATGCTCTTCGCTACTGCCGCAAATATCATGAACCAAATAAAGCTTCCGCTACTACGATGGAAAGATGTCATGATTCAAAAGTGTGAGCATGTCGGTCCGAAAGTCACAACTTCACATGATGGCAACACAATAAAGGGTGATCCAGAGATTTACTGTGGCTGATGATCTCAATGAAAGCTCGAAGATCATCAAAGATGTGGATCAGTTAAAGGCCTCCACTTAAAGTACAAATCAATACGGACTTTGAAGAATCGCTACTAAAGCACAAAGATGCAGATGTTGAAGAATTCAAGTCTAAGAGCTCAAGACTGAAGATTAAATAGAATGCTAGGATTTAAAATGTAAAACATGGGGTGACCTCCCTTAGGGGGAGATTGTTAGGAATTGGAAATTCCATTGTGAAGAGTCGGTCACCCCAAATATTATCTAGCATAAGTTAGCTCGTAGACTTGTCGTTAGTTACGTTATCTAGTAGTTAATTAGTTAGTTTGTAGCGTAGTTTAGCGTCGTGCAACACCGTGGAGGAAGGGCGGGTCTTTACCAGCTGTATGCATGATCCACAGGCCGATAGGAGGTCGTGTTTTGTGTAACTATAAATACCCCTTCCATCCATGGAAGGGTGGTGCTTCAATCTAATATTTCATAATTTTTGCTACAAGTCTCTACCAAGAAAACACCCATCTCTACTTCTCTCTAAAATGGCTATCATGTGTTTCCATCATCCAAGACCACCCGAATCATCCAACACAATAAATATATCGATCCTACAACACATCTTGAGCAACACAACTCGAAATCAAGTTCTCATTTAAGATATGCAAGTTCTTCCTTTCAACTTCATTATATTTGAGTTCCTGTTCATAATCATTGACCTCAACTATCATTGCATCAAATTCCTTTTCCATTTCTTTAATATACGAGTTTATTCCTTCTTGAAGACTCTCAAATTGACCTTTTAATTGTTTAAAGAAAGGCATAACCTCGGTTAAATAACATTCTTTAGTTTGCTCAAAACCCATTTCCCTTTGATAATCCCAAGAGGTGTGATCCTTTTCTTACGTTTTCTCAAAATCAACAAATAGTTGATAAACAACATCTGGTGATTAAGGTCTTGCTATTAGTGGAAATAGTTCTAGGAACTAAATGCATTGGTGTATTTGGAGGATACACAATAGTCGCAGCACTTTCCTAAAGGGAGGGTTTGTTTGAACAAGTTCACTTGCCTTTTGCTTATCCATATCTTTCTTCCAAAAATTTGTTACGGGGTTAATTGGGTTTGAGGCTTAAACACATTCTCGGGGAGATCCAATTTTCTTTTGTGTAATCATGGGGTTTGAGCGTAATGTTTTGCTTTTTACACTCGGGATCTTTTAGCTTCTTATCCATTTTCTCCTATTGACTTCTTCAAATTGCATATCTTCCTCGGTGCACTTAGCGTGACTAGGTTTCGCCCAGGCTTAAGGATTTCATTACCATCATATATTACCTTCCGAGCCTCTCAGCTAGTTTACCATACTTAGGATTGGGTTTCTCAACTAGGGAATACTATGCTTATCGCTTAAGACTCTATGCTTAGTGATCATGTGAGCGATCTTAATGGTATTCCCCTTGTACGTACAACTTATTTTCATACTTGTTTTCAAAGTTTTTAGATTGGAGAAATCATTCAAAAGTTTTGATTCCTTAGCATTAAATTCTTGTTTAAGCACTTTAACATTATCTTGAAGTTCTTGCTTTTGCTTAATGTTTTAGAAAGCTTTTATTGTAAGGAATTTAACTCTTGTTTTAACAATTCTTCTCTAAAATTACTTTTTCTAATGATTATACGCATTTGGTCATCCATTTCCTGCTCACCGCTAGTTAACTCAAACTTAGCACGTTGTTCATAAATAGCAACTTGTTCTTTATAGGTGTTCGATTCGAGATATGAGAATCATTAGGGGCACATGCGGTGTATTCATCAAAACATAGTCATCATTGATCGCAGAGGATACATCACTTGGTACAATCTCATTTTCACTTTGTGTCACATATTGATCATATGAGACAATATTACTATTACCCTCATTATCAATATCGATTCATAAGTTTCAATTGATTGTGCCGTTATGTATCTTTGCCCATCAACTTCATCGTATAGTTTTAATACCTACGAAATGATTGATTCTTTGGATGGATGATGAGTGTGTAAATACTCATCATTTTAGTCAATCTGAGCGCAAAACGTTTAAAATGCTCGAAATGCATCAAAATCTCGAAAATATCTCAAATGGCATTTTATATGTTTCGGATGCAAAATGTTTAAAATCGATGAAAAATGAGCAAAGTTTGCATAATTGGCGATTCAGTCCCCAAGTTTCAAAAATTGTCAAAAATAGTCCCCGAGCCTTAATTTCAAAGTAAAATCACCAAAGGTCCTTTTAATATCATAACTTGTCAAAATTAGTCCTTTGGTGAAAAATATAAAAGTTTGAGAAAATTACAAGTTTGGTCTTCCAACTTTGAAATTTGGCAAAATGGTCCTGGAAAATCGAAAATGGCAACTTTGGTCCTTGTAATATTAACACTTGTCAATTTCAGTCCTTGGAGCAACTTTGAGATATTGGCGCCTAGGTCCCTACAGTTTGAAATTACAAATGAAGTCCCTTGATTATTTAGACCCTTCACACCTTTTGGACTTGTCAATTGCAAATGACCCCCGCCTTAAAGCCTTTTGGACCCCACTTTTGACCTCCCTTATTATTATAAGCTCGGTCAAACAATTTGACTTTTCCTCTCCTTCACGGGCATCCCTCCATCATCACCATTGCTCGCAACCCTGCTAACACTCCACCTCCTTCATCATTCCTACCCCCTCCAAACACATAACTCCAAGAGTGCATTAAATGCCTTCTACCAATCCCACTCAACCTCCAGCTGTTAAACCAAATTTGGCGCCAAAACCCTTTAAACGGCCAAGATCAAATTTACCAATCCAAGGGCCTCAATTGTTAGTGGGATTTGAAGAGAGAGGTGAGAGAAAGAGTTTGGGTGTATAAAAGAAGAGGAAGACAGAGAAGCAAGTAGTACTTAGTTTATTTTTTAGCAATGTATGTCGTTTTTAATTATTAAGTCTTAAAATAGATTAACAGTTGTTATTTCAAGTTTCTTTGTAACAAATTACTGTGTTGAAGTGTATTGCAACTAGTTTAAAGCATCAATTCAAGTTTGATTTCATTTTCAAAATTTTATGTTAGCTGTTGAAAATTGCAATTTCAAACTCGATTCTCAAGCTTCAACGACTTATTTCCAAGCCACAACAAGTTTATCCGAGCTTATAATAGCTTTTATAAGCTTGTGTTTAAGTATCAAGCTCTTTTGAATATTGGTCAATGAAAGTCAACAATGGGCAAATCTGAGGAAGGAATGGAATGGGTTGGTGCAGACATGTTCTTGGGATTGGATTAGAAGCAATGGGTAGGTTTAGATTAGGTAGTGTTCTGGTTTCAATGGTGGCAAGCCACAGTGGCTAGGGACTGTATGTAAGTTCAAGCTCATTTTTTAGCATAATTTGTTTTTGTAGCTATAGCTAGTTCTAATCTGTTCATTAAGTAGTGTTTATGTTATTTAGACTTAGTGTGATCATTAAAACAAGCAGGTTCATTGTCTAAATCAGTTTTGTGTAGAAATCAGTTAATAAAGAGGTGTTTGGTTTATAGCATAATCTGTACTAAAGGCTTGTTCAGTGTATACTTATTGTTGGTTTATGTTTATTTGACTCCAATTAACTCATATCAGTCTTAGTTTTTTGCCTGCTAGCTCAAAAAGTCAAACATTAACAAAATTTGTCTCAATGTCTCAACTGTTGTGATTTTGGAATTGCAACTTCTTGATTTGTGTTTAGAAGTCAACAACATAGCTTGCATTAGTGTTATCATATCATATTACTTCAACATCAGTCATAAAATTGGAATCAAACTTCATGAAAGTCAAACTTTTCCAATCGTCATAAAAGTCAAATTGTCAAAAAACTGCTTTTGGGCTCATCTAGGAGGAATTTTCATGAGTTCAATTCGAGCTACATCAAGTGAAATTTGTTGCTTTATAAACTTCAACCGGTTTCCATTCTTATTAGCATTTTGTAGAATTTTATAAATTTTTAAAAGCTCCAAACTAGCTTATCTTTTGGGTCTAGTTGCCTGCTCCGTGGCTCATTATAAACCGAGTTTTCTCGATTTTGTGCAAGGTTGCACAGGCTCATAAGAGCTGGTCATAGTCGATTTTTGGTTTGATAGGTCTCACCCATGTGCGCTTTAGGTTCCAATTGGTGTTTTTCATTTTGAGCTTATTTTAAAGCTTGTGCTTGTGTCCAAAGTTGGTACCCAAAGCTGTTGTTGAATTTGAAACTCAAATAATCCAATCTGTTAATCTTGCATTCCAGTGTTTAAAGCTTGTTGTTTTTGTTGCATTTCAGTAATTATAGCATATTAGGACTTCGTAATAAGTTGGTGGCTTGTTGTTTTCATTTGGCTTATTCAAGTGCTTATTTATAAGCACTTGCAATATGATTGCTATTTACACATAACCACTTGTTTTCCAATTTTCCTAGCTTCCTAATATTATTTTAGACTTTTCCTGAAATTTTCAGATTTTTCTTAGCTTGTTTGCTATTTTTCTTAATTTAAATTAGTTTTTAAGCATTTTTAAATAGCGTTTAATACTAAAAATTAAGAAAAGGTTCAAAAAAATAATTTTTCATTTTTCTTAAGTTAAGATATATATAAAAAGGCAAAAAAATATTTTTCTAGATTTTTCTTAATTAAATTTGTTTTTAAGTAATTTAATTAGTTTTAAATAGTTTAAAATTCCTAGAAAATAGAAAAATAACGTAAAAATACAAAAATAGTTTTGAAAATTCTCTTTTGATATTTTAGATTTTCTAAATCTTAATTTTATTTTTCTAGCTTTATTTCACATTTTCTTGTATTTTAGGTAATTATTAAATAGTTAAAATTAGTTTTTAATTAATAATAATTAATTTAATAGTTATAAAAATAATTTTCTTTTTCTTAATATTTTCTTTTATCATTAGGATTGTAAAAATATCATTTTCATATTTTTAGGATTAATATTGTGTAAGTTTCATATTTTTATTTGTACGTCGCGTAGTTTTTAATTTCAGTTTTATAAAAACATAAAAACAAAAACATCATTTTAAAAATAGTGATAGCGTTTATTTAATAGTTTTTATCTTTTTTATTTCCTTTAATTTGCATTTAAGCCGTTGTTATTTGTTGGCTTTTACGTAGTTATAATCACTATCATAATCCCTTTCTGCTCAAATTCTCGATCACTTTCGTTTGATAATCCATTGCATAGCTCATTTGGGACATAACGACCGGGAAACACTATACTCCTCAGATCTTCATTGCATTCGTGCTTAGGCGGTTTAAGCTTATTACGATCGGCCATTCACAAGTGGTAGGCATTGAGTGATTTAGCTTGTTGTTTGCACGCATCAAATATTTGGCGCCACGCCGGAGTCAGTCTTGATTATCTTCCGCTTAGCAGATTAGTGATTTGGATATTCACTCCTTGTTTATACCATATGTATATGTTTATATTTTCTTTATCAAAAATCCAAAAGATTTTCATCTTTGTTTTTACAAAATGTTTTCAAAAATACCAAAATATTCATCTTTACCCTCTTACCCTTTTTGATTCTTTATCCCTTTACCCTCTATCCATTTGATTCTAACTCTTCTATTCTCATGGAATCTCTCGAGATCTAACTCAGGACGAAGTTGAAAAACTTCGGACTTTTACACAAATGTCAAGAATTGTGTTGTTCGTGATGATCCATTAATTCTCAAGGAAATGGAACGAGACACCGGGGTGAAAAAGGACCGGTACTTCCTTTTGATAATGGGAGTGCTAATACGTCCAACCTACGGTTATCCAAAGCTCTAAACCCTCAATTGCTCCTCACCGCCTAGAATTGATTCTAAACTTTCACGATTTACTAAAAGCAAGCATGCGAATTTAGACCGTGACTAGCAAGAATGACTTGCTTAATCTTCACGCTTCTCAAGAACCGAACCGAGACCATAACGGAAGTGGTGGAAATTGCTAGCTCTCGAGCACACCACTTGTCCCACCTCCCATTTTTCAAAATGTTCTTGAGTCTTGATAGTCATTCGGATTACCATGTTGGTTTTGTTGATTCTTTGAATAAACCGATTCTCTTCATAACTCTCAAATGCAATCGTTTATTCCTTGTGTCGGTTGTGGTGAGCCTCTCTTTGGTTCACCACATCGTTGGTGTGCGTGTGTACAATGTGGTAATGATATTCATAACGGAGTTGTTTGTTTTGTGGTTCGAGGAATTCATTTGATTATGATCCTAGTCCGAACTCATTTAACGACCCTCAAACTTTTCCAATTACCCACCACAAACCGACTTATCTTCATTTAATCAACATACTGCTGTGAATTTTGTGGAGGTCCTCACCTAGGATTTGAGTGTCAATCCGAAACACGTTTGTCTATGAACAATTTTCCAATGATGCTCGAACTTTGGTTATAACCAAAATCCATATGATTCACCGTCCAGACTCAGCAGTTTTTGTTGTGAGTCTTGTGGAGGTCCCCATTTCACTCGATTGTCAAATAGGGAACCCAATTCCTTGTAACAATCATGACTCTCGCATGTTTGAAAATTTCCAACCTCCACAAGACCATACGGTTCAAACTCCACCGAGCCGTTGTCTCAAGAAATTTCCCATGATTTTGAAACCGCAATGAAAACACTTGATGATATGATTAGTAACTTTAAGAATCAAGTGAGTGGTGAAAAGACCATGGGAGAATTGCTAGTCAAGAGCGAGAGGCCCGCCAATCTAGGGAAGAATTATTAGTCCTAGAGCAAGCGACCTAAGACGTTCCCAATTTCTTAAGGCACTCTGTATGACGATGACGAGGAGAGTTTTTATCCTTTTAAAGATAATATTTCTCAACTCCCTCGATCGGTTGATATCCCAAAGATTGAGATTCATTCTCAAACAATCGCTATCACACCAAGCTCCCACTCACTCTCGAACATGGGGACGAGCATCTTGACCTTGTTCTCGAAAAGGAATCGGACGAATTCATAAAGTCTAGTGTTGAGAACCTTGTCCTAATCCCGAGAGAGTCACAGGAACTCCCGATCATATATGTGATTCTCTTTCCCTCTTGAGTGTTCAAATGATAATTTGGAAACTTTTTCCGATTTTAGCGACGATTGTGCTTCCTTTGGAAACATCGAGTATGTTGAGGCATCACTCCCAGCTTCGACCCTCTTCTTGAGGAGTTCTCCGGTGAACTCACTCACATCAATCCACTCTTTGATTTGAAGTCGATCCGGGAGACCGAAAGTCTCATTGATAATGATCGCTCACTCACTCTTATCCCCAGGTCAATAGAGAATGTTGATCACTTTGTTCTGAAACATTCAAAGCTACTTTCACCGATCCTCTATTTGAATTGGCTGAATTCACTTCAATTCTGAGAATCCACTCTATGATACTCAAACCGAGGATAGTCATGAGCCCACAATGGAACAAGAGTTCACAATTTCACTTCATGTGAATGATTCTCTTCATGAAGAGTTCTCGATGAACACTCTCATGACATATCTCCTCCGAACATGATCATTTCTATTTTGATCTTGAGGATGATATTAGCTCGGAGGAAGGTTTACTCTATCATACACGAGTTTGCTTATTAATGATAATACCTCACCCTTCCTCCCGACATTCTACATTTGAGGATGAAGAATGGATCCTGATTGTTATCGTAATCTTTCTTCCTTTCCTCAAATATCTTGTGATTACTCTCCATCTTCACTCCTTTGGAATGAAGACACTATCTTTGACCCCGCATTCTCATTTATCATTTGTGAGCGGTTCTATGTATATCTCATCGGTGTGGAATTTTCACGTGCTTCAAATGTTTGTCCAAACATCTTGAATGAAAGTCCGATGGAGATTGTCTCTTCCACTTACTTCCCATGAACAAATGAATTGGGGTCGAGTCAAGCTAGCGACTCGGTGATCAAAAACAAGAGCTTAACATGGGTTTTCACCCGTGTACCACCCTAGTGTGGGGAGTTGCCCACATGTTATATATATATAAGTTCAATAAAAAAAAAAAAAAATCATTCTAAATAATGGCCGTAGTATTTCCTTTTACATTCTCCGTTTCGCATAACCGCGGTACTTTGAATATTGAGGGCAATATTCATTTCTAAGTGTGGGGGATTCTCACGAATTTTATCATGTAATTATACCACCCAATTCCCTTTTGGCCAAAATTTTTTTGGAGTAAGTGTTCTACACTTACTCAATTGGTTATCATCCGCCTTGTCTAATAAACAAAAGGATTGGCTAATCCAGAGCAAACGGCTCTTGGTAAAGATATCTCAAATCCGTTGACGGCTTGCAATTTGCCCAAAATTGTATGGTATTCACTCACCATATCCTAAAAAGTGAAGAGTTGGCTAGCCGCAAGTTTATGGCTTGTGGTAAAGGCGTGGAAAAACCATAATTGGTAATCACTCACCAAAGATAATATTGATAATTTATCTAAGAGTTGGCTAGTCCGAGCAAACGGCTTCGGTAAAGACAAAATCAAATCCGTTGAAAGTCGGTGATTTGCTCAAAATCACATGGTTATCGGTGTACCATGGTTCTTACTTGAACCGAAACATTTGGCTACTCCGTAAGTAATGGTTTTGGTAAAGAGATTCAAATCCATTAAGTTTTTTCAAAAGATTGCTAGGGACTAGCAATAGTTTAGTGTGGGGATGATGAGTGTGTAAATACTCATCATTTTTAGTCAATCTGAGCGCAAAACGCTTAAAAATACTCGAATGCATCAAAATATCGAAAATATCTCAAAATGGCATTTTATATGTTTCGATGCAAAATGTTTAAAATCGATGAAAAATGAGCAAAGTTTGCATAATTGGCGGTTTCGTCCCCAAGTTTCAAAAATTGTCAAAAATAGTCCCCGAGCCTTAATTTCAAGGTAAAATCACCAAAGGTCCTTTTAATATCATAACTTGTCAAAATTAGTCCTTTGGTGAAAAATATAAAAGTTTGAGAAAATTACAAGTTTGGTCTTCCAACTTTGAAATTTGGCAAAATGGTCCTGGAAAATCGAAAATGGCAACTTTGGTCCTTGTAATATTAACACTTGTCAATTTCAGTCCTTGGAGCAACTTTGAGATATTGCACCTAGGTCCCTCGAGTTTGTAAATTACAAATGAAGTCCTTGATTATTTAGACCCTTCACACCTTTTGGACTTGTCAATTGCAAATGACCCCCGCCTTAAAGCCTTTGGACCCCACTTTGACCTCCCTTATTATTATAAGCTCACCAAACAATTTGACTGCTTCCCTCTCCTTCACGGGCATCCCCTCCATCATCACCATTGCCTGCAACCCCTGCTAACACTCCACCTCCTTCATCATTCCTACCCCCCCTCCAAACACATAACTCCAAGAGTGCATTAAATGCCTTCTACCAATCCCACTCAACCTCCAGTTGTTAAACCAAATTTGGCGCCAAAACCCTTTAAACGGCCAAGATCAAATTTACCAATCCAAGGGCCTCAATTGTTAGTGGGATTTGAAGAGAGAGGTGAGAGAAAGAGTTTGGGTGTATAAAAGAAGAGGAAGACAGAGAAGCAAGTAGTACTTAGTTTATTTTTTAGCAATGTATGTCGTTTTTAATTATTAAGTCTTAAAATAGATTAACAGCTTGTTATTTCAAGTTTCTTTGTAACAAATTACGTGTTGAAGTGTATTGCAACTAGTTTAAAGCATCAATTCAAGTTTGATTTCATTTTCAAAATTTTATGTTAGCTGTTGAAAATTGCAATTTCAAACTCGATTCTCAAGCTTCAAACGACTTATTTCAAGTCACAACAAGTTTATCTCGAGCTTATAATAGCTTTTATAAGCTTGTGTTTAAGTATCAAGCTCTTTTGAATATTGGTCAATGAAAGTCAACAATGGGCAACTCGAGGAAGGAATGGAATGGGTTGGTGCAGACATGTTCTTGGGATTGGATTAGAAGCAATGGGTAGGTTTAGATTAGGTAGTGTTCGGTTTCAATGGTGGCAAGCCACGGTGGCTAGGGGACCGTATGTAAGTTCAAGCTCATTTTTAGCATAATTTGTTTTTGTAGCTATAGCTAGTTCTAATCGCTCATTAAGTAGTGTTTATGTTATTTAGACTTAGTGTGATCATTAAAACAAGGTGTTCATTGTCTCAAATCGGTTTGTGTAGAAATAAGTTAATAAAGGGTGTTTGGTTTATAGCATAATCTGTACTAAAGGCTTGTTCGATGTATACTTATTGTTGGTTTATGTTTGTTTTACTCCAATTAACTCATATCGGTCTTAGTTTTTTGCCCGCTAGCTCAAAAGTCAAACATTAACAAAATCATCTCAATGTCTCAACTGTTGTGATTTTGGAATTGCAACTTCTTGATTTGTGTTTAGAAGTCAACAACATAGCTTGCATTAGTGTTATCATATCATATTACTTCAACATCGGTCATAAAATTGGAATCAAACTTCATGAAAGTCAAACTTTTCCAATCATCATAAAAGTCAAATTGTCAAAAATCTGTTTTGGGCTCATCTAGGAGGAATTTTCATGAGTTCAATTCGAGCTACATCAAGTGAAATTTGTTGCTTTATAAACTTCAACTGGTTTCCATTCTTATTAGCATTTTGTAGAATTTTATAAATTTTTAAAAGCTCCAAACTAGCTTATCTTTTGGGTCCTAGTTGCCTGCTCCGTGGCTCATTATAAATCGAGTTTTCTCGATTTTGTGCAAGGTTGCATGTGGCTCATAAGAGCTGGTCATAGTCTCGATTTTTGGTTTGATATGTCTCACCCAGTGTCTCGCTTTAGGTTCCAATTGGTGTTTTTCATTTTGAGCTTATTTTAAAGCTTGTGCTTGTGTCCAAAGTTGGTACCCAAAACTGTTGTTGAATTTGAAACTCAAATAATCCAAATCTGTTAATCTTGCATTCCAGTGTTTAAAGCTTGTTGTTTTTGTTGCATTTCAGTACTTATAGCATATTAGGACTTCTGTAATAAGTTGGTGGCTTGTTGTTTTCATTTGGCTTATTCAAGTGCTTATTTATAAGCACTTGCAATAGCAGTTGCTATTTCTTACACATAACCACTTGTTTTTCCAATTTTCCTAGCTTCCTAATATTATTTTAGACTTTTCCTGAAATTGTCAGATTTTTCTTAGCTTGTTTGCTATTTTTCTTAATTTAAATTAGTTTTTAAGCATTTTTAAATAGCATTTAATACTAAAAATTAAGAAAAGGTTCAAAAAAATAATTTTTCATTTTTCTTAAGTTAAGATAAATATAAAAAGGCAAAAAAATATTTTTCTAGATTTTTCTTAATTAAATTTGTATTTTTAAGTAATTTAATTAGTTTTAAATAGTTTAAAATTCCTAGAAAATAGAAAAATAACCAGAAAAATACAAAAATAGTTTTGAAAATTCTCTTTTGATATTTTAGATTTTTCTAAATCTTAATTTTATTTTTCTAGCTTTATTTCACATTTTCTTGTATTTTAGGTAATTATTAAATAGTTAAAATTAGTTTTTAATTAATAATAATTAATTTAATAGTTATAAAATAATTTTCTTTTTCTTAATATTTTCTTTTATCATTAGGATTGTAAAATATCATTTTCATATTTTTAGGATTAATATTGTGTAAGTTTCACATTTTTATTCAGACGTCGCGTAGTTTTTAATTTCGTTTATAAAACATAAAACAAAAACATCATTTTAAAAATAGTGATAGCGTTTATTTAATAGTTTTATCTTTTTATTTCCTTTAATTTGCATTTAAGCCGTTGTTATTTGTTGGCTTTTTACGTAGTTATAATCACTATCATAATCCCTTTTCGCTCAAATTTCTCGATCACTTTACGCTTGATAATCCATTGCATAGCTCATTGGGACATAACGACCGTGGAAACACTATAATCCTCAGATCTTCATTGCATTCATGCTTAGGCGCTTTAAGCTTATTACTACGCCATTCACAAGTGGCGGCTTGAGTGATTTAGCTTGACTGTTTGACACGGATCAATGGACCCGACTGTTGTGTTGATGAGACCTTTGGAGAGACCATAGGTGAGATGCTAATGATAAGGTTTTAAAAGGTACCATTTTGAGGGTCGTTTAAGTCCTTATTTGATCACTTTGTATCCGTTATTGCTTAATATCGTTCTTTTCACTTTTAGGTCTCGTGAAGGCAAAATCTTTGGAATGGCACTTATTTGGACGAAAAAGGCGAATATATGAAGAAAATGGCCAAAGTCGAAATCGAGACACTCACGATCGCTGAATGTAGAAGGCGATCCGGGTGCTATGTGCGACGCCGGTCGGAGAATTATGTGACGGTCGAACTCAAAACTCGTGTTTTCAAGAGGCGGCGTCTAGTTGTGAAAGAGTAGGCCGTCGCTACTCGCACGGCCTAGATGCGATCGCACGACGCCGGGCGAAGAGGACGGCGTCACGGACATAAGGTGACGCCGTCGCAAGGTTAACGTGGCCAAGACGAAACCCAATGGCGGCGACACGACGCGCCACTAAACATAAGTGGCATCGCCGCAATTGTAATCTTATATATAGAATCCGAATTTTCGGTCTTTATGTGGAGAGTCTTTGGAGTAAAACCTAAAACCGAACCTAAGGTGTCTTGTACAAGTATTTTAGGTTTTTAACCCTATCTTACACCAAGATAAGTCTTTGCTTCATTAATTTAATTATGTCTTTGATTATTTGTGTGTATGCTTGCATGTTCTCCATGTCCCGCTAATTTATTTGTGTGTTTGCTTAGGAAGTATGAAACTTAATTATTGAATATTGATTGGTTGTTTCTTATCTTAGTTGATTAATGATCGAGTAATGCGATAGGTCATTCGTTGTGTACTTAATGCTTGATTCATCTTTGTGAACCTTAGTATGATTACCGAGTGATTGTAGGCTAAAACATCCAAGAGTGCCTTAGAGTAGAGTCTATAATCTCTAAGTGGATTTGTAGACAAGACCCTTTGGTAAGTTCAAAGAGTTAGGGAGAAAGCATACCCTACAACTTTAGAAACACAACGCAACTAGGAATAAGACGTGACACTCAACCATCGATAGGAGATAATTAAGGAGTAATACAAACTAAGTAAACACATCTTTAAACTATCATACGAGCACACATTAATTAGACATAGACTCCCACAACCTTAGATTAGATAATTAGATAATAGTAGAGTAATCGGTAGAAATACCAACCCCCAAATCCAATACCCGAGATTCGTACCTTTCCATTTTCATAAAATATAAAAAGATAAAAATAATCTTCCTCAACCTTAACCTTAGCGTAGTAACTCCTACTAGCATTCCTATTCCCTAGAGAACGATATCAATACCGTGGCTTACCCTAATTACTACACTACAACGATTAGGTTCCTTTGCCTGGGTGTTATAAAACTTGCTCAAGAAAAGGAAGTTTCCTTGACCCCGAACGCCGCGTGTAGCGTTATCACTAGCCATGAAGATTGTGCGGGTAGTAGGTTCATCATCGACATCGTAGTCAAATGCATCGCGATCGCAACTTGAAAGGCATTTTGATGATTGTGACCTATTTCGAATTGGTCGCTCATCCACATCAAACAACATATGTCTTAGCATTCCTTTCGCAAGAAACAATGACTCCTCTTTATCCAAAGCTGCTCCATTATCCTGAGCTTGCACAAGCAACATCTTGTCTCTAAAGTATTATGCATTTTGTGGACGTTTTGGAGATGTACAGTTCCTTGCAATATGTCCCTCTCCACCACAGTTGTAGCATTTGATTGGCTTTGCTTGCCCTTGATTGGCATTCCTTCCACGATTCTGATTAGCCACATATCCTCCACCTACTCCACCTCTTCCTTGTTCATACTGTCTTCTTTGAACTGGTTGCACCATAACCTTTCCATCTCGACAATAGCATGATTGTGTAGATTGGATGCGATCCGATTTCATTGTTAGTGTGAAGACCGTTAGTATCCGGAGTGAGGTCAAGTTTTGTTTAACCATAAGAGCCGATTGATTGATGAAGTGTTCCATTCTTGCATTAGCATCGGGTTGCTTGAAACTTGGATCGGGAATGAGTTTGTGATTTCCATTACCGAGAGGTATGACTTGAGAAGATTTGGTGGTAATTCCAACATTGGTGTAAAGGTTGTTGAATCATTTGACGAGCTTGTTTCTTCCTGTTTAGATTTGAACTGCTCAAGAATCATTCGTTCAAACATAGCATGTCTCTCATTACAAGCGAGGAAGGCATCTGATTGCTCGTAGTTGGTGTTCTTTAATCCTTTGGTTAGCTTCACAGAGGTGACAAATTTGTGCCATTCGGGATTCATGTTGTTCACAAACTTTGAGTTCAAATTGAATATTTGGCATGGTCATTTTGATGTTCCTCATGTCATTTACAAGCTTGTGGAATCTCACGTAATATTCATAGACACTCTCTTACGGTTTCATCTTAAAATGCTCAAATTCATCATACAGGTTGTGATTCTCTGTCTTCCTTGGTTAGTTGAACACGAGAGAAGCATCTTGACATTGTCCCAAACCGCTTAGCTTCAGTGTTGTGATTGATCGCCTTGTAAATGTCCTTAGGTAAACCACAAGTATGATGTTAGAAGCCACGATGTCGCATCATATCTCTTCTTCTCCTTATCGATCGATTCATCATACATTTTAGGTCCGTCTGGTCCTAATATCACCGAGCCATCGCCAGCAGATTATCAAGTATGTCTCGGTTGTCTCAACTTGATACGGTCCTTCATCAATTGACTTGAGAATGTTGACTCCATTTTCTTTTCCCAAACAATACAACCTAATTCGTTGAGCCCATGAGTCATAGTCGGTTACATCAAGCATGGGTGGACGAGTGTCTAAACTAGTCGCTGAACGTCCTCATTCTGAGAGAGATGATTGTAGGCATGTTGGTAGACATGTTTACAGATTTCACGGATTTTATAACTCTATGATTAAACCGGAAATAGATTCTTCCACGGATTTTACTAAATCAATAGAAAACCGTATTAGAAACAAATATCAACCAAGTCGCTACAACCTTGAACCAAGTCGCTAAGTCACCAAGTCGCTAAGTAGCAACTCGCTAAACCTCAATTCGATGTGAATCAAGTCGCTAAGCACAAGTCGCTAAGACCCAGTCGTGAACACAAGTCGCTAAAGCACCAAATCGCTAAGCGCACAGTCGCTAAAGAACAACTCGCTAAGTATCCAAGTCGCTAAGAATCAACTCGCTAAGAACAATAAGGACAAGTCGCTAGAAATAATAGAGACAAGTCGCTAAGCCAACCAAGTCGCTAGTCAAGTGGAACCTCCACTACGTTGTACTCTTTGTCGGCTTGTCTCAATAGACAAGTCGCTAGGCTCAAGTCGCTACTCCTCTAACTACAAGTCATTTGAAATTAACAAAGTAAATCGCTACCAAGAAAACAACTCCGAGAGCCAAGTCGCTAGGTAGAAAAGCTGTAAGAACAATACTTTTCAATCCAAAACAAGCCCAACCACGTTGATTCAAGCTTTACAAATCAAAACCCAAGCACTTACAATGATTCTAAACACAAAAGTACACTCAAAATTCAAACTTTAACATAAGAAATGATCCAAATGATGCAAAAACCACTAAACTTTTTCAAACCCAAAAACCATATAAAACCACTAAAAATCCAAGGATATGTAAGAGAGATGATCAAACCATGGATCTAATACCAGTTGTAAAATATTGGATTTCACAAACACATCAAATCATGATCACATATAGGCGTATAATATAAGGTTTGTAGAGAAATAGTTAGAGGTTTGAGAACTTAGTGAGAGAAAGTAAAAGTGTTATTATGAGCTCAGACCCTCTACCTTGGGAGGTAGAGGGTATTTATAGTCTTACATAAAATGCCACCTACGGGCTGTGGATCAGGCATATAGTGGGTAAAGACCCATCCGTCCTCCACGGTGTTACTTAACTAAATACTACTTAACATTAAATAACTACGACTACGAGATTTCTAACGATTACATATACTTGAGCTGACCGACACTTTAATAACTGGATTTACTTAATCCTAACACCACCACTGCAACTCACCAGGTCACTGGAAGCGGAACTGTCCAGTTTATCTGAATGAGTGTCTTCAGAATAAAAATAAGATGGTGCCTAGCTCATCGTGTATTTTTATGTTTGAATTATTTTCTTTTCCTCATAAGCAAAATTCACGGATATATGATACGGGATGTGGTACTCACATCCGTAATACATCGCAGGACTTAGAGGAGCGAGGAAGTCGGATCGATAAGTGTCTAAATACTCATCATTTTTGTATCAGATAGATCGAAATCATCCGAAAACACTCGAGAAACACATCAAATGATCAAAATATCACAAATTAGTGTTTTATGTGTTTTAAATGCAAAAGATCAAAATCGATGAAAACGTATCAAGTTTGCAAAATTGGCGCTTTAGTCCCCAAGTTTTAAAAGTTGTCAAATCTAGTCCTTGGAATATCAAAATGTGGAAATTTATCATTCAAGGTCCCTGAAGTATTTTAAGTTGTTAAAAATGATCCTTGAATGATTCTTTGGTAAATTGGCAAGAAAAGTCCCTAAACTTTGAAATTTTGCAAAATTAGTCCTTGGACCTTTTAAAATGGATTTTATGCAAAAAGGATCCTTGTTTTATTAAAGTTTGTCAAATTAGGTCCTTGTGATAAGTTTGGAAAGTTATCAAATTCAGTCCTTGAAGTTTGGCAAATTTGCAAAATTGGTCCTTGTATACTAAGCTAAAACCAAACGGATCCTTTAATAACAAAAACAAGCCCAATCCATTATCCAAGCCCAAACCCTCTTGGCCCTTGACCCCTTTGGCTGACCCTTGAGCCAGGCCACAATACATTTCGACCTCAACCACCCTAATTTGACCTCCCTGTATTATTAGGCTACGGTCAAACAAAGTCAAACCAAGAGGAAACCGCCAACATCGTAGTACTGTCTCTTCAACCTCTGATACATCAAAACCACCCGGTTTTCACACATTTTCAACCCCTCCATACCATGTCCCTCCACTCTTCTAAACTCCAAATCCTTTAATTGCTCAACCAAATCCATTAAAGCTCAAACCGCTCATAGAAATATTTGGCGCCAAAAATCACATGTGGACGGTTCTGATTATTTTGAGTGATTCAAGGGCTCAGATGTGGTGGGAAACAATCAGAGGCATGTGGGAATGATTAAAAGTCTATAAAGTGGAGAGAAGATGCAATGTAAAAGGGGATGTAGAGTATTTTTAATTTCTTAATGTCGTTTAAGTATTTTTCAAGTTAAAGTGTAATTTAAATCCTTCAAGCATTCTGTTTTAAGTATTCTAGTGTATTGTAAAGCCTTTTCAATTAGTAATTTCAAGTCTTAATCATTTCTCAAGTTTATACAAAATTTCATGTTTATGCAAAATCTCATGTTGGATCAAATGATGTTGTTTGTTGTTTGTATGGACTGATATAGCACACTTAAGCTCCTAGAAAGCTTAATCAAGCTTTTAGATACATTTAAAATCAGTTTAGACTCAAAAATCAAAAATCACAAAAAAAAATCCAAATTAAATACTTGAAAAATAAAAAAATCATGGTGAAAGGTACAAGAAGGCTGGAGCAAGGTTGATATTGGATGGCCTTGGTATAGTGCTTCTTGGGAAGCTATAGGAATTGGTTTCAGATCCTAGTTCTCAGTTTGTGCCTTAGAAATTACTTGTAAGCTTTTTACTCATTTCTTGCAATTCACTGTTTAAGTGTTCTTAAGTTTGAATATCTGTGTTTGTATGTTAATTAGTCATAGTTAAGTTAGTTTAAGCCATAAAATCAGTAGGGTGTTCATTTAAATTTGTGTTTTGAGAAAGTCTCATTTGGACAGTGAAATCTGTATAATCATAAGACTTGTGTTTTATGATGTTAGCACTGTTGGATCATGTCTACTTAATCTAATATATTGATATTGTAAGGTCTAAAATCAAGTTTATGGTCTAAAATTGTGAGTTGCCTTATAAAACTTCAAAACAGTCAAGATAAGTAGTGTTTGGTTATTGGTGTTTGAAGGTATTTTGGTCTTTAGCTTTGTTAGAATTCTTCTTAACTTGGTCTAAACAACTGATTTCAGTCACAAGAACCAGTTCTCAATAGCAAAAAGTCAAAAATTCTTCAAATCATTATTTATGCGATCCTTTGTTGGATTTTAGGATATAAAATCATTATTTTGTGTTCAAAAGTTGTTAATCTTGCTCTATTCAGTCTTAACATACCTTAATTCATCATATTCAGTACTTAGAATCAAATCAAAATCCATCTTAGTCAAACTTTTGGTTTTGAACAAAAGTCAAAACTTCCAATTAGGTCGTTTTTAAATAAAACAAATATTTTCATTGTGTGTTTATTAATAAGATTCAACTTATAAGCTCTGGGGGTATTATAGTCTAGTTGCTTAACAAAAATACAAAAATGCTAGTTCTTGGTTTCTCAGCTTTTTGAGTGCTTATTTCTTAGCTTTTTGTGAGTACCTGTTTCATAAAACTGTCATGTGCACAGTTGATGGTTCCACTTTGATAAGCTTGCACTGAGCTTATTAGTTGTCCAATTCTTGTGTTCTCTGGTTCTTTGGAAAGCCAACCCGCCATCTTGAAGTATCAAGTTTGGTTTTTCATTTTGAGCTTGTTAGCTAAATTTTAATAGCTTAAAGCTTGTCCCATTTATGTTTCAATTACAAGTGCTTATTTGTTTGTTCATAGCTTTTAGAGCGCTTCTTTGGATATCTTAGCCTCATTTCATTCATTTAGCTTGTTTGAATCCATTTTGAGCTTTTGTTTCAAGTTGTAAGCTTGTTTGCTTATTACACCAAAATAAGCTCTTAAGCCATCATTGAGATTTTAAGCTATCAAATCACTTATTTGTGATTTATAAAATTTTGTCTTTGTTAAAGTTTCATAAAATCAGATTAAAGTAGTTTTCAAAAGAAAATCCGAAAAAGTCCAATTAAAAATCATGATAGTGTTTATTTAAGGTTTTCTAGCTTTTTGATTTTTCTTTTCATCTTATTAATAAGCAAATCTTGTTTTTCTATTTTTCTTAGGTTTCTGTCATCATATAGGATTTTTAGAAAAAGTTTCATATTTTTCTCTATCTTTTTAGTATTTATTATAATTTTAAATAGTTAAAAATAGTAATTAATTAGTAATAAATAATTAAAAAGCCTAAAAAATATATTTTCTGTTTTAAAATTAGTTTTATCATATTTTAGATTTTTCAAAGTTAAAATTTTATTTTTCCAAGTTTATTTTCTATTTTCTAGTAATTAAGTGTATTTTAAATAATAATTAATTAGTAATAATTATATAAAAGTGTGAAAATATATTTTTAATTTTAAAATTAGTTTTATAGTATTTTAGATTTTTCTGAATCATAAGTTTATTTTTCTAGCCTTGTTTTGTATTTTCTTCTATTTTAGAGTATTTATTAAATAGTTAAAGCAGCTTTTAATTAATAGTAATTAATTAAATAGTGTTAAAGATAATTTTCCTTTTCTAATAATTTTCTTTTATTTTAGGATTCCAAAATGTCATTTTATATTTTAGGTCTTTACTTCTTAGTTTTCACTTTTATTTTGTGTGTATACGTAGTTTTAAACGACGCCCTCTACGTTTGTCTTATCCGATTGTTGTGTTTTCCAATTCGCACTCCAATTCTATTCCAATCAATCATGAGTGTAGTTTCTTAATCAAACCTTTCTGGATCACTATCCTTAGTGATCACTCCATTATCTGAATCGGTTTTACACCATTGAGTCTCAGTGGACTAAACGACCCTGAATTCACTATATTCTCCGATCTTCATTGCATTTGTGTTTAAGTTGTTTTAAGTCTGTTTGACTTGACGGTTTAGCACAGATCAAAATTTTGGCGCTTGCGGGAGGCTTTAGCGTGTGTTTAGCCATTTCGAGACCCATTCTTGCACATACCCATCGCTTGTAAAAGTTTTTGTAAAGTTATAAGAAAATTAAAAAAGTCATTAACACTTTTCCTAAAGTGTTAAACACCAAAAAATATAAAACAACAAAACAATCGGAACGTTTTCTATTTTGTATTCTCTTTTAAGGTGATTCTGAAGAGATACGATTTGGTTAAACGGACGATAACAAAAATATTGTCCAAAAGTTTTTAAACCCATCAAGACAAATCTAACCTCGTCTTTTCAATGATACTTAATATACATAAAATCAACCACCGAAATCAAGGCGTTGCACTACCTAACTGGGTGCGACCATTAATAAGTTCCCGAACATCGATTTAAAACTTGCCTTTGTGTCACTTGTGATTTGGTGTACCTTTTCAAAGAAGCCATTTCATTTGTGATTATTGGTTAAGTTCACTTGTGTTTTGCCTCATTTGTTTTGAAAATTGGTTTTATACTTAGTGCATGCGCACTTTCGTTCTTCCAGTTCTACAAGTCCACTTCTCGAACTTGAAACATTCCTCGCAGACGTAGAGGGCGTTCACTCCTTCACCGTGATCGAGGAACGCCTACCACCACCACCACCGTCGAAATGGCGGAAGACAAACCCATGAATGAGCTTCTCCAAGCACCCATCGAGGGTTACGGAGATGCCATTGTTGTTCCAAACCATCGTGGGCGACACTTTCGAGCTCAAACCGGTTGCTCAATCTAGTAACCCAAAGCCAATTCTATGGTTTTGGCGGGATGATCCTCATGCACACATTCGATGGTTTAACAAGATAGCATCTACCATCAAGTATAAGAATGTCCCACATGAAGCTATCAAGCTTCTTACATCTCCCATTTCTCTAGAGGGACAAGCCCGAATGGCTTGAGAAACAACCCCTCGCTCTATCGAGACATGGGAAGATCTTGTCACCAAGTTCGTTAACGAGTTCTATCCTCCATCCCGAACCACAAGTCTTAAGAATGAGATAATGAAATTTTCTCGTAGATTTGATGAATCATTCGGGGAGGCATGGGATCGTTACAAAGAGTTGCTTCGCAAGTGTCCGCATCATGGTTTTACCGAGTTAATGCAAATGGATACTTTCTACAATGGTCTCAATCGACCAATCAAGACTCTTTTGAATGCCTCCGCGGAGGTAATTTCTTGAGCAAGACCACCAAAGAGGCCTTGCGGATCATTGAGAACAAATCTCAAGTCCGTCCTTTCGAGCAAAGACATATCGCCTAATCTTCGGACCTTCTTCTTCTTCATCCCCGGTGAGTACATCTAGCATCGATGCTAAGATTGATAAACTCACGACATTGTTCGAGCTTTGGTTCTTGCTAACCGGAAGAAAGTCTCCTTCACTCAAACACCAACACATCTTTCAAGTGAAGAAAGTCGAGAGTTGTGTAACTTGTGGTGGTCCTCATGCTTACTACAATTGTACCGCCACCGATGGTAGTCCTTTGAAGCAAATGCTCTAGCCGGTAGTTCACATGCAAGGAGGTAATCAATACCGTCCTCAAAATGAACCACACTACCGCATAACACTAATCGTGCACCACCCGGTTTCAACCGTAATCATAACATGCACAACCGGAATCAAAACCAACCTAGAATGAACCAAGGTTATCAAAACCAAGGTAATTTCTATCCGGACCCAATCAAGGTTTCCAACATCGGGAACCTTCATCAAAACAATTTCAATCGAGGGAATCAATTTCATGGGAATATGAATCCTAATCAAGGAATTTTGGTCATAATCAAAACATACGACCTCAAATTATCCCTCCAGCTCCTCCGTCATTACTCCTCCAGACCATCATCCGATGAGTTATCAAGCGATTCATGAAATCCCAAGATGAAATGAACAGGTTGTTGGTCACCGATTAGCGATCTGAAGAAGTCTTTAAATGATCGACCCTCGGGCTCGTGTACTTTACCGAGCAACACGATCGCTAACCCGAGGGGTGATGCCAAAGCGATCACAACCAAGTGGTGTTTCATACACCGGACTGCTTGCTCCTACTACCTCTCCTTCTTCTTCTCTCCCTAAGGTAGTGGACGGTGAACCTCCGACACAATGGACCTCATAACCCAATGCCTCATCCACGGTGCCAATGAGTCAAGTTACCAAGGATACTACGGACAAAGTGCATAATTCAAGCCCACATGGTACCACACACGTCCTACCTTGGTAGTCCAACCTCAAGTGGTCCAGAACCCAAGTCAAATCAAGGAGTTGTTTTGAACCTCCAGTAGCTCTGCTGAGAATCGAATCCAAATCTTCTATTCCTTACCCATCACGCTTGAATGAGCAAAGCTCATGAGAAAGCTAGTCATCAAATGGATAAATTTTTCCAAATTTTCCAAGAGTTACATTTTGACATAAGCTTTGCGGATGCTATCATGCCGATGCCCAAGTTCGCATCAACTCTCAAACACATGTTAAGCAATAAGGAAAAGTCGTTTGAAATGGCTAAGACTCCTCTTAACGCGCTTTCGCCAAGTTATCCTGAAGAAGCTTCTGAAAGCTTGGAGATCCCGGGAAATTTCTCTTACCTTGTGTATTCCTCAGAATGGTTGAATGCTTTGCCCTAGCGAGATCTTGGTGCAAGCATTAATCTTATGCCATATTCGGTGTGGAAGAAACTTTCTTCCGAACTCACTCCTACATGCATGACTCTCGAGCTTGCGATCGTTTCCATATCCCGCCCTCTTGGCATTGCCGAGGACGATTTGAAAGTAGGAAAGTTCCATTTTCCGGTGACTTCGTGGTTGTTGATTTTGATGCCGATCATCGGGTTCCTCTCATCGTTGGTCGAGGATTCCTGAGAACGGGCCGTGCTCTCATAGATGTATTTGAGCAAGAAATCACATTGCGTGTTGGTAATGAAGTTGTCACCTTCAACCTTGACCAAACTTCGAGGTACTCCGCAAACTATGATTCTGAATCGGTTAACCGAATAGATATCATTGATGTTGCTTCTGATGAGTACTCTCAAGAAGTTTTTGGTTATTCTCATAATTCTGTGAGTGGGGATACCACCACATCTTCCTATCCTATCATAGCCAATTCTACTCCTTCTCTAACTCCGTTTGAGGGAAGCGACTTCATCTTAGATGAGATTGAAGCATACTTGGCTAGTGATTCTGCATTCTCGGGAAATTGATCACGCTCCAATTGATATTGAGGGGACATACTTCTTATTGAGAAGTTGCTTAATGGTGATCCTTCATCAACCCTCATCCTAGTGATTCAATCCCGCTTGAGATTAATCAAATGAGATTAACTGGAGGAGATATTCTTCTTGAGAAATTGTCAACCGACATTTCTCTTCCTCTCCCTCCCATCAAACTTCATAACGAGGAAATCAATTCGCTTGAGAAAATCAAGAATTTCCGAGGTTGAGCTTAGGACTTACCTCCTCATCTCGAGTATGCATTCCTTGAGGGTGATGATAAATTACCCGTCATTATTGCTCGAGATTTGAGTAAAGATGAAAAAAGTGCTCTCATTAAAATCTTGAAGTCACAAGCAAGCAATTGCTTGGAAACTCTCCGACATCAAAGGTATAAACCCCGAGTTTTGTACTCATAAAATCTTGATGGAGGATGACTTTAAACCCATGATTCAACATCGAGACGAGTGAATCCAAAATCCATGATGTTATCAAACAAGAGGTTATCAAACTTCTTGATGCCGGATTGATTTACCCGATCTCGCATAGCCCTTGGGTCGCCCAATTCATTGTGTTCAAAAAGGGTGGCATTATCTTGTTATCACAAATGAAGATAACGAGTTAATTCCAACTCGATTGGTTACGGATGGCGTGTTTGCATCGACTATCGTAAGTTGAATGACGCCACTCGTAAAGACCATTTTCCTCACCCTTCATAGACCGATGCTTGAGAGATTAGCGAGGGAATGAATACTATTGTTTCCTTGATGGTTTCTCGGGTTACTTTCGATCCCTATTGATCCACGTGATCAAGAGAAGACCACATTCACTTGCCCATACGGAACTTTTGCCTACAAACGTATGCCTTTTGGCTTATGTAATGCTCCCGCACGCTCCAACGATGTATGATGGCCATATTCCACGACATGATCGGGGAAACAATGGAAGTGTTTATGGATGACTTCTCGGTCATTGGGGATTCTTTTCAATCATGTCTCCCATTTAGATAAAATGCTTCAAAGGTGTGAGGACACCAATCTTTGTCTAAACCGGGAGAAAAGTCACTTTATGGTCAAAGAAGGCATAGTCCTTCGCCATAAGATTTCCAAGAACGGAATTGAGGTAGATAGAGCAAAGTTGATGTTATTGCTAAGTCGCTTCATCCTACTAAATCAAAGGTATTAGGAGCTTTTAGGTCATGCCGGTTTCTATCGAGATTCATACAAGATTTTCCAAAATCGCCCTACCTATGACCCATCTTCTTGAAAAGGATGCTCCTTTATCTTCTCACCCGAGTGCATCATAGCTTTTGAAAATTAAAGAAAAGCCATCAAGCACCCATTCTCGTTGTTCCCGATCGACTTGCCTTTTGAGCTCATGTGCGATGCAAGTGATTTTGCTATCGGTGCGGTCCTAGGGCAACGAAGAAACAAGCATTTTCACCTATTCACTCACGCAAGCAAAACTATGACCGAGGCTCAACTCATTACACCACCACGTAAAAGAGCTATTAGCCGTGGTGTATGCTTTTGAGAAGTTTCACCGATCTTATCTTGACCAAATGCGTGGTGTATACTGGATCACTCGGCTCTTAAATATCTCTTTGCAAAACAAGATGCAAAGCCGAGATTGCTTCGTTGGATTCTCCTCCTCCAAGAATTTGATATCATTATACGTGATAAAAAGGAGTCGAGAATCTAGCGGCCGATCATCTCGTCTGATTAGAAAACCTCACCAAGATGTTTTCGAGAAAAGGATATAAATGAAACATTTCCTCTCGAGACACTCAATGCGGTTTCTTTTCGTGGAAATTTAATACCCCATGGTTTCTTGACCAAGAAATTACCATGCGGGTAACTTATTGTGAAAGGGATGACGACCCAATGTAAGAACAAATTCTTCAAAGATATTAAACATTATTTCGGGACGACCCTTTCTTGTTCAAAATCTGCGGATCAAGTCATCCGATGGTGTGTTTATGGACGTGAAGCTATTGACATTCTCACGCTTGCCATCTTTGGACCCACCGGGGCCATCATAGTCCAAACTACACCGCCAAAAAGGTGTTTGATTCCGGTTCTATTGGCCCACAATCTATAAGGATGCCCACGATTATGTCAAAGCACATGACGCTTGTCAACGTCATGGTAATATCTCTCAAAGGAATGAAATGCCACAAAATGCCATTCAAGTTTGTGAGATATTTGACATATGGGGTATTGATTTTATGGGGCCATTTCCATCTTCTCGTGGTAACAAGTACATACTGGTCGTTGACTATTTGTCAAAATGGGTTGAAGCAAAAGCTTTACCCACCAATGATGCCCGAGTTGTTGTGAAGTTTTGAAATCTCTGCTTGCTGTTTGGAACTCCGAGAGCGATAATCGCTGATCGTGGTACACATTTTTGTAATGACCAATTTGAAAGAGTCATGCAAAAATATGGTGTTACCCATCGCCTCTCATCGCATACCACCCCAAACAAGTGGGCGGTGGAAGTTTCAAACCGTGGTCTTAAAAGGATTCTTGAAAGGACGAGGCTAAAATCGTGCTTCCCGGTCGGATAAACTTGATGACGCACTGGGCCTTCCAATGCTTTTACAAAACACCCATCGGGTGTACTCCATACAAGCTAGTGTACGGAAAGGCATGTCATCTTCCGATCGAGTTAGAGCACAAGGCATACTGGGCCTTAAAGCATGCAAACTTCGATATACAGACATGCGGTGATCACGTAAAAGTTCAAATGAATGAACTAAATGAACTCGTGATCAAGCTTACGAGAACACTTTGATCTATAAACAAAAGACAAAGAAGATTCATGACTCCAAGATCAAGAACCGCGTTTTCAACGCTGGTGATCGAGTCCTTCTTTTCAATTCAAGATTGAAGATTTTCTGAAAGCTCAAGTCCCGCTGGTCCGGTCCATTTACTATCGCTAAGGTTTATCCTTATGGTACCGTTGAGTTATCTCAACCCGATGGTCCTAATTTTAAAGTGAATGGTCATCGAGTGAAGCATTACTTTGGAGAGGACATTCCCCCGTGGTTGTCCGGATTTACAAACATTCCCCATGAACTAATGAATGCGGGATCGAGTCAAGCTAGTGACTCGGTAATCAAAAACATTAGCACGCACCATATGGGTTTTCACCCATAATTACGCTTTCTTACCCCTTTCTTACACTCCTAGTGCGGGGAGTCTCCCACACCGTTGTATATTCTCAATCATGTTCTAAAAAAAAAAAAAAAAAAAAAAATCTTCTTCTAAATAATGGCCGTAATATTTCCCTTTACGTTCTCGGTCGCCGCATAACCATGCAGACTTTGAATATTGAGGGCAATATTCATTTCTAAGTGTGGGGAATTTCACGAATTTCATATATTATTTACCCAATTCCCTGGCCAAAATTTTTTTTCGAGTAAGTGTTTTACACTTACTCATTTGGTTATCATCCGCCATGTCTCGAAGACTAAAGGATTGGCTAATCCAGAGCAAACGGCTCTTGGTAAAGATTTCTCAAACCGTTGATGGCTTGCAATTTGCCAAAATTGTATGGTTCTCACCACCATATCCTAATAAGTGAAGAGTTGGCTAGCCCGCAAGATTATGGCTTGTGGTAAAGGCAATGGAAAATCCATAATTGGTATTCACCACCAAAGATAATCCCGATAATTTATCTAAGAGTTGGCTAGTCCGTAGGGTACGGCTCGGTAAAGACACATCAAATCCGTTATATGGTTTATGATTCGCCAATAAATCATTCGTTATCGTTGTACCAAGGTTCTTACTTGAATCAAAACAATTGGCTACTCCGTAAGTGATGGCTTTTGGTAAAGAGTTTTCAAATCCATCAAGGTTTTTCAAATCATTGCTAGGACTAGCAATATCTCGACATGGGGATTGATGAGTTGTCTAAATACTCATCATTTTTGTATCAGATAGATCAGAAATCATCTCGAAAACACTCGTAAACACATCAAAATGATCAAAATATCACAAATTAGTGTTTTATGTGTTTTAAATGCAAAAGATCAAAATCGATGAAAACGTATCAAGTTTGCAAATTGGCGCTTTAGTCCCCAAGTTTTAAAAGTTGTCAAATCTAGTCCCCGGAATATCAAAATGTGGAAATTTATCATTCAAGGTCCCTCAAGTATTTTAAGTTGTTAAAATGATCCTTGAATGATTCTTTGGTAAATTGCAAGAAAAGTCCCTAAACTTTGAAATTTTGCAAAATTAGTCCTCGACCTTTTAAAATGGATTTTATGCAAAAGGATCCTTGTTTTATCAAAGTTTGTCAAATTAGGTCCTTGTGATAAGTTTGAAAGTTATCAAATTCAGTCCTTGAAGTTTGGCAATTTGCAAAATTGGTCCTCAGATACTAAGCTAAAACCAAACGGATCCTTTAATAACAAAACAAGCCCAATCCATTATCCAAGCCCAAACCCTCTTGGCCCTTGACCCCTTGGTCGACCTTGAGCAAAGCCACAATACATTCTCGACCTCGGCCACCCCAATTGACCTCCCGTGTATTATTAGGCTACGGTCAAACAAAGTCAAACCAAGAGGAAACCGCCAACATCAGAGTAATCGTCTCTTCAACCTTCAGATACATCAAAACCAGTCCGGTTTTCACATTTTCAACCCTCCATACCATGTCCCTCCACCTCTTCTAAACTCCAAATCCTTTAATTGCTCAACCAAATCCATTAAAGCTCAAACCCGCTCATAGAAATATTTGGCGCCAAAAATCACATGTGGACGGTTCTGATTATTTTGAGTGATTCAAGGGCTCAGATGTGGTCGGAAACAATCAGAGGCATGTCGGAATGATTAAAAGTCTATAAAGTGGAGAGAAGATGCAAGTAAAAGGGGATGTAGAGTATTTTTAATTTCTTAATGTCGTTTAAGTATTTTTCAAGTTAAAGTGTAATTTAAATCCTTCAAGCATTCTGTTTTAAGTATTCTAGTGTATTGTAAAGCCTTTTCAATTAGTAATTTCAAGTCTTAATCATTTCTCAAGTTTATACAAAATTTCATGTTTATGCAAAATCTCATGTTGGATCAAATGATGTTGTTTGTTGTTCAGATGGTGATATAGCACACTTAAGCTCTAGAAAGCTTAATCAAGCTTTTAGATACATTTAAAATCGAGTTTAGACTCAAAATCAAAAATCACAAAAATCCAAATTAAATACTTGAAAAATAAAAAATCATGGTGAAAGGTACAAGAAGGAATTTGAGCAAGGTTGATATTGGATGGCCTTGGTATAGTGCTTCGGGAAGCTATAGGAATTGGTTTCGATCCTAGTTCTCGGTTTGTGCCTTAGAAACTACTTGTAAGCTTTTACTCATTTCTTACAATTCACTGCTTAAGTGTTCTTAAGTTTGAATATCCGTGTTTGTATGTTAATTAGTCATAGTTAAGTTAGTTTAATCCATAAAATCGTAGGGTGTTCATTTAAATTTGTGTTTTGAGAAAGTCTCATTTGGACAAGGTTGAAATCAGATAATCATAAGACTTGTGTTTTATGATGTTAGCATCATGGATCATGTCTACTTAATCTAATATATTGATATTGTAAGGTCTAAAATCAAGTTTATGGTCTAAAATTGTGAGTCATTTTATAAAACTTCAAAACAACAAGATAAGTAGTGTTTGGTTATTGGTGTTTGAAGGTATTTTGGTCTTTAGCTTTGTTAGAATTCTTCTTAACTTGGTCTAAACAACTGATTTCAGTCACAAGAACCAGTTCTCAATAGCAAAAAGTCAAAAATTCTTCAAATCATTATTTATGCAGTCACTGTTGGATTTTTAGGATATAAAATCATTATTTTGTGTTCAAAAGTTGTTAATCTTGCTCTATTCAGTCTTAACATACCTTAATTCATCATATTCAGTACTTAGAATCAAATCAAAATCCATCTTAGTCAAACTTTTGGTTTTGAACAAAAGTCAAAACTTCCAATTAGGTCGTTTTTGAATAAAACAAATATTTTCATTGTGTGTTTATTAATAAGATTCAACTTATAAGCTCTGGGGGTATTATAGTCTAGTTGCTTAACAAAAATACAAAATGCTAGTTCTTGGTTTCTCACTTTTGAGTGCTTATTTCTTAGCTTTTGTGAGTACTGTTTCAAAACTGCTGTGTACGCTGATGGTTCCACTTTGATAAGCTTGCACCGAGCTTATTAGTTGTCCAATTCTTGTGTTCTCTGGTTCTTTGGAAAGCCAACCTGGCCATCTTGAAGTATCAAGTTTGGTTTTTCATTTTTGAGCTTGTTAGCTAGGGCTGCTAATAGCTTAAAGCTTGTCCCATTTCTGTTTCAATTACAAGTGCTTATTTGTTTGTTCATAGCTTTTTAGAGTGCTTCTTTGGATATCTTAGCCTCATTTCTGTTCATTTAGCTTGTTTGAATCCATTTTGAGCTTTTGTTTCAAGTTGTAAGCTTGTTTAAGCTTATTACACCAAAATAAGCTCTTAAGCCACTGTTGAGATTTTAAGCTATCAAATCAGCTTATTTGTGATTTATAAAATTTTTGTCTTTGTTAAAGTTTCATAAAATCTGTATTAAAGTAGTTTTCAAAAAGAAAATCCAGAAAAAGTCCAATTAAAAATCAGTGATAGTGTTTATTTAAGGTTTTCTAGCTTTTTGATTTTTCTTTTCATCTTATTAATAAGCAAATCTTGTTTTTCTATTTTTCTTAGGTTTCACAGCATATAGGATTTTTAGAAAAGTTTCATATTTTTCTCTATCTTTTAGTATTTATTATAATTTTAAATAGTTAAAAATAGTAATTAATTAGTAATAAATAATTAAAAAGCCTAAAAATATATTTTCTGTTTAAAATTAGTTTTATCATATTTTAGATTTTTCAAAGTTAAAATTTTATTTTTCCAAGTTTATTTTCTATTTTCTAGTAATTAAGTGTATTTTAAATAATAATTAATTAGTAATAATTATATAAAAAGTGTGAAAAATATATTTTTAATTTTAAAATTAGTTTTATAGTATTTTAGATTTTTCTGAATCATAAGTTTATTTTTCTAGCCTTGTTTTGTATTTTCTTCTATTTTAGAGTATTTATTAAATAGTTAAAACAGTTTTTAATTAATAGTAATTAATTAAATAGTGTTAAAAATAATTTTCCTTTTCTAATAATTTTCTTTTATTTTAGGATTCCAAAATGTCATTTTTATATTTTTAGGTCTTTTACTTTAGTTTTCACTTTTTATTTTGTGCGATATCGTAGTTTTTAAACGACGCCTCACGCTTGTCTTATCCGATTGTTGTGTTTTCCAATTTGCACCCAATTCTATTCCAATCAATCAAGAGTGTAGTTTCTTAATCAAAACCTTACTGCATCACTATCCTTAGTGATCACTCCATTATCTCGAATCGCCTTTACACACCATCGAGTCTCCGTGGACTAAACGACCGGAATTCACTATATTTCTCGATCTTCATTGCATTTGTGTTTTGTCGCTTTAAGTCCTGCTTGACTTGACGGTTTAGCACGGATCACCGACCTATGGAGAGAGATACTTGCACGCTGGAAATGGAAAGTGTGCAATTGTCAAGCCATAGGGACTTTTGATTTAGTGTTGCCTTCGCTTAATTTTGAAACTAAATAATTGTCATTATGCACCTTCCATTGTTAGGGTGTTATTTCTTTGTTAAAAGATATTGGTTTTGTGCACACTTTTACCGCTTATGGAATTTCAGCTTTAAATAATGTTTTTATTTTAATGCAATTCCTTTTCTTGGTGTGTTTGAAATTGATATGGATGGTTGTGTATCCAATGAAAATAATTGTTGTATAGATTAGCAATAAGAAGAGCAAGTTGAACTGTGACTCTTCTTATCTTTGGCATTGTCGCTTGCCCATATAGGCAAGAAACGCATGGAAAAGCCGCAACACGACGGGCTTTTACAAACGGTCAATGATGAATCATTTGACAAACGCGAGTCTTGCATAGCTGGAAGATGACAAGGAAACCTTTTTCACCACATGTGGAAAGGGCTTCGATCTACTTGATTGATACACACCGATGTGTGTGGTCCACTTAGACATGTGTCAAAAACGTGGTGCTACCTACTTTAACCTTTACTTGATGATTTGGTCGTTATGGTTATGTTTATTTACTTAAACATAAACATGAAGTCTTTAAAACATTTAAGGTTTTCAAAAGTGAAGTAGAATTACAACTCAGTAAGAAGATTAAAGCTCTTTGATCCGATAGAGGTGGTGAGCATATAAGTCAAGAGTTCAAAGATTACTTAGCTGAGTGTGGAATTATCCAACAACTCACATCTCCTTATACTCCACAACAAAATGGTGTATCTGAAAGGAGAAATCGTACTTTACTTGACATGGTACGATCAATGTTTGAACTAACGACTCTTCCTTTTACTTTTGGGATTATGCCTTGAAACCGCTATTCGATTTTGAATATGGTTCCAACAAAGAAGGTTGTTAAACTCCATATGAAATATGGACAAGAAAAGCTCCCAACTTTTCTTACTTAAAGGTCTGGGATGCGAGGCGTTTGTTAAACGTGACACACCGATAAGCTCCAACCCGATATGTTAAGTGTATCTATAACAACCCGTAAAACTTCGATTATTATAATAATATTTATTACGTCAAAAAATTTAAATCGGTTATTTTCTCGACAATTGTCAATATTTATATTTAAAAACAAGAGGTCATTTCGCTTCCTTAAAACCCAAAGACCGCCAAGCACCGACATTATAATAGGGTAAATAAACACATGAAAAATCCTCGAAGAGAACATATTAAAATCCAAATATTGTTTCAAATGAGTATTTATAAAGAAAATACAAGATAAAATCATGGACCATAATACTATGTTCACGATATAGTACAACGGACACCAAATACACAATATAATTACAACATTACCTAAATGCTAACTTAAAATAAACTTATCACATAAGTTTCAATATACACAATCTTTCTACATACATATATATATATATATATATATATATATATATATATATATATATATATATATATATATATATATAGGAAGGGATCGGGTGGTTTTAAGCTTTTAAGTAGGGATGGTGCGAAATATCACAAGAGCTTTTTAAAAAAAATTAAAAAATCAAAAATTAAAAAAATAAAGAGGATGATAAATTATTAAGAATCGCTAAAAAATTTTAAAAAAGATCCTTTTCATGATTAAAGGTATTGTGATATTAAAATGATTTTGACTTTTATTAAAGTCAATATCCGATCTTGACAAAGTCAAGATCGATCTTGACTTTGTAAAAAGTCAAGATTTGATCTTAATATCACGAAAGTTTTTTTTTAAATACAAATTGTTAATATCACACTAACTTTTCTTTGATATCACATTACTTTTTGTTTTTTTACTAATATTATTAATATCACCATTCATTTTTAATAAAAAATGTTAATATCACGCTTTTTTTACTATCACAAGAACTTTTTTTTTTTTTTTTTAATATAATTGTTAATATCACCGTAACTATCATATGTTTTTTAATAAAATTGTTAATATCATAGTAACTATCATATGTTTCTTAATATCAAGGTTCATTTTTACATGTAAAAACTTAATATCACAGCTTGGTTTTATAATATCATCATTTTATAATATCACGCTTTATAATATCACACTAGAACTCATAATATCGTTAATATCACGGTAGGACTCATAATCAAGAAAACAAAAAGTGGTCGTAAAAATCAAAAAATAAAAATGAAAGAAGATAACAATATTAGGATCGCTCAAAAGGAAAACATTAAAAAAACGCTATATGATCAATTAGTACCGTGAAGAAGCAAGAAATCTTGACTTTTTACAAAAGTCAAGATCGATCTGAATGGCGGTCCAGACCGTCTCATACGTCCGCACTAAAAATAAAAATCCGCGCATGATCCTCACTATATATATATATACTAGGTAGTGTTGAAGGTCGCTTTACTAATTCCCTTGAGATTTTAAAGTTCGCTCATTAATACAACATAAAATTTTATTTCTAACAACCCTTGAGATTTTAAAGTTTGTTCATTAATTTAACATTAAATTTTGTTCCTTATAATTCACATCCTTTCTTACATGGCTGCAAGCAATCAAACGTACCATTTTTAGACATTATTAACATACCATTCTTTAACCCATCACTTGTGTACTCAATCTTAACCACTCTTGTCGTTTTAATAGTAAACTTTATACTTTTCAACTGTGTCTATAATTCATGACCCCGATAAGTTGGTAAGCAAACCCATGTGGCCATGTTTATAAAAAAAAGGGTACAAAGTCGATGTTTCATTATCATCTTTTGATTTACTTATTTGCATTCATTTTTCTTCAACAGTTTACAATGTTAGCTACTTTGTTTCATAACTCTTGGAATTTTATTTTATTTATTCAAAACACACTTACCAAAATTTCTCGTACATATTTCACTTTATATATTTTTACATATATACTTGATTACTTGAATACTCTCAAAATCTTTTAAAATGAAACTAATCTCAACTTAATCACATACAAATGAGAGTAGAAATGGCAAGTTTATGTCGTTTTCATATGGATCTATATATACTCTCACCATATTTTTGTGAGTTTTGCTTGACACACAAAATCTTTATAAACCATTCCATAGTTCCACCATAAACCCTTCCATAGTTACACCATCATGCCACAAAATTGAAATGTACAAAAGTCTCTAATAAAAGGAAAGTCCAAAACCTATCAAAAGTTGGATCCAAAACAGATCATATGTTTTTTATCAATTTTTGGACCTTTAGTCCTCTATTCATCCATCACCACTACAATTAGTAAACCCGATCCTATATACAACTATGGCTAATAATTTAACATCGGATCCAAATATATATTTTGGTGTTAGTTTCTCAAATGAACGGCACCTTTCACCAATAATCCTTACAAACACTATCTCGTAACTTTAGAAGCAAAAACAAACGAGAAAAGTAACAAAAGATTATATGTTGTTTCTACCTCTTTACTCATTATGTAGATGGAATCATCATACATCTTCAGATGTATCACCAAGAGGCTTACATACCAAGTTGTCTTTATAATTATCACCAAGAGCTTGATACAAATAACACAAATATGATTTACTCATAGTTTGTCTAAGAAAGCGCTATCGTTAATATTCGCCAAAAGAACATCTTCCGACTTACAAATCATATCGACGCTCCACCATCACCACTTTGCTCCATCTAGCTCTTTGTCTATAAAATTTTGTCGACAAGCCAATATCGCCTTTCGGCCCCTCATGAGTCATCAACAAAGACAAAAAAAAAATTGAAACTTCAACCTACATAATAATAATAATAATAATAATAATAATAATAATAATAATAATAATAATAATAATAATAATAATAAAACGATCAAACTAATAATAATCACAAAAGCGTTGACATTTGTCATACATACAACACTTTAATAATCACAAATTGAACCACTACAATTTTCCACAATAGTCTATTGACATACCGCCATAGTCATTGATGTCGCACTGTGTAGATTTAAGTCAAGAAGATCTCTCCGTCCGTTATATTCTCGGTTAACACGGTGCCTCCACAAATCTAGCAGTGGAAACCTCTACAACAGTCAACGCACATAGATGTACAACACATGGTCTAAAACACACAAAATGTGAATGAAAAGCATTTGTACTTACATATTGAAAGCCACATGTAATTAATCCGAGCAATGATCTCGCAAAATGTAAAGAAAAATTTGTTAGAGAGAGAGGGGATGGAAATTGTGTGTTTTGAGAAAATAACTCGAGCTATGAAGAAATAATATGCAAATGTTATAACAAGAAGCAATTGTTACGTGACATGTGGCTGTTTTATGAGGTTTCACAGCTACCTCATGGGTTTCGCTTATAGTATAGGTAGATATATATATATATATATATATATATATATATATATATATATTTGAGTCTTCTTTTCCCCGCTTTCTTCACCCACGCACACACACAGATAAAACAAAAGATTAGACATCTCAAAACCTCCACTCTCTTCTTCCTCCCATCACATTATCACGCGCCTAGGTCAACAAAGCCAAGCCTCAAAATAGTAGGGAGACAATATTCTTTCTTCATTCCATGGGCAAGTTTCCAATTTCATACAACAATTTGTCTCTCTTCTCTTCCTCCCGCCATCCCACGCGTGTTACCACCCAAGACATAACAAAGAAAACATCAATCACTATCATATACTCTTATCTCTTCCATGCACATGCCTAGTGGGTAGAGGGAAAGAGAAGTTTAGCTTGAATGGCTTCCCACCAAAGACCAAGAAGAAAAGTTGAGTTAAAATACCCTAGTTTTTGCATCTATTTACCGATTCAAGGGAGGAGGTGACATCAAATCGCTTCATCGCTATCCTTACAAAATTAGGGTTTCATGAGCAAAAGGGTATTAAGCTAAGGAAGTCTTGTAAATTTGGAAGCTAGCTTGGAAGTATTTCGTTAGAGTTTTAGGCAAAGAATCGGTCTTGGTCTTTTCCTTTATTCTTTGCTCGATGAAACCTCACACTCACCGTAAGGTCCAAATTTTTTAAACTTGTATTCCTTTTTATTAGTTAAAGTAACAAAGCATTAATACTTAAGCATGTGTTATTATAATTAAGTCATAAACTGAAATGCGATCTTGTTATGAATATGGGTCAATCATACATACACATTTAACTTCAACTAATAGTTTTGACATTCAGACATACATGCATACGCTTGAGTACGCACGCAAATGTTATAAATAAAAACACTTTAAGATTTTTCGAACATGTACAAGTGATTATACTGACACGTATATAAGTTTGGCTCGACTCGGAATAACACCGTATCTTGGCTTATCTCGTGTTTGTTTCGGTTTTATAAAAATCTTATCGAACTTGTTGGGACTCCTTTGAGTCTCAACTTATAATGAAACTCGAACCAAACCACACATGGGCTTGGAAGCCAACCCACGAAACACTAGACTCATCCTAGTGCTTATTAGTAATAAGCATTTGGTCACCTTAAAACAAGCACTTGGACTCCTAATAAGCTATTCACTTAATGAAATATGACTACTTGTTCAAGGGAAAAACACATATGAAATGCATGAACCCAACTATGTACCTACTATCTTACATGCGCATAAACAAGTCACACCAAAGTAACTAATATAAGTAAACAAGTTAGAACGATCATATATATGTTTAAGAGGTAAAAGAAAACACGAAGAAAGAATTGGTCCAGTGGTTGTGGTGCTTTGCTCTCTCGTGAGGTCAAGGATTCGAACCTCAGACTTCACATTTTGCTAAATTTTGTTATTTTTCAACTATGGCAAACATGACAGTTTCAACCCCTCATCCTCGAAATGATTGCCATTTTTCTTAAAGGACTATATAAGTTTAAAAGTTATATAAATCTTGTACACTTTCAACCCCCCAAGTTTAACTCACTAAATATATTTCTTAAAAACATTTATAAGATTGTAACTTGTATAGTTTTTACAACTTTAACCCCTCAAAGTTGAAAAGTTTGACACTTTTCATCCTAAATATTTTATAAGTTTAAATAACTTATATTATTGTATCACTTTTCGTTAAATAAATATGCCTAACACGTGTTTTATTCGACGACCACATCCGTGTAAACTATAATTAAAATATTTACCCAAATATATTATTTACTCGAAACATCTCTAAATATACATCATATATATTTTCACACCCCGAAACCAAACAAACTTAATAAATACTTGATGTGCTCCGTTGGTGCAAGTTTTAAAATTTATAATCACGAATTAACCAGATAACCTTTTAACACATACGAGCAAGTATACTCGTCCGCAATAGTAACGCTTTTGGTAAGTCGAGATCGTCCCTAAGGATTTTTGTTTTGAAATAGATTTTATTAAAAGTTTCTAACAAGAAAGCTTGTCAAGGCTCTCTCGAATAAGTGTTCTAGTGAAAATACGAATCAATAATAAAAATATATACTTGTGTGAAGTCTCATAATCAACCATAGATAATGTTCATAAAGGTTTGGTGTATACCTTAGTATGATGCACAAATCATAAGCAAATGATTCCCAACCATGGTATTAGTTTGTAAAAATCATTCTAAGAACAAAAACATTTAGGTAATCCTTTCGGTCCTTATCCCAATGATTATCCTATAAAATTCCATTTGTTTGCAACATGCTCTCATTAAATTTGTTCTTACGAATCTTTCGACCCTTCGTGATGAAAACGCTCCTAGTCTTGTTTTAATAAGCAAAACATGGTGGATGTCAATCACCATATCCCCATACTAGTTTGTCACAACACTTTTGGAATAAAACACAAGAGAAATCCTTTTTGGTCCTTTTTCTTAAAACATGTTTTATTGACAAATCAATCCAAGACTAGTATTTTTCCAACAAACTCATTTAAACAAGATCATACATACATGCATCACATTTTGAGAACATTATTATGATTAATCACATTCCAACACACAAGTATAACACAAACTACTCCATGAAAACAATCATATCTAAACACAAGTCATAACAAAGTAATTCAAACAATTCAAGAGAATAGATTTACAACAAAGTTCATAGAATACATAATCTTTGTGATTACAAGAATTAGAAATCGTGGAATGTAGCAACCACGCGCTCCAATCACCTAGATCACCGCACAATTCCAAACTACCAAACAATGGACAAGAATGGTTCCTTCCTTGCTCGGACGCTTCCAAGAACTACTAAGCTTTTGGGTTGAAATAAATGGGTAAGTATGAGTTTTGGTGTAAACTAATACTCTATTTGTTGTGTCACACCTAGTATACAAGTACTAGGTTCTTTAAATAGCTAAAGCACTTGCTTAATCGCCCAAAAACGTTCTTCCAAGTTAATATCAAGAAATGATCGGACTCTAATGATTATGGGAGTTAAGACAACAATAAATGCGAATTGTGTAATCATAGCGCGTAAACCGGATCGGTTTCTTCATCGACCGAATCGGTCACAGCTTTGATTATTAGCCCACCGGATCCGGTTGCGGGTTGCACCGAACGGCCGGATTTTGCTCCTTTGACTTTTTGTCGACTTTTCCTTTACGCTTCGTTCTTTGCTTACGTTAATGATTTCCAAAGCCAAACTTGATCTTTCCTTTGTAGATGCTTCAAATCACTACGCTTCCATATCATTGAGTCCACAAGCTTCCAATCTAAACTTCCTTCCTTTAGACGCTCCAAATGTGCATAAAAACTTCATTTCTTCAATATTCGCATACCGCTACATATACATACACAAGACGCATCTTTGCACTTTTGCAATAGTTATGAGTAAATATAGCCGAATATCATGCACAAAACCGACAATAACGCTACTAAAACATGTTCATTTTAGACGTTATCAAATTCCCCACACTTAAGCTCTACTCGCCTCGAGTAGGTCAAACATTTGCAAAGATTGATTTCAATGGTCCATAACACCATGTTTCGTAAAATGTAACAATTACCATAAAAGATAACTATTATTTTGCTTATAATATGAGAAAATCTTCTAAAATGAACCAAACACTTTAGATAACATAACTAGGATACCTCATGTGGCTTTAAGATTTCACTCAACACTCATATATTGGTGGGTATATCACTCAATGCCTAGTCATGATCAATGCTTTTACCATAAGCTTGTACAAGTATCAAAACAAAGAAAATAAATTCATCAAAGAGGTCTTTATTCAAGTTAAATGATAAGGCTATGGGTTCATAATAGGTATGGATAAGGCATGGATAGTTTATGAAATTGGTTTAAAATAAAAATAAAATCAAGTCCAAACCTCCATGGTGCTAGTCATCATACAAACCACAATCCCGAAAAACGATTATTACTCCTCTTCTCATATCGATCACCAAATATATATCACGCCTTAGCACATTGGCTAATCGATAACTCAAACATACTTCATCTTCCTTCATCTTCATAATAATATAGCACATTGGCTATAATTGTCATCACTTTTTTTTTTTTTTTTTTTTTTTTTTTCATAACTCCCCACACTTCGCATAAGCATCACCACAAAAATACAAAATAAGAAGTATGCATCCTTCGCCTTTGTCGAAATGGCACACACGAATGGCAAAGTGTAACTAACTCATAATCATCAAAACAATCCAATCATTCCAAACAACTAGCAACAAACCATTAGACTTGATAAGGGTTGGCTAAGGTTTAAAGGTGTAAAATATTTTGTATTTTTCTGGTTTTAACAAAACGAAAAGGAATGGCTCGAAGGTGTAACTAGGGTATCTAGTGCTAAAATGAGCACTAACAAAATGGGTCCATGTGGGTGGTTAACTTACCGATGTGGTCACTAATATATCATTAAATGTAAAAAATGGAAGGCCATTGGGTTATTCCTAAAATGCCTCTTATCACTTGAAAATATTTAGATCACTCGAAGTGATTTTAACCATAATGCATAACTAGTACAAGTTCTAGAATCGACATAATCACCGCACACTCATAGCAAATATAAAACAAAAGATGTTTCATACAAAAGAAACCTCACAAAATGTGGGAAAAGGCTATTATGCATGCTAGAAAATGCTATCGAATCCAAAATGAATTATTTCATAATTTTGTTCAAATCTAAAAATTTTCAAAAACTCATTTTACCATTGAAATCCCAAATTATGTATTTTAATAATCAATAACGCGAAAACTATTAGACCATCAAGGCTAATTTCTTCTAATCACTTGATCCAAAAGTTATCTAAAAAAAATAAAATGCGTATCATTTTCCTATTTTCTTCCCTCCCCATACTTAAGTTTTGCATTGTCCTCAATGTAATGAAAATGAACTTCAAAGTAAAGAAAATGGGAAAAGATAGTTAAAAGATACCACGGAATAAAATATGCAATAAGCACATTGGGTCATTAGAAGCTCATGAGTTATCCAACTCGAAATATTCGACCATCAATAAGCTTCCAACATATCCATCCCGCAAACAAAACCGCAACACAAAATGCACAAAACAAACAAAACTACTAAAACTAGATAAAACCAAAATATACCAAACATCCTAAAGAAAATCAATCAAAGGATAGAAATAGTTTAAAACACATCATGACCATTGTTTTTGAAACCATAATTTCGAATGACCCATAATCACCGTCATCCTCGCTCATTTCTTCTCCTTCTTCATCATCAAACTCATCATCATCATCACTTTCGGTTACATAGTTTTCGCTCTATGATTTCGAACGAACTCTCCTCTTTTTCTTCTTACCTCCAATTCCTCGATGATGATCCTCCGCCTTCATAACTTGTTCCTCCACCAGCAATCGACTATACGGGGTATTGATCAGAAACGGTGCGTGCACTCGTGATATGGATACGGATAGGTCCGTGATATGAAGTGTACGGAAAAGGATATGGTGGAACATTTGGTGGATTGTAGGGTGGCAACTCGTAATTGGCTTCTCGAGCCATGTGTTGAAAGATCGGCATCGAATAATCATTGATGTAGTTGTTCCTTAACATCATCGAATCTCTCCACACATCCCTACATTGAATCTCATCTAGATGTTGGTTCCACTCTCCCATCCCGAATCAAAACCACCGGACGCACCCATTTGCACGCTCTCCATTGGTATATTCCCTCGTTGTGGTGGTGGTTGTTGTGGTGGTTGTCATGTTGTGGTCTTGGTTCAACCCATAACCCTACGGTTTTCAATCTCCTATTCAAAGCATTACCAAAACCTTTCGCATCCACGCTTCACTATACTTTGGCCTCCACACTTAGCCAATTCCTCATCAACATAATATCCAAGATTCTTCGCTAATCTTGTCACAAAATGTCCTCCACAAATGTTATCATGCTCTTGATTCCTGGGCTCTCCTAGACAAATATTCGGCAACTCGCCAAATAGCATTACCATCCTTAGTTTCTTCCAAAGAACTTCATAATCCATAAGTCCGGTTTCGACATTTGTCTCGCCCAAATCTATTAAATGGCCCGGTCACAATCAACTTGTGAAGTATCCTCATCAACGGATTCTCGATGGTGAAGCATTCCTCCTAGCACAAGTAGGATCTCCCACTTGATTCCAATAAGCGGGAATACTAGGTAATCTTTTCAAACCTCCAAGTCTAGAAAAGTGAGTTTCAAATAATCGATGATTTACCTCATGTGGCTCATACAAACCAAGAGCTACACCAAAAGTCGGTAATGTGTAAGCATGATCCCTACCACAAAGTCTAAACCAAATACAAATCTCCGACATCAAATTCGAACATCTACTTTTCTTTCAAAATACATGGTTGAAAAGAATTCCATACACCATTCTCAGAGACTTCTTCATTAACACCGAATGCTCTTTCCCATGACAAATCATTGAACGAATCTCCATCCCCGGATATACATAAGACGCTCAGATCATACTTCTTAACTCATCTTCACAATCACATTCGTTAAATAAATCCCAATCAATCACCCTTGAACTAAACATTGCCTATGTTGTAACTTTGACAATCTTTCTCGAAAAGCATGTTTCTCCATCGGTGAGATTTTGAATTTTAAATTAGCATTTGCTTCCTTCTTCACACTATACTTAACCTTCTTCTTCTCGCTTCTTTCACAAAACTTCGTAACAAGCGGGTTAATTGAATTTCCTCCCACCGAGCTTCCTACAATAATTCTCAGAGAAATCACAAAAAATAAGATCATATAAGAGTGTTAGAACAAACAAGAAGGTTAGAGAACCCTCTACTAGACATTTCAAAATTTCACAAAAATTCTCTCAGAAACCAGAATCGATTCGGTTGGATCACCAACCGAATCGGTTTCCATCGACATCGTGCAACAACCGCTCGGTTGCCATGCGCAACCGAATCGGTCAGCAGATCGCATAAGATATTTCACCTTCAAATCCTCAACATCTCGAATTTCTAACGCTCAAACCACTTCTTAGATCGCATTCTATCATCCTCAATGATTTCCCACATCCTAAAATTACTCTATCTTGTTTCCAAATCATCAAACATCTTAGAACTCAGCTCAACATTCTTAAAAATCATAAGTTCTAATAGTGTAGCATCCATCACTCTTAAAAATCAAACATATCATCCATCAAAATGAATCAATAGTTGTAACTTATCTCATCCCATAAGCATAACCCAATTAATTCCGAAAAATCTTATCATCTAAAATCCATTCTATGGTGAATCAATCAATCATTTTCTTGTTGTAATGCACTCCTATATCAATTACCCACTCAATCCTAAAATATTACCACTTAATTCGGATTATAACAAAAACCCCCAAATTGGTGACCTAAAATCCAATTCGAATCAAATGTTCTAAAAAAAAACTTAATTGAGTAAATTGAATGTAAATGCTTACTTGCTTGGGTGCCATGATGTTATCCTACAATTCAAACAACTTCCAACCCGCTTCTTGATGAATTTTGCAAAACCCACCGAAAATTAGTGTGTGTGTGTTTTGGAAAATGATTTTTTTTTTTTTTTTTTTATATTTTGGTGCAACCTGTTCACCAAGTACACAACCGATTCGTATGCTTTTGCCAAATTTGCTTTTTTACTTGTTACTTAGGCATTTACCCTCCAAGCAACATATTTTTACTCAAAAAAAAAAAATTCCTGCTAAAAAAAAAATTTCACACAACATTTATTCACCAAATGAAATTTTTAACAATCATTCAATCCAAAAAAAAACTCAACTCATCATATAAATGAACTAATCCAAACTCAACTCAAAATCATAATCATAATGTATTAAAACCAAATTACCTCAATCATAACATGAAAAATAAATAAGAAACAAAAATCCTAATGCATCAAATCAAATCAAAATAAAATAGAGCATAAAATTCAAGCAAATGATTGCTTGTTATTACGGTCTTTCCTTTCCTCAAAATTCCTCAAAATATTCTTGCCTAAGAATATCCTCGCTTTGAAATTTTCCGTCAATTCACTAATGTTTCAAAGTTTTAAATTTCCTCATAAATCTTCGTCCATCCGGCATAATATATCAAACTTCACATGCCATGCCCCATCTCCGCTTTGCTCTTGTAAGTCCCCAATCCTTCTGGTTTCCACTCCAAATTCTTAAGTTGCACCTAGAAGATCCTAAAAGTCGGTCAACTTCTTGTAAACAAAAATGTTTTGAATGGGTTATAGAAAGCTTCTATCGCGAATGCACGCTCCATTTCGCCCTCAATATCGAAATAAGTGGAGTTAAAGGTCCAGACATTGATTACCATGGACATCACGTCCCACTTCAAAACAAGTTAAATCATCATTTGCATCCATCCATTCCAAATCTTCCATACCTTCCAAAATTGGTCCTCTTGGTCTGGGTAGTATGTTTGCCTCGAAACTCCATCGTCAATGGTCATGGTACCTCTTCCCATGTCTATAATTGCTCCACAAGTTCGTAAAATGGCCTCCCAACAATAGTGGTAAACTCTTGTCCACCGGAATATCTAAGACAAGAAAATCGCCAAATACGGTTGGTAGCCAATTTGCACTCTTACATTCTTAACTTCCCCATTGCCTTTGCTTGAGTGTTATCCGCCATAGTGAGCTTAGAATGATTAGGTTATGGATTACTTAGTCCCAAAGTTTTGAACAATGGATACGCATCACGTTAACACTGACCCCAGACGCCTAAAGCATAAACCGTGTAGTTCCATTTACTTTGATTGGCAACACAAAATTACCCGGATCCTTTTCTTTCCTTGGCATGCCTTTAAACAAAATCCGATCTCGATCCTCATCCGTGAGATTCTTATCTTCCAACCTAGCCTCGCTAGCATCAATGCATCCAACTTCTTTCGATAAAGCACATAATCTTGGAGAACTTCAATAACCGGTTTCTTTTCATCGAGCTCTAGAAATTTTTGTTCTAGATTCTCTAAGATAGCTTCTTTTGGCTTTCGGTTAAGGGTTTGATAGTAGTAGTAGGTGACAATGGTGTGTAATCATTTTGGTGGTGGAGGTTGTTGTTGGGGTTAATTTATTTGATGATGGTTTCTTCTGGCTTGCTTTCCCCATTTTCACCACTTCCACATTCTTCTCCTCCATATTTGCACACACTTCCACTAGCATCTCGTTGATCCCTTTTCTTCTTCCAACTCGGTTATGTTAATCCGCATCTCTCCCATACCAAAATCTACTTGACACTTAGTTGTGACAAGAAAATTTCTTCCAAAACAAACATTTGGCTCATCCGCATTACCTTCCTCTAGAACAACAAAATCGCTTGCAAACATATGCCCATGAATATTGACTTTCGTGTTTTTGACCATCTTTCTCCCATATGCCTCATAATCCATACGAACATGACCGATCTCACAAGAACCTCTTCCAAGATATAATTTTTCCATACGCCATATTGTCAGGCATCCCAAGCACGCATTCTTCCACTTCACAAGGTGTTCCAAATCTCATCATCGGTGAATCATACACCGCTGACGGTGTTTGTGTAAACACTACCACTCTTTGTTTTGGGTAGATGAACCTTGTTCTCACATACTTCTTCCATATCACCCGTGTCAAATCCCAATTCTTTCTTGCTTTCCTCCGTAATTCCTCCAATCTTTTCTAATGAACTTCCCGTATCCTTGAACATGTCATCCAAAGCACGAAGGTATTCGAGATTCCGTCAAACTATCCATGTTACTAGACAACTTAACAAAACAAAACAAACCCGAATGATTAGCGTTAACGTTAGTAAAACAAGAACAAACTATATAAAACAAACAAATAATAAACAACTAAGACATCTAACAAAATTAAGAAATCAAAAAAAAAAAAAAAAAAAACTCAAAACCTCAAAATGATAAAACTCTAAGATGTAAACTCCAACCGGATTCGTTGGATCACCAACCGAATCGGTTGGTTGAAAATTTAGGACAGAACACGAACCGGATCAGTTATGGATTGCGCACCGATCGGTTTGTTTGAAAATAATTTTTTTTTTTTTTAAACAAATTTAATAATAATAATTGAAAGCAAATTAATGTCATTAGGATGTACTAACTCTAGTTAATTAAATAAAACTCTTCATAAACTTATAATTAAATAACTCATAAACTCTAATTAAAACCAAAATTAAAACTAAACTTAAAACTAAATAAACTACTAATAATTGCTATCATAAAATAAACTATAACTCAAAATAAGATACTCTTAACCATTACCATCAATTATAAAATTAAAATAAATAAAACTAGATTAACTAAATAACAAATGTAAAGAAAAGAAAATAAATAAAGACAATAAATCTAAGAACCGATTAAACCACACAATTACTCTAGAAATCAAAACACCATAAACTAAATAAAGATAGATATAAAATTCAACCAAAAAAAAAAAAAATTTATTAGAATGTCTAACCGATTCGTTGGATAACCAACCGAATCGGTTAGTTTGTAACAAAACTTTTTTTTTTTTTAACTAATTTCAAAGAAAATTATAGAAAAATCCCTGCAGCAAGCGCCTAAAACTTGATGTGCTCCGGTTGGTGCAAGTTTTAAAATTTATAATCACGAATTAATCAGATAACCTTTAACACATACGAGCAAGTATACTCGTCCGCAATAGTAACGTTTTGGTAAGTCGAGATCGTCCCAAGGGATTTTTGTTTTGAAATAGATTTTATTAAAAGTTTCTAACAAGAAAGCTTGTCAAGGCTCTCTCGAATAAGTGTTCTAGTGAAAATACTAATCAATAATAAAAATATATACTTGTGTGAAGTCTCATAATCAACCATAGATAATGTTCATAAAGGTTTGGTGTATACCTTAGTATGATGCACAAATCATAAGCAAATGATTCCCCAACCATGGTATTAGTTTGTAAAAATCATTCTAAGAACAAAAACATTTAGGTAATCCTTCGGTCCTTATCCCAATGATTATCCTATAAAATTCCATTTGTTTGCAACATGCTCTCATTAAATTTGTTCTTACGAATCTTTCAATTCTTCGTGATGAAAACGTTCCTAGTCTTGTTTTAATAAGCAAAACATGGTGGATGTCAATCACCATATCCCCATACTAGTTTGTCACAACACTTTTGGAATAAAACACAAGAGAAATCCTTTTCGTCCTTTTTCTTAAAACATGTTTTATTGACAAATCAATCCAAGACTAGTATTTTTCCAACAAACTCATTTAAACAAGATCATACATACATGCATCACATTTTGAGAACATTATTATGATTAATCACATTCCAACACACAAGTATAACACAAACTACTCCATGAAAACAATCATATCTAAACACAAGTCATAACAAAGTAATTCAAACAATTCAAGAGAATAGATTTCCATAACAAAGTTCATAGAATACCTAATCTTTTGTGATTACAAGAATTAGAAATCGTGGAATGTAGCAACCACGCCTCCAATCACCTAGATCACCGCACAATTCCAAACTACCAAACAATGGACAAGAATGGTTCCTTCCTTGCTTCCGGACGCTTCCAAGAACTACTAAGCTTTTGGGTTGAAATAAATGGGTAAGTATGAGTTTTGGTGTAAACTAATACTCTATTTGTTGTGTCACACCTAGTATACAAGTACTAGGTTCTTTAAATAGCCAAAGCACTTGCTTAACTCGCCCAAAAACGCTCTTCCAAGTTAATATCAAGAAATGATCGGACTCTAATGATTATGGGAGTTAAGACAACAATAAATGCGAATTGTGTAATCATAGCGCGTAAACCGGATCGGTTTCTTCATCGACCGAATCGGTCACGCTTTGACCATTAGCCCACCTGATCCGGTTGCGGGTTGCACCGAACGGCCGGATTTTGCTCCTTTGACTTTTTGTCGACTTTTCCCTTTACGCTCATTCGTTTTGCTTACGCTAATGATTTCCAAAGCCAAACTTGATCTTTCCTGTCAGAGATGCTTCAAATCACTACGCTTCCATATCATTGAGTCCACAAGCTTCCAATCTAAACTTCCTTCCTTTAGACGCCCAAATGTGCATAAAAACTTCATTTCTTCAATATTCGCAATACCGCTACATATACATACACAAGACGATCTTTGCACTTTTGCAATAGTTATGAGTAAATATAGCCGAATATCATGCACAAAACTGACAATAACGCTACTAAAAACATGTTCATTTTAGACGTTATCAATACTTATCGACTAGTACTTATTCCCACTTCGATCGTACTTAAGCCAATATTTGAGTCAACTCTTATGTGAATACATAGTATATATTCTCATACGTATTCCAAGAGCCAACACTTGAGAAATATTTTCACAACTACATTTTATGTACATCGATAATCCACTAAACTTATGAAACGTCCGCATAAGCTATGTAACACAAATACGTGAGAAAGTATTGAAAACATTTATTTTTTTAACTTAAGCATTACCACACAAGTTAAAACGATACGAGTGTCTCATAGCAAATCATTTCTTTTTCAACATTACCCTTTAAGGTCGTAAACAGAATATAATATCTAAGACTCGCCATATTATATCTAGGTTTCGTGTTGAAGTCGTTGTCATATCGTACTTGCTATTGTTGTGCATTTCTCACCGTATCACTAAGGTGAGTTTCATAGCCCCTACTTTTACTTGTTTTATAATTGTTTTGGGGAAGATACATGCTCATTTTACTTAAATGATTTAATTACTAAAATTTCGCATTCTATGCATACTATGACCTTTGATTGATATGTTTTAAGATACATCATACCTAGATGCTTTAAGGACCACACCAAAACCTTTGACCTAGAATATTACCCACCTTAGCCTAAGACTTTAGATCCCAAATTGCCCTTTTCATGAACCGTCAATTCCGCTGGAAGCGAATGTTATAAACAGATCTATTGGGGTGACTGCTCGGTTGACCCCGCTTGGGTCAAGGCGAAACATATAGCATGTCGGGACCGAGTGTATTGGGATACACACTCGCCATGGGCTCCTTATTTGTATGACTTCCTTGTGCATACATAAACTGTCGTAGCTTCGGTTGCATGAACTTAGTGCTAGCGTAATAGATTCAATATATGACATTATATTTGTTGTAATGTACATATACCGTACTTATGGTCCACTAATGAAATCTCTTTTATGAAATCCTTTTATGAATTGAAATCATAAACTTTATGACATTATGCAAGACGTAATGATCATCAAGAACCAAATTTGAAACAGATGTAATTGAAATCCTTTTAAATAAACCTATGAACTCACCAACAGAAGTGACCCCTTTAGCATGTATCTTCGTGTTTCAGTGATAGCTTATCTTTGAGGCGCAAGGCAAAGGCATGGCATGGTCATAGACGACTCGATTTATGTATTGGGACCACCTTTTATAATGGGCCATTTTCCGCACTAATCAATAATGTAAACACTATTTTTTTAAGAATGAATAAAAGTTTATTTATGAAAAACCAATTGTTCTATGCTTATGTTGTGATACCGATTTAGTAGCATCCCAATACTTGTATGCTTCCGCTGAGCCATTTTGGGGGTGTTACAGATTGGTATCAGAGCCTAGGTTATAGAGAACTGGGTATATTTTTAAAACCTAGACTATAACCACTTTTACAAAAACTAAACCCTATGACCGACACGTGCCTGCCTGCCGAGCTAATGCCTCACTTATGATCCTGCCGAGATCATACTTGATAAGATACATGTTTTATCACTGCTCACCTAATTTGATTATAGGTTATAATTACTTTCCCTATACGTATACTTACGTATCACAACACTACACATTTTCCCTCACATCAAGAGAATAATTGTCCTAATCCTTCAAGACAACCTTTAAAAGTATTGTGACATATTACTAGTGTAACTAAGCTAAGTATTTCAAAATTCATTGAACCTCGGTAGATATAGACCGATCACCTATATTCAACCTGTGGACGGTGGGACATGGCCCGATCACCTATGTCCGACTCGGAGGTGAATTTTGCAATACTTAGGATAGTTATAATAGCGTTATGTCCAGTGAAATTTGATTAATGTTAACATTTTAATAAACATGTATCAAGCCACTCACTGGCATTCCTTAATCACAAGCCACTCACTGGCGTTCCTTAATCACAAGCCACTCACTGGCGTTCCTTAATCACAAACCACTCACTAGCATTCCTTAGTCATAAACCACTCACATGCATCACCCTATCATAAGCCAATCACTGGCATCACAATATCCCTTAATCATAAGCCACTCACTGGCGTCATCCTACTTCTTAATCATAAACTTTATAATTCCATATCACAACCGGGTTATGTTATAGTCACTCCTACCCCACACCTTACACCCCATGGACAAATCAAACCATTCTAGGAGCAACCTTCCAAAATACCTATGAGAAAGATTCCCTAGTGGGAATAGGCAACAAAAAGAACAATAAACCTTTGGCAAAATCTAGAAAGACACAGTAAATGACCCATAATCCCGCAAAACTTGAAAATTTCACCATTGAAAAATTTGATACCTAGAAACTCCACCCACCTCTTAAGAATAACCGTGCCTACCTTGTTACTCTCCTACAAACAAAAGAGTTGCCATACAAACTATTTCCGATTATCCCTCAAACCATTATAATCAAAATACTTCATGAATCACTTCATGAATCATTCTACAAACCAAATTATCACCTTACCATTTCACCATAAAATAAACTACAATTCTACCCATACCTTACCAAAATAAAGTGTTCCTTAATACTTTGAAAGGTATTCCAGAACCACTCTATTGGTTACTTATTTCCTCGAAATGTGTTTTAAGTTAATACCTCATAAACAGAAATGATCAATGCCCTCCTTGATAACTAAGCCTGACCTTAAGATGTATCCTACACCTCTGCCTAAAACCATAGATAACCATGAGGTTCATCAACTATTAAACCTCCAACCTTATCCAACTTAGACAACTAAACCCTACTCGTAGCCATGGGTAAATGTTATATCATGCTACACATCCTTGCTATAATATAGTTTCCAAATTGGAGGATTACCCTTTAAAATCCAACAATAATACTTTCCAAATCCCCAGTTAAAATGAGACAAAATGCTGAAACACTAAAAGTTTCGCAAAACTTCCCTATACACCCCATAATTGAGAAACCAGTTTTACAATCTTGTGAAAATGTGTCATTTTACGTAACTATTGATTTTTAATCGGTCTTAGTCAAACTTGTGCAAACATTTATTCGAAAGAAAATTTTAAAACAAATGTTTCTTCACTCTTTAAAGAAGAAAGCACACAAACCTATAGCGAACCTTAAGAATCAACCCATATACTTTAGAACCATTAAACACCAGAAATGGGTACGTTTTGATAAAACCATGAGAAGTTAGAGGTGCCCACACTAACAAAATAGTGAAACCTCATAACATCAAAATTAGAACCTTCACCCAATGAACCTACCCCAGAAAATCATGGCACCTCAGATAGAGGATGTCTTGCCGGTATAACACCTAGGTACCCATACCCAAGGGGGGAACCCTTGAACAACCTAGGAAAATTCAAAACTTGTTCCAAATACCATCACCTGTTCCCGACACCCTAATCGGTAACGAACCGAGATCCGGACGGATCTTACGTAAGTGGGTAGACTATAACAACCCGTAAAATTTCGGATTATTATAATAATATTTATTACATCAAAAAATTTAAATCGGTTATTTTTCGACAATTGTCAATATTTATATTTAAAAACAAGAGGTCATTTCGTTTCCTTAAAAACCAAAGACCGCCAGCGCATCGACATTATGATAGGGTAAATAAACACATGAAAATCCTCGGAAGAGAACATATTAAAATCCAAATCTTGCTTCAAATGAGTATTTATAAAGAAAATACAAGATAAAATTCATTGGACCGTAATACTATGTTCACGACATAGTACAACGGGACACCAAATACACAATATAATTACAACATTACCTAAATGCTAACTTAAAATAAACTTATCACATAAGTTTCAATATACACAATCTTTCTACATATATATATATATATATATATATATATATATATATATATATATATATATATATATATATATATATATATATATATATATAGTGAGTCTTCTTTTCCCGCTTTCTTCACCCACGCACGCCACAGTGATAAAACAAAAGATTAGACATCTCAAAACCTCCACTCTCTTCTTCCTCCCATCGCTACTATACATGCCTAGGTCAAAAAGCCAAGCCTAAAAAATAGTAGGAGACAATATTCTTTCTTCATTCCATGGGCAAGTTTCCAATTTCATACAACAATTTGTCTCCTCTTCTCTTTCCTCCTGCCATCCTACGCGTGTTACCACCCAAGACATAACAAAGAAAAGCATCAATCACTATCATATACTCGTATCTCTTCCATGCACATGCCTAGTGGGTAGAGGGAAAGAGAAGTTTAGCTTGGAATGGCTTCCCACCAAAGACCAAGAAGAAAAAGTTGAGTCAAAATACCCTAGTTTTTCGCATCTATTTACTGATTCGAAGGAGGGAGGAGACATCAAATCAGTTTCATCGCTATCCTTACAAAAATTAGGGTTTCATGAGCAAAAGGGTATTAAGCTAAGGAAGTCTTGGTAAATTTGGAAGCTAGCTTGGAAGTATTTGGGTTAGAGTTTTAGGCAACAACTGGTCTTGGTCTTTTCCTTTCTTCTTTGCTCGATGAAACCTCACACTCACTGTAAGGTCCAAATTCTTTTAAACTTGTATTCCCTTTTTATTAGTTAAAGTAACAAAGCATTAATACTTAAGCATGTGTTATTATAATTAAGTCATAAAACTGGAAATGTGATCTTGTTATGAATATGGGTCAATCATACATACACATTTAACTTCAACTAATAGTTTTGACATTCAGACACATACATGCATACGTTTGAGTATGCATGCAAATGTTATAAATAAAAACACTTTAAGATTTTTCGAACATGTACAAGTGATTATATTGACACGTATATAAGTTTGGCTCGACTCGGAATAACACCGTATCTTGGCTTATCTCGTGTTTGTCTCGACTTATAATGAAACTCGAACCAAACCACACATGGGCTTGGAAGCCAACCACGAAACACTAGACTCATCCTAGTGCTTATTAGTAATAAGCATTTGGTCACCTTAAAACAAGCACTTGGACTCCTAATAAGCTATTCACTTAATGAAATATGACTACTTGTTCAAGGGAAAAAACACATATGAAATGCATGAACCCAACTACCTACTGTCTTACATGCGTACAAACAAGTCACAACCAAAGTAACTAATATAAGTAAACAGTTAGAACGATCGTTATATATGTTTAAGAGGTAAAAGAAAACACGAAGAAATAATTGGTCCAGTGGTTAGGGTGCTTTGCTCTCAGCGTGAGGTCAAGGATTCGAACCTTGTACTTCACATTTTTGCTAAATTTTGTTATTTTTACAACTATGGCAAACATGACAGTTTCAACCCCTCATCTTCGAAAGGATTGCCATTTTTCTTAAAGGATATATAAGTTTAAAACTTATATAAATCTTGTACACTTTCAACCCCCAAGTTTAACTCACTAAATATATTTCTTAAAACATTTATAAGATTGTAACTTGTATAGTTTTACAACTTTAACCTCAAAGTTGAAAAGTTTGACACTTTTCATCCTAAATATTTTATAAGTTTAAATAACTTATATTATTGTATCACTTTTCGTTAAATAAATATGCCTAACACGTGTTTTATTCGACGACCACATCCGTAAACTATAATTAAAATATTTACCCAAATATATTATTTACTCGAAACATCTCTAAATATACATCATATATATTTTCACACCCAAACCAAACATACTTAATAAATACTTATCGACTAGTACTTATTCCCACTTCGATCGTACTTAAGCCAATATTTGAGTCAACTCTTATGTGAATATATAGTATATATTCTCATACGTATTCCAAGAGCCAACACTTGAGAAATATTTTCACAACTACATTTTATGTACATCGATAATCCACTAAACTTTTGAAACGTCCACATAAGCTATGTAACACAAATACGTGAGAAAGTATTGAAAACATTTATTTTTTTAACTTAAGCATTACCACACAAGTTAAACGACACGAGTGTCTCATAGCAAATCATTTCTTTTTCAACATTACCCTTTAAGGTCGTAAACGGAATATAATATATAAGACTCGCCATATTATATCTAGGTTTCGTGTTGAAGTCGTTGTCATATCGTACTTGCTATTGTTGTGCATTTCCTACCGTATCCCTAAGGTGAGTTTCATAGCCCCTAATTTTACTTGTTTTATAATTGTTTTGGGGGAAGATACATGCTCATTTTTACTTAAATGATTTAATTACTAAAATTCGCATTCTATGCATACTATGCCCTTTGATTGATATGTTTTAAGATACATCATACCTAGATGCTTTAAGGACCACACCAAAACCTTTGACCTAGAATATTACGCACTTAGCCTAAGACTTTAGATCCCAAATTGCCCTTTTCATGAACCGTAAATTCCTCGTTTGGAAGCGCGAATGTTATAAACAGATCTATTGTGGGTGACTCCTTGTTCGGTTGACCCGCTTGGGTCAAGGCGAAACATATAGCATGTCGGGACCGAGTGTATTGGGATAAAAACTCGCCATGGGCTCCTTATTTGTATGACTTCCTTGTGCATACATAAACCGTCAGAGCTTCGGTTGCATGAACTTAGTTCTAGCGTAATAGATTTAATATATGACATTATATTTGTTGTAATGTACATATACCCTACTTATGGTCCACTAATGAAATCTCTTTTATGAAATCCTTTTATGAATTGAAATCATAAACTTTATGACATTATGCAAGACGTAATGATCATCAAGAACCAAATTTGAAACAAGTAATCGAAATCCCTTTTAAATAAACCTATGAACTCACCAACAGAAGATGACCCCTTTAGCATGTATCTTCGTGTTTGAAGTGATAGCTTATCTTTGGAGGTGCAAGGCAAAGGCATGGCATGGTCATAGACGACTCTGATTTATGTATTGGGACCACCTTTTTCTAATGGGCCATTTTTCGCACTAATCAATAATGTAAACACTGTTTTTTTTAAGAATGAATAAAAGTTTATTTATGAAAAACCAATTGTTCTATGCTTATGTTGTGATACCGATTTAGTAGCATCCCAATACTTGTATGCTTCCGCTGAGCTATTTTGGGGGTGTTACAGTATCTTTGTAGGATACCCTAAGGAAACTATGGGTTACTACTTTTACTACCCAACTGAGAACAAAGTCATCGTGGCTAGGTATGGAGATTTCCTTGAAAGGAATCTCTTATCTCATGAACTTAGTGGGAGAGTATATGATCTGGAATATGATCAAGAAGATACAACACCTTCTAAAAATACTAGCCAACTTCTAGAAGAGCAAAGCTTAGCGCCTCCCAAGTTGTTCCCATTCGTAGGTCCGAAAGGACTATACGTGCACCTGACCGCCTATGTCTTAACGTAGAGGTGGAGGAAAATATGGTTGGGGATCTTAATGAACCCGCCAACTATAAGGTCGCCATGGTCGATCCCGAAAAGGATAAATGGCGATTGCTATGAATGGGGAAATGCAATCCATGAAAGAAAATGATGTGGATTGAAGTTGACCTTCCTCCCAATGCTATATTCGTTGGAAGTAAGTGGATCTTCAAAAGAAAACCGACATGGATGGCAATGTACACACCTACAAGGCTCGTCTAGTGGCTAAAGGTTTTACTCAAACCTATGGCATTGATTACGAGGAGACGTTTTCTCCAGAGCGGACATAAGAGCTATTAGGATTCTCATAGCTATAGTCGCATACTATGACTATGAGATTTGGCAAATGGATGTCAAAACCGCTCGAATGGTCGCTCAGATGAAGACATCTATATGGCACGTAGGAGGGTTTGTGAATCCACTATTTCTAACCGTGTATGCAAGCTTAAGAGGTCCATTTATGGACCCAAGCAAGCATCAAGGCAATGGAATAAAAGATTCGATGGAGAAATCAAAAGTTTTGGATTTACTCAAAATCTTGATGAGCCGTGTGTATATCACAAAGCTAGTGGGAGTCATGTTACTTTCCTTGTTATGTATGTCGATGACATACTAATTATGGGAAATCATATACCAAGTCGAAATGAGGTGAAAGCCTATCTTGGTAAATGTTTTTGATGAAAGACTTAGGGAAGCAACATACATACTCGGAATCAAGATCTGTGGATTGATCAAGGCGGCTAATTGGTTTAAGCCAAAGTGCTTACATTGACAAAATATTGAAGAGATTCAATATGCAAAATTCCAATAAGGGATTTTTGCCAATGCAAGTAAATCATGGTTTGAGTACCAAGGTTGTGCTTCAACACCGCAGAGGTGGCGCGTATGAAGAAAGTTCCTTATGCTTCATTGTAGGATCTATCATGTATGCGGTGCGATGCACAAGGCCCGATGTGGCGTTTGCTCAAAACTTGACCGGTCGGTATCAACGTAATCCGGTGAAATTCATTGATCGTTGTTAAACATATTCTCAGTACCTTAGGGCTACAAGAGATATGTTCATAGTGTATGGGAAATCCAAGCGTAACTGCTCGTTATGAGTTATCGCGATGCATCTCGAAAGTGTGACAAAGATGATACGAAGTCTTAGACGGGTTACATATTTGTCATCAATGGAGGTCTTGTGGATTGGAAGAGAAAGAAACAGACAACACTTGCGATCTCGCTATGTAGTGAGTACATAGCGGCATCCGAGGTCGCCATGGAAGTCGTTTGGATAAGGAAGTTCGCTTCGGGCTTGGTGTTATGCCGTCGATTGAAAATCCTATTAAAGTATATTGTGACAATTCTGCGCAATAACTTTTGCCCATGAACCCGAGTCATGAAGGGCACCGACACTATCCTAGACAATATCACTATGTTCGAGAACAAGTCGAGATAGGTGAAATTGAGTTGCTCAAAGTTCACATGATGATAAACGAAGGCCTTACGGTGAAAAACTTAATCATTTGTCTCGATAAGTTTGGACTTCGCTTAGCTAGTAGTTTCATGCCCATCCGTGACAAAGTATTTTAGATAAAAGGATATTGTAAACATTGTTATTGAAATGAAATGAAGTATTTTGTTATGTTTATTATTCATTTATTATGATGTTATCCTATATTTGCATGTTTAAATCCTTGAATAACTTAAGTTATTCTAAATAGTCCATTGTCAATCAATAACATGGAATGGTATTGAATTAAGACAACTGAGTATTAGTTAGAAAATACTTGAAAGTATATTGATGCGTAGCATGACTAATTTCGGATGATATTCAATGAATCGAGTATAGGACTTATCCCACTCACATGATGATACTTTATGGATCTTTGTCATTAAGTATATCATGGATATTTATCCTCGACTTGAGATACCGAGATATGTCATGGATGTAGTGCATTTTGTGAAGCAATCTAACGCTATACGTGAATCGGTAGTTATAAGGGTTGATTTCGTAAGTGTTGCGAAATTTATGATTTCGCTTGTAGTCAAAACGAGATTTGTTTCCTTCAAATTTATTTTGAAGTATAATCTTATTGGGCCCTCGTAGGGTTGTTAAGATGTTTGCATGGCCATGCCCAAGGTCTTCTCGAATATGTTCATAAGAATTGGTAATCTTGATCAATCACATAAAGCGAGAAATGAATAGTTAATTAAGAAATGAGTGAGATCCATATTCTTATTAACAAGGTATTAGAAACAAAGGATGAATATGATGATGAATCATCGAAACTTGGTTTTCTCCGAAAACCATACACGAGTTGTACTGGGGCATTGGCGTGTTGCAGACGCTAACCAATGTCATTTCACGCTTTGTAAACATATCCAGTGGGGTCATGGAAATGTATATATTTATAAATACGTGAATGTCCGGATTCGAACTCGTGACCACGGATCGCACACATTAGCGAATGAGAATTTAAGTTAAATAATTAATGTTAATGATTACGATTAGTTATTACACATAAAGTCCGTCTAACGATTGTTAAGTATTTAACGAAATGACTAACGATCGTTAAATGTTAAATGGGAGAATATATGGTGAATATCTTGAAAATGGAAAAGATTTGGGTTCCCCTTTCCTCTCCTCTACATGGCCGGCCAAGGATGGGTTTTCCAAGCCCAAACCCTAACTTTTCCATCAAGCTATTCATTCACTATATATACAAAGGCTAGGGTTAAGGTTTTTCATAACTTTGTGCATTGAATTAACCCTAGATCTTGCCTCTCCTCCCTCTTGCTTAACTTCGGCCGAACCCTCCAAGGGTGTTTTTTTTTTTTTTTTTTTTTTTCATAAAACAAGGACTTGTGTTAGATCTAGCAATCACTTGATTCGTTGATTAATTCGTGTGTACAAAAGCGTGGTTGTAAGACACTATTCTTACACCTATTGGTTTGAGTGTAAACGGTAAGTGACAACTCTTTAAACCACTTTATCGCTTTGTTCAAGAGATCCGACATTTGCAAGAGGTATGTTACGTAATCAATTTAGTTAATTATTTATTTGTTATGATCTTAAGTCTTCCGCTGTGTACTTTGTGGTGTCTACATGTTTTATTGTATGTCATGTATCTTTAACTCAACATAAACAATATTACGAGATAGAGAAAGAAAGACACAACCATAACACAAAATATTGGTTCGGCTATAAGGTCACCTTCCTTGCCCTACTCCACTCACTGAGTACCCAACTCGAGAGTTCGTAAACACTACACATCAGAAGCTCCTTATCTTGGCGGAGAAGCCTTCACAACGACGCTTACAATTTATCCGATACAAAGCTAAATATCGGGTTCTTCGACAAGGTATAACCAAACCTACATCGCTACACTTTATCCGGTACAAGGCTAGATGCTGGGTTCTTCAACAAGGCTAGATACCGAGTTCCTTTACAATGGAGGAATTAATCTAAGCACCACTAGTTAACACACCACACTTATGACATACTTTAAAGAGATCAAGAACAAGAGACACTTATGTGATCTTGTGATGATTATAAAGTCTAGTAACACATGTCTTCGAGCTTGCAAGTCTTCTACGCTAATCGTCGTGATCTTGCCTTTAAGATAAACCTAAAGAATCACCAAGAGAAAAGCTACATGGATGATCTTTAAATTTGAGGTTAGTGATGTAAGAATATAGCGAGAAGATGTGTCTAAAATGGTGAGAGGAAATGAGGAAATGAGGAAATATTTATAGAGAAATAGTTGTCGATTAGCGGATCCATTCCTAGAGGAATCGCATGCAATCCAATGGATCCGACACTGGGTTAGTCTAGTCAATTTTGGGTTACATTTTCGGTTTTGGGTTATGGGTCATGGACTATGGGTCATGTGATGTCATGCATGATGCGGTGGACATCTTTGGTCATGGGTTATGGACTTTAGATCATGGCTCATGGTTTTTATCCATTGTGATGTCATGCATGATGTAATGAGCATTAGTTATGGGTTATAGGTTTTGGGTTATGGATAGTCCAGCTATATTTACTAACATATTACGTTTAACTAGTTAGTTATAAAGAATGTATTTAATGAAAATGTAAGTAAGAAATATTACTTTATACGTGTTTCATAAAAATGATTTTGGTTTTATATAAACTATTTAACTAAATATGATTTTATTTGTTTAGTAAAATGAGTTGGTAAATTATTGGTTCAATAACTTACAATGAGTCATTTTGAAGTTGGTTATTCACAAGAAATTAGATGTGGCAAAATGGGCAAGACGGCCACGGTCAAAAATGGGCATGGGTTCAACGTGCTGGCTAAACAAGCACGTACCAAACTACCATGTTATATGAATCGATTTTAAAAGACCCAAACGAATAAATAAATTTCTCGAACGTAACACCACATTTATATTTAAAAAATTAAATATAAGTTTTTTTTTTTAAAACAATATAGTGTTTGAGAAAAACATGTGATCATTATACCCATTTAACTTTTAAATGAGCAATACATGTTTAAAAAAAAAAGAGCCCAAATGTGACCTAATTTTTTAAAAGTTTACCATTTAATTTATTTTTTTGATTTTGAGCACAAATTGTCAACTCAACAATAAATCATTCGTGAAAGAAAGTATTCCAATTTAAAATAATAAATTATAATGAGAAGGATGAGAATAAATCACAATCGCACATTTCAGATGCAACTAAAAAAAATAAATGCATTTCCCGCTAAATTTATCCTCCTCATTTATTTCAATTTCTATTCTCACTAGATCTACTCCTACACAATTTTACCAACTTTTTAACCTATTGTATCTATATACTATTTAGCGTACACATGCTCCCTTCACAAGCAAAGATTAAACGCTATGTTTCACAACTCCCTAAAAAAATAAATCGAGGTTCAAGTGTCATTACAAAATAAGTCCTTGAGCATTAATTAAGTTTCACAACTTGGCAAAAACAAATTCGAGGTTGAGTGTCATCTGCAGTAAGTCCTCGAGATTAATTGGTATCTTTAGCAATTTGGCAAAATAGTCCCTAAGGTCAAGTGTCGTTGCAAAGTAAGTCCTGTAGAATTAATACCTATCTATAGAAATTTGGCAAAATATTCCAGGTTTAAGTTGTTCTAAGTAAGTCATTCAGAATGCGAAAATAGTCCTAAGGTTTTAATTGATTTGCAAAGCCGATCCAAACAAATTTTCCTATTATTCACCGCCCAAATTCACGCTCATTAAAGAATCCCACGATCGCTACGGCTTTCCAACACTCGTTGTGTACTAGAGATGTAATTTGACTAATTTCGTTAAAAAAAAAAAAAAAAGCAACAGCATATAACAGCTTGACCTGTCACAGTACCGATCTAACGACGACATCGTTTCAATATCAACTCCACTTTCAGCAGTTAAAGACCGGTATAACAACCGGAATCTCATTTCCCACTCATTGATGCCCAAACCCTAACCATAACAAGCACCATCAAGCAATGGACATACTATTCGCTCAGATCCAAGCAGATCTCCGCTCAAACGACGCCCTCCGTCAATCCGGCGCCCTCCTCCAAGCCCTCCAACAATCCGCCGCCGGCCGCGACATCTCCACCCTCGCCAAATCCGCCGTCGAAGAAATCATCGCCTCCCCTTCCTCCGCCGTCTCCAAAAAACTCGCCTTCGATCTCATCCGTACCACTCGCTTAACTTCCGATCTATGGGACACTGTCTGTACAGGTATCACTAATGACCTCACTTTTCCTGATCCTGACGTCACTGCTGCTGCTGTTTCTATTCTCGCTGCTATTCCTAGTTATAAGCTAGGGAAGCTGATTAGTGATTGTAGTAAGGAGATTAGTTTTTGTTTCGAGTCCACTAGTGAGAATTTGAGGTTTTCGGTTACCGAGACGCTAGGTTGCGTCTTGGCGAGGGATGATTTGGTGACGTTGTGTGAGAATAACGTGGCGTTGTTGGAGAAAGTTGGGGGTTGGTGGGGGAGGATAGGGGAGAATATGTTGGATAAAGGTGATAATGTGAGTAAAGTTGCGTTTGAGTCGGTTGGGAGGTTGTTTCAGGAGTTTGAGAGTAAGAGGATGAGTCGGTTGGCTGGGGATAAGTTGGTGGATAGTGAGAATTCGTTGCGATTAGGTCCAATTGGGTGTCGTCCATGGTGGAGTTTGTTTGAAGAGGAGGAACGCGTTGATGGCGCGGTCTTTGGTTTTGCCGGTTGAGAGCTTTAGGGCGAGTGTTTATCCGTTGGTTTATGGTGTTAAGAGTGTGGCATCGGGTCGATTGAGGCGATTACGGCTGTCGAGGTCCAAGAGTGGGGTGGATTGGAGTAAGACTGAGAGGTTTGTGGGTGTGTCGGATGGTTACGCATTTGGCGCCTTTTGGCATCGTCGTTGGATCCGCTTTGATTTTTGAGGTTGGGCTTAATATGTTGTTTTTGGCTGATGTTCCTGGTGGGAAGCCTGAGTGGGCTTCGACTTCGATTATTGCGATTCTTACGCTTTGGGACAGACAAGAGTTCTCTTCTGCGAGAGAGAGTATTGTTAGAGCTGTTGTTACCAACTTACATCTTCTCGATCTTGATATGCAGGTTTGTGCAACAACTTCGCTCACTTTTTATTATACACGTAACGTTTTATTAGTTTACATTATTGTAGGTGCAACAGTATAGACACAAAAGAATAGGTAATGTTTGTTGATCGTAGATCCAGTTATACTAATTCCACTAATAGATGGAAGTCTTAATGCTAGGCAACCATCCCAGTTTAGTGTTTCCCTATAATAGTTGCTCAATTGCTTATTAGAATTCCGATGCACATGACTGCATGAGCGATGGTAATTAATGGTTTATAGACATGCCTTGTTACACAGCTGATATACATAAATCAACTAGTCTCTAATCCAGTAATCTCAAAACATTTTTTTTGTTGTACTAAAATAATTGGCACACTTTACCAGATGAGATTTTCACAAAACATTCCATAGGTTAGTTACCATACTCTTTAGCCTTTTCTTGTGACCGAATACTATGCACATTCCATCAGCGATGACATAATTAAATATATATCACATTGTAGGCCAGTTGATCAGGTTAATTAGAGATCACTGACTGTTCATGGTTGTATTCCTTGATCTTTGGTGAAAATTAGGGTTACTTTCCCCCCAGGGTGGAGGTTAGTGGCAATTATGTTTGTCTTTAAACTCTGCCCTCTTTACTTTTGTTGTCCGTTGCTGCCAAAGATCCATCTGAGTTCTGAGTTCCGACCACTCATATCAACTTTTGTTTTTCTTCAAACTCTGGTAACCATGATTTCATTGGCTTGAGTAATCCTTCTCCGATGAGAAAGTTCATCTCCTCTAGGCCCAAGGTTTTCAAGTTTATACAACTAGTCTGAGTATCTATAGTATCAGGTTACAACTGTAATAACATGCAACTTAAGAATTGTGCATGTTTAATCTGGTGATTTAGGTTTCATGAAGTGATATATGGATAGGCCAACCTTCTTTGTCACTCTAGTTTTTTTGTTATTATTTTAACATACGTAATTGCCTAAGGATAAGTTAAGCTGTCTCATGCTGTTATTTAGTGTAACTACACCTTGGTAACCCATTAGTTACCGATCAACTGATTCTAATACGATTCCTAGTTGTTTTGCATGGATACTGGCATTTTTCTCTACCTGCAAAGCTTCCTTACTAGACCTCGGGAGAATGAGATATTATTTCTTATTATGGAAAAAACATAAGTAGTTCGATTAATGTTAACCACTTAATCCCAGGCTATGTGGGTTGATTATTCTATTAATCTGAATGAAACTTTAGTAAGTAAATTTCCAAGAAACAGTTTTTGGTTATTCCTTTGTGATAGTGTGCAAAATAAGAAGAAATATCAGTTTTGATACAAGGTTTTTGACCGTTCAGGTTTCGTTATTTAAAAGGTTACTTCTCATGGTGAGGAATTTGAGGGCAGAGTCTGATCGCATGCATGCCTTGGCATGTATCTGTCGACAGCTCTTTGTGTTGACCTATTTGCGAAGAAAGTGTTCAAGAGGTCAAAACCTCTTCCTGGAACAGACATTGCATCACTTTTGAAGATACCAGGATTAGAGACGATCTCAACAACGTTACAAGTAAAAATCTATTTAGAGAAGAATTGGTCGCTACTTTGGTGGAAAGCTGTTTTCAGCTGTCACTACCATTGCCTGAACAAAAAATTCAGGTATGGAGAGTAGAGTGATTGGAGCATTGGCCTATGGAACTGGTTATGGTGCACTAAATTGGACTGAACCTGCTTTGAAGTGGTGGAAGTGTGTCGACCTTGTGTAAAATGGGATTGTGAGGGTCGAACATATGCTGTTGATTGTTACTTGAAGTTGCTGGTCAGGCTTTGCCATATTTTTGATACTAGGGAGGAGTCAAAGAGTCAAAGACGGAGCATCTCAAGATCAGATTTTAATGAAACACGTTTACACAATTTGCAAAGACAACTTGTTAATGATCTCCTTGAGGTTTGTGGACTTTTTTTTTAAGTTTTAGCGTGTCTGTAAATAGACATTTCACTTGGAGGTATAGACTCGGGTTTTCTACTTATGCGCACAATATTAACGTTGGTTTGGCAGGTGAATAGTCCTAGAATTGCTGCCCGCCTTATTTGGGCAATTTCTGAGCACATTGATTTAGAAGGCTTGGATCCTCTTTAGCTGATGACCCAGATGATGCCTTGAACATCGCCATATCAAAATCCACAAGATCTTATTCAATGCCGACTCCTCTGCGATCGAAACAAATAAGCTGCTAGATGTTCAAGCAGTTCTGTTATGTGCTCAAAGGTTGGGATCACGCAATGCTAGAGCGGGCAGTTGCTCACGAAAGAGCTAGAAGAGTTCAGGGCGGATCCCTTGACTGATTCTGTCAACAAACATCAGGCTCAGATGATATTACAGAGAATCAAATATGTTTCTCTTCATTCAGATGACAAGTAAGCATTTAATTCTAAGTTTGTAAAGTTTGTTGATGCCGTACCTGTTGTTGGCTCATAGACCAGTGGCAATTATAATTCCAACATGCTTATTTAGGAATTCCACAAGCAAATGTGCCTATTTACCTATGAACAATCATTACAAAAATTGTTTGTAATTTGTAATTAATAGTGGTACACTTATCTTTTCCACCTCGTGTTAACAATGGGCTTTTTAGTACGATATCATTATTCATTAGTCAATTATTTTATTGAACCTTTTTAAGTGAACTTATGGGATGGGTTTATTACAGGTGGGCTGGTGTTAGTGAAGCAAGCGGAGACTACCCATTCAGTCATCATAAACTAACAGTTCAATTTTATGAAGCCTCAGCAGCCCAGGATCGAAAGTTAGAAGGATTAGTTCACAAGGCTATTTTAGAACTATGGAGACCTGACCCCAGTGAGTTGACTTTATTGCTGACAAAAAGAGCCGACACTAGTTCACTGAAGGTTCCTCCAAGTACTTATACGTTAACTGGTAGTAGTGATCCTTGCTATGTTGAAGCGTATCACTTGTCAGATCCTGGCGATGGAAGAATCACACTCCATTTGAAGGTTCAACTCAATCCTAATTACTGTAAACACATCTATGATTTTTGGCTGTTAGATGGTTTGATTGTGAAAATGCTCGGATACACCTTGTTGATTCGTACAGTGGGTGTCCGTTTCTTTATTGGGCTTTGCCTTTTTCGTGTTTAATATATCTTAGTAAAGAGAAAAAAAAAAGGATAGAAGATGAAGGCTTGACTTAAGGAATGGCAGATTGCATTAACAATACATTCCTTTTTTACGTTACATAGACATTAAATTCCGTTTTAAACTGAATAGGATGCGAATTATAATTTAGTTATGTGGTAATTGCTTCTTAGCTGTGACACAGTTTAAAGGTTCTTGATACAGTGTAGAAATTGAGGCGTCAAAAACAGGCTGTTGGGTAACAGGTTAAAATGAGTTTCATGGCGAGTTTTTTTTAGCAAGGCTTAATCTAGTATGGCTGAGTTGACGACAACTTCTTTTATACAATTATTCTGTTAGATATGATTTTAAAACTATAATTACTAATCTATTATTTACAAATAAGAGGTTTGAAAGCATATAATACCCAGTCAATCCATTTTCTAGATATAAATAGGTTGAAACTGCCACCTCTATTATCATAGAGCAGGTGTAGTGCCTCTTATTGTTTTACAAGTGTTCTTAAAGCCTCAGATGTAGAGAAGGATTTATTTTACTGGCTGATGATATCAGAATTTGAGATAGCTAGAACATGCAGTCTTTTATATTCGAAAAGCTCATTACATTAAGTTAGAACTTGTATTGCATTATGATTCACAAGATGTCCATATTTATAGATTGGATAATTTGTTGCAGGTTTTGAATTTGACTGAAATGGAACTTAATCGAGTAGATATTCGTGTTGGGTTGTCTGGAGCATCATATTTTATGGACGGATCTCCCCAAGCAGTCCGGCAATTGCGTGACCTAAACTCTCAGGTTTTCTAAGCATCACCTAGTTGTGTTCAGTATATAATAATGCTTATATATTTTGCTTTTGATACAATTCTTCAGTTTAACCTGACCTTTCCGTGTAACATGACAAGAAATTCATTAATCACCATAAGTTGTTTTGTTTTATAACAAGTAATTTACAAGTTTAGCTTGTTAAATTTGAAAATGCTTGGTTAAGTCTAGCATCAGAACAGTTTTTATTGAATCCTCACGCAGTTTTCTACTTGGTTAGAATAAAATGGTGCGTTTAAGAACAGTAGTTTTTGATACTGAAACTACAGTTTACGACTTCTGTTTTTGTTATCTTGAATTTGTTTTAACATAGTTTGTGTTCATACATGCAGGAACCAGTATTATGTTCTGTGACTTTGGGTATCTCTCACTTGAAAGATGTGCTCTTTGGGTTCAAGTCTTGTACTACCCGCTTGCTGGCAATGATATCCCAGGAAATGAAGGGGACTATGCGGAGGAAGATCAACAGATCATCAGACAGAGAAAAGCTTAAAACCAGTGTTAGGAGATCCTGTTATCATGAGATGCCAGCCTTACAAAATTCCGCTAACAGAGCTTTTGTTGCCCCATAAAATATCACCTGTGGAATATTTTCGCCAGGCCTAGTTTACCTGCTATGGTGGAGTTTACGGGTACTTATACGTATGAAGGTAGTGGGTTTAAGGCTACTGCTGCTCAGCAATATGGTTCTTCCCTTTTAAGTGGTCTCAGATCTCTATCTTCCAAGCCTTTTCACCGAGTTTGCTCTCACATTATCCGAACTGTAGCTGGGTTCCAGGCAAGTCATCTTCTTGATCTTCTTTTCCCTCCTTCCCAAAAAGTTCACTTGAAGTTCTAAAGAGAATTAAAAAACAGTTTTCAATCAAAGTGGCACTGATAATGCTAACTAATAAAATGACTACCTGATCCGCAAGGAAAAATATCAAAATATCTCAAAGTTAAATTCTCAAGTAACTCCTTTTGTGACAAGGAAATGTTAGAAAGTGGACTTGTTTATGGATGAGTACTTTTTTAGTTTGTCAAGCTACTCATGCTAACCTTACCAGCGGGTCTACTTCTGTATTCTTGCTGTGTTCATATCTCCCGTTTGCTAAAATAAGAGCAAAACCACTAGTTTAAACACTTCTGCTACCATCTTTGACCTGAATGAATGTCAGAAAACATGGAGATAATGTATAGGATATTTATTGTTACTGTGTATCATCCCCCAAATAAATAAAGTTTTGTCAAAGCATCAGAACAGCTTTTGAATATCAATCATTTACTCTTTTCTTGTCTCTCATCTGGGCATATTTTTTCTTAACAGCTATGCTTCGCTGCAAAAACATGGCATGGAGGTTTCTTGGGGATGATGATATTCGGCGCCAGTGAAGTAAGCAGAAACGTAGACCTGGGGGACGAAACCACAGCTATGATATGTAAATTTGTGGTTCGAGCATCAGATGCAGCCATAATAAAAGAAGTAGGGTCAGATCTACAGTCATGGTGTGATGACCTTACTGATGGTGGTGTTGAGTACATGCCTGAAGAAGAAGTTAAGGTGGCTGCTGCTGAGCGGCTACGGTCATCCATGGAACGAATAGCCATACTAAAGGCTGCTCAGGCGCCACCTAAGGCTCCAGAAATTAAAGAAGAAACACAAGATGATGACGATGATGATGTTGATGATGATAACAAAAAGAAAGAAACTGGGGAGGATGGAAAGAAGAAACACAAGGGCCCCACAACGTTATTTGAGTTGACTCCAGAGGAGGTCGAGCATCGTGTCTCCAAAGTGCAGTGCTACAGGAATGGCATGGACTATGTAAAGATAGAAATGTCAAGGTTAAATAGGTAAACTTTTTGCAGGCAAATTTTGCATAGTTTTTTATCCTTTAAAAAAATACCCTTTGTGGTTTTGGGGTTTGTATTTGAGGCTGCAACATCAGAGTGTTTCATTGTTTTCATTTGATCGTCTAATTCCAGGGTTATGTTGTATTCTTATACGAATAGTCATTTTCTTTTCGAAGCGTATAGCAAGTGATTTATTTTTGTGTCGACTGTTTAAATGAATGTAATATGAAAAGTCTGTTGATCTAGCTTGCATTATTTGTCTTTCTAAAAGTTATTTACGAAATTTTGTACTCATACTATAATGTTTGCAAATTATCATATTTGAGTCGGTTACCAAAGAATTAGCTCATATTTCAACAAAAAGGTCTTGCATGTAGTGTCTACAAACTTGATAAAAAACCTGTCAAATGAGTTCAGAGGCGCTCAAAGTGCAAACCTCCTAAGCCACTTCGCAATGAAATAGTTGGTAAATGCGCGTTGCGGTGAGACAACTTTATGCGAATATCGAGAATCTGTGAGTGCTTCTCGATACACAACATTTGTAATTGTATTGCATAAAATGACTCTGAATACTGTTTAAATTGTGTTAGTTAGAAGAGAAAGTTATTTAAAAATAAAATAAAATTATAAATGTATTTTTATCCTTCAAAAGGTTTTAAATGAAGCTTAATCAAATGTTATTGATCTTGCTAATTTGCTTTCAATACTTGCATTGAAGTTAACTAATTTCCTTAAATCACATATATATTGAATCTTCCTTGAACTAAGATTAAATTAAAGGTGATCTAATAATTTTGCTTGAAGCTTTGAACTAAAACCAAGTGTAATATTATATGTGGTTAAGATCTCAACCAAATTGAATATGGCATCCAATAAATTGTCAAAGCAAATTAAAAACAAGTTTGCATCCGATAAATAAAAAAAGGAATAATTTCATATATCACCTTAAAATTCTCTCTAATTTCAAATATACCCAATCGATTCTTTAAATTTCAAAAATACCCATTCTTGTCTATTACTTATTTTATGACCATTCTATCCCTTTTTAGTGCCAAACCATCGCTCCGATTCACGTAGAGATTAAGTGAAGCTAGTTTTATCAAATAGCCTTATTTAACCCTCGCGAACTAAATATTCTTGTGAATTAATTGTTGTGTCTTGAAAAGTGAATAGTAAGTGTTCTGTGATTGACATCCATAGGTTTATTTTGTTGTTTATTCTCGTATATCATTCTATGCTTTGCAAGTAATTCAGTTTCGTCTAATTAAGTAATTAATTTAGTGTTACCATTGAATGTAAAAATTGCCACCCCAATGTTTAAATTGTAATTAAGACCATTTGAACACTTACTGCGTGTATTGTTTAATAGCTCAATCGTGTTGCTTATAAATTCCTCAAATGTTTGTTCACTCACCCATGTGGGATAATCTCATTCACATTAGCTCCATGACCCATTTCGAACACATATTAGCTTTTTAAAGGTTATATATAGAAGTTACCAAAGATAAACCGCTTATAATCATTGATGAATGAACAAACCTTACTTAAATTCTAAAGTTCTCATGGTGTGACGTGGGGTCGAGTACATGCCTGAAGAAGTAGTTGAGGTGGCTGCTGTTGAGCGGCTACGGTCATCCATGGAACGAATAGCCATATTAAAGGCCGCTTAGGCGCCACCTAAAGCTTCAAAAATTGAAGAAACACAAGATGATAACAAAAGAAGGAAACTGGGGAGGACGGAAAGAAGAAACAAAAGGCCCCACAACGTTACTTGAGTTGACACCAGAGGAGGTCGAGCATCGGGCTCTTCAAAGCACAGTGCCACAGGAATGGCATGTGTAAAGATAGAAATGTCAAGGTTAAATATATAAGTTTTCTGCAGACAGAATTTGCATTTTTTTCTCCTTTGAAGGAAAAAAAAAAAAAAATCTTTGGTGATTTTGGAGTTTCTATTTGAGGCTGAAACGTCAGAGTGTTTTATGTTTTCATTTGATTGTCTAATTCCAAGGGTACGTTACTACGTTGTATTCTTATATACAGATAGTCATTTTCTTTTTCAAGTGCATGCATAACAAGTTATTTATTTTTGTGTCGACTACTTAACGAATGTAATATGAAATTTTGTTGATCTAACTTACATTATTTGTCTTTTTAAAAAGTTGTCATATACCAAAATTTTGTACTCGCACCATGAAAGGAAATGTTAAAGCACTTCACCATGACCAAATATAGCATTATACTTGTTTTCTGTTTGCTTAAGTATATCATATTTGACTCATTTACGGGAGAATTAGCTCGTATTTCAAAAAAAAAAAAAAAAAAGTTTCTGTTATACTCGCCTGCTTTAGTGGATGATAAGATGCTTGATTCTAGTCTTGAGGCCACTAGATGGATTCGTCGTATCCCTATCAAAGTCAATGTGTTTCTTTGGAGAGTAAAGCAATAAACTCCCGTCTAGAGTGAACTTAGATCGGAAAGGAATTGTGGTTAACTACGCTTCCATATCATTGAGTCCACAAGCTTCCAATCTAAACCTTCCTTTAGACGCCCAAATGTGCATAAAAACTTCATTTCTTCAATATTCGCATACTGCCATATACATACACAAGACGATCTTGCACTTTTGCAATAGTTATGAGTAAATATAGCCGAATATCATGCACAAACCGACAATAACGCTACTAAAACATGTTCATTTTAGACGTTATCAATACTTATCGACTAGTACTTATTCCCACTTCGATCGTGACTTAAGCCAATATTTGAGTCAACTCTTATGTGAATACATAGTATATATTCTCAACGTATTCCAAGAGCCAACACTTGAGAAATATTTTCACAACTACATTTTATGTACATCGATAATCCACTAAACTTATGAAACGTCCGATAAGCTATGTAACACAACACGTGAGAAAGTATTGAAAACATTTATTTTTAACTTAAGCATTACCACAAGTTAAAACGACACGAGTGTCTCATAGCAAATCATTTCTTTTTCAACATTACCCTTTAAGGTCGTAAATGTAATATAATATCTAAGACTCGCCATATTATATCTAGGTTTCGTGTGAAGTCAGTGTCATATCGTACTTGCTATTGTTGTGCATTTCACCGTATCACAAGGTGAGTTTCATAGCCCTACTTTACTTGTTTTATAATTGTTTTGGGGAAGATACATGCTCATTTTTACTTAAATGATTTAATTACTAAAATTTCTGATTCTATGCATACTATGCCCTTTGATTGATATGTTTTAAGATACATCATACCTAGATGCTTTAAGGACCACACCAAAACCTTTGACCTAGAATATTACCCACCACTAAGACTTTAGATCCCAAATTGCCTTTTCATGAACCCACACCGCTGGAAGCGAATGTTATAAACAGATCTATCGGGGCGACTCGCTCGTCGACCCCATTGGGTCAAGGCGAAACATATAGCATGTCGGGACCGAGTGTATTGGGATACACACGCCACGGGCTCCTTATTTGTATGACCTTCGCATACATAAACGTCAGAGCTTTCATTGCATGAACTTAGTGCTAGCGTAATAGATTCAATATATGACATTATATTTGTTGTAATGTACATATACCGTACTTATGGTCCACTAATGAAATCTCTTTATGAAATCCTTTTATGAATTGAAATCATAAACTTTATGACATTATGCAAGACGAATGATCATCAAGAACCAAATTTGAAACAAGGAATCAAATCCTTTTAAATAAACCTATGAACTCACCAACAGAAGTTCACCCTTTAGCATGTATCTTCGTGTTTCAGTGATAGCTTATCTTGAGGCGCAGGCAAAGGCATGACATGGTCATGACGACTCGATTTATGTATTGGGACCACCTTTATAATGGGCCATTTTCCGCACTAATCAATAATGTAAACACTGCTTTTTTAAGAATGAATAAAAGTTTATTTATGAAAACCAATTGTTCTACGCTTATGTCATGATACCGATTTAGTAGCATCCCAATACTTGTATGCTTCACGAGCCATTTTGGGGTGTTATGATTGGTATCGAGCCTAGGTTATGTAGAACCGTATATTTTTAAAACCTAGACTATAACCACTTTTACAAAAACTAAACCCTATGACCGACACGCGCTCGCCGAGCTAATGCCTCACTTATGATCCCGCCGAGATCATACTTGATAAGATACATGTTTTATCACCGCCACCTAATTTGATTATAGGTTATAATTACTTTCCCTATAACGTATACTACGTATCACAACACTACACATTTTCCTCACATCAAGAGAATAATTGTCCTAATCCTTCAAGACAACCTTTAAAAGTATTGTGACATATTACTAGTAACTAAGCTAAGTATTTCAAAATTCATCGAACCTCGGTGATATAGACCGATCACCTATATTCAACCAGGGACAGCTGGGACATAGCCGATCACCTATGTCCGACTCGAGAGTAATTTTGCAATACTTAGGATAGTTATAATAGCTATGTCCAAGTGAAATTTGATTAATGTTAACATTTTAATAAACATGTATCAAGCCACCACCGGCATTCCTTAATCACAAGCCACTCATCATGCCTTAATCACAAGCCACCACCGCCCTTAATCACAAACCACTCACTAGCATTCCTTAGTCATAAACCACTCACATGCATCACCCTATCATAAGCCAATCACCGGCATCACAATATCCCTTAATCATAAGCCACCATCAAGGCCATCCTACTTAATCATAAACTTTATAATTCCATATCACAACCGGGTTATGTTATAGTCACCCTACCCCACACCTTACACCCCATGGACAAATCAAACCATTCTAGGAGCAACCTTCCAAAATACCTATGAGAAAGATTCCTAGTGGAATAGCAACAAAAAGAACAATAAACCTTGGAAAAATCTAGAAAGACACAAGAATGACCCATAATCACGCAAAACTTGAAAATTTCACCATTGAAAAATTTGATACCTAGAAACTCCACCCACCTCTTAAGAATAACTGTGCCTACCTTGTTACTCTCCTACAAACAAAAGAGTTGCCATACAAACTATTTCGATTATCCTCAAACCATTATAATCAAAATACTTCATGAATCACTTCATGAATCATTCTAAAACCAAATTATCACCTTACCATTTCACCATAAAATAAACTACAATTCTACCCATTACTTACAAAATAAAGTGTTCCTTAATACTTTGAAAGGTATTCCAACCACTCTATTGGTTACTTATTTCTGAAATGTGTTTTAAGTTAATACCTCATAAACAAATGATCAATGCCCTCCTGATAACTAAGCCCGACCTTAAGATGTATCCTACACCGCTTAAACCATAGATAACCATGAGGTTCATCAACTATTAAACCTCCAACCTTATCCAACTTAGACAACTAAACCTTACTCGAGCTATGGGTAAATGTTATATCATGCTACACATCCTTGATATAATATAGTTTCCAAATTGGAGGATTCCCTTAAAATCCAACAATAATACTTTCCAAATCCCCGCTAAAATGAGACAAAATGTCAAACACTAAAAGTTTCGCAAAACTTCCCTATACACCCCATAATTGAGAAACCACAACTTGTGAAAATGTGTCATTTTACGTAACTATTGATTTTAACCGGGTCTTAGTCAAACTTGTAAACATTTATTCGAAGAAAATTTTAAAACAAATGTTTCTTCACTCTTGTTAAGAAAGCACACAAACCTATAGCGAACCTTAAGAATCAACCCATATATAGAACCATTAAACACCGTAAATGGGTACGCTTTTGATAAAATCATGAGGTTGAGCGCCACCAACAACAAAAAGGAAACCTCATAACATCAAAATTAGAACCTTCACCCAAATGAACCTACCCTGTAAAATCATGGCACCTCGTGATGAGGATGTCTAGTGGTATAACACCTATGTACCCATACCCAAGGGGAATCTTGAACAACCTAGGAAAATTCAAAACTTGTTCCAAATACCATCACTGCTCCCTACAATCTCAATCGGTATCGAAATCGAGATCCGGACGGATCTCCTGTAGCTGGTAGACTATAACAACCCGTAAAATTTCGGATTATTATAATAATATTTATTACATCAAAAAATTTTAATCGGTTATTTTCCTACAATTGTCAATATTTATATTTAAAAACAAGAGGTCATTTCGGTTCCTTAAAAACTCAAAGACCGCTGCATCGACATTATGATAGGGTAAATAAACACATGAAAATCCTCTAAGAGAACATATTAAAAATCCAAATAAGCTTCAAATGAGTATTTATAAAGAAAATACAAGATAAAATCGCTGGACCGTAATACTATGTTCACTATATAGTACAACGGGACACCAAATACACAATATAATTACAACATTGCCTAAATGTTAACTTAAAATAAACTTATCACATAAGTTTCAATACTTTCTACATATATATATATATATATATATATATATATATATATATATATATATATATATATATATATATATATATATATATATATATATATATTTTGTAGTCTTCTTTTTCCCGCTTTCTTCACCCACGCACGCCCCACATGATAAAACAAAAGATTAGACATCTCAAAACCTCCACTCTCTTCTTCCTCCCATCGCTACATCATGCGCCTAGGTCAACAAAGCCAAGCCTCAAAAATAGTGGGGAGACATTATTCTTCTTCATTCCATGGGCAAGTTTCCAATTTCATACAACAATTTGTCTCTCTTCTTTCCTCCCGCCATCTCACGCGTGTTACCACCCAAGACATAACAAAGAAAAGCATCAATCACTATCATATACTCTTATCTCTTCCATGCACATGCCTTAGCTGGTAGAGGAAAGAGAAGTTTAGCTTGGAATGGCTTCCCACCAAAGACCAAGAAGAAAAGTTGAGTCAAAATACCCTAGTTTTTCGTGATCTATTTCATCGATTCGGGCGAGGAGGAGACATCAACCGCCCATCGCTATCCTTACAAAAATTAGGGTTTCATGAGCAAAAGGGTATTAAGCTCAAGGAAGTCTTGGTAAATTTGGAAGCTAGCTTGGAAGTATTTCTTAGAGTTTTAGGCAACAACCCGTCTTGGTCTTTTCCTTTCTTCTTGCTCGATGAAACCTCACACCACCGAAGGTCCAAATTTTAAACTTGTATTCCTTTTTATTAGTTAAAGTAACAAAGCATTAATACTTAAGCTACTGTTATTATAATTAAGTCATAAACCGAAATGTGATCTTGTTATGAATACGGGTCAATCATACATACACATTTAACTTCAACTAATAGTTTTGACATTCAGACACATACATGCATACGCTGAGTATGCATGCAAATGTTATAAATAAAACACTTTAAGATTTTTCAACATGTACAAGTGATTATATTGACACGTGATATAAGTTTGGCTCGACCTTGAATAACACCGTATCTTGGTTTATCTCGTGTTTGTCTCGACTTATAATGAAACTCGAACCAAACCACACACGGGCTCTGGAAGTCAAACCACCTAAACACTAGACTCATCCTAGCGCTTATTAGTAATAAGCATTCGTCACCTTAAAACAAGCACTGACCCCAATAAGCTATTCACTTAATGAAATATGACTACTTGTTCAAGGGAAAACACATATGAAATGCATGAACCCAACTATGTACTCTACTGCCTTACATGCGCACAAACAAGTCACAACCAAAGTAACTAATATAAGTAAACAGTTAGAACGATTGTTATATATGTTTAAGAGGTAAAGAAAACACAAAGAAAGAATTGGTCCAGTGGTTAGGGTGCTTTGCCCTCAGCGTGAGGTCAGGGATTCGAACCCTTTACTTCACATTTTTGCTAAATTTTGTTATTTTTCAACTATGGCAAACATGACAGTTTCAACCCCTCATCCTCGAAATGATTGCCATTTTTCTTAAAGGACTATATAAGTTTAAAAGTTATATAAATCTTGTACACTTTCAACCCCCAAAGTTTAACTCACTAAATATATTTCTTAAAAACATTTATAAGATTGTAACTTGTATAGTTTTTACAACTTTAACCCCTCACAGTTGAAAAGTTTGACACTTTTCATCCTAAATATTTTATAAGTTTAAATAACTTATATTATTGTATCACTTTTCGTTAAATAAATATGCCTAACACGTGTTTTATTCGACGACCACATCCGTGTAAACTATAATTAAAATATTTACCCAAATATATTATTTACTCGAACATCTCTAAATATACAAGATATATATTTTCACACCCTAAACCAAACAAACCTTAATAAATACTTATCGACTAGTACTTATTCCCACTTCGATCGCATTTCTTAAGCCAATATTTGAGTCAACTCTTATGTGAATATATAGTATATATTCTCACACGATTCCAAGAGCCAACACTTGAGAAATATTTTCACAACTACATTTTATGTACATCGATAATCCACTAAACTTATGAAACGTCCACATAAGCTATGTAACACAAATACGTGAGAAAGTATTGAAAACATTTATTTTTTAACTTAAGCATTACCACACAAGTTAAAACGACACGAGTGTCTCATAGCAAATCATTTCTTTTTCAACATTACCCTTTATGTCGAACGAATATAATATCTAAGACTCAAGCCATATTATATCCAGTTTCGTGTTGTCGTTGTCACATCGTACTTGCTATTGTTGTGCATTTTCACCGTAGATCACCATGCGAGTTTCATAGCCCCTACTTTTACTTGTTTTATAATTGTTTTGGGGAAGATACATGCTCATTTTTACTTAAATGATTTAATTACTAAAATTCTGATTCTATGCATACTATGCCCTTTGATTGATATGTTTTAAGATACATCATACCTAGATGCTTTAAGGACCACACCAAAACCTTCGACCGAGAATATTACGCAACCAGCCTAAGACTTTAGATCCCAAATTGCCTTTTCATGAACCAATAATTTCTCGCGAAGCGCGAATGTTATAAAATGATCTATCGGGCGACTTTTGTTCTCGATTGACAGTCATTGGGTCAAGGCTAACATATAAAGCATGCCTGGACCGAGTGTATTGGGATAAACACTCACCATGGGCTCCTTATTTGTATGACTTCTCATGTATACATAAACCGTCAGAGCTTCTTGTCAGATGAACTTAGTGCTAGCGTAATAGATTCAATATATGACATTATATTCGTTGTAATGTACATATACCCTACTTATGGTCCACTAATGAAATCTCTTTATGAAATCCTTTATGAATTGAAATCATAAACTTTATGACATTATGCAAGACGAATGATCATCAACAACCAAATTTGAAAGCAAGGCATCAATCCCTTTAAATAAACCTATGAACTCACCAAAGTAAGTTAACCCTTTTAGCATGTATCTTCGTGTTTGAAGTGATAGCTTATTCGAGGCGCAAGGCAAAGGTAATGCAAGTTGGTCATGATTTACTGATTATGTATCGACCACCTTTATAATGGGCCATTTTCCCGACTAATCAATAATGTAAACACTGCTTTTTTAAGAATGAATAAAGTTTATTTATGAAAACCAATTGTTCTATGCTTATGTTGTGATACCGATTTAGTAGCATCCCAATACTTGTATGCTTCACCGAGCTATTTTGGGGTGTTACAAGATCTTTGTAGGATACCCAATGAAACTATGGTTACTACTTTTACTACCCAAACCGAGAACAAAGTCATCGGGTTAGGTATGGAGATTCCTTGAAAGGAATCTCTTATCTCAAGAACTTAGTGGGAGTATATGATTTGGAATATGATCGAAGATACAACACCTTCTGAAAATACTAGCCAACTTGACAAGAGCCTAAAGCTTAGCGCCTCTCCCAAGTTGTTCCCATTCGTGAGGTCCGAAAGGACTATATGTGCACCGACCGCCTATGTCTTAACGCAGGTGGAGGAAAATATGGTTGGGATCTTAATGAACCTCGCCAAGCTATAAAGTCGCCATGGTCGATCCTCGAAAAGGATAAATGGCGATTGCTATGAATGGGAAATGCAATCCATGAAAGAAAATGATGTGTGGATTGAAGTTGACCTTCCTCCCAATGCTAAATTCGTTGGAAGTAAGTGGATCTTCAAAAAGAAAACTAACATGAATGGCAATGTACACACCTACAAGGCTCGTCTAGTGGCTAAAGGTTTTACTCAAACCTATGGCATTGATTACGAGGAGACGTTTTCTCCTGTAGCGGACATAAGAGCTATTAGGATTCTTATAGCTATATCTGCACACTATGACTATGAGATTTGGCAAATGGATGTCAAAACCGCTTTTCGAATGGTCGCTCAGATGAAGACATCTATATGGCACAGCCGTGAGGGTTTGTGAATCCACTATTTCTAACCGTATGCAAGCTTAAGAGGTCCATTTATGGATCAAGCAAGCATCAAGTGCAATGGAATAAAAGATTCGATGGAGAAATCAAAAGTTTTGGATTTACTCAATCTTGATGAGCCGCCAGTATATCACAAAGCTAGTGGGAGTCATGTTACTTTCCTTGTTACGTATGTCGATGACATATTAATCATGGAAATCATATACCAAGTCTAAATGAGGTGAAAGCTCATCTTGGTAAATGTTTTTGATGAAAGACTTAGGAAGCAACATACATACTTGAATCAAGATCTCTGTGGATGATCAAGGCGGCTAATTGGTTTAAGCCAAAGTGCTTACATTGACAAAATATTGAAGAGATTCAATATGCAAAATTCCAATAAGGGATTTTTGCCAATGCAAGTAAATCATGGTTCGAGTTAAGTATCGTGCTTCAACACCGCAGAGGTGGCGGCGATGAAGAAAGTTCCTATGCTTCTACCGTAGGATCTATCATGTATGCGGTGCGATGCACAAGGCCCGATGTGGCGCTTGCTCAAACTTGACCGTCGGTATCAAGCGTAATCCGTGAAATTATCGATCGCTGTTAAACATATTCTCGAAGTACTTAGGCTACAAGAGATATGTTCATAGCATATGGGAAATCCAAGCGTAACTCTGTTATTCTGATGTTATCGCGATGCATCCACGAAAAGTGTGACAAAGATGATACGAAGTCTCGCGGGTTACATATTTGTCATCAATGGAGGTGCTGGATTGAAGAGAAAGAAAGCAGACAACACTTCATGTCGTCTCTGATGTAAAGTGAGTACATAGCGCATCGAGGTCGCCATGGAAGTCGCTTGATAAGGAAGTTCGTTTAGGGGCTTGGTGTTACGCCACGATTGAAAATCCTATTAAAGTATATTGTGACAATTACTCCGCAATAACTTTGCCCATGAACACGGAGTCATGAAAGGCACGAAACTATCCTAGAAAATATCACTATGTTCGAGAACAAGTCGAGATAGGTGAAATTGAGTTGCTCAAAGTTCACATGATGATAAACGAAGGCCTTACACGGTGAAAAACTTAATCATTTATCCGATAAGTTTGGACTTCGTTTAGCTAGTAGTTTCATGCCCATCTGTGACTAAGTATTTTAGATAAAAGGATATTGTAAACTTTGTTATTGAAATGAAATGAAGTATTTTGTTATGTTTATTATTCATTTATTATGATGTTATCCTATATTTGCATGTTTAAATCCTTGAATAACTTAAGTTATTCTAAATAGTCCATTGTCAATCAATAACATGGGAATGGTATTGAATTAAGACAACTGAGTATTAGTTAGAATATACTTGAAAGTATATTGATGCGTAGCATGACTAATTTTATGATATTCAATGAATCGAGTATAGGACTTATCCCACTCACATGATGATACTTTATGGATCTTTGTCATTAAGTATATCATGGATATTTATCCTCGACTTGAGATACCGGATATATGTCATGGATGTAGTGCATTTTGTGAAGCAATCTAACGCTATACGAATCGGTAGTTATAAGGGTTGATTTCGTAAGTGTTTAAATTTATGATTTATGTCAGTAGTCAAACGAGTTTGTTTCCTTCAAATTTATTTTGAAGTATATCTTATTGGGCCCTCGTAGGGTTGTTAAGATGTTTGCATGGCCATGCCCAAGGTCTTCTCGAATATGTTTAGAAGAATTGGTAATCTTGATCAATCACATAAAGCGAGAAATGTAATAGTTAATTAAGAAATGAGTGAGATCCATATTCTTATTAACAAGGTATTAGAAACAAAAGGATGAATATGATGATGAATCATCGAAACTTGGTTTTTTCCGAGAAAACCATACACGAGTTGTACAAGGGGCATTGGCGTGTTGCTGACGCCAACCAATGTCATTTCACGCTTTGTAAACATATCCAGTGGGGTCATGGAAATGTATATATTTATAAATACGTGAATGTTTGGATTCGAACTCGTGACCACGGGATTGCACACATTAGCGAATGAGAATTTAAGTTAAATAATTAATGTTAATGATTACGATTAATTATTACACACAAAGTCCGTCTAACGATCGTTAAGTATTTAACGGAAATGACTAACGACCGTTAAATATTAAATGGGAGAATATATGGTGAATATCTTGAAAATGGAAAAGATTTGGGTTCCCCTTTCCTCTCCTCTACATGGCCGGCCAAGGATGGGTTTTCCAAGCCCAAACCCTAACTTTTCCATCAAGCTATTCATTCACTATATATACAAAGGCTAGGGTTAAGGTTTTCATAACTTTGTGCATTGAATTAACCCTAGATCTTGCCTCTCCTCCCTGCTTGCTTAACTCGGCCGAACCCTCCAAGGGTGTTTTGGCTTTTTTTTTTTTTTTTTTTTTCATAAAACAAGGACTTGTGTTAGATCTAGCAATCACTTGATTCGTTGATTAATTCGTGTGTACAAAGCCGTGGTTGTAAGACACTATTCTTACACCTATTGGTTTGAGTTGTAAACTGTAGTGACAACTCTTTAAACCACTTTATCATCTTTGTTCAAGAGATCCGACATTTGCAAGAGGTATGTTACGAATCAATTTAGTTAATTATTTATTTGTTATGATCTTAAGTCTTCCGTGTACTTTGTGGTGTCTACATGTTTTATTGTATGTCATGTATCTTTAACTCAACATAAACAATATTACGAGATAGAAAGAAAGACACAACCATAACACAAAATATTGGTTCGATTATAAGGTCACCTTCTCGCCTCTACTCCACTCATCGAGTACCCAACTCGAGAGTTCAGAACACTACACATCGAAGCTCCTTATCTTGGCGGAGAAGCCTCACAACGACGCTACAATTTATCCGATACAAAGCTAAATATCGGGTTCTTCGACAAGGTATAACCAAACCTACATCGCTACACACTTTATCCGTACAAGGCTAGATGTTGGGTTCTTCAACAAGGCTAGATACCGAGTTCCTTTACAATGGAGGAATTAATCTAAGCACCACTAGTTAACACACCACACTTATGACATACTTTAAAGAGATCAAAGAACAAGAGACACTTATGTGATCTTGTGATGATTATAAAGTCTAGTAACACATGTCTTCGAGTTTGCAAGTCTTCTACGCTAATCGTCGTGATCTTGCCTTTAAGATAAACCTAAAGAATCACTAAGAGAAAAGCTACATGGATGATCTTTAAATTTGAGGTTATTGATGTAAGAATATAGCGAAGATGTGTCTAAAATGGTGAGAGGAAATGAGAAACGACTCACTATTTATGAGAAATAGTTGTCGATTAACGGATCCATTCTAGAGGAATCGCCAATCAATCCAATGGATCCGACACTGGGTTAGTCTAGTCCGATTTTGGGTTACATTTCGGGTTTTGGGTTATGGGTCATGACTATGGGTCATGTGATGTCATGCATGATGCAGTGGACATCTTTGGTCATGAGTTATGGATTTTAGATCATGGCTCATGGTTTTTATCCATCATGATGTCATGTATGATGAATGAGCGTGAGTTATGGGTTATAGGTTTTGGGTTATGGATAGTCAAATTATATTTACTAACATATTACGCTTAACTAGTTAGTTATAAAGAATGTATTTAATGAAAATGTAAGTAAGAAATATTACTTTATATGTGTTTAATAAAAATGATTTTGGTTTTATATAAACTATTTAACTAAATATGATTTTATTTGTTTAGTAAATGAGTTGGTAAATTATTGGTTCAATAACTTACAATGAGTCATTTTGAAGTTGGTTATTCACGATGAAATTAGATGTGGCAAAATGGCGCAAGACTGCACGGTCAAATGGGCTATGGTCAAACGACGCATGGCTAAACTGCAAGACGCCAAACCTACTACGTTATATGAATCGATTTTAAAAGACCCAAAACGAATAAATAAATTTCCGAAGCATTCACATTTATATTTAAAAATTAAATATAAGTTTTTTAAAACAATATAATGTTGAGAAAAACATGTGATCATTATACCATTTAACTTTTAAATAAGCAATACATGTTTAAAAAAAAAGAGCCTAAATGTGACCTAATTTTTTAAAAGTTTACCATTTAATTTATTCTTTTGATTTTGAGCACAAATTGTCAACTCAACAATAAATCATTCGTGAAAGAAAGTATTCCAATTTAAAATAATAAATTATAATGAGAAGGATGAGAATAAATCACAATCGCATATTTCAGATGCAACTAGAAAAAATAGATGCATCTCCTCCTAAATTTATCCTCCTCATTTATTTCAATTTGTATTCTCACTAGATCCACTCCAACACAATTTTACCAACTTTTTAACCAATTGTGTACTAGAGATGTAATTTGACTAATTTCGTTAAAAAAAAAAAAAAAAAAGCAACAGCATATAACAGCTTGACCTGTCACAGTACCGATCTAACGACGACATCGTTTCAATATCAACTCCACTTTCAGCAGTTAAGACCGGTATCGGAATCTCATTTCCCACTTTTTAACAATCCCACTCATTGATGCCCAAACCCTAACTCAACAACAACCACCAAATGGACATACTATTCGCTCAGATCCAAGCAGATCTCCGCTCAAACGACGCCCTCCGTCAATCCGGCGCCCTCCTCCAAGCCCTCCAACAATCCGCCGCCGGCCGCGACATCTCCACCCTCGCCAAATCCGCCGTCGAAGAAATCATCGCCTCCCCTTCCTCCGCCGTCTCCAAAAAACTCGCTTTCGATCTCATCCGTACAACTCGTTTAACTTCCGATCTATGGGACACTGTCTGTACAGGTATCACTAATGACCTCACTTTTCCTGATCCTGACGTCACTGCTGCTGCTGTTTCTATCCTCGCTGCTATTCCTAGTTATAAGTTGGGGAAGCTGATTAGTGACTGTAGTAAGGAGATTAGTTTTTGTTTCGAGTCCACTAGTGAGAATTTGAGGTTTTCGGTTACCGAGACGTTAGGTTGCGTTTTGGCGAGGGATGATTTGGTGACGTTGTGTGAGAATAACGTGGCGTTGTTGGAGAAAGTTGGGGGTTGGTGGGGGAGGATAGGGGAGAATATGTTGGATAAAGGTGATAATGTGAGTAAAGTTGCGTTTGAGTCGGTTGGGAGGTTGTTTCAGGAGTTTGAGAGTAAGCGGATGAGTCGGTTGGCTGGGGATAAGTTGGTGGATAGTGAGAATTCTGTTGCGATTAGGTCGAATTGGGTGTCGTCGATGGTGGAGTTTGTTTGGAAGAGGAGGAACGCGTTGATGGCGCGGTCGTTGGTTTTGCCGGTTGAGAGCTTTAGAGCGAGTGTTTATCCGTTGGTTTATGGTGTTAAGAGTGTGGCTTCGGGGTCGATTGAGGCGATTATGAAGCTCTCGAGGTCGAAGAGTGGGGTGGATTGGAGTAACACGGAGAGGTTTGTGGGTGTGTCGGATGTGGTTACGCATTTGGCGCCGTTTTTGGCGTCGTCGTTGGATCCGGCGTTGATTTTTGAAGTTGGGCTTAATATGTTGTTTTTGGCTGATGTTCCTGGTGGGAAGCCTGAGTGGGCTTCGACTTCGATTATTGCGATTCTTACGCTTTGGGACAGACAAGAGTTCTCTTCTGCGAGAGAGAGTATTGTTAGAGCTGTTGTTACCAACTTACATCTTCTCGATCTTGATATGCAGGTTTGTGCAACAACTTCGCTCACTTTTTATTATACACGTAACGTTTTATTAGTTTACATTATTGTAGGTGCAACAGTATATAGACACAAAAGAATAGGTAATGTTTGATGATCGTAGATTCAGTTATACTAATTCCGCTGAATAGATGGAAGCCTTAATGCTCTACAAGTACAACCATCCCAGTTTAGTGTTTCCCTATAATAGTTGCTCAATTGCTTATTAGAATTCTGATGCACATGAGCGATGATAATTAATGGTTTATGGACATGCCTTGTTACACAGCTGATATACATAAATCAACTAGTCTCTAATCCAGTAATCTCAAAACATTTTTTTTGTTGTACTAAAATAATTGGCACACTTTACCAGATGAGATTTTCACAAAACATTCCATAGGTTAGTTACCATACTCTTTAGCCTTTTTTTGTGACCAAATACTATGCACATTCCATCAGCGATGACATAATTAACCATATATCACATTGTAGGCCATTTGATCAGGAGGTTCATTAGAGATCACCGACTGTCCATTGTTGTTTTTCTTAATTTTTGGTGAAAATTAAGGTTACTTTGCTCCCAGGGTGGAGGTTTAGTGGCAATTATGTTTGTTTTTAAACTTCGCCCTCTTACTTTTGTTGTCTGTCGCTGCCAAAGATCCTTTGATTCTGAGTTCTGACCATTCATATCAACCTTCTATATCTTTTCATTGGCTAGAGTAATCCTTCTCCGATGAGAAAGTTCATCTCCTCTAGGCCTAAGGTTTTCAAGTTTAAACAACCAGTCTGAGTATCCATCGTATCAGAGGTTACAACTACAATAACATGCAACTTAAGAATTGTGCATGTTTAATATGGTGATTTGGGTTTCTCGAAGTGGTATATGGAGAGGCCAACCTTCTTGGTCACTCTTGTTTTTTTGTTATTATTTTAATACATGTAATTGCTAACGATAAATTTAAGCTTTCTAATGCTGTTATTTAGTCTAACTACACCTTGGTAACCCTTTAGTTACCGATCAACTGATTCTAATACGATTCCTAGTTGTTTTGCATGGATACTGGCACTTTTCTCTACCTGCAAAGCTTCCTTACTAGACCTCGGGAGAATGAGATATTATTTCTTATTATGGAAAAAACATAAGTAGTTCGATTAATGTTAACCACTTAATCCCAGGCTATGTGAGTTGATTATTCTATTAATCTGAATGAAACTTTAGTAAGTAAATTTCCAAGAAACAGTTTTTGGTTATTCCTTTGTGATAGTGTGCAGAATAAGAAGAAATATCAGTTTTGACACAATGTTTTTGCCCGTTCAGGTTTCGTTATTTAAAAGGTTACTTCTCATGGTGAGGAATTTAAGGGCAGAGTCTGATCGCATGCATGCCTTGGCATGTATCTGTCGTACAGCTCTTTGTGTTGACCTATTTGCGAAAGAAAGTGTTCGAAGAGGTCAAAAACCTCTTCCTGGAACAGACATTGCATCACTTTTTGAAGATACCAGGATTAGAGACGATCTCAACAACGTTACAAGTAAAAATCTATTTAGAGAAGAATTGGTGGCTACTTTGGTGGAAAGCTGTTTTCAGCTGTCACTACCATTGCCTGAACAAAAAAATTCAGGTATGGAGAGTAGAGTGATTGGAGCATTGGCCTATGGAACTGGTTATGGTGCACTAAATTGGACTGAACCTGCTTTGGAAGTGGTGGAAGTGTGTCGAATTTTGTGTAAAATGGGATTGTGAGGGTCGAACATATGCTGTTGATTGTTACTTGAAGTTGCTGGTCAGGCTTTGCCATATTTTTGATACTAGGGAGGAGTCAAAAGAGTCAAAGGCGGAGCATCTCAAGATCAGATTTTTAATGAAACACGTTTACACAATTTGCAAAGACAACTTGTTAATGATCTCCTTGAGGTTTGTGGACTTTTTAAGTTTTAGCATGTCTGTAAATAGACATTTCACTTGGAGGTATAGACTCTGGTTTTCTACTTATGCGTACAATATTAACGTTGGTTTGGCAGGTGAATAGTCCTAGAATTGCTGCCCGTCTTATTTGGGCTATTTCAGAGCACATTGATTTAGAAGGCTTGGATCCTCTTTTAGCTGATGACCCAGATGATGCCTTGAACATCGTCATATCAAAAATCCACAAGATCTTATTCAATGCCGACTCCTCTGCGACCGAAACAAATAAGCTGCTAGATGTTCAAGCAGTTCTGTTATGTGCTCAAAGGTTGGGATCACGCAATGCTAGAGCGGGGCAGTTGCTCACGAAAGAGCTAGAAGAGTTCAGGGCGGATCCCTTGACTGATTCTGTCAACAAACATCAGGCTCGTATGATATTACAGAGAATCAAATATGTTTCTCTTCATTCAGATGACAAGTAAGCATTTAATTCTAAGTTTGTAAAGTTTGTTGATGCCGTACCTGTTGTTGGCTCATAGACCAGTGGCAATTCTAATTCCAACATGCTTATCTAGGAAATCTATAAGCAAATGTGCCTATTTAATATTTATCTATGAACAATCATTACAAAAAATTGTTTGTAATTTGTAATTAATATTGGTACGCTTATTTTTTCCAACTCGTGTTAACAATGGGATTTTTAAGTACGATATCATTAGTCGAATACTTTTTTGAACCTTTTTTTAAGTGAACTTATGGGATGGTTTTATTACAGGTGGGCTGGTGTTAGTGAAGCAAGCGGAGACTACCCATTCAGTCATCATAAACTAACAGTTCAGTTTTACGAAGCCTCAGCAGCCCAGGATCGAAAGTTAGAAGGATTAGTTCACAAGGCTATTTTAGAACTATGGAGACCCGATCCCAGTGAGTTGACTTTATTGCTGACAAAAAGAGCCGACACTAGTTCACTGAAGGTTCCTCCAAGTACTTATACGTTAACTGGTAGTAGTGATCCTTGCTATGTTGAAGCGTATCACTTGTCAGATCCTGGCGATGGAAGAATCACGCTCCATTTGAAGGTTCAACTCAATCCTAATTACTGTAAACACATCTATGAGTTTTGGCTATTAGATGGTTTGATTGTGAAAATGCTCCTCCAGATACACCTTGTTGATTCTTTCAGTGGGTGTCCATTTCTTTGTAGGGCTTTGCCTTTTTGGTGTTTAATATATCTTAGTAAAGAGAAAAAAAAAAGAATAGAAGATGAAGGCTTGACTTAAGGAATGGCAGATTGCATTAGGGGTGAGCATACGACCCGAACGGACCTGACCGTCGGACCGACCGAGACCGGACTGGACCGGACCGACCACATTCGGTCCGGTCTGCGGTCTCGGCTTTTGGGCTAATTCGGTCCTCGGTCCGGTCCGGTCCGGACCAAAACCGACGAATTTTGGCTAATTTGGCCTTGTTGGACCGGACCGACCACATTCGGTCCGGTCTCGGTCTAAGATTTTTGCCGAAATCGGGTCTCGGTCCGGTCCGGTTTTTGGACCTTGCACACCCCTAGATTGCATTAACAATACATTCCTTTTTTATATTGCATAGACATTACATTCCGTTTTAAACTGAATAGGATGTGGATTATAATTTGGTTATGTGGTAATTGCTTCTTAATGAAACAAACATCAAGGTTTGCTAGCTGTGACACAGTTTAAAGGTTCTTGATACAGTGTAGAAATTGGAGGCGTCAAAAACAGGCGGTTGGGTAACAGGTTAAAATGAGTTTCATGGCGAGTTTTTTTTAGCACGGGCTTAATCTAGTATGGCTGAGTTGACGCACAACTTCTTTTATACAATTATTCTGTTAGATATGATTTTAAAAACTATAATTACTCATCTACTATTTACAAATAAGAGGTTTGAAAGCATATAATACCCAGTCAATCCATTTTCTAGATATAATAGGCTGAAACTGCCACCTCTATTATCATAGAGCAGGTGTAGTGCCTCTTATTGTTTTACAAGTGTTCTTAAAGCCTCAGATGAAGGATTTATTTTACTGGCTGATGATATCAGAATTTGAGATAGCTAGAACATGTATTCTTTTTATATTAGAAAAGCTCATTACATTAAGTTAGAACTTGTATTGCATTATGATTCACAAGATGGCCATATTTATAGATTAGATAATTTGTTGCAGGTTTTGAATTTGACTGAAATGGAACTTAATCGAGTGGATATTCGTGTTGGGTTGTCTGGAGCATCATATTTTATGGACGGATCTCCCCAAGCAGTCCGGCAATTGCGTGACCTAAACTCTCAGGTTTTCTAAGGATCACCTAGTTGTGTTCAATATATAATAATGCTTATATATTTTTGCTTTTTGATACAATTCTTCAGTTTAACCTGACCTTTCCGGTGTAACATGACAAGAAATTCATTAATCACCATAAGTTGTTTTGTTTTATAATAAGTAATTTACAAGTTTAGCTTGTTAAATTTGAAAATGCTTGGTTAAGTCTTAAAAAGGCCCATTAAATTATCTAGCATCAGAGCAGTTTTTTATTGAATCCTACGCAGTTTTCTACTTGCTTAGAATAAAATGGTGCGTTTAAGAACAGTAGTTTTTTGATACTGAAACTACAGTTTACGACTTCTGTTTTTGTTATCTTAAATTTGTTTTGAACATAGTTTGTGTTCATGCATGCAGGAACCAGTATTATGTTCTGTGACTTTGGGTATCTCTCACTTCGAAAGATGTGCTCTTTGGGTTCAAGTCTTGTACTACCCGTTTGCTGGCAATGATATCCCAGGAAATGAAGGGGATTATGCTGAGGAAGATCAACAGATCATCAGACAGAGAAAAAGCTTAAAACCAGTGTTAGGAGATCCTGTTATCATGAGATGCCAGCCTTACAAAATTCCGCTAACAGAGCTTTTGTTGCCCCATAAAATCTCACCTGTGGAATATTTTCGCCTGTGGCCTAGTTTACCTGCTATGGTGGAGTTTACCGGTACTTATACGTATGAAGGTAGTGGGTTTAAGGCTACTGCTGCTCAGCAATATGGTTCTTCCCCTTTTTTAAGCGGTCTCAGATCTCTATCTTCCAAGCCTTTTCACCGAGTTTGCTCTCACATTATCCGAACTGTAGCTGGATTCCAGGCAAGTCATCTTCTTGATCTTCTTTTCCCTCATTCCCAAAAAGTTCACTTAAAGTTCTAAAGAGAATTTAAAAAAAAAAAAAACAAAAACTACCTGGCCCTTAAAGAAAAAATATCAAGATTTCTTAAAGTTAAATTCTCAAGTTCTTAACTCCTTTTGTGACAAGAAAATGTTAGAAAGTGGACTTGTTTATGGATGAGTATTTTATTAGTTTGTCGAGCAACTCATGCTAACCTTACCAGCGGGTCTACTTTTGTATTCTTGCTGTGTTCATATCTCCCGTTTGCTTAATAAGAACAAAACCACTAGTTTAAACACTTCTGCTACCATCTTTGACCTGAATGAATATCAGAAAACATGAAGATAATGTATAGGATATTTATTGTAACTCTGTATCATCGTCCCCCAAATAAATAAAGTTTTGGGTATCAATCATTTACTCTTTTCTTGTCTCTCATCTGGGCATGTTTTTCCTTAACAGCTATGCTTTGCTGCAAAAACATGGCATGGAGGTTTCTTGGGGATGATGATATTCGGCGCCAGTGAAGTAAGCAGAAACGTAGATCTGGGGGATGAAACCACAGCTATGATATGCAAATTCGTGGTTCGAGCATCAGATGCAGCCATAATAAAAGAAGTAGGGTCAGATCTACAGTCATGGTGTGACGACCTTACTGATGGTGGTGTTGAGTACATGCCTGAAGAAGAAGTTAAGGTGGCTGCTGCTGAGCGGCTACGGTCATCCATGGAACGAATAGCCATACTAAAGGCTGCTCAGGCGCCACCTAAGGCTCCAGAAATTAAAGAAGAAACACAAGATGATGACGAAGATGATGATGTTGATGATGATAACAAAAAGAAGGAAACTGGGGAGGACGGAAAGAAGAAACACAAGGGCCCCACAACGTTATTTGAGTTGACACCAGAGGAGGTCGAGCATCGGGCTCTCCAAAGTGCAGTGCTACAGGAATGGCATGGACTATGTAAAGATAGAAATGTCAAGGTTAAATAGGTAAACTTTTTTGCAGGCAAATTTTGCATAGTTTTTTTTTGTTTACCCTTTTAAAAAAAATACCCCTTTGTGGTTTTGGGGTTTGTATTTGAGGCTGCAACATCAGAGTGTGTTATTGTTTTCATTTGATCGTCTAATTCCAGGGTTATGTTGTATTCTTATACGAATAGTTATTTTCTTTTCGAAGCGTATAGCAAGTGATTTATTTTTTGTGTCGACTGTTTAAACAAATGTAATATGAAAAGTCTGTTGATCTAGCTTGCATTATTTGTCTTTCTAAAAGTAGTTATTTACGAAAGTTATAATGTTTGCAAATTATCATATTTGAGTCGGTTACCAAAGAATTAGCTCATATTTCAACTAAAAAAGGCACTGTTATAAAAATTTCATGAAAAGCGCCCGCATGGTGAGCAGCATGGCGTCTGGCTACGCCATGTGCCATTGTCGCTGTGGCCTTATATACACAAGCGTGTTTCAGAAGCTCGATATATATAAATTATGATATAAATATATAAATATTTTCATACTTTCTATGCTTATCTGCTTATAAACGAAAACGTCTTGGCCATGATAGGCGTGAGGGCTGGTCATCTGCAATCGCCAGCGCCACGCTATTTATAACCTCAAAAAGGTCTTGCATGTAGTGTCTACAAACTTGATAAAAAAAACCTGTCAAATGAGTTCAGAGGCGCACAAAATGCAAACCTTCTAAGCCACTTAATGAAATAGTTGGTAAATGCGCGTTGCGGTGAGGGACAACTTTGCGAATATCGAGAATCTGTGAGTGCTTCTCGATACACAACATTTGTAATTGTATTGCATAAAATGACTCTGAATACTGTTTAAATTGTGTTAGTTAGGAAGAGAAAATTATTTAAAAAGTAAAATAAAATTATAAATGTATTTTTTATCCTTCAAAAGGTTTTAAATGAAGCTTAATCAAATGTTATTGATCTTGCTAATTTGCTTTCAATACTTGCATTTTTTTTTGAACAAAGATAACATTTCATATCACACCTCACAAAAGGAGGTAATTTGAGCAAACAGAGTTACATCGAGCATAAAGGGAAATCGAAGCCGACTTGCCAAAATACACTGAAATGACAAGTTAAAAAGAAAATACATCCTTAATAGTTGTGACATCTGTGTGAAGAGTATAAGGGTGGGGGAATCACCAAGTGAGAACTTTAGAAACACAACCATACAAAGGTGAAGATAAAAAGTACACAAAATCTGAAACATACTAAAGAAGATAAAACTAAGCGTCCAAAAGGAGCCGAACAAAAACCCAACAGATCTGGAATCAAACCGAGGCTACTGTTATTTATCGATGTGGACCACAACGGATCTGAGCGGTGAGCGGATGGCGGCGGCAAGCAAGCAGACGAGAGATATGAGATCTGTGAGTAAAACTTTGCGAGAAAATAAAATCTGAAAAGGATCCGGACGGCCGGTGGAAACCGACCATGGGAGAAAAAATCGGATATGGTGGGTTTGTTTTAGTGAGAGGTAGGAGATTCCTTAAATCACATATATATATATTGAATCTTCCCTTGAACTAAGATTAAATTAAAGGTGATCTAATAATTTTGCTTGAACTAAAACCAAGTGTAATATTATATGTGGTTAAGATCTCAACCAAATTGAATATGGCATCCAATAAATTGTCAAAGCAAATTAAAAACAAGTTTGCATCCGATAAATAAAAAAAATACAAACACCAAATGTTCAAATTGTAATTAAGACCATTTGAACACATACTGCTTGTATTGTTTAATAGCTCAATTGTGTTGCTTATAAATTCCTCAAATGTTTGTTCACTCACCCATGTGGGATAAAACTGAAAGTCTCATCTATCTTCAAACTTTTTTTTTTCAAATGCCCCAAATCTCATTCACATTAGCTCCATGACCCATTTCGAACACATATTAGCTTTTTAAAGGTTATATGTAGAAGTTACCAAAGATTAACTGCTTATAATCATTGATGAATGAGCAAACCTTACTTAAATTCTAAAGTTGACGTGGGGTCGAGTACATGCCTGAAGAAGTAGTTGAGGTGGCTGCTGTTGAGCGGCTACGGTCATCCATGGAACGAATAGCCATATTAAAGGCCGCTTAGGCGCCACCTAAAGCTTCAAAATTTGAAGAAACACAAGATGATAACAAAAGAAGGAAACTGGGGAGGACGGAAAGAAGAAACAAAAGGGCCCACAACGTTACTTGAGTTGACACCAGAGGAGGTCGAGCATCAGGCTCTTCAAAGCACAGTGCCACAGGAATGGCATGCGTGTAAAGATAGAAATGTCAAGGTTAAATATATAAGTTTTCTGCAGACAGAATTTGCATTTTTCTCCTTTGAAAAAAAAAAAAAAAAAAAAAAAAGCTTTGGTGATTTTGGAGTCTCTATTTGAGGCTGAAACGTCAGAGTGTTTTATGTTTTCATTTGATTGTCTAATTCCAAGGTTACGTTGTATTCTTATATACAGATAGTCATTTTCTTTTTCAAGTGCATGTATAACAAGTTATTTATTTTTGTGTCGACTACTTAACGAATGTAATATGAAATTTTGTTGATCTAACTTACATTATTTGTCTTTTTAAAAAGTTGTCATATACGAAATTTTGCACTCGCACCATGAAAGGAAATGTTGAAGCACTTCACCATGACCAAATATAGCATTATACTTGTTTTCTGTTTGCTTAAGTATATCATATTTGACTCATTTACAGGAGAATTAGCTCATATTTAAAAAAAAAAAAAAAAAAAAGGTTTTGCACGTAATGTATACAAACTTGATGAAAACTTGTCGTTGACGATGTGATCTTCTTGGAGAATGGTCTTGGGTTAACGCTCAAAATCTTATTAGCATGCTTAGATGTTTCTATCTTATTTCAGGGCTTAAGATTAATATTGACAAAAGCAAAGTTCTTGGTTGTGGAATTTCGAAGTGTCCTTTTAAATATTTGGGTGTGCCAGTGGGATGTAACATGAATCGATGTACCAACTGGAATGCGGTTATTAATATCTTCTCTTCCAAACTTTCTTCTTGGAAAGCTAGGCTCCTCTCCATCGAAGGTCGTTTGTCGCTCATCAAGGCGGTGCTGGGTAACCTTCCTACTTATTTCATGTCTATTTACTTGATGCCCGTCTCTATTCGTTCCAAACTTGAGTCGATGCGTAGCAAGTTTTTTAGAGGAGCAGATCAAAGTGATTCTAAGATGTTTTGGGTCAAGTGGGATAAATGCTTGTTGAGTAAAAAGAAGGGTGGGCTTGGTATTGGTAGTATTTATGCTCTTAATATTGGCCTTTTGTTTAAATGGATATGGCGCTTTCTCACCCGTCCTTCAGATTTATGGGCTCGTGTCATCAGGAGTATTTATGGTTACAATGGAGGCATCTTTAATGATTCGTACCGTCGGTCTAAACGTTCTACATGGGGCTCAATTTTGTCTTCGATTAAACATCTTAAGGAAAAGGGTATTGGTCTCCTATCTCAATGTATTCGTAAGCTAGGGAATGGTGATTATACTCGGTTTTGGGAAGACACGTGGTGCGGTAATACCCCTCTTAAGCTGCAATTCCCTCGAATCTATAATCTGGATAACGAAAGGACTTGTCTTATTTCTAATAGAGTTTCTTTGTGTGACTGGAGTTCGGTGCTTAGACGTCTTCCTAGGGGAGGTGCTGAATTGTTTCAATTCGAGGCCCTTAAAGAAGCTATTGGGAATGTCTCCCTTACGGATCAAAGTGATTCTTGGGCTTGATCTATTGATGCTGCTGCTGGGTTTTCGGTTGCTTCTGCCCGTGCTTTAGTGGATGATAAGATGCTTGATTCTAGTCTTGAGGCCACTAGATGGATTCGTCATATCCCTATCAAAGTCAATGTGTTTCTTTGGAGAGTAAAGCTTAATAAACTCCCGTCTAGAGTGAACTTAGATCGGAAAGGAATTGTGGTTAACTCTTTATCATGTCCTACGTGCCAAATTGATGTCGAAACGGTCAATCACATTTTCTTCAATTGCGAGATGGCAAGAGATCTTTGGTCTCTTTTGGCTAAGTGGTGGGAGTTGGATTTTCCTCTTTGCTCTAACATTTCGGAATGGTATGATTGGCTTGACGACGCTCATCTTGCTTCTAAAATTCGGTCGATTCTTGAAGGCGTGGGAGGGACTCTTATGTGGGCTATTTGGTGTTTTCGGAATAAGCTAATCTTCTCTAATTCCCCCCTAAGAAGGCTACTCTTTGGGATTTCATTGTTTCTCAATCTTTTTTGTGGTTTTCTTCTAGAAATCCTAATTGTAAAGTTTGTTGGATAGGTTGGTTACAAAACCTTATAGCTAGTATAATAACTATGTAATCTTCTTTCTACCTTTTGCTAGTTTTATGCTATCCGCCGTTCAAAAAAATAAAATAAAAATGAGTTCAGAGCCGCTCAAAGTGCACACTTCCTATGCCACTTCATAATGAAATGGTAGGTGTGTTGCGGTGTCGAGAAGGACAACGGGAAATGTTTTTTGGTTATATGTTTTCTAGACAATGACTTTGTGAACGTCGACAATTTGATGTCTACTTTTCGATACATAACCTTTGTAATTGTATTTGCATAAAATGACTTTGTAAGACCTATTTTGTGTTAATTTGAAGGCGAAGTTCTAATATTCTTAATTTATAAATGTATTTTTTTATCCTCAAAAAAATTTGAATGAAGTGTAATCAAATGTCGTTGATTATCTTAATTTGCTTTACATGTTTACATTGAAATTTACTAATTTCTCTAGATTGTGTGCTTTATACGTGATTAAGATATCAACAAAATTGAATATGCCTGAAGAAGTAGTTAAGGTGGCTGCTGTTGAGCGGTTATGGTCATCCATGGAACTAATAGCCATACTAAAGGTCGCTCAAGCGCCACCTAAGGCTTCAGAAATTGAAGAAGAGACACAAGATGATGAATATGATAACAAAAGGACGGAAAAAGGAGAGGATGGAAAGAAGAAACACAAGGGCCCCACAACATTATTTTAGTTGACACCAGAGGAGGTCGAGCATCGATCGGGTGCTACAGGAAAGGCATGGACTATGTAAAGATAGAAATGACAAGGTTAAATAGGTAAAGATTACTGCAAACAAAATTTGCATTTTTTTTCTTTGAAGAAAAAAAAAATACTCTTTAGTGATTTTGGGTTTGTAATTGAGGCTGCTGACATCAGTGTTTATGGTTTCAAGTGCATGCCTGGAGAGGAAGTTAAGGTGGTGCTTTGCTATATAGCGGCTACGGTTATCAATGGAACCAATAACCACACTAAAAGCTCTTCAAGCGCCACCTAAGGCCACCTAATTAAATAGAAGAAGAAACACAAGATGATGATGATTATAACGATTTTGGTAACAAAGAGAAGGAAAATGGGAAGGAAGAAAAGAAGAAACACAAAGGCCCCACAACATTATTTGGGTTGACACCATAGGAGGTCGAGCATCGGGCTCTCCAAAGTGCAATGCTACAGGGATGGCATGGACTATGTAATGATAGAAATGTCAAGGTTAAATAGGTAAACTTTTTGCATAATTATCATATTTGACTCATTTACAGGAGAATTAGCTTAACACATCAAAGTGCACCTCCTAAGCCACTTCATAACGAAATAGTAGGTAACTGCATGTTCCGATGTCCGGGTGTCTGGAAGGACAATGAGTAATGTTTTTTGGTTATATGTTTTCGAGACAATGACTTTATGAACGTCGACAATTTGATGTCTACTTTTCGATACGTAACCTTTGTAATTGTATTTGCATAAAATGACTTTGTAAGACCTATTTTGTGTTAATTTGAAGGCGAAGTTCTAATATTTTTAATTTATAAATGTATTTTTTTATCCTCAAAAAATTTGAATGAAGTGTAATCAAATGTCGTTGATTATGTTAATTTGCTTTACATGTTTACATTGAAATTTACTAATTTCTCTAGATTGTGTGCTTTATACGTGATTAAGATATCAAAAAAATTGAATATGGCATCCAATAAATTGTACAAATCGAACTAAAAACACACCACAAATATGTCATCCAATATTTGGATGATGTTTTAAGGTAGACTTTGAGAAGGCTTATGACTCCGTTCGTTGGGATTATTTGGATGATGTTTTAAAAGGTTCGACCCGGAGAGAGATGGTGTGGATGGATTCAAGAGTGTCTTGGTCTTCTTGGGGTTCGGTTATTGTGAATGGGAGTCCACGGAGGAATTCCAATTCTTCAGGGTCTCAAACAAGGTGATCCTCTCTCCGTTTATATTTATTTTGATTATGGAAAGTCTTCATATTTCATTTCAAAGAGTTGTGGATGCGGGTATGTTTAAAGGTATTGTGTTAGATTCTTCGATGCAAATATCTCATATGTTTTATGCGGATGATGCGGTTTTTGTGGGTCAATGGAGTAATTCGAATATTGATACTATTGTGCATGTGTTGAAGTGCTTTCATCGTGCATCAGGCCTTAGTATTAATATGAGCAAGAGTAAAATCATGGGGATAGCTGTGGATGATAGGGTGGAACATGTTGCGTCAAAAATTGGGTGTGGTATTCTTAAGGCTCCTTTTTCTTATTTAGGTTCAAAAGTGGGGGGGCGTATGTCTCGTATTCAATCTTGGAATGAGATTGTAGATAATATGGCAGCTCGTCTTTCGAAATGGAAAATGAAGACTTTATCGATAGGTGGAAGACTAACGCTTCTCAAGTCGGTTATAGGATCGATGCCGATTTATCATATGTCTATATTTAAGGTCCTTATGAAAGTTCTTCATCGTATGGAATCTATTCGATGCCATTTCTTTAATGGTGTTGATTTGGATAGCAAAAAGTCGATATGGGTGAAATGGAATAATGTGTTGACTTCCAAAAATAAAGGTGGCCTTGGTGTGTCAAGTTTATATGCTTTAAATAGAGCTCTCATGTTCAAATGGGTTTGGCGGTTTACAACTCAAAAGACATCATTATGGGCAAGGGTTATCACTGCTATTCATGGTGTAGACGGGAATATTGGCAAATGCTTGAAATCTGGTCATACGTCTATATGGCGTGACATTGTCCAGGAGATGGATACTTTTAAAAAACAAGGTATTGATCTTTATAGTTTCATGCGAGAAAAAATTAGGAAATGGTGCGAATCGTCTTTTGGGAGGATGTTTGGCAAGAAAATATGACGTTGAAACATAGATATCCTAGATTATATGCGTTGGAGTTGAACAAGAACATTGATGTGGCTTCAAACTAGCCTGACCTAGTGCAGTATGTTCTTTTCGTCGAGAGCCAAGGTGGAGTGGAGCATTCTCAACTCGTAGACTTGATGGCAAAGATTGAGGTGTCTCTCTTATCTCTATGAGCGGCGGTGGGCGTGGGCTTTGGAAGGTCGGGGATTTTTCCGTAGCGTCGGTTAGAAAGGCGCTTGATGATCGAAGGCTTCGGATGTGTCTTCTCCACTCGTTGGATTAAAGCGCGCCATTAAAGTAGCGTCCATGCATGGAAGGTGAGATTAGATTGTTTACCAACCCGTCTTAATATCTCTCGTCGAGGTATGGATATTGCGTCTATTCTTTGTCCTATATGTGGTATTGCAGTGGAATCTTCGAGACATTTATTCTTTGATTGTTGTGTTGCAAAAGATAATTTTCGAAAGATTTGTCGTTGGTGGGATGTGGGTTTCATGGAGGTGAGCTCGTATGAAGAATGGTCATCTTGGATTCTAAATATTAGGGTTTCCGTTAGGCATAAAAGGTTGTTAGAAGGTGTGTGCTTTGGGTTGTGGTGGCATATTTGGTCGTTCCGTAACAAGTGTGTTTTTGGCTCGGGATCTCCTTCTAGGCGTCAATCTTTGAAGACCTAATGTTGCGCTCTTTCTATTGGAGTCGGTATAGATGTAATGTTTCTTTTACTTGGGTTGATTGGTTAAAAATCCTCAACTCGTGTCTTTGTAATTGTCTAAACTTTTAGTTTTTTAATAAATTTGCTGTTCAAAAAAAAAAAAAAAAAAAACAAATATGTCATCCAATAAACAAAAAGTACAAACACGCACACTTGGAAAATGTTCATTGTTAAGACCATTCAAAGTGAGAAAACTTGTTCTTATTAACTACTCAATTGTTTTGGTTATAAATACCACCAATTTTTGTTCACTCACCCATGTGGGATAAAATTGAAAGTCGTGTTTATCCTTAAACTTTGTTTGAAATGCCTCATTTCTCATTCAAATTAGCTCCATGTTGAACACATATTAGTTTGTTAAAGGTTATATTGTGAAGTTACTAAAGATAAACCTGCTCATAATTAGTGATGAATGTCAACGAGCTAAGCTTACTTCAATCCTAAAGTTCACATTATGGTGTGACGACCTTATTGATGGTGATGTCGAGTACATGCCTCAAGAAGAAGTTAAGGTGGCTGTTGTTAAGCGGCTTACGATCATCTATTGAATGAATAGCTATACTAAAGGTTGCTGGCTCGCCACCTAAGGCCCCAGAAACTGAAGAAGAAACACGAGATGATGGTGACGACGAAGATGAAGTTGATGATGGTAACAAAAAGAAGAAAAACGGGAAGGACAGAAGGAAGGTCCCACAACATTATTTGAGTTGACACAAGAGTAGGCCGAGCATCAGGCTCTCCAAAGTGCAGCCAACACGAATGGCATGCACCGTCTAAAGATAGACATCTCAAGGTTAAATAGGGTTTTTCTTTTGCAGGTAACTTTTGCATCGTATTTTTTGGCAGGTAACTTCTGTTGAGCTAACTTGTAATTCTGAAAAGTGGTTATATACGAAAACTTGTACTCGTGCCATGAAATAAAATGTTGAAGCACTTCACCATGACCAAATATACCTATATAGCATCATACTTGTGTTCTATTTGCAAAATTATCATATTTAACTCGTCACCAAAGAATTAGCTCATGTATCAACAAAAAAAAGGTATTGCACATAGTGTATACAAACTTAATGTAAACTGGCCTGTCAAACGAGTTCATAGGCGCTCAAAGTGCAAACCTCCTAAGCCACTTCGCAATGAAATAGTAGGTAAATGTGCGTCCATGTGGGGATAACTTTGCGAATATTGAGAATTTGGTGTGTGCATCTCCATACACGACGTTTGTAATTTGTATTTGGATAAAATGACTCTCTAATACATTTCAAATTGTGTTAATTTGGAATAGAAGTTTTTTTCTTTTATATTTTAAAATGTATTTTATCTTCCAAAGAGTTTTAAATGAAGTGTAATGTTGCTGATCTTGCTAATTTGCTTTCAATACTTAATTACATGAAGTTTACTAATTTTCGCTTGAACTAAGATTAAAGGTGATTTTATAAATTTGCTTGAAGCTTTCAACTAAGACCAAGTGTAATGTTTTATGTGTGGCTAAGATCTCAATCAAATTGAATATGGCATCAAATCACTACTACACAAACTGATTTTTCCCACAAAAATTTTCCCCAGAAATGAAATTGTGTGAAATTTCACACGAGATACCAACAAATTATACACCAAATTGTTGACCAAATTTGATTGGGAAATATGTAGTAAATTTCAACAGATTTCTCACTCTTTACACACTAAATTGTTGACCAAGTTTTGTGGGAAATTAGTATAAATTTCCCAGATTTGCAACCATATTCACACTATTTGTGTTTATTAGGCGTCCGTGGGAAACTTGTGGCACATTTCACATATTAGCCACGACCAAAAGTATGTGGCAAATTTTAGTTCCATTACTCACAATTTCACACGGTATAAAGTTTTTGTGGGAAATTAAGTAAATTCCCACAGATTTGTGACCATATTCACACTATTTGTGTTTATTAGACGTCCGTGGGAAACTTGTGGCACATTTCACACATATTAGCCACGGCCAAAAGTATGTGGCAAATTTTAGTTCCATTACTCACGAATTTCACACGGTATAAAGTTTTTGTGGGAAATTCGTTGCAAATTTCCCACAGATTTGCGACCATATTTACACTATTTGTGTTTATTAGAAGTCCGTGGGAAACTTGTGGCACATTTCACACATATTAGCCACGGCATAAAGTATGTGGCAAATTTTTGTTCCATTACTCACGAATTTCACACGGTATAAAGTAACTATTTAACCGGTCTGTGGGAAATCAGTGGGTCACTAGCCACGTATTTCACACAAAATGTTGTGCTTGTGTTTTTCGTAGGAAATATCAACATGACAAACCATTGTATATGTGTATATGTGTGGACATCTACACGTATATGTTTATGTTTGTTTATAACTTTCTTTGTATCTATAGATGTTTTGTATTAGGTATATCGATATATATATATGCGTGAACGTGTAACAATATATCAAAAAGTGAAAGAAAGCGATTATGTCCGTGGAAAATATGTGTGTACTTTCCCACGCATTACCTACCAATTTAATAAATCATGAGAAATACGTGTGTAAATACCCGGATTTCCCGAAAATATCATTTTATGCTTTGCCTACTTACACATTCACACATTACTTAGTATGTTTTAAGATCCAAGTTCACGATTATGATGTCTTTAAGGAGAAGTGAAGGCGAAGAGTCAAAATATCCGTTCTTTGAGGGTGATGGTTCATCTTCTCATGAATGGAGAGATTATGGTGTGGCGGGTGACGATTATGAAGGACCTCCAATATTTGATTATGATCTATATGAAGAAGAATTGATGCCAGTTTACGATACCGATATTGAAGATATCATTGAGGCATAAGAAGGATTTGTTGGGAAAGGAGGATTTGGTAGGGAAGAAGACAACATCGAATACGTCATAGTTGTGGCTAATGATCTTTGTTCTTCAATGATCCAAACATCTTTAAATGTTGATTTTGAGGAAGACATCAATACAAAATTACATGAGTTGATGTCGTTTGGAAAAAAGTATTATTATCAAAGTTAGCCAACGTTCATTTGAATTTCTGATTTGTAAAAATACTTAGAATGGTATTTGGAAGCTACACCGGGTTGATAAGTTCGGTTTAAGGCGATCAAGGTTCGAGGTCGAGTCATTATAAAGAAAGGGAATTTGATGCAATGGATACAAATTGGATGCAACGAGTACAAGGGACGAGTGAAGCAAACTCGAGTAGTTTCATATTATATGTGTTTATCTATTAATGGAACTATTTATGCCAGTATCACAAGTGTATGTGTAGGTTCAAGTATAACCTTTTTCTGTAACAAACCGTTGTATATGTGTAGATATCTAGATGTATATGTTACATATCTCTGTTTATGGCTTTCATTGTATCTATAGATGTTTTCTATCTACGTATATGGACGTGTATATGCGTGAACGTGCAACTATATTAAAAAAGTAAAAGAAAAAAATTATACCCGTGGGAAATATGTGGGTACTTTTCCACAGATTACCTACCAATTTGATAAATCCGTGGGAAATACGTGTGTAAATACTCATGGTTTCCCTAAAATACCATCTTTATGTTATGCATACTTACATATTCCCATTACTTATTATGTCTTCATTTGTGTTTTAGTTTCATATTATATAATTTCATTTATTAATGTAAATATTTATATGAGTACCAACCCGACTCGACTAACACTTTTACAATGTAAACATATTGAAGTAAGCAATTTTTTTAATAGTTTTTCTTATATTCGGGTTACCCGAGTTGACATGAACCCGACTAATAACCGAACCGAATTTTCTAAAACCGAACCGAACCGACCTACTAATTCGGTTCTCGGGTTGGATATGGGTTTGCGAACCCGACTAATAACCGAACCGAATATGCTTGAAATATTTTTTTTTGCTAAACATCTATTTAGTTATTAATTTTTTTAAAATAAATTATGAAATTCGGGTTATTCGGGTCGACCCAAGAACCGAACCGAATTCAAATTTGGTTTTCGGGTTATATTAAAACAAGAACCTATTAATAATTGTATTAAAAACAATACAAAAACTTGTTGGGAAATTAATAACTATATTGAAAGCTTATTGTTGTCCCAAGAACCTATTAAAAACAATATTAAACCAATAAAAAACCTGTTTTATTAAATGTCGTTAAATGTGGTTACCGACCCATGTTTTATAAACCAATAAAAAACCTCTTAAAAAGAAAGAATACAAAACGTTAAGAAAGGTCATCTTTGTGGGAACAGTTAACCATCCATCTTCCCAACAATTAAAGTTGCCATAGACCACCATCAAGCTCCCACCAAGCTCGCTCGACCCCACCACACGGCTGCCATAATCACGAGCTAGTTTCGGAGTTAAAGTTTGTGCTCCACATTGTCCGAATTTGGGTATATCTTTCTTTTTCCCCCAAAACTGATATGTGTTGACCGAGCATTGATAAAGCTCAAATTTTTCTGAATCTAAATTCAACCTGCCTAAACCCTAAACCCTAAACCCTAAACGACAGTAAGTTGAAGAAATTGAAGACTTTTCTCATTGTACAAAAGACATCATTCGTGCTTTGTAACTCATTTTCTATGCATGTATGTTGTTAAAAGTTGGTTGACCAAAAATAGTCCATATATCAAGTACACTTCAAGTCAATATATTACCACTACTTTATTATATATCTAACACGACTTATAAATCTAATTACTACGTTACCATAAAACTGGTCACTTCTCGACAATAAGTCCAAGTATGTTGAAGTCATCATCACAAATTATATCCACAAAACGACAGTAAGTTGAAGTACGTCAAAGTCATCGTCACAAACTATCAGGCTAATTAGAATAAATAGTTTCTTAATCTTAACTAGCAAATAAGAACAACTTAAAACCACAAATTACACTAATTATTTTGTTTGTAAAGGAGTCATTTAACACCTTAGATGACTTCACTAGGATTGCCAACATGGCAAATTTAATGGGCAAGATTCATCTTAACATCTTAAGCACAACAAACACATATGTACCACTTTATCTCATATTACCCCACACACACTAACTTAAAGAAAATCAACAGTCAAACTCATCTCTCCTCCTCCATCTCTCTAATTTACATTACCAAAACACATCTCTCCCAAACACATCTATACCTTTTTCTCATACTACCATTCTACCAACATCCACGGTCTCCGGCCGGACCACCACTAGATCGTCGAAAAACATATACTCAGACCACCACTGCAAGTGACTCAAATAAAAATGCACGATCGCTACTGCAAGTGACTCAAATAAAAGTGCACGGTCGCTGAACCAACACACTCGGACCGTTCATGGTTTATTTATGTTAGATCTTGTTGTCGTATATGCATTATGTAAGGACATTTGTGTTTTGTTAGATCTAAAAGTCTACGATGCTCTTTTGTTATTTGTTAGATCTAACAATTACTATATTTTTTTCAGATATAAATAGCTTGCAAGTTGTTTGTTGTTTTTTGATGCTGGTTATACAAAAGAAGTTTAAAGAAAGGAGAACAAGAAGACCCCATCACAGCTTTCATTATTACTCAAGTCGTGCATGTTTTCTACTTAAAGTTATAGATAAAATGGATATATGTATTATGTGGGTATAGAGAGAACTTGGTTTGTATGTATGTATAGATGGTGACAGAGGTGAGTAAATGTGTGGGACGGATTGTTTACCTTGCAATGTTTTGAAACAAATATAAAATTGGGTTGTAGTATCTTGGAATTGTTACTGGGTTTAGTTTTTAATTTTATTATGTTTGCTAGTAATTTTGTAGTATCTCGAAATTGTTTACATTGATAATGGAAATTGTTTTTGAGCTTATATTTTTATTATGTTCATCGAAAGTGTTTTAAATATTAGTTTTCGTATTTCTTTGAAAAATCTATTATAATACAAATACCAAAGAATTTAGTCACGTTTTTCCCACGGATAAATCACAAAATTCCCACAAAATTGTTTGGAGAAAATTTATTTTTCTGTGGGAAATCTGTGATAAAACCGCTAGAAATTGTAGTGTAAAAGTTGAAAAAGCAAAAAAAACCACGGATATGTGTGGAAAATTACTTACTTAAGCTGTGGAAATTTCGTTGAGAAATCGTGGGAGAATTTGTAGTGTGAACATCGTTGGAAATTTGTGGCAAAAACCACGGATATATGTGAAAAATGACTACTAAAAGCGTGGGAAATTTCGTGAAATCATGGAAATTAAACCACGGATTATCCACAATGATATTCGTGGGAAATAAGTCAACGCCCGTGGAAAATTAGTGGGAAAATATTTACCCACGGTGTTTTTCAAACGGAATAATTTAGGTGTGAAATCCGTGGAAAAGGCTTTTTCCACGGAATTTCCCATGATTTTACGTCAGGAAAAACCATGTTTGTGTAGTAGTGAATAAAGTGTACAAAGCAAATTTTGAAACCATAATAATGGTAACGTGACAACGGCCCCTCTTATGCTCGTTAAAAACAAGTATGACACTCGATAAATAAAAAATACAAACAACCAAATGTTGAAATTGTAATCTCATCATTTGTGTCTTTTATATTGTCTAAATTCTCAATTGTGTTGTTTATAAGTTCCACCAATGTTTGTTCACTCACCCATGTGGGATAAAACTGAAAGTCACTTCTATCTTCAAACTTTTGTTTCAAATGTCTCAAATCTCATTCACATTAGCTCCATGTCAAACATATATTAGATTGTTAAAGGTTATATTTTAAAGTTACTAAAGATATACCCGCTTATAATCAATGATGAATGAGCAAAACTTACTTAAATTCTAAAGTTCTCATGGTGTAACGTGGTGTCGCATACATGCCTGAAGAAGTAGTTAAGGTGGTTGCTATTGAGCGGCTACGGTCATCCATGGAACGAATGGTCATGCAAAAGGCCGCTCAGGCGCCACCTAAGGCTTCAAAAATTGAAGAAACACAAGATAATGAAGATGATAACAAAAAGACGGAAAATGGAGAGGATGGAAAGAAGAAACACAAGGGCCCCACAACGTTATTTGAGTTGACACCAAAGGAGGTCGAGCATCGATCGGGCTCTCCAAAGTGCAGTGCTACAGGAATGGCATGAAATTTGCATTTTTTTTTTCTTTGAAGATAAAAAATACTCTTTAGTGATTTTAGAGTTTGTATTTGAGGCTGAAACATTAGAGTGTTTGATGTTTTCATTTGATTGTCTAATTCCACGGTTACGTTGTTTTCTTATACAGATAGTCATTTTCTTTTTCAAGCGTATAACAAGTGATTTATTTTTTGTGTCGCTGCTTAAACGAATGTATATGAAATTTTGTTGACCTAACTTGCATTATTGTATCTTTCTAAAGAGTTGTTATATACGAAATTTGTACTCGTACTATGAAAGAAAATGTTGAAGCACTTCATTCTGACCAAATATAGCATTATACTTGTTTTCTGTTTGCATAATTATATCATATTTGACTCATTTACGGGAGAATTAGCCCATATTTCAGCCAAAAAAAGAAGGTTTTGCACGTAATGTATACAAACTTGATGAAAACTTGTCAAATGAGTTCAGAGCCGTTCAAAGTGTACACCTCCTAAGCCACTTCATAATGAAATAGTAGGTAACTGCGTGGTGCGGTGTCGGGAAGGACAACGAGAAATGTTTTTTGGTTATATGCTTTCGGGACAATGACTTTGTGAAGGTCGACAATTTGATGTCTACTTTTCCATACACAGCATTTGCAATTGTATTTGCACAAAATGACTTTGTAAGACCTATTTGAATTGTGTTAATTTGAAGGGGAAGTTCTAATATTTTTTATTTATAGATGTATTTTTTTTATCATCCAAAAAATTTGAATGAAGTTTAATCAAATTTCGTTGATTATGTTAATTTTGTTTACATTGAAGTTTACTAATTTCTCTAAATTAAGATTGTGTGCTTTATACGTGATTAAAATATCAACAAAATTGAATATGGCATCCGATAAACAAAAAACACAAGCACACACATGTTGAAATGTTTATAGTCAAGACCATTCAACATGTTTATACTATATTTTACCATGTTTCAATGGTGTTACTTATAAATTTCTCTAATGTTTGTTCACTCACCCATGTGGGATAAAACTGAAAGTCGTGTTTATCCTCAAACTTTGTCTCAAATGCCTCAATTCTCATTCAATTTAGCTCCATGTTGAACACATATTAGCTCGTTAAATGTTTTATTGTGAAGTTACTGTACGAAAGTATAAGCAACACAAGATGAACAATATAACCTTTATTCAAACCTAAGCCACAATAGTCGGCTTAGATTAAGTTTGCAATAGTATCCAAAATGTTACAAGATTAGATTAATGCCAATGAGACAATAATCATGTAAGTACAAAGACAAGACAAGATCAATGAAATGATCAGAAAGAAGAGAAGATTGTGATACAATGACTGCACACTCAAGTGTCTGTAACCCTAGATTAGGGGACTTATTAAATAGGAGATTAAGTTACACTAAGACCCCTCTAACGGCTATAAATGACTCATCAAGAAATGAGAAGCTTCAAAGACAAACGAGCATCTTGGAACTTTAAACCTTTTATTCTTTGTCCATGATTACCCCTGTAATAATCACGCACGAACATAACTTGAAAGCCATTAGCAATTGATAGAATGATATGTTTCCTCTGATTAATACCCCAAAATTTAACATTCCCCTTAATCGATGGCAAACATATCAAACAATATCAATTTTTCACACAAGAATTTATGTTGATAAGCGGAGAGGTTTTAGTAAGTATGTGCAGTTTGGTTTGAAGAGCCAATCTTTTGGCACTTATAACACCTCTTGCAATTTTTTCCACGATGAAATGGACATCAATTTCAAAGTGTTTGATCTTTCATGGAAAGCAGGATTGATGACAAGTTGTAAAGCGATTTGTTATCACAAAAAGATTAACGGGAAGATTGATATCAACTTTTAGATCCTTTAAGATTTTTGAATCCAAATGATTTCACTGTGCAGCGATGAGACATAGATATATACTCGCTTACATGGAAGATTTTGAAAGAGTGTTTTGTTTTTACTTTTCCATGAGATCAAACAATCATTAAAGAAAACACAATAGCACTGTGATGATTTTACGGTTTTCTTACATTTGGCCCAATCTGCATCACTATATCCTTCAAGATGATTTTCGAGTTCTTGAAATTGTACCTTAGACCTTTTCACGGAGCTCCTTTTAGATATCTCGAACATTGAGGGCACATTCTAGATGAGATTTTAATGGAGAATGCATATATTGTGCCGGACAATGAACCGAGTATGAGATGTCGGTCTTGTATGGGTGAGATAGATAAGTTTCCCAAGTAACCCGATAACCGGTGATGTTGACAAGTAGGGATCATCGGCGGTGGGAATGTATGGAAGGACGAGTTGGGTTCCATAGGAGTTGACACGGTTTGCACCCAAGAAGACCAAATTCTTTGAGGAGTTCAAGACAATATTTTCTTTGAGAGCAGATGTCATTCCCGTTTTAAAACCTCAATACCAAGAAAATATTTTAAATTTCCCAAGTCTTTGATATGAAATTTTGATTTTAGAAACTCTTTGAATAAGTTTATCTCATCAATACGGTTTCAAGAAGGACAATATCATCCACATAAACAAGCGAGCAATAAACTTGTTATTCTCTTTTGGTGAACAAAGAATGATCATTGATGATTGAACACGAGTTATTTTCTTTTAAAACAACGACAAGTTTTTCATTCCATTTCACGGGAGCTTGTTTTAGGCCATATAGAGACTTGACAAGTTTGCAAACTTTATTCTTATTGTTCTCATTCTGAGAATCCCTTAGGGATGGTCATATAGATATCCTCATCAAGATCTCCATACAAGAAAGCATTGTTAACATCAAGTTGGAAGCGAGGCCATTTGTTTTTCACGGACTAAAGCAATAAGACATCTAACGGTAGACATTTTCAGCAGGAGAAAAGGTTTCATCATAGTCTATTCCTTCCTTTGATTATAACCTTTAACAACTAATCTAGCTTTGTATCTATCAACTTCACCATTGGCTTTATATTTGATTTTGAAGATCCATTTGTAACCAATGGGAGTTACATTAGGTGGGAGATCGGTTATATCCCAAGCATGATTTTCATTTAAGGCCTCAATTTGAGTTCATAGCATCAACCCAATTACTATCAAGGATGGCTTCTTCATGGCGGTGGGTTCAATACTTTTATTAAGACTAGAAGCAAAGCAAGAATTATCTTTGTTTAAATTAGAATAATTAACAACCTTTTCAACACCATATTTGACTTTCCCTTCTACAATAAAGTCATTAAGATTCTTGGGCAACTTAGAGACTCGGTTGACCTTCAGCGATGGTGGTGGCAAGCCTCTTTCTTGTTCGAGTTCGATGTGAATCGGAAGATGTATCGCGAGAATCAAAGATGCATCAGCAGGATGTGATTCATGTGATATGGTGCCCTCAGGGTGTGTATTGTCATCTATAGACGTTGCAACATGTTCATCATCCCTAGAAGGATGGCTCAACACTGTGTCATCATCATAGGATGTCATTCTCCCTTCATCATTGGGACTTGTTTGTGAGTCAAAGAAATTTTTATGATTTAAATCTTTAGGTACATATGTTTCAACAAAAGGTTTTGACAAGGTATTTTTCATTTTGAAGGAAAAAACAGTTTCATAAAATTTGACATCTCTGGAATAAAAGATATTTTTTGTTTCTAAGCTCAAAAGTTTATAACCTTTTTCTCATTTGAATATCCAATAAAGACACTTTTCTCGGACCTACTACCAAATTTATCGAGATGTTGAGAATGGTGGCATAGCATAAGCGACCAAAGACTCTAAGGAGAGAGAGTGAAGGTCATGCCCATACACAAGGGAGAAGGGGACTTGCAGACAGGCGAAGAGGGTAACTGTTTATGACATAGGCGAGTTAGAACACATTCGAGCCACGATATAAAGGTAATTCCCACGAAACATAAGGGATCTAGCTACATTAAGGAGATGCCTATGTTTCCTTCTCTAATACCATTTTGTTGTGGTGTATAAACACAAGAGGTTTGATGTAGAATTCCTTTTCATGAAAGAAGTGTTGAAGTTTATTATTAACAAATTACGTCCCATTATCACTTACGAAAGTCTTAACATTGTGTTCAAATTGATTTGATAGCATTTGAGTAAAATTAACAATGGAAACATAAACATCATCCTTTCCTTAAGCATATAAACCACACCGCCCTAGAATAGTCATCAACAATAGTTAAAAATATTTGTAACCATCTCTACTAGTGACTTTATATGGTCCCCATACATCTAGATGAACAAGTTGACCAATTTTAGTTGATTTATGTTCACTTAGAGGAATGGTTCCTGGTTTGTTTAGCTTTGTTGCAAGTATCACAAAGATGGTCGATTCGGATGAGCTATCAAGTTTAAGGGTGGATTTAAGGATATGAAGGACTTGGTCGGAGGATGACCAAGTCTTTGATCCATAGATTTCTAGAAACATGACAAGCAATGCGGTTATTAGAAGTAATCTTACATGTAGAATCAATATCAAACATATATAACCCATTGCATTGTTTACCAATCCCCACAATCCTTTTTGATGTAAATCTGTATATAGCAATTAGATTCATTAAACCCAACAAACATCTCATTGTCTCTAGCAATCTTATGAGCAGACGAGACTAACATTGTACTCGGGAACAACTAGAACATCAAAAGAGTTAGGTCTTTATTGACTTTTAAGTCACCAATTTTAGTGATTAGGGCCTGAGTACCATTGGGATGTCCAACAGTTAGGCCCGATTTGAAATGTCAACAACATTAATTAAAAATTTGGCAGATACAGTCATGTGCTGATTAGCACCAGAGTCAACAATCCAACCAAGACTGATGTTTCCAGTTAAAGTTTTTGTGTTCGTTGTTGAAAAATTTGTTGAAGTTTATGTTAAACTTAACACGCCATTAAAGAAGGTTCTGAAAAATTTTACCGCCATGTTAGCATTAGCGAGAAGACACATTGTTGTCATTAAGAAGACTCATAAGTCCGGAGAGTCATTCATTAGACAAAGAGAGCAGGAGAGTTGCTAGAGTTGCTAGCACTATTATCGATGTATGCGATTAGTATCGTGAAACATTATTCTTCTTTGAAGGGTTTAAGTTGAAATTCCTTTTGACATATCCGGTAGGATAACCAACCAAATCATAACATCTATCAACAGTATGACCAGGCTTTTTTGCAGTTAGTACATTTGAGATTCATGTTTGGTCCTCTGTTGTTTGTTTGTTACCGACATTAAAACGAGAACTTTTAAAATTGTTGTTGTTAAACCCTTTTTGTTATCAAAAATTTTCCACCATCGAAGTTTTGCGGCAAAAGTCGTAGCATTGGGTTTAGCAGAGCTATTCCCGGATGAAACATTTCGTGAGATTCTTCTCCGAGACAACAGAGAAAGCGTTTTGACATTAGGTAAAGGATCTACGGTTAAAATATTGCTTCGATGGGAACATAGGAGTCATCAAGACCCATAAGAAATTGCATTAACTTGATTAGCGATTATGTTTTTCAAAATGTTTTGCTGACCTCGCAAGTGCAAGGAGGCAAGCTAATCATACAATCAAATTATTTCCATAAAGAGTTAAGGTTGTTATAATAATCAAGAGAGGACCCACTTTGACTAAGAGAGTTTATATTTTTATGCAAATTAAAGATAGTTGAACCATCAACCTTATCATAGGTGTCTTTAAGATCATTCCACATTTCATAAGCGGTTTAGCATAGATAGAACCAAACCAAATAGTTCGGTGGTGAGAGGTTAAGAATCCAAGTAACCACAACAGAGTTACAAGTATCCCATTGATTAGCAAGACTTGGGTTGAATCATTTCTTATGCAAGTACCATCAATAAACCCTAACTTATTATGGTTCCTTAAAGCAAAGGTCATGGCCATATTCCATATTTTATAATTTTCAGTTCCAGTGAGTTTAATAGAAATAATGGGAGTACCATTGGTATTGTTGGGGGTGTAAATACAAAGCATCACCAAAGGATAAGCTTTTCTCAGTGGAAGAACCACCACCACCAATATTATCATCACCAATAGCCATAATGCAAACAATAAGACACACATATATAATAAGACAGACAAAGAATCACAGACAGAGATAATAATAAGAGCAAATAGACAAATAAATAAGACTTTGTATTTAAGAAACAACAAGCACCAAGCCTGTGGAATAGGGTAAACCAGAGCAGGTATTCGTACCACTCAAAGGTGGCAGATCAAGATGTTAGTCTACCCGTTTGCACCCACAAAGACTCAAATCTTGTATGTTTGAAGAAGAGATAAGACTTAGACTTACGGAGAAATATGCGTGGAAGAACAAATCACAATTACCCTAGATTCACTTAGTCTAGGGCTAATTGTAAGTAGAAGCTAACCAGTGATTACGCCAATAGCAATAACCCCAAATCACTAATTTGTTGCCGAAGAGAATCAATGAGCCTGAAGCTCTGATACCATGTACGAAAGTATAAGCAACACAAGATGAACAATATAACCTTTATTCAAACCTAAGCCACAATAGTCGGCTTAGATTAAGTTTGCAATAGTATCCAAAATATTACAAGATTAGATTAATGTCAATGAGACAATAATCATGTAAGTACAAAGACAAGACAAGATAAATGAAATGATCGAAAGAAGAAGATTGTGATACAATGATTTGCACACTCAGTGTCTCGTAACCCTAGATTAGGGACTTATTAAATAGGAGATTAAGTTACACTAAGACCCTCTAACGACTATAAATGACTCATCGTGAAATGAGAAGAGCTTGGTGAAACGAGCATCTTGGAACTTTAAACCTTTTATTCTTTGTCCATGATTACCCCTGTAATAATCCTGCACAGAACATAACTTGAAAGCCATTAGCAATTGATAGAATGATATGTTTGCTACATATTAATACCCCAAAATTTAACAGTTACTAACATGCAAAGCTTACTTTAATCCTAAAGTTCTGAAAATCTTATGGTGATGTCAAGTACATGCCTCAAGAAGTAGTTAAAGTGGTTGCTGTTAGGTAGCTACGATCATCCATGGAACGAATAGCCATACTAAAGGTTGCTCAGGCGCCACCTAAGGCCCCTGGAAATTGAAGAAGAATTGAAACACGAGATGATGATGATGACGACGAATATGATGTTGATGATGGTAACATAAAGAAGGAAAACGGGAGGGACGTAAAGAAGAAACACAAAGATCCCACAACATTATTTAAGTTGACACAGAGTAGGTCGAGCATCGGGCTCTCCAAAGTGCAGTGCTACACGAATGGTATGCACTGTGTAAAGATAGACATCTCAAGGTTAAATAGGGTTATTTTTGTAGGTAACTTTTGCAAAGTATTTTTTTGCAGGTAACTTCTGTTGAGCTAACTTGTAATTCTGAAAAGTGGTTATATACGACAACTTGTACTCAGTGCCATGAAATAAAATGTTGAAGCACTTCACCATGACCAGATATACCAAATTACCAATATAGCATCATACTTGTATTCTGTTTGAAAAATTATCATATTTGACTCGTTTACCAAAGAATTAGCTCATGTTTCAGCAAAAAAAAGGTCTTGCATTTAGTGTCTACAAACTTGATGAAAACCTATCAAATGAGTTCAGAGCTGCTCAAAGTGCAAACCTCCTAAGCCACTTCGCAATGAAATAGTAGGTAAATATGCGTCCCGGTGGGGATAACTTTGCGAATATTGAGAATTTGGTGTGTGCATCTCCATACACGACGTTTGTGATTGTATTTGGATAAAATTAGGGGTGGCAATTCTCGACACGACACGATAAATGACACGAACCCGACACGAAGTTAAACAGGTTTGGGTTGAGGATAAACAGGTTTGGGTCAAAAACGGGTCAACCCGTCTAACCCGTTTAATAAACGGGTCGTGTTTGGGTTGAGTAAATATTAAACAGGTCAACCCATGAACCCGTTTAAGTATATAAGATCTTAAAAATAAAATATATAACCTGGTTTTTATGTTGAATGTGTGTTAGGAATTAGAAAATTCCATGTTAAAGTGTCGGTCACCCCAATTATGATCTAGCATAAGTTAGCTCGTAGACGTGTCGTTATTTTCGTTGTTTAGTAGTTTATTAGTTATTTAGTAGCGTAGTTTAGTGTAGTGTAACACCGTGGAGGAAGGACGGGTCTTTACCCATTGTATGCACGATCCACAGCCGATGGGAGGTCGTTGAGTGCAGTAACTATAAATACCCCTTCCATCCATGGAAGGGGTGGTGCTTCAATCTAATATTCCATATTTTGTGTAAACCTCTACCAAGAAAACACCTCTCTCTACTAACTCTCTAACTATGGCAAACATGTATTTTGATCATCCAAGACCACCGAATCATCAACACAATAAATATCGATCCTTCAATTGGTACGAGCCAAGGTTAAGGTGTTGTGTTGATTTGTTGTGGTCTTTGATTAAATGTTTAAAGCTGCTTTTTATCATCTCTTGTAATTAGGAAATATGTCTATTGTTCCTATTCTTGTTATAGCTGTTTTGGTACTAAGTTATTGATAAGAATATTGTTTTCTGTTTACTATATTGATATACAGTTTTTAACATGTTTGAGTTTCTTCTTTTGGTCAAAAACAAAGAAGTCATTGAGTATTTCCAAGTTTTCAACATATGAGGTCAAAATCTGCTTTGTCAAACTGCAGTCTAACATGGGTCAAAATGGTATTGTTATGACATTTTTCTGGGTTTCTAATAAACAGGTCGGAAAAACTCATCGGAAATATTCAAAAATTCTTCATAGCGACATGTCATCTTTTGTCCAGATTCATTGTTTCAAATGTAGCGACTTGTATATGTGCTAGCGACTTGCCATGAGTATTTACTCATGGTAGCGAGTTGTGACATGTAGCGAGTTGACTATTTAGTCAACTCAAGTCAATAGCGACTTGACATAACATGCTAGCGACTTGGCACAAATCTTAGACCTAGCGACTTGTCACTGTTAGTTAGCGACTTGACTCAAAGCTTGGTAGCGACTTGACTCAAGCATGGTAGCGACTTGACAGAAAAACAAGATGAGAAGAAACCATGTCTTTTTAACCAACCAATCAAAATACCAACGACACTCGTGACTTCAGCCTACACATCATTTGACACTATCAAAACTGGAAATATTAATAACAAGAACAACTGATGTTCAATCAATTTAAACACAACCATCAACCCCTCGATATACCCTATAACCAACTCCAACAATCTATCCTATATCCCATCTCCAATCATCTTCCACTCGGACCAAATAGAAAAATGAAAATAAATATAAATCTCAGATCTAACCGTGTTTACTCATCTTATATCAAGACCCTGAAGGTCTTATACACGATTAATCATCATCGATTCATTTATGTTTGAAGCTTCGCCTCAATAATTATATGAACAGCACACGAGGTTTGTAAAAATTATGTTACAACCTTTTTTATGATTCGTTCATAACCATACACAACATTTAATTAGTACCTACCTTGATGCGTTTGGTTGATATTGTGGCTGACACAAATAACTCGAGCCATCCCTGTGGCGAGTGTGTGGCTGCGTTGTGTGTTCCAAAGCACGAAATTGAGGCGGACTTAAGAGCTTTTTTGGGTTGTTAAATTGATGATTGACAAAAGATTAAGATGACTGAAGTATGTTACTTTTATTCGGATATGAGAAAATGAAAAGGGAGGCGACTAATCTGATGAGATAATTTAGGGTTTGTTGAGGCTACTTGGTTAACAGAATGATAGGAGGCGGATTATGTGAGAGTTGTTAGGGTAAGATATGTTTGATTGGTGAGTTAAATACTCCGGTAGATTAGGGTAAAGTGGGTATACTGTTATGAGTATGGGCTGGACGGGTTGTGCTATTGACTACTTGGGCCGTGTATAAATCTATTTATTCATGGGCCTCAATGCCGAATATGAATCAGTCTTTAATAATGTATGGCTGTGCGATCTTGGTGGCCCATGCAGGTCATGTGATATACCATGATACCATGAAGATAAATGCAGGGGTCATGCTGGTCACGTGATTTTGAGGAAATGTAATCTTGGTGTTTTCTTTCACGTAATATACCATGAAGATAAATGTGTACACAATTATCAATGACTTATTATATGCATCTTTGGTATCACGATCTTTTAGAGGAATTTTAGCATGTCAAGTGATCAATCTTGGTATCCTGAAATTGTAATCGTGGGGAAATGGTGTTTTATGTGATTTATTGGGCTACAACTGGGCTTGGAATTGGACAATATTGCATTTGGGCTTGACTAATTTGGAAGTGGAACTAATTTCATGGACCAAAGATATTATTTTATGAGCCGAATATTGTGACCGGACTTTGGATCTTAATTACTTGGGCTTTGAATTTTGGAACTGAAGTGGGCTTGAATGTAAACTGAATATGTTTATATATGTAATGACTTGGATTTGGATGATGGACTGATGGGCTTCTCAAAATTGGATCGTAAATGTGTGATTTGAACATATGAGAATTGACAAATATGATGTTTGGATAAGGTGAGATCTGCAATTTAATGAGTATTGTCGACAAGTTTTGATGAACAGACTTGACGATAAGATTTGGTATAATGATGATAGTTGTTGTGGTATGAGGGTTGATACTTTGGTATATACATTTTCACGGAAGATATTATTTCATGGCTTGAATTGTTTATTGAACAAAGTTGACTACGGAGTTGTTTGTACGATATTTCTCACTGGATTTTGAAGTTAGGTTTTTCCGGTTGAGGATACGTCAAGAGGTTTTGTACATTGGGTACACCGTTTCTTCTTCACAATGATTATTACAAGTTTAAGTAACATATCTGGGAAATTTTACTTCATGATCAAGTTTGGTATATCGGGTTTACTTCACCAGGAGGTCACAACATTAGCCGACAGAATGTGTGAATGATGTGTTTACCAAAGTGTTTATTGGATGGTTGATGATAATGTTGATGTTGGACAACGAACCGCTGAAGAACCACTGCATGTTCCCCTAAAACAAATATTCACGAAACCAAAGTTGTCATAACACATTCAAGTCGACATTGTTTACGGTTTTGTCTTGATTTTGTAAAATCCGCGAAAGAAACTATTTCTCGGTTTAAATCATAGACTTGTAAAATCCCGTGACAATGGAAACATCTGGTAATAGTAAAGTACATTTCGGATCTATCTTACGGTTTATTCTTGGTTTTGTAAAATCCATGAAAAGAAACTATTTCTCAGTTTAAACCATAGAGTTGTAAAATCCCGTATTGATGGAACCATCTTGGAGAAGAGAAAGTGTATTTCGGAATCTCATTTGATGTTGGTGCTACGGTTTCTACTTCAAAGAAGGGATAAAAGGGTGTACTTCATAAATTGGGTGTGTGTTTGGATTGTCCTCATGGCAGTTTGGCTATTACAAGGTTTTACGGGGTTACGTGCTTTTAACCATGGTAGGGATGAAACCATTATCATAGTTCACTTAAAACGTCAAAGAAGGCTTGATTTGAGCAGTTCAGAAGATGTGACAACGGCGTTAATTCAGTATTATTTATTTGAGATTGAAGTGAAATATCACGGGCGAGTGTACTTAGTATCTGAAGGTATCGGGGATGGTTGGATGAAGATTCTTCGAGATCCTTGTTCGAGCTTATTATCAAAAACGAAGACATGGAAATCTAGTTATTGTTGGGTGTCTTTTACCTTTTCTTTTACCACTTGGGGGAATTGGACTCATACCACCACAAAATAACTATCACTTTAAGGAGTTACGTTGTAGTGCTCGATGTCACATTCAATTGTGGATTTTCAAGAGGTAATGTCGTCTTATACTTGATGGTTGGTTGGTTGAAGAGTATAGAGTACATAGAGTACTTAGAGATGCTAATGGAAATCGGCACGCTCTTTGTTTCATATGTGCAAGTTTAAGTCACGAGTTGGGGTTAGTTTACTTGAGTCAAATTCATCATATTGGGTTATCTCCATCATTTGTCACTACAAAGAGCCTTACGAATGATAATGGTGACATTTACATGTTTTGCCTAAAGAGATTGAAAAGAGAGATTATGACGCCTGCATTCACATCGATTCGGGCCTCGTTCTTCAACATTATGACGTATGAACACATCAATTCATGCCTCGTACTCTAAAGAAAAGAAATGTATGCGTTTCGGTCGCATTATCTTCAAAGAAGAGAAATCTTCTTATGACGCTTGAATACTTGATTCAAGCCTCGTACTTCAAAGAAAAGAAAGGTGTGCGTGTCGGTGCGCTTTATCTTCAAGAAGAGAAATCTTCTCTATCATGACCATTTTCATCAATATGCTTCATACTTTTCCATGCGCTTGATCATCAAGTGAAGCAGACTCTCGTTGATTGTTTTTCGATTCCACTTTCTCAACTATAATGACGATGGCGACATCACGTGCTAATTTTATGGGAGAAGTGTGAATAGACTACATTTGGATAATGTTCACTTGTTTAATCAAGAATGGCATCTCCGTATGCAATTCTTGAGGGGAGAAGAAATGTGAATTTTTACATTGTTGATTGATATTTGAGAATATAAATGGTCATACGGCTCTAAACTCATGTAAGAACCGAGCTTCTTCTTATCGGGTCATCTTCACATGGAGTTTTCTCTTCTAAGAGCCGTTGGTTGACATCTTCACTCGGATTGATGAGTTTATCGACGAGTGCTTCCGGTTAATGCTTCACATATACATCAACATGATGATTCGAACAATCTATTTGTTCTTGTTTGATGTGATTGGTAGTTTGATGTTACCATCTTGTGTGTTCGTTATGGCACGATTCTTGATTTCCTTGATGAACATCTTTCGTTCTTGTTTGATTGGGAAGGATTTTAGTTAAGGGGTTTGCAAGATGTAAGTTAATTGGGATGCTTTTGGTGGGATGCTTTTGGTGTGAGTTGAAGATGTTAACTATCTATTCCCCAACCGCACAATCTTGAAGAAGGTCGAGTCTGATCATTCTACATTTTACGCTACATGTTAGAAGACTAAAGACGAGTTGCATTTAACTATCTAAAGACTTCTTCTTTATCCGGGCATTTATCAAACAGTTGTCGGTTTAGGGAGAGCACTAATTGGGAGAGTGTTATATGTCGGTTTAATCCCCAATTAGACTTGCTCATATTCTTTAGCGATGACTCCTCGAGGCGTTGGTATTGACTATTTCACGTATTGGACATTTGACACAAGTTGATTACTTGAGTTAATCATTTATCACTTATTTGAGATTGAAGTTGACTTTCACAAAGGCGTGTTCTTATTTGATAACTTGCTCGGGCTTAAGAATTTGAGTTGAAGACTTGGTTTATCTAGTTACCGCAATCGAGGTGGATGGTTGAAGACACGTTAACTATCACTATTAGGAGTTACTTTGTTTTACTCAGTGTCACACGCATATGACGGTGTGGATAATCGCAAGAGGTGTTAATGTCTCATACTTTGTTTGGGTAGTGAGTACTTAGAGATTTGCTTGAAGCATAAATTCTCTACACCGTTCTTCCATCATTAGGTGCAAGCTTAAGATACAAATGTGGGGATGTTGACTTCAGTTTCAAGTATGTTATATCGGGTGTTCTTCTTCAGTGGTCACTTCAAATTGTCTACATAAGGGTTGATAAAAATAGTCAGAGAGAGTCTTTAGCAAGTTGATTCTCACAAGACTTCAAGCGATCTTCTCAACAAATTTCAAGTATTTGGGCATTCAAAGAGTTCTTGATTTCAAGTATCAAAACCGAGAAAGAGGAAGGATACAAGCATCTAAAGCGAGTAAACTTGATGTACTTAATACTTCTAAGAAATTGAAGATATCCCGGAAAACAAATGTCATGACCGAGAGAAACTCAAGGTTTTACTCATCAAGGCGTTTAGTATTCTTATTCCAACTATGTGGGAAGCGATGGAAGAGTTAGTTTACGAAGATAAAGAGGTACACAAGTGCGTGATGATCTCGTTGTTATCACAATCATCGAGGAGAGAGAATTGTGTACATTAGAGCGCTCGGCTTTCACTGAGGGCTTAATCGGTGATTCGGAGATATAATCACTTATTCGGAGTTGACATCCGCAGATTGTCATTCGAGATAATCGGTGACTTGGCCAGCTTCTTCAATGTTTTCGATTATTCATTCCTTGAGTATTGGTATACTGGATACTTGAGCTTCATACACGATCATCGGGAAGAAAAATGTGAACATGGGAAGTCTGTTTTCATTCCCTCATGATGTGTATTCGGAGAGCTCTTGGGTATTGGTGTACTTTGGGTTCTTGAGCTTCATACACGATCATCCGGGAAGAAAAATGTGAACATGGGAAGGTGTTTTCATTCCCTCATGATGTGTATTCGGAGAGCTCTTGGGTATTGGTGTACTTGGTTCTTGAGCTTCATACACGATCATCGGGGAAGAAAAATGTGAACATGGGAGGTGTTTTCATTCCCTCATGATGTGTATTGGGAGAGTTCTTGAGCATTATACAAAGAGGCTTACTCATCAATTCAACTACCGATGGAATTGTTCTCTTGACACTTTTGGAATGGATTGCTTGAGACTTGATGGTAATGAAATATGAGAAGAAATTTAAAGAGTGGGATGATACGTTGTTGTTCTTGTTGATGATATAACCCGAACAAAGAATCTAGATTATCGTTCTTAAAAGGGAGTGGATTTATGATAATGGTGTGCTTCTTTGTGCACTGGCTAAAGCAAGCTTGAAATAGAGCTTGAATCTGCTCATCTAATGGATCTTGGTTTGGGGAAGTCGCCAAAGTCTCTCTTTCTCAAAGGCTCATGTTACATCTTCTATTCGGAGCCTCGATTTGCTTTGGTGGTGAATTTTAAGAGATGATGACTTCTATCTTCTACAACGGGCTGCTTGATATCCTTATCTCGGTACTCGTATCATCATCTTCTTTTACTATATCATCTTCTCTATCTTTGTATATATTTTTCGAGAAAAGCATAATACAAAAATATAAAACCAAGAAACCAAATACAAAATAAGAAAACCTCAAAAGAAAATAGAAAATATAAAACCTTCAAAACCCATAAAAATCGAAAATTTCAAAATACCAAAAATATGTTTTCCAAGACATGTCTTACAGTATCGATAACATCTACGGTCTTAGAAATGTCATTCAATAATGGCACGGGACCATAGATGAAGTTCAAGCGAGGAGGTGTAAATATTCTTTTTAAACATGTCACTAATCTAATGGCTTACGTTATTTCGCATCGTAACCAGCGCTCAAAATGGCTTGCGCTACTTCAGATCGTAACCCGTGCTTTAAACGATGGCTTGCTATTATTTACGATAGCAACCCGTTTTCAAGAAAGGAAAGTGCTACGCTTAAACGATTCTTCAAATATTTCGCACTTATCCTAATACAAATTGAGGAAAGTATGTCGAAGGATCATTGTTCCTATACAAATGTTTTTCCGTCTAAAATTCTTGAGAAAAATATTTGTTGTTTTCAAAATGGTGGAAAATGAGTTGCTTAAAATCAATCGATTCGAGTTTTTATAAAATTTGGAAACTCAATCAATGACTTCAAGACTTTTAAAACTTTTCATAAAATGAGTCATGGATTGAGGGGATAATGTTTTCAAATCTACATCATCTAACGGGCTTTCTTAATTATCCTAATATGCTTAATTAAAAATGATGTTAACCTATGTTGAAGGACTAGGTGCCTAGGATATGATTGCTAGGATTAGATGATTAGAGTTTGATGAACACATTATTCCCATACATCTATATGATCTGATTGATATGTTGCATTGACTTTTATTAGTCGATTGTTGTTTGGGTGATGTCGACCACCATATATTTGTATGTGTGTTCACTAACGTATGCAGGTATATTGGTATAAAAGAATGTTCCCGATCCGGATCCCACAATTGAAGATGATTGGATGCCGAAAGGAAAGGGTAACTATATATTGGGTTGACAAATGAAGAAACGGAGCTTAATTTGACTTCAATGGAAAGTTGGCATAAATGCAACATAAGAGGTCTCCTTGCATCGCAGATGGTTTTCTTCTAAGTGATTGAAGAAAGCAGAGCTTAATTTGACATCGGTTGGCATTCAAAATGCAACGTAAGAAGAAGTCTCACCGCATCGCAGACGGTTTTCTTCCAAACCCTACGGCAACAACAACGTAAGCTTCTCAACCACCTAACGTATCTTGTGCGGGATACCGTTTTAAACAATTTTTGAGTAAATTGAATTAAATTGTTTTGAAAATGGAAAAATGTTGTTTTGAAAATATATTGGACTAAAATTTGAAAATCACCGGACTTCATTTTTTCAAAACTTAAGTCACTCAATTATCGACTTCGGTCATCGATTGAGGGGGAGAGTGATTTAAAATAAATTATTTTCAATCAATATTGCTTCATAAAAGTCCGGATTGTACAAATATAAGTGGTGATCTAAAGATTTAATGTTATGTCATGGTATGATTTTTTCTTTAGAATCAAGGTCTTTCAAAATGAAATTTTCTCTGTTCTTGTTTGATTGTGAAATTGTTTTGTTTTACTTAAAAGATCTCTTAAAAAATATCATACACGACACTAACAATCTTTAATGTCTTAAAATGGTCCTTATCATCATCTTTCAAAATTGAATCTTGCCACGTCTTTCCCCAAATTTTTCTAAATGATTTAAATCAATTGGGATCACAAATCTCAAATGGTTTGATATTTCGATCGGGGTAGAGATCGTGTTTTAAATCTCAAATCTGTTTTAAATGGAATTGGTTTTAGTCCTTTAAAGGCACTCCCGCCTCCATGTGCCAAACGATTTCAATATACATAATGCACATGTTGAGGAGGAGGATTTATCCAAAACCGAGATGAGTATTTAAACAAGGCCACATTTTCTCCCATGTTTTTAAACCTAATTAAATCACTTGGGATCCAAAATCTCAAAGGGTTTGATATTTTTGATCGGGAGAATTTGTTATTTAATAATGAAATTTGATAAAGGTGATCGCTTTTGATTTAATTGTGCACATCGTCAGCTCATATGTGCTAAACGCTTTCGAATCTTAAAGCACATATTGAGGGGGAGCAAATAAACTATCGAGGTACGAAAGCTTTTTAAAGTGATTTATAAAGTACCTTGATTGAGTTTTCAAATGGTTTCTTAATGGCTTTTGTAATCGTGGATGTGCTTCAAAAGAACTCTTGCCTCTATGTGATAAAAATGATTTCAAATATCCTATGCACATATTGAGGGGGAGAATTTACCAAAGAAAATCAAATGGCTTTTTCCATGGAAATTGTGATCAAGAAATTATTTCAAAGAAATTATTTCAAAGAACTCTTGCCTCCATGTGCTAATCAATTTCAAAATCATATGCACATGTTGAGGGGGAGCGTTTTCTAAATGATCAAAACTATTAGGGTACAAAATGCTTTGATCTCGTATCACAAGTACCTTGATTGTTTTTCCAAATGATTTTTCAATTGGTTTCAAGGAAGAATGAACTGTACCAAAAGACCGACCATTTTACTTTATGCATGGTGTTATAAGGATGGTTAGGTTAGGTATTCGTTCCCACGATCCCGCCAGAGCCGGAGGGATCTACCCAGGGACAATCCACTAGATAGTGTAGAGTCCTTAGGTATGATGAAAAAAGGAGAAAAATGAGAATATGGGAAGAGTGCGGACTGAGACAGAGCTAGTACTGGAATAAACCCAACAAGGTTCTAGTTATGAAGTCTCGGTAATAATCAAGGGGTTGAAGAATGAAAAGAAATGAAATGAGAAAAGGGTGAAAAGAAATAGCCCTCAAATAATTCAACCTTAGAGGCGGACATCGGGTTCAATACATATGCTACTAAGTGGTTACTAAGGTAACACGGTATTGAAGACAAGACGTCATGGACCCAAATGACGATCTGACTACAACTTCCCAAGCCACTCAATTTCCTCTTAAAAGGGCTTGTTTCATTCTCACGGGGAACCGACATAATCTATCAACTTTCTCTTAGAGATTGTTGATATTGAAGAAGGAGACCCTCTCCCTAGTCTCCGGCACAGGAACCAAATATGCACTATTGAGTCTAGAGCCAAGAGATCATCAACAATATCTCAATTAGGACACAAAATTCATGAAGACTCACTGTTTCACACAATGTGGAAAGTGAGAATATATATTAAGAGTCCTACGCATTATCCTTATGGTATTGCCGAACATCCAAAGTGATATGTTAAATATTCACAATGAAGATGGAAATCCTTCAGAGCCAACATCAAACCACTCTTGGTGGGTGACATGTGAGATCTTCGTAAGATCAAACTTGTGACAAGCGGATAGAAACGATGGGGCGATTCATTATTGAATCAACCTTGGTCCAGAATGGAATTGACGATACTTTTGGAAAACCGTTCGATGTGCAAAATCTTCTTTTCTCTAGCACGTCGAATGTGTATTCATTTTCAAATTCAAAAGTATCTCGATTGAAAAATACTTTTAGAAAAACCGTTCGATGTGCGAATCTTCTTTTCGCTAGCACGTCGATTGTGTACTATTTTCAAATACAAAAGTGTTTTGATTGAAAATTGATCTTTCTCATAAAACCTTCGTCGATTGCAAAACTCTTTATTCTAAGCAATACGCGATTGTTTTCAAATCATTTTCATCAATCAAGAAATCTCAATTTGTTGGTTCACTCACTCCGTGTTGTCTTCTTTGAGACGTTCGGTTTGAGAAACGGCTAGAACATTGCGAAACCCTCAAGGAGATTCTTAGAATCCTACCGATCACAGCGAGACTTGTAATTGATCAACGGGAACCGTGGGCGTGTACCTCAATTCAACGAAAGTGATCAAAGACACTTCGCATGCGCTTTATTGCTAACTGTTGTTTGCGGTACATTTGACGGTTGCGGTGATCGAATTGAGGAGTCAATCCAAAGCCGCATGCTCACAAAGATCCACACTTAATTTGAAGAAATCATGACCGTGCATATCTACATAACACGGCTATGATATTTTATACTATGCTACGTTCGCCGCAAATATCATGAACCGAAGAAGGCTTCCGCTACTTTGATGGAAAGATGTCATGATTCAAAGTGTGAGCATGTCGGTCCGAAAGTCACAACTTCACATGATGGCAACACAATAAAGGGTGATCCGAGATTTCTTGTGGTCGATGATCTCAATGAATGCTCGAAGATCATCAAAGATGTGGATCAGTTCAAAGGCCTCCACTTAAAGTACTAATCTATGCGGACTTGGAAGAATCATCGCTTAAGCACAAAGATTGCGTAATTGAAGAATTGAAGTCTACGAGCTCAAGAAGCGAAGTCAAAATAGAATGCTAGGAAGCAAAATGTATTTCATGGGGTGACCTCCTGCAGGGAGATTGTTAGGAATTAGAAAATTCCATGTTAAAGTGTCGGTCACCCCAATTATGATCTAGCATAAGTTAGCTCGTAGACGTGTCGTTATTTTCGTTGTTTAGTAGTTTATTAGTTATTTAGTAGCGTAGTTTAGTGTAGTGTAACACCGTGGAGGAAGGACGGTCTTTACCCATGTATCACCGATCCACGGCCGATGGGAGGTCGTTGAGTCTCAATTATAAATACCCTTCCATCCATGGAAGGGTGGCTTTCAATCTAATATTCCATACTTTGTGTAAACCTCTACCAAGAAAACACCTCTCTCTCTACTAACTCTAACTACTAAAACATGTATTTTGATCATCCAAGATAATCTGAATCATCAACACAATAAATATACGATCCTTCAATGTGGATTAAATGTATTTTGTTATTTACTTAGTACTAGTTATAAGTCCCGTGCACGCACGGGTTTAGACATAAATCAAATTTAATAAATCGATAATTATGGTGTTAAAGAATGTTGCATAAATTGGGTATTTTTTTAGTGATGACAGTGATAGATTACGTTGATCACAATATGCAATTAAGTAGCTCTTATGTAGCTTAACAAAATACACCAAACTTATTTTGACATATTCAAATTTATGTAAAAGCATAATTAAGGAATAAAGCAATGGGCATCAAACCCAAACTCAGAAAGTCCCAATAGTTAATTAGGGATAGTCTGTGCAATGTATAAGGTATGATATAACAGTAAGCAATTAACACATGATTTAATACCTTTTGTTCCTAAAGCCTCTCCTATTTTGAAAGTGATTCACAAGGTTTTGTGCAGCCACACAACCACACATGCAGGAATGAGGAAATACCAAAAAAAATCTTATAATCATAGTCTACTATAAGTATGTTAATAGTACTAAATGACATTGTAAACAAAAATTTGAACCAATATCAACATCATCAATTAGCAATTAGCAGCACAACATAATGTACAATATTATACATATCAAGAGCCCAAAACAATGGCTTAAATCATCTAATGAGAATACTATTAAAAGTAGTCCATAAATTACATACTTATATAGGTGATCTAAATGGCCTTCTTCAACAACAAGTTCACCCTTCCTTTCCTTATAATTAGCAGACAAAATAGCCACAACCGTTAATATTGTTCGATATAGCAATCTGCACTAAAGAGTTGTGCATTCAACATCCATTATACAGCACTAGAAGATGTACCCGCGAATGCTGATGCGTGGACTTAGATACTATTTCAGCGAACAAATGTTTTTCATTTTACGCCTAATTCAAGTAAGTTTCTATTTTCAACTCCGCTTCTTCCATTACTAAAGAAAACTCATAAAATATATCAAAATGGATGTTGAATTAAAGAAGACAAAATTTTAAAAAATATGGTGAAATTAGATCATAAAAAATTAAACGGATTAAAAGATATTTAAATGTAAAATAAATGTGATTAATTAGTTAGGAAGTATACGTGTGTCACCCCATTATTGGATTTCTTTATTTTAGTTTGTTAAAATTTCCTCCTTTGTTATTTTTAGTTAGAGGTGACACATGTCACACCAATGATTGGAGCTCCTTATCTTCTTTTTTTTTAATTCTTTCCATAATAAGCAAGTAAAAAAGTTTGAATTTTTAAGCCTTCTAATTTTAGAAGGCTTAAATGCATTATAAAGTAGTATAGATAATAAGCACGACATTCCCAAAATTCTTACTCCACCTAATCACAACATAATAAGCACGACATTCCCGAAATTCTTACCCCACCTAATCAAGAATTGCAATGACGTTTAGCACGGATAAGTTTTTAGGGGATCTTTGAGACCATCTACGCAAGGAATAACTTTTTTCTAATTCTTTTCAATACCCTACTCTCAAACAACCTTTCGCAAACACAAAAGTCAGATAATCATTCTTGAAACGCACTCCCAAATATCTATACACCACAATAACATGAATGAATTCAAAACCAATCAAACCTAAACTTTCTCACAATCAAAATCAAAATCAACTTGTATACAAAATACAGAGTATCGAATTAAGTTCGATACGATCGAGCCTCAAGAGTCACGATATATTTTGAGTATGAGTTATTTTTAACATAAGTTTTGCTTCTTTTATAACTCCAAAACCAAAACTATAAAAGCAAAATTGGGTAAAAGCTAACCTTAATTAATACTCTACTAAGATAACACAGTGATTGATAATGTAAGAAAAGTTTTATCTTTGTTAATAGATTAATTTAATTAAAAGTAATCTAAAAGTTCAAACCAAACAAAAAAATATAAATTTACCAGAAAGAATGCATTATCATTCGTGAATCTATTATGGGGCATAAGAATCGATTGTGCATGCTATATCTTTTTCTAAGTAATGGGTAAACATAAAGGAAACATGTAAAAAGTATAAATCAAGTAATAATTAAGTGTTAACTTTTTGATGTCAGTGAACGAAGGAGGAGAAAGAAGGAAGTATCTCATATTCTCATATGGTATTTTGAGAAGGGTTGGTGTATTCCACTTAGTTCAATTAATTTACACTTTGGTATAAAACTATTAACTATAAACACTCGAGTACATGCGTATTTTTCGTTTTCTTTGTACATCCGAATCATAAAACGAATTTTTGAAAAATATTACCAAATCAGGAAATAATTAGCATTTAATGTTTTTCAACATCTAAACATAAAAATCTAATTTAAAAAATTATTACTTAATAAAGTATGAATTGATTTTTTTGAAATGAAAAATTCCCACTAGGGGTTTTGTTTTATTATATAAAAGATGAGTGAATTATAACTTTATATCTTAAATATAATAAAAATTGACACTTATAATTCCGAAAATTGTTGCATAGTTATTTGTATGTTATTCTTATCATATTTTAAATCCTTATATCATTTTTTGCATTTAAACTAGTTAAATAGACAAACCACCCACTTTATTCACACTTGACCTATTTACTTAAATGGGTTAAACGGGTTACAAATGGGTTACACGTGTTATGCAGGTGTGGGATAGGGTTGAGTTTCTTGACACGATTAATAAATGGGTCGTGTTTGGGTAAAGGCTATACTAACCCGCCAACACACGAACCCGAATAGGTTAACACGAACACGACTCGATTGCCACCCCTAGATAAAATGACTCTCTAATACATTTCAAATTTTGTTAATTTGGAATATAGTGGATTCGAATAATAATATGCATGAAGGCTGTCACACCTCGCGGAGGCGAAACACAAGAGTGTAACGGAAAGGAACATAAGCACAAGATAATAGAACATACCAACGTTAAGATTAAAAGAAAGAGTACACCATTACAATACCGGTTTAGCCGACATTGGCAAATATATTACAAAGTTTAGATCCCAAAATATTGCGTTCTAATACATAACGATTTGTAGTGACAAGTGAAAACTTCATTATGCAAGACACGGTAGAAAAGCTTACTAACGATCACCGAAATGCATGAGAGAAAACGGGTCAACTATGAAAATAGTTGGTGAGTATACACGTTTAGTAAAATAAGAAAACTCGTAAGAGAGAGTCAAAGGTTTCGGTCATCGAATTAGTCCACAAAGCAAAGGCATTGTAAATCCACTCGGTTCAAGTTCCGCCCATACAAAACTTGCAACTGTGTGTTCACAACCCATTGCACAAAATATAGCGTGTCAAGTAGTCAAGTATAAGTGGTCATAATAGTTCACAATATAGTACCACGTATATAATAATGTATGCCGGCAAAGCCCTAGAATAAATAATATCGTCCGTAACATAGTGGACGAGAGGTTGGCCGACCTCTAATAGCGCTATCCATACTACCTACTAATAGGAGACTAACAATGCGAATGTACGAACGGTACATCATACAACTATTAATATACAATTAAGAACACTCCGAACATGGGAGAATTTTGCACTCCGACCAGGGAGACTCTACTTTCGTGGTCATAGCACGTACGGTTCAATAAGTTCAAACAAGTCATAAGTTCGTAATTAAGTTCAAGCGTTTAATTCAAGTTCAAAAGTTCAAGTCAAAAGAGTTCACAAAAGTAGGAATCAATTTAGTTCAAGTATGGTTCATGCATTTCGCCCCAAAATATAGTAAAAGCGGTAAAGGGGATGTGAATACTCACTGTTGCAATAGTTATGATGATGAGTGGATGCACGAAATGAGACGCAACTCTCTAACCGCGACCTATTATGAATGATATGCTCTAATATAAGTCATGAAACAATGTCGTGCATGCAAACTCATATGATATCCATACCACTTGTACACTTTTGAAAATAAAGTTTATCGTCGAAAAATAATCTTATAACGTCTTGTCAATTTATAAATTACTTTACAAGTATTTACGTTGAAACGATATCCTACGATAGTCATTTAGTGATTTATTGTGAAATTATAACTTTTCGTCGTAAAATAATGTCATTGAAAATTTCATGAAAGTGAATAAACGGCCTTGAAAAGCTAGTCGTAAAATGGTGCACGTCGAGTGTTAGGAAACGAACTCAACGGTTTTGGAAAGCTTGTATCATTATCTCAAAGTTTTAGCATTTAAATTTTCATCCTAGAGGTCTCGATCATGGAGAAAAATATAGGTTAAGTATGGTACTTGTGTCCAAAATATCGTTTAAGGGTGGTTTTCGGCTAAGTTTAAGTGACCGTATTTTATTCATTACAACTCCGCTTGACGAACGGTTGGACATTTTGGAAAATATGCTTGGCGAACTTACTGTTACTAGAAGACATCATGTTATAAAAAGTACTACATCCATGTTAAAAACGACCCTCAACATGGTCCTTCGTGGCCGTAATATTTGTCAAACAAAAATATATTAGTTTTTCTTATAATATAGTTACGGCAACTTTGTGTAAACACGTGTAATTTAATCGTTACAAGTCCGTTTTCTACGTTTTATATGTCCTTAGCCGTATCAAAGTATACTAATATATTTTTGATAAGTCGACACAATTTATAACGCTTAAGACTCATTTTGACTCGTAAAAGTGGAAGTAACATGCTGAATTTTCTGAATTTTATAGTTTTCGTCGTCTAACTTGAAAAATTCATAACTTCTTCGTTATAACTCCGTTTTAACCCATTCAAGCGGCCACGTTTTCGTTTTAAATATTTTCTGAATATCTAGCCCAAATATTTTTACAAACTGTCGAAAATTCCAGAATTCAAAATTTTGATCAGACCCTTAAGTAAAGTTGTCGAAATGAGTTTTCTCGCAAAACCTATTCTAACCAATTCAAAACAACTCGAAGCTATTCTAATCCTACCATACACCTTCTTAGGGTGTCATGGGTTCCTAGACATCACCAAAAGTGATATGTTTCAAGGAGTAATTATAGGATGATAATATATATATAACACTTAAAAACAATAAAAGTGGTATAAACATCCATATGACTTGCATGTTTTCTCAAGCATGATGAAATGAACATAAAATAAATATGAAAGATGAATATGAACATGAGATGCTTACTAGTAACTTGATGAGGTGAAGTGAACAAAGGTTTAATCCTAAACACCCTAGGTTTTTATTTCAAAACCTTAACTAAGAGTGTAACTAGATTGTTATAAACTTGACTAGAAAAATTTTGATGAACTCCTTCTTGGTCTTTATGGTGGCGGTTCTTGTGGAGAAGAGAAGAAAGAAAACTTTAATTTTCACCTTTGTATATTACTATGTATGTGTAAATGTAATGATATAATAAGTTTACTAAGATATTTTGAAGATATTTGGTGAAAATTGATGTGAGTCACCCCTTGTGTCGACAAGGGTATTAGTATTTGAGCTAGGTATTTTTTTTTTATTAAGTATATTAATGTGTAAGTGTAAGTAGATGTAGTTAATTAAGGATAATTAGTAACTTGTATATTTATTTAAGTATTTAGGGTAGCGTTAGCTAAAAATAAATTTTAACGGGTCAAAATAAAATATATTGAAGTCATAAAAATTATAAAAATACATTTCTTACAAAATTTGAGTGAAATAATAATTATCGTGTAGTTTTACGAAAACCGTCGTAATTATATAAATATAACAATTTATATACAAAATAAATTTAAAACACCGGGTAAACTCATAATATTATTTTTATAATCTTAATATGAGTATAAAAATATATCGGGATAATTTTTGGAAGTATCGGATCAAATGTTCAAAATAATTAATTACGCGATAGCGTTTATTTAATAAGAAATTATCGTTTAACGTAAAATGCAAAACCATGCATGAACTAATATGATGATAATGATGCTAATGATATGTAGACTAAACCTAGTCTATATGAAATGTCCTTGATGATTGTTTATGAATTCGCAGCTAAACCATTAAGGTTACGCTGAATTTGATACTCGTAAACCTAGTTTACGATAAACGATGAAATAGTAAATTTGAGAAATGACCGAAATTGAGAATTGTGACATTCTTCCCATGTCGGAGGAATCACGTCCTCGTGATTCAATTATTGATACTATAGTCCGAACCTCGACAAGAGTTCTAAAAGTTCATGCTCGTCGAACAATCTAAATGATCATATCAATGCTCATGTATACGGGTTCCCATTCAACTAAGTACGTGCCGTGATTAGATTTGATAGGTAAACTTACCCAATATCGAACGTAGCTCTCAAAGACCTTTAGGTAGTCGATTCTAATTTAATCTCACAACTCATCAAACAAGAATTGTCATGAGATTAAACTAAACCGACTTGAGTAAACTTGTCTCTTAGCTTGATTTTTGCAACTCATCGAACAAGAACTGTCACTAGATCAAGCTAGGAAACAAGTCTTTTGAATGAAGTCTTTTGAAAGATTCGCTCGATATTGGAATTGCTTACACAAATCAAATCAAATCAACAAAATAAATTACAACTAAGGTCGATATCGTTAGGTCTCAAATTAATCGATGTCGTGAACGTGGTAAGAATTGAAAGCAAGTTATGCACTCAAAATCATGTTGTACAGAAAGAAGGTGGTTGTTCAAAAGAATGTACCCGTTACGCGTTGCGGGCTTCCTCGGTACCCATATAGAATGCTCGTCCACGTGCGGGGGAAACATCAATGTTCGGTTCTGGTGGACCTTCTATTGCCAATGCCAGGTTTGGATGATTACCTTCTTGGTTGGGAGTTCTTTTCAACTTTGGACAGGTATTCCGAAGGTGATCCAGACTTCCACACTCGTAACATGCTTTTCTTTGTCCTTGGTTCCCATCTGTTTGAGCAATTTCGCGAAGTGGCCCGTCCGTCCACATTTGTTGCACTTTGGGCAATCTCACGAGTGATGATAGTTACATCGAGTGCACATAGGATGGGGACTGTATATCCTTTGCGCGCCCGAGTGGTCGCTCCATAGTTCCCGGTTATTCGCGCCTCTTGTTTCTTTGGTCCGGTCTCGGCTTCCTGGCGATCCTCCCGCCGCTTTCGTCCATTGTCGTTTGCTTTTGTTAGTTCTCCGGACTGATCACATCATTTGTCAAGCGATCGCCATGCCCACGCGGCTTGCGAGTGGTTGGGTTCGATGAGGTGACATCCTCCTAATTTCGGTATCAATCCCATATATATCGGTCGATCAACTTCTCCACGGTGGAAACCATGTGAGGAACCATCCTAGTTAACTCGTGGAAGCGGATCGTGTACTTGTCGACTTCTACTCCTACCATCAAGTGGTTCCAAAATTCGCTTCCGACACGCACTTCATCTTTTCTGCGGTACTCATCGGTTAGTAGTTTCTTAAATGCTTCCCAAGATAACGCATTTGCAGCCCTCTTCCTCTAGTCTGCAGTTGGTTGTTCCACCGGTCAATGCTCGACCTTGTAGTAGACCAAACAGAGAACTCAACCTTGTTTCCTTCAACACATTTCGTGATACTAAGTTTTGACTCAACATTCTCGAACCGAGTTAGCAATTCAATGGCACCCTCGGTACCATAAAATTCCATCGGCTTGCATGTCATGAAAGTCTTGTAGTCGCATCCATGACCGGTGTTTGAAGTACCTTCTCCGACGTTGGTTCGTCTAGCATCAAGGTGCGTCATAATTTGGCGAGTAGATCCGCTATTCCAAAGAGCGTTATTGTTTGGATTGTCATTGTTGTTTGGGTTGGCATTGTTGTTTAGGTCGACGTGGTTGTTGGCTCTGGCGTGTGTTTCTTGCGACCATGATCCTGCAGTGGACCAAAACATCGGGTTGAGTAAACGACATTCGAACGAAGTCAGATGAGGTGCAGAACGGTTGTAATATGTGTTATAGTGATCGAAATATGACAGGAACAGAGACATGCTATGTCTAATAAGTCGGAAGGTGGGAAAAGAGAAGGTATAAACAAGGTACGGTAACGTAAACGTGAATATAAAACCATGCTATGCATACCCACCCGACCAATGCAATTTCAGGTGACCAGACTCTAAAGACTCGACTAAACATAATTTAAAACTACCACTCTTATCATTGCATGGTTCTTCATAAATTAGACATAGTTGATCAGGCTATGTATAATTTATGATTAACGATGCAACGATAGGACTAGTTGACTCGGATGATGTTCGATGTTTAATAAAACTTTATTCCGGTTATAGCTGTGATTTTTATTTTTGAAAAATCGGCATTCTCTATAACCTTTGGCTCTGATACCAATCTGTCACACCCTCGCCGGAGGCGGAAACACGAGGTGTAACGGAAAGGAACATAAGCACAAGATAATAGAACATACCAACGTTAAGATTAAAAAGAAAGAGTACACCATTACAATACCAGTTTAGCCGACATTGGCAAATATATTACAAAGTTTAGTTCCCAAAATATTGCGTTCTAATACATAATGATTTGTATTGACAAGTGAAAACTTCATTATGCAAGACCTGGTAGAAAAGCTTACTAACGATCACCTGAAATGCATGAGAGAAAACGGGTCAACTATGAAAATAGTTGGTGAGTATACACGTTTCAGTAAAATAAGAAAACTCGTAAGAGAGAGTCAAAGGTTTCGGTCATCGAAATTAGTCCACAAAGCAAAGGCATTGTAAATCCACTCGGCCCAAGTTCCGCCCATACAAAACTTGCAACTGTGTGTTCACAACCCATTGCACAAAATATAGCGTGTCAAGTAGTCAAGTATAAGTGGTCATAATAGTTCACAATATAGTACCACGTATATAATAATGTATGCCGTGCAAAGCCCTAGAATAAATAATATGCGTCCCGTAACATAGTGGACGAGAGGTTGGCCGACCTCTAATAGCGCTATCCATACTACCTACTAATAGGAGACTAACAATGCGAATGTACGAACAAGTACATCATACAACTATTATATACAATTAAGAACACTCCGAACATGGGAGAATTTGCCTTTGCTCGAACAGAGGAGACTCCACCAATAAGGCGAGACTTTTAGGGTCATAGCACGTACGGTTCAATAAGTTCAAACAAGTCATAGGTTCGTAATTAAGTTCAAGGATTTGATTCGAGTTCAAAAGTTCTAGTCAAAAGAGTTAATAAAAGTAGTAATCAATTTAGCTCAAGAATGGTTCATGCATTTCGCCCCAAAATATAGTAAAAACGGTAAAAGGGGATGTGATTACTCACATGTTGCAATAGTTACGATGATGAGTGGATGCACGAAATGAGACGCAACACTCTAACCGCGACCTATTATGAATGATATGCTCTAATATAAGTCATGAAACAATGTCGTGCATGCAAACTCATATGATATCCATACCACTTGTACACTTTTGAAAATAAAGTTTATCGTCGAAAAATAATCTTATAACGTCTTGTCAATTTATAAATTACTTTACAAGTAATTACGTTGAAACGATATCCTACGATAGTCATTTAGTGATTTATTGTGAAATTATAACTTTTCGTCGTAAAATAATATCATTGAAAATTTCATGAAAGTGAGTAAACGGCCTTGAAAAGCTAGTCGTAAAATGGTGCACGTCGAGTGTTAGGAAACGAACTCAACGGTTTTGGAAAGCTTGTATCATTATCTCAAAGTTTTAGCATTTAAATTTTCATCCTAGAGGTCTCGATCATGGAGAAAAATATAGGTTAAGTATGGTACTTGTGTCCAAAATATCGTTTAAGGGTGGTTTTCGGCAAAGTTTAAGTGACCGTAATTTATTCATTACAACTCCGCTTGACGAACGGTTGGACATTTTGGAAAATATGCTAGGCGAACTTACTTTTACTAGAAGACATCATGTTATGAAAAGTACTACATCCATGTTAAAAGCGACCCTCAACATGGTCCTTCGTGGCCGTAATATTTGTCTAATAGAAATATATTAGTTTTTCTTATATAATATAGTTACGGCAACTTTGTGTAAACACGTGTAATTTAATCGTTACAAGTCCGTTTTCTACATTTTATATGTCCTTAGCTTCGTATCAAAGTATACTAATATATTTTTGATAAGTCGACACAATTTATAACGCTTAAGACTCATTTTTGACTCGTAAAAGTGGACGTAACATCTGAATTTTCGAATTTTATAGTTTTCGTCGTCAAACTTGAAAAATTCATAACTTCTTCGTTATAGCTCCGTTTTAACCCATTCAAGCGACCACGTTTCGTTTTAAAGTGTATTTTCTAAATATCTAGCCCAAAAATTTTTATCTTCTGTCGAAAATTCCGAATTCAAAAATATGATCAGACCCTTAATTAAACTTGTCGAAATGAGTTTTTCTCGCCAAACCTATTCTAACCAATTCAAAACAACTCCGAAGCTATTCTAATCCTACCATACACCTTCTTAGGGTGTCATGGGTTCCTAGACATCACCAAAAGTGATATGTTTCAAGGAGTAATTATAGGGATGATATATATATATATATATAACTTAAAAACAATAAAAGTGGTATAAACATCAATATGACTTGCATGTTTTTCTCAAGCATGATGAAATGAACATAAAATAAATATGAAAGATGAATATGAACATGAGATGCTTACTAGTAACTTGATGAGGTGAAGTGAACAAAGGTTTAATCCTAAACACCCTAGGTTTTATTTCAAAACCTTAACTAAGAGTGTAACTAGATTGTTATAAACTTGACTAGAAAATTTTTGATGAACTCCTTCTTGATCTCTTATGGTGGCGGTTCTATGGTGAGAAGAGAAAGAGAGACTTTGTTCTTTTTCACTCTTTGTATGTTTACTTGTATGTGTTTGTAATGTAATATAATGAGTTTAAGTGGATATTTGTACAAGATATTTAGTATCCAAATGGTGTGAGTCATACTTGTGTCGACAAGGGGTATTAGTAGAGTTAGCACATTTTTTTTTATTAAGTATATTTATGTGTAAGTGTAAATAGATGTAGTTAATTAAGGATAATTAGTAACTTGTATATTTATTTAAGCATTTAGGGTAGCGTTAGCTAAAAATAAATTTTAACGGGTCAAAATAAAATATATTGAAGTCATAAAAATTATAAAAATACATTCCTTACAAAATTTGAGTGAAATAATAATTATCGTGTAGTTTTACGAAAACCGTCGTAATTATATAAATATAACAATTTATATACAAAATAAATTTAAAACACCGGGTAAACTCATAATATTATTTTTATAATCTTAATATGGGTATAAAAATATATCGGGATAATTTTTGGAAGTATCGGATCAAATGTTCAAAATAATTAATTACGCGATAGCGTTTATTTAATAAGAAATTGTGCGTTTAACGTAAAATGCAAAACCATGCATGAACTAATATGATGATAATGATGCTAATGATATGTAGACTAAACCTAGTCTATATGAAATGTCCTTGATGATATGTTCATGAATTCGCAGCTAAACCATTAAGGTTACGCGAATTTGATACTCGTAAACCTAGTTTACGATAAACGATGAAATAGTAAATTTGAGAAATGACCGGAAATTGAGAATTGTGACAGGTTTCAATATCACAACTATTGCCATAAACAAAAGATTATTAACGTATGTTTTGCAGATGACCTGATTTTATTTGCTCGTGGCGATTTAAGCTCAGCTAGAGTGATAATGGAAGCGTTGGATGAATTCAAGCTTGTCAAATTGTCCATTCTTCATAGTATGCCATTTGAAGCAGGTGTTCTCCCTAGAAAGTACCTTGGTGTTCCGTTGATTTCTTCTCGCCTTTTATACAAATATTGGAAAATTCTTGTGGAAAGGGTGCAAAAACGGATTGGAGATTGGAAGAATAAAAGCTTGTCGTTCGTGGGTAGTCTTCAACTTGTTTTGTCGGTTATCTCTTCGATGCATGGGTATTGGGCTTCGGTTTTTATTCTACCTATTCGCATTATCCATGATATTGACCAACTAATGCGAGGATTTCTATGGTGTCATAGAGATATGAAAAGAGGTCAAGCAAAAGTTGCTTGGGAAAATTTGTGTCTTCCAAAATATGAAGGAGGTCTTGGCATCCGAAATTTGGAGAAGTTCAACATTGCATTAATGACTACCCACATTTGGAACATCATATTGCATTAATGACTACTCACATCCGAAATTTGGAGTCAATGTGGGTTCGGTGGATTCATGCATATACGTTAAAGGGGCGGAGTTTTTGGGACGTGCCTTCTATGTTGAACGTAAGTTGGGGATGGAGAAAGCTTATGCAAATAAGAGAGATCGTGCGCCCCTTCTTCTGGCATAATATAGGAATGGTCGGATAACGTCATTTTGGTTTGATATTTGGTCTGATATCTCTCATTTGAGAAGTCATTTTACTGTCCGAAACATAACCAGTGAAGGTTTTAACCTTCGTGAAAATGTGGTTGATATGGTTAGTAATGGTACGTTGACTTTTCCTATTGGCTGGCTTGACTTATTTCCTGTTTTAAATTAGCTTGACGTACCAGCCTTTTCAAACACTGATGACCAAGTTCTATGGCGTAACAGTGAAGGTAACACTTGTTCCTATGCTGTTAAATTAGTTTGGGAATCAATTCGCCCAAGAGGGCAAAAGGTTGATGATAGGTTTCGCGATGTTTGGCATTCGTCTTGTTTCCTTATACATGCTTTTCTTTTATGGCTTATTATGATTCGCAAACTGAAAACACAAGACAAAATGAGGCAATGGGATGTCGGTGATGATGTCGACTTAAACCGGCTTCGTTGTCCCTTGTGTAAGCTTGTACATGATTCTCACGAACACTTATTTTTCGAGTGTACCTATTCGTTGAAAGTGTGGATGATGGTTGTCCACAAAGCGAATTTGCACAATGTTCCTTCAAGATTAATTGATATTACTGCTTGGCTGATTCCTAATTCGAACAGAAGATCGCTTAGTAGTGCGGTTAGTCACTTAGTTTTTGCAGCCTCGGCTTACCTCGTGTGGCAAGAACGGAATAACCGTATTCACTCGAAGGACTCAAGAAATGAAGAAATGATCAGTGAAACTATTATTGAAGTAGTTCGTTTGAAAATACCTACATTGCATTTGAAGAAAGCATCTAACGTGGTGAAGACCTTAGCTCATTGGCATATTTCGTCATAGATGACGTAGTTGTTTATTAGCCTTTCACTTGGTTGTTCATTACTAGTATTATTTTTTTCCATAATCCAAGTTAATTGTTTTTCTAGTGTTTGGTAGTTGTGATTCGAGTATGTTCGGATCATGGTTGATGTTTGCGCTTTGCAATTGGGATAAAGTGGTTTCATCTCCACTTTCTTATATATCAAACATTATTATTTCATTTATTCTATTTAGCGGGTATCGAAACCTTTACTCAAAAAAAATAATAATAAAAATTAAATGGAAGTTTTTATTTTATATTTTAAAATGTATTTTATCTTCCAAACAGTTTTAAATGAAGTGTAATGTTGCTGATCTTGCTAATTTGCTTTCAACACTTATATGAAGTTTACTAATCTTCCCTTAAACATATTAGTGACTAACAAATACTCCGTAACAATATTTCATTGGTCGTAGACTCGTAGAGGACAAGAGGTGATCAATAGTTTTCAAGGGTGTCGTCGTTGGTTCGATTCCTCACACCTACAACATCAGTTTTCTTTTTTTCTTTGTTTAAATATATTTTTAGAGTATAATCAGAATAAACTAATAGATTTTTCACCATTAAAAAACCTTTCCTATCACAAAATATTAACATTTTTTCTTTTTAGAATTTGAATAAATTCAAGGACAAATTATAAAAGATTATCATTGTCATCATCATTCTTGTGGGTAGCGAAACAAATTTTTTGCTTTTGTGGAGTTATATCTTTCAAATTCATCCTCTTAGTAGGGTCTTATGCGACATTTTCGCTTCTTGGGAAGAAAAAATTTCTATTACCAAGAAGCAAAATGTCCAAAAATTTGCAAAATACCCTAAAGAGGATGAATTTGAAAGATAAGACTCTACAAAGACAAAAGAAATTGTTCACACCCACAAAACAAATAGTGTCAAGTATAATATTTTTTTTAATCATTTGACCTAAATATTCAAAGTTGTATATATTAGTGAACAAGAAAATTGACAATGAGAACAAAGATAACTAACTCGTAAAGAACATTATTTTCATTTTTTCATTATCATGTAATTAAATTATTTTACATGTTCATTACGTCTAAAATATTAGATCAAGTACAAACTGAGAAATCTAGAAACCATAATTATGGTAACGAGACAACGTGTGGCCCTCTATTCTCGTTAAAAACAAGTATGGCACTCAATAAAATTAAAAATACTAACACCCAATTATTGAAATTTTGATTCAAATATTTGGATAGTTGCACGCTTAATATCCCTATTTTGTTGGTTATAAATTACTCGAATGTTTGTTCTCTCACCCATGTGGGATAAAAGTGAAAGTCACTTATACCTTCAAACTTTTGTTTCAAATGTCTCAAATCTCATTCACATTAGCTCCATGTCGAACACATATTAGCTCGTTAAAGGTTATATTTTGAAGTTACTAAAGATATACCCGCTTATAAATAAGCAAAACTTACTTAAATTCTAAAGCTCTCATGGTGTGATGTGATGTCGAGTACATGCCTAAAGAAGTAGTTAGGTGGCTGGTGTTGAGCGGCTAACGAATAGCCATACTAAAGGCGGCTCCATGCCACCTAAGGCTTCAAAAACTGAAGAAAACCACAAGACGATGAAGATGATGACAAAAAGACGGAAAACGGAGAGGATGGAAAGAAGAAACACAACGGCCCCACAACGTTATTTGAGTTGACACCAAAGGAGAGCGAGCATCGATCGGGCTCTCCAAAGTGCAGTGCTACAGGAATGGCATGCTGCGTGTAAAGATAGAAATCTCAAGGTTAAATAGGTTACTGCATTTTCTTTTTTGCTGGGAACTTTTGCTTAGTAAATTACTGTTTTTTACATAAAAATGCCCATTGTGTTTGTGACTTTGCGGGGTTTGTAATTGAGGCTGCAACATCTGAGTGTTCCCTTGTTTTCATTTGATTCTCTAATTCTAGGGTTATTTAGGTGTATAGGAAGTGTCTTACTTCTTGTGTCGACCGCTAAATCGAAGGTAATATGAAATTCTGTTGATCTAACTTGTCATTCTGAAAAGTGGTTATATATGGAAATTTGTACTCGTGCCATGAAAGAATATGTTAAGAGCACTTCACCATGACCAAATATAACATTCTACTTTCTTTGTTTGCAAAATGATCATATTTGACTCTTTTACCTAAAAATTAGCCCAGATTTCAAACAAAAAAAAGGGTCGTACAGCTAGTGCTCTCAAATTTTACAAAAACTTGTCAAATTGGGTTAAAGAGTTGTTCAAAAACTCCCCAAACCACTTTGTTAGGAATAAACCGAATCATCTCCCAACGACCCAACCTATTAATCAGTACTTGGATGTCTCACTTGCGTCTAACTCAGTAGTTAGTTTGCAACAAAACTCTACCAGGGACCATAACTTGTGATATTTTAAATCAAGTTAAAACAGAAATATAGAACTTTTAATAGTCAAACAATTCAGATGTACCTCCAAGGCTCCACATAATAAACTTTTCATTCATTAACAACCACCAACTAAAAAATCCAAGCAAAAGACTGATGGAAAGGCTAATAGTAACAAGATTTCACATCAACTGTAAACGTGCCTAGTGATAAACAAAAAGCCAAAATGATGGCATGTTCTCTCTCTTATAAACTCTGCATTTTGGGCTGGCTCTCTCATAAGTTGAACTTCTGAGGAACATGATCAAGATCATCAAAGTCAAACTGTTGTCGTCGTTCCTTCCCAACCTGAAAAAACCTCAATCATTGAGATACAGTTCCAAGAAAAAAAAGAATTTACAGTCGATGTCTATATAAACTATTAGCAATAGCCTGAATGATAAAGACATAGATTTTTTGCTTTTTTTGCTGGTGGGTATCAAGAAGTTATACCCTGGACAGATAAACTGGGTCACATGACATTTTTTCATCCATTGTTGTCAGCTTCTTCGAAAGTTTCATGATTCTGAAACAGCCAAATAAGATATCCAGATATTAGTTACGACTAGAAGAATAATAAAAGAGAGCTAAGTTGATTGGTTCTAAATCTTTATTATCAATATAAATGAGTGATGATTATGAAATTTTTTTTGCCTCATTTAACATTTCTGATTCAGTCTGTGGTTTTGAAAAATTGCTTAACCAGTTCAGTAACTCTATTTAGCTTCTATCAGTCAAAAGGACAAGTTTCAGAGCATTCAATTACTATTTAGCCAAAAAAGTAAAATATAATAAGGGGATCATCCTTGAAACATTAAGTCGTGAATATTTCTTAAATTCTCTTATACCACAAGATGATAAGCCTTAAGAGTCTGTATATTATACCTTTCGATCGATGAATCAATTTGCTCAATCATCCCACATGTCTTGTATTGCTCAGGATCTTCGAGGAATCTAACCATTCCATCCTTCTGGTTGATATTTGCATAGATCTCACCATCCTCAATCTTTCAATGCCACACGTTAAATTAACACAAGTTCAAAAATTGCAAATGGAATATAAGGGATTATGTACGGAGGCCATCCAACTATTAAACATTTTACTTTTAGGCCACTCATTTATTCAAACTAACTTATAGGCCACCGAGATATGTGTTTGTTTTCGTTTATACCAATCTATTTGTAAAATCTCAAGAATCAAGCTAACTTTAACATATTAAAACAATATAATTAAAATTTTATGTACAATATCGGTTAAATAATCCTAAACCACTTTCGACTAAATAAAGTTGCACTTAAATAATGACTAACTGATATTTTGCATTTCAATAGTTTGTTGTGTTGTTTTAATATAGTAAGTTTAGCTTTATTCTCTTTGTATCAATGATTTCCGGGAAAAAAATGGTCGAAATTGGTGTAATGAAAACTAACACATAATTGGGCGGCCTAAAAGTAAGATGTTTAATAATTGGGTGGCCTCTGCATACATAATCCCAAAAAAATAAGAATAATATTTGCAATATAAAAAAGTTAAAATTCTTCTATTTACCATTTGAAGTACATGCATTTCAGCCTCTTTAGGGGTAGGTATCTGTGCAGTGTTGGCTATGTCTTCGAGTGATAGTGTCAAATATGTCTGGGTCAACCTTTGGATGTTTCGCTTGTACATAGATGAGACAACCTGCTTAACCAATCCAAGATTGTTTTCCTACAAAACAAAGAACGATTCATGAATTCTTTTTTCATCTCTGATATACTTCCGGCTTATATTGCAAAAGTACCACATCAAAAGCTATAAAATCTGAAGTAAACAAAGACACTCACGCTCTCAAACTTCTGCTGATTCGCTTGAACAAACACCTGAAGTTCTGTAATATTTCCAGTGCTGTAACTATTTGCCAGCTCAATGTAGGGCTAATTGGAACATGAAACGACAATACAAAAATAAGGTTAGCAGAGTATTATACAGCTGGGAAGGCTGGTTGTGATGTTATTAACATAGGATTTGCTTTGACTATAGAAGGGGCATACATATTTTATTGACATCGGTGTCAGAACTAAATGACACGAATACAGTTAATAATTACTACTATGTGTTTCCCAAAAAAAGGAGGAAACCATTTTCTTAATACATATGCTAAAAATTACCGTAGCAAAGCTCTTTAGATTCCTTTGAGCAGCTGGAGAGGTATACTTTGGGAAAGAGGTAGAAAACTGCATTCAATAACAAAACGTTAATTGATTACAAGTGTGAAGATGCAACAGGATGATAAAGTAAAAGACCCCATGTAGGTGGATGGCATTGTACAAAATCTTATCACTAAACTTCAGGGATGTTACAAACTTGATGACAACTATAATGCAGACAATAACAATTACTTTTTATTGCGATTCAGTTCAGATGCAAAGACAATAATCCGGATTCATAGATTAATATAGATTCCCACAATTTACAGAATACAAAAAGCATATTATTCCCAACTAAATATCTATATGCTGCTCCCAAAATACAATTCACGTTCTAAATACCAACTAACAAATATACAACATCTATTTGGAGTTCATATTCATGAGCAAGAAGCACGCATACCTGGCGAAGGTGAATGAGTGAAACCAGTATGTATTTCTTGTATGCTTCGACAGCTATAGCATTCAAAGTGGACATGGGAGCAGTTACCACCTGAAAAGACGATCAAGAAAGGGTCATGTAACAAGTAAGTCAAGTTCACACATACCTTATGCATGTACAATAAAACAACATGCCCAAAAAAGTAGATTGAAAAGGCGAGTAAACACACGTTGTGGAAGAGCTCCAGTGCTTTAGCAAAACGTTTTTGTCCTATGCAAATCATCCCTCTGGCACATAATAGGAAACGAAGGTTAAAGAATTTATCTACCTCAAAACTTGCATTAAAAGAAAATCTCAAACAATAGTTGACAGGCGAAAGATGTAACAATAACAATTTAATCAAATCAACTCACCCATAATAGCAGTACAGGAAAAAGTTCCTGGGTTGATCAACTTCGCATATATCATTTTCCAAAACACTATAACCAATTTTATAGCACTTAGCCAGCAAACAGACTTGAAGAAAATCTGAATGTAAAGGGGTTAAACGCTCAGGTGAGAGTTGGATCTTGCGAATAGCAGTCCGCAGAGGAGCCACAGCTCTCATAGGAGCACCAAGAGCCATAACTTGCTCGTGCAATCTTTTACAAATTGCTACAACTGCACCAACATGGTTAATTTATTAAAATGATATACAAACAAACATCAACTATGAGGGCATATACACATTCGGTTATATAGCACCATACATTTGTTAAGCGCCAAACGAATCTGCTCTTCATCACACACATTGATAAATCTGACAAACAAAAGAACGAGCTCGTTCGCTTGTGCTTCTGGAACTGGAGCTGATGTACATGCTTCCCTGTTATAAAATAGACACCCCGTCACTGAACCATAATCCATGATAAAGTGATAAACATCTAAAGATTATACCCAAAGCAAATAACTTAATTCCCGCCAAGTAATAAGCAGTTACAGTTCAAAACTATTTAACCAAGTCATCAACGTGTAGAACTTACTCACGGTAAACCGTTATTACTTATATAGTTATACTTCACGGGCATTATATTCCCAACTTAACACAAAACAGCAACAAACCATAAAACTAAAAACCCTAACACGAAACACAAATCAATAGAAACAATCAACCAACTTCAAAAACCAGTAAAATCATATAAACATATTAAAAGCATAACATTATAACACAAACCAAAAAGAAGCAAACAACGACGATTAACACAGAATCTACGTTTTCTTAGTCTAAACAGTTTATGCATATACTAAGGCTGTGTTCGGCGACGAGCTTTTGGGGCGTTTAGCGTTTAAAAATACAGTGTTTAGCTTCTAAACACTGTTTAAACTATTCTATTCGAAACGCTAAGAAAATAAGCGCCATTATACAATTTTATAAAAACACTTTTAAAAAACAAACAGCTACAGCGGCTAGTTTTGCCAAACATAATTAGTTTTAAAATAAGCAAAAACTCAAAGTGCTTAATAAACCCTAAAATCAGCATAGTGTAACCTAAAAACAATTAGTTTTCAAACCCTAAATCAACACACAATTAACAGCCAAAACCCTAATAAAAAGTTGAATAAAAAGGCATAAGCAGGTGATGAGACTTACAAAACATAAAGATAACCAAGGGAATGAATGAGGGGGTCAATCATTGAGAGACAGTTGACATAAAGAGCAGATTGAGAGCGAATAACATCTTCAGATTGTTTCAAAACATTGTGTAACTGCTTTATATTTCCTGCTGCTGTTAATCTTATGATTTCATTCACTAGCGATTCCACTGATGATGATGATGAATTATTATTATTATTGTTCATCTTTTTTACTTCGATTGATTTCTTTTCCACTTTAGGTTTTATGTGATTTTTTATTAAATAGATTTTACTTATTGGGGTTTTTTAGAGTCGGGTCGGGTTGGTCTGTTTTGTATAACTAATGGGCTTTCCTTGAATAAAAAGTCTAATGAACTTTTGGATCGATCCGATCCAATCCATTTATTGTGCAAAAGAATCAAAAAAATTATCCACTAATCCAATTAGGCATTCAATGTAGTAGGGGGTGTTAAAAAGACTCACCAGCTCCGAACCCGATTAAAATTAGGAAAATGATTGGTATGTTTAAAACTTGTGCCTAAAATTATGCCTAACAATATGATTACAACACATGTCAAATTGAAAGGTTGAGATGAAAAGAGATAAAATAGCTATTACATGTGTCAATCTTTAAATGGATTAGTCATATGAGTTAGTCTTCTCTATCATTGTTCTTAAAATTATTCGGGTCAGGTTACTCGAGTAATCTTATTCGGTTCGGGTCAAGCCGAATAATCTGAAAGTTAAAAAAGGTCGGGTATCACATTATGTATTTTTTGCTAATTTGGGTTCAGGTGGACCCTTTTAACCTGAATACGTGTTTTTTTTCTTGATATATTTTTTATAAATTATTTATCCAAACTAGAACTAATAGGCAACTTTACAACCATTTTACTTATATTCAGGCTGACTCGAACCCGAGTTGACCTGACCCAAATTGATCTGAACCCGAGCAACCCGAGTTCAAATTGCTTTAGCGACGAAACACCTTTAGCCACGAAAAAAGTGTTAGCGACGACTTTGTAGTCGCCAAAAGTTATTGTCAGAGTCAAATGTTGAAAATCGCTTATTTATCGTTTAGTGGACTTTTAGCGACGATTTTCATCGTGGCTGCAAGTTTCTCTTAGCTAAAAGCCCTGATACTTGTAGTGATGCCATATATATGGTAATGTCATTCTCAACATAAAGGAAGGGGTTAACACACGTCATTCAGTTCTCTTTATATGTTAAAAGTCCGTTCAGCTAGTTATAGCGAGCTATAAAGCTCACGCTTGAGAGAAAAAACTACGTGCCGCCACCATTATGATGTTCCAATAATCACGCATAAGGATGGCATAAAACACCTTATTTGGTGACCCCCCCTATAACTGAACATAAAAAATAAAGTGTGTGTTTTTTGTTAGTGGCGTGTGTATTAGTGTGTGCTTTTAATATATTTGAACAAATCATTAGTATTGTGAGGTGTTATAGGGGTGTTGGTGATGAGTGAGTAAGGGGAAGTCAACTAGCGGAGGGTAAAACTTTTAGTTGTTAAGAGAGAACTAAAGGAACACTGGGCAACAAGCACTTGGATAGACTAAAACCAGGAGAAAGTCCTATAAAAGATGTGACAATGAGTGCGAGATTTTTGTTTGGTCATCGACCACTACATTCAATGTTACATCTTAATTAACCTCAACAATAATTTGATTTAATTTTAATTTTGAAACACTTGTATGTTACTTTCAGAATGACATACACTAAAGATATATTGTGTTTTGTCTTAACAAACATAATGTTGAACCAAAACTGGTTTTCGCATTGGGGACCCTAGCTAATATATGTCGTTCCAAAGAAGGGTATAGATTTATTGGCTTTGTGTGGTCGTTCTGTTGGAGATGGGAGCTCGATCAGTTTTTGGGGCGATAGTTGGTGTAGGGGATGTCCGTTAAAAGTTATGTTTCCTCGTGTTTATGCTTTGGATGGGAATAAAATGTGTACAGTTGCTCAACGTATTAACGTTGACGACTGGTCCAACGTTCTCAGAAGACCTCTGAGAGGAGGGGATGAGTCAAATCAATTTGATGAGTTGATTCAGGCCATTCGGGATGTGGCCCTGTCTGATTCGATTGATGGGTAGAAATGAGAGCTGGATTATTATGGTTTTTCAGTTGCTTATGCGCGAACTCATATAGACAAACACACATTACTTGGCAGTTTCATGTCTACTAGATGGTTGCGATGTATTCCTATCAAAGTTAATGTTTTCATATGGAGGTTGAGGCTTGACAAACTTCCTACCATGGCGAATATGGACAGAAAAGGCATTGATGTTGCTTCCCTTTTATGCCCCGTTTGTAATGTGCATGTGGAGAACGTTGATCATATGTTTTTCTCGTGTGAGATGGCACAGGATCTTTGGGGTTTATTGGCTAGATGGTGGGATTTGGACATTTCGGAGGTCTCAAATATTGCGGAATGGTTTTCATGGTTAGATGATGCGCGCGTGTCGAAAAGTGCTAGGATCATTCTTGAAGGGATTGCTTCTACAATGTTATGGTCTATTTGGATCTTTCGTAATGCTTGATCTTTTTTACGCCTAAACCTAAGAAGGCGAATATTTGGGATTATATTGTTCATCAATCGTTCTTTTGGATTTCATCTAGAAATCCTAAGTGTAGATTTAGATGGATGGATTGGTTAGGAAACCCTATTGATACTCATTCTTCTTTGTATTTTTTTGGTTTGCTAGTGTTTGCTAGCTTTTATTTTATGCCGCAGTTCTAAAAAAAAGAAAAAAGTATCCAATAACCAAATATGAATATGAATTATTGACTCGCGCGTATGATTATCTATACTACATTACAACACTTTAATGCACCCAATTTTCAGAATTACAACAAAGTAAGCATATTGTACAACAAAATAAATCGTGGTGTCATTTTAAGATCAAAATTCTATCAAACAACATTAATGCTATTAAAAACACCCCTTCACCAAAAATTACAATCATTTAAGCACAATGTACAATAGCTGCAACCAATTTTCAGATTTACAACAAAATAAGCATAGTGTACAACAAAATAAGCATGATGTAATTTTTAGACTTACAACATTAATGTTATTAAAGTAGTCAATGTTATTAATGACTACTACTTACAAGAAAAGAAACATAGTGTACAACACTTTAATGCACATTAACAAAACACCACATTAATGCTATTTAATGTAGTCAATTATTTAACTGGTCAATAAATACAATTAATACACTTATTAAAACACCCCTTACATAAAAATACGAATTATCAAGCATATTGTACAACAAAATTAAACACAATTCCTGCATTAAATTTCACTACTACAAATAATAAAGCACATTATACAAATATTCAAGCTCGAACAGACAACGGGCCAATGGGCTTGAGCCCGAACGGGCGCGGACCAAACGGGCTCGAGCCCGGCGGACACGCGATAACGGGTTCGAGCCCGAACGGGCACGGCTATAAGAAATTCTTGATATCCGTAAATTTATTGTTAAAAGAACACAATAAACTAAAATACATTATTCATCGAAAATTTTTGTTTCAAAATACCTGCCGCTGCAACGCGCGGATACCATGCTAGTATACTATTAAATGACTGATGAAGCAAATTAACAAGTATATGTAGCACAATAATGTTTGGATAATCCTATTAGTTGTAAATACTAATAGAATCATAGAATTTAATTACCATTACGACCTAATCACTGTTTAACTCTTTCTTTTACCATTTTTACTAGTAGGGTAGAATGAGACATTAAAAAACCAGTTAAATGAAAACTCCACTTAAGAATCAACATACGAGTTGATTTGTTTTTTTCTTTTCGGACGAAGAATGATAACCTTTTTTTTCCCTCTATAAATGGCTCCACTTATATAGACTTTAACCATCAACCATTTTCTTTCCATTCTTTGTATTTGTTTCGGTTCTAATCATACTTTACCGACATCAAAACAACAATGTTATCATCCCTACAAATTGGCTAGCAGCCATCACTTATGGCAATCAACCACATGATCATATTACAACTGTTCTTTCGCATGTATATGGTTGGGACCGCAAATCCTTTAGACATCTGCTACATTATGAGCAAGACCGTTACTGATGACGTATAGTCTACATTCGGATCACGAACCAGACAAAGGACCGTTGTTAGCAAGCCCAGTACGAACTGGGCTAAGCCGATAAGTGTTTGGGCTCACGAAGGCCCAAACCCAAAGTTATTTATGGAATAGGATATCGATATCTCTAACTTTGGAGATAATTGTTTACCAACCGACTTAGGCGGGATACGCGAAGGTTGGGGAACGAAACCAACAAGGATTTCGTGTGTATATAATGGGAATCCCAAGCCTCATTAAAGTACGATCTAAAACCCTAACTCTCCTATTAACCCTAAACCGATTACTTACTCTCACGCCGGAGGATAATCGTGGAGACAATCCACGATAAGCCTAATGTGTTTTTACATTTACTTAGCGCGCGGTCTCAGCAAGAATATTCAATTGATACGAACCGGAGCTCAAACAAGCGAACGCCCAACTTTTGTATCAACAAGTGGCGCCATCCGTGGGACCATCACTAAGAACTAGAATGACGAAGCACGGAAATCAGCGATCGCAGACAGACCCTACGGAAAGAAGGCGCAAAGTGGATCGACTTCTAAGCGGACTTTGGAACAACGAGTGTCGCTAAAAACCAAGGATCGGGCCCGGACACGGTCTTCCCTACGGTGGAGCAACGCCAGGGGACAACCCAGCCACTACAAGCACCACTAGCGCGGAGATCCCACTGCACCTTTTGCCACTCCCTCCAATCGGTGTTAGAAACTAACCTCTCGAAGCACCAGATGCACCGCGAAACAAGGGTCCAGTGGTAGAAACAGACACCCTTACCTGAGGGAGTCACACCGAACTAGCACCGGAGATTTCAGATCTCAAATTACGAAACTATGGCGCTCTCATGCAAGAGGAAGCAAAAAGAGGTCGAGTCGAAGCCTCGCGCACCGACTTAATTTCGATACGGAATACGAGACATCTCCGGCGCGTCATCAGAAAGAGAAGGGCGGAAGGGATAGCCATAGTTTTGGAACAACGAGTGTCGCTAAAAACCAAGGATCGGGCCCAGACCTGGTCTTCCCTACGGTGGAGCAACGCTCAGGGACAACCCAGGCCACTACAAGCACCACTAGCGCAGGAGATCCACTGCGCACCCTTTTTGCCACTCCCCTCCAATCAGTGTTAGAAACTAACCTCTCGAAAGCACCAGATGCACCTGACAGAAACAAGGGTCCAGTGGTAGAAACAGACACCCTTACTCTAGAGGGAGTCACACCGGAACTAGCACCGGGAGATTTCGTATCTCAAAATTACGAAACTATGGCCGCTCTCATGCAAGAGGAAGCAAAAGAGGTCAGTCGAAGCCTCACCGACTTAATTTCGATCTGAATACGAGACATCTCGCGCGTCATCGAAAAAGAAAGGCGGAAGGATAGCCGCCGACCCCGGTGTTTAATGTAATTGGGAGGAGAGTTGAGAATGATGAGACAGCTAACTCGCAGCATCTGGAAGAAAGCGAAGAGGATGAACGGCGTACCAATGTCCACGCCAGGCTTGGTAGCCGCAGGGTCCAGGACAGACTTGGGCGACGGTACTCCCCAAGTGAAAGCCCTTCAAGTGCAGATTCTGAGGACAGTCGGCGCAAACGCCGAAGAAGGGAAAATTCGTCCTCTGGTAATTCCTCGGACAACGAGGATAGCGAAACAGGACACTGGAAGTCCAGGAAGAAATATCGTGACCAGGAGGAGGAAGACATGTCTCTTCCGTGGCGCCGCCAAAAGGTGGATGCGTTCACTCGACGTATCAGTAATTTCTCAGAAGACAAGAGAAGGCGCATGCCCGCTAATGTAAAAACCTATGATGGAACAGGTGATCCTGATGATCACCTAAAAATTTTTGAATCAGCCGCTACCATTGAAAATTGGCCCACACGTGTTGTGCCACATGTTCAATTCTACACTAGTGGGAAGCGTCATGAATCGGTTTAGTAAGCTCACGCGAAGCATTGATGGCTTCAAGAGTTGAGAAAGGCGCCCGCCTAAACTTCACTCAACGGAAAAAGTGCGCTAAAAACCCCGTCAAACTCGCCAGGTCAAAGCAAAGCCGAGGGAATCTACAAGCGCTTATGTGGGCGCTTCAAAGACGAGTACATACAGTGAAGGCATGCCCGAAGTGCTAAAATCTCGGGGTTCATGAGCGGGATCAATAACCCGAGAACTCATCAAAGGTTGAGCGACAAGATTCCCCAAACCTTTGATGAACTTATGAAACGTACAAGGTCCTTTATCCAAGGAGAAGCGGCGGCAGATAGCAAGAAAGGTTACTCAAACTATCGGTCACAGAACAACCTCGGAGACAATCCACCGACCGAATAGCAAGTAACAAGAACTACCGTGGCCAGGGGAGCGGACGGGATAATGACAGATACACTCCGTTGACTAAGACCCCAAAGGAAATATTCGCGGCGGAAGGCGCGAACTTTCTAAGACACCCACTGATGCGTACTCTAGAAGATCGGCGCGTGGGGAGTGGATACTGTGACTATCATGGACAGAAGGGCCATACCACCAATGAATGTGTCCAACTATGCCAACTCATTGATAAACTAGTGAAAGAAGTAAGATTAGACCACCTAGTCAAGAACATCAAGGAGGGAAAAGATAGGCCGAAGACTGGGAACAAGAAAGAGGCACCCAAAGATAAGGCTGACACCATCTACATGATACAATCATGGCAGCGAATAACTAGGCAGAAGGTAAGCCAGAAATTTTCCCGTGGAAGTGAAATCTCTTTCCCCACCTTGACTACGGACAACGCAGTGGTAGAGCCGCTCACCATTGAAATTAATGCGGGGGGTCATGACATCCACCGCATGTATGTTGATGGAGGAGCATCGGCAGACATAATGTACGGACACTGTTTCAAGCGATGCGACTTGAGATACGCATCGGTTAAGCCCGGTCATGACAAATACGACCGGTTTTGAGGAGAAAGATATGGCCTATGGGGCAAATACGCCTACTAGTCGGTGTGGGTAGTAAAGAACACTCATGAAAGCTGGATGAATTTTATGGTAATCAAATCCCTTCGCCATACAATGGCATTATCGGAAGGCGGGGATATCGACCATGCGCATAGATGCAAATCTATAGCACATAGGATGCTTAAATTCCAGTGGAAGGTGGTATTGTTACTCTACAACGCCACTGCACCACATAGAGAATGTAACACGATTACATGTGAGACGGCACCCATTCGAGCAGTACGCAACCAAGGTTCCAAACACGAAGGTTGCACCACCCGATTACCCGTAACAAGAAGTATCGATCGGAGGATCATTGCCGGATAATGGCAAGGCACCGTATGCGCACTCCTACAAAGAACACGGATATCTTCGCATGGGAACCAAAGCACATGACCGGAGTACCACGCTCGATCACGAACATAAGGCGAGAATCCGACAAGGATACTCACCAATACGCTGAAGAAGCGCGACCAAGCTCCGGGCGCACGCAAGCAATTCCGCGTAAGTACACAAACTTGTGGAGGCGGTATCATGCGAAAGTCTACCACCACGATCGGCTTTCCAACCCAAGAATGGTGAAGAAAAGCGACGGTAGCTGGCGGATGTGTGTAGACTTCACAGATCTCAACAAGGCATGTCCACAAGACTGCTACCCACTACCGGAGATAGACTGGAAGATAGAGTCTTTGTGTGGATACCCACTTAAATGCTTCCTAGATGCATACAAAGGATACCACCAAATCCAGATGGCTAAGGAAGATGAGGAAAAAACAACCTTTCATACAAGCCAAGGCGTCTACTGCTATACTAAAATGCCCTTTGGCTTGAAGAACGCAGGCGCCACCTACCAGCGGTTAGTAGATAATGCATTTGAAAAACAGGTGGGCCGCAACCTAGAGGTTTACGTTGACGACTTGGTCATAAAAAGCCATACTGAGAGTGAATTGGTGCGCGACATTGAGGAAACATTTAGGACTCTCAAAGAGATCAACATGAAGCTAAATCTAAAAATGCACTTTTGGCGCCATGAAGGCATGTTTCTCGGATACCGATAGAACCGGATGGCATAAAGCCGTGTCGAGAGAAAACTAAAGTCGTTATCGAACTTCCTTCACCGCGCGTTGAAGGAAGTCCAATCTCTCAATGGAAAGCGGCGGTCTAAATAGATTCTTGTCCAAGTCGCAGACAAGTCACTACCTCTCTTCAAAACACTCAAGAAGTGTATAAAAGGAGATTTTATTTGGACTACAGAGGCGAAGAAGCCTTTACACAACTTAAACAACACCGGCAACGCTCCCACACTAGTCGCACCCGACTGTGGGAAGAATTAATTATGTACTTATCTCGTGACTCATGGAGCGATCGGTGATCTTGCTAACGGATAGGAATTCAAGTACAAAACACATGTACTTTGTAAGCAAAGCGCTTAAGAAAACGGAGATTAATTACGGTAGAATGGAGAAGTTGGTCCCGGCATTAGTGTTCGCCGCCAAACCACAGCAGTACTTCCAGCGCACCCCATAGCAAAGGATCGCGCATCAACCGATCAAGCAAATCATCTCCAAACCCGACGCCGGGACGGCCGCAGAAGTGGGTGTGTTGCTAGGTGAGCATAACATCTCCTACAAACCACGTACTGCAGTTAAAGGGCAGATACTAGCAGACTTCATTATCGAAAAACCGGATACTGAAGAACTACCCTCACAATGCAAGGTGGCATTACAAGACCCATGGATCTTGTTCACGGACGGATCTTCATGCGTGGATGGGTCAGGAGAAGGCCTTATACTCACAAGCCCGAAGGAACATAATTCACTTACGCATCTGCGTTTGAATTCATCGCGACAAATAATTAGGCGTAGTATGAAGCCCTAATTCTTTGGACTACGCATTGCATTTCGAATGGGCGTCGCAACACTGAAGCAAATGTGGATTCTCGGCTGGTGGCCAACCATGTGTTAGGCGAATCGTGGCTAAAGAAGAAAACATGATCCAATACCTAGACAAGACCAAATCACTAATTCGAGTTTCGACAGGTTTACCATTAAGCAAGTCCCTAGGGGGGGAAATCGAAAGGCGGATGCGCTAAGCAAGATTGCATCCACAAGCTTTACACACCTGTCAAAACAAGTATTGGTGGAAACGCTGAAGAGCAAGTCCATCTCAGAGATGGAAATATTCACAGTAATAGAGGAGGAAGGACCTACATGGATGACACCAATAATGGAATTCATAAGGAGGGGAGTATTACCCCAAGAGCAAAAGGAAGCTCGAAGAATACGGCATGCCATTGAGAGGTTTGAACTTGAGACGGGTACTATATCGACGCTCCTTTCGCAACCATGGCTCACTGCGTCGGCCCCTACAAGCAAATTATGTACTAAGGGAAATCCACGCGGATTATGCAAAGATGCATTTGGGACCACGGTCCGGTGGCAGCGCTTACTGGTCGTGGTACTATTGGCCCACCATGCACCGTGATGCGCGGAATTAATAAGAAAGTGCGGTGATCGGGTTCATAGACCCGTTCCGCGCCAACCAAAACAGAGCTAACGCCTATCACGGCGCCATGGCCATTCTACAAGTGGGGTATCGACATTGCGGGTCCCTTCCCGCTGCGTTAGGAGGATTGAAGTTTTCATAGTGGCCATAGACTACTTCACTAAGTGGATCGAAGCAAAGCGGTTGTAACACCATCGGCAATCGTGTCAAACGCTTTGTTTGGGAAAATATCGTATGCCGCTCGGACTACTGGGAGATCATCTCGACAACGGAAACAATTTTGTGACAACCCTTCAAGGACCCAGTGCGAGAAGTTGAATATCACGCAACACTTCACGTCGGTTAAAAATCCGCAAACCAACGGCTTAGTAGAGTGTGCAAATCGAAGTCTGGGTGAAGGACTTAAGGCACACACAAAGGAAGGTGGGTAGAAGAATTATCGCATGTTCTGTGGGCGCACCGCACTTCAATCAAAACTAGCATGGGAGACACCCCCTTTTCTCTAGTCTATGGGACAGAGGCCGTTATACCAGCCGAAATTGGGATGCTAACTATTCGCACTGTTGAAATCAATGTCGCAACCAATGACGACGAGCGGCGTATCGACTTAGACCTGTTGGAAGAAAGACGCTAGCACGCAGTTATATGTGAAGCAAGATCGAAGTCAAAAATGAAGGGATACTACGCTGCTAAAGTGCGAAGTGTTTCGTTCAGACCAGGTGACTTCGTATACCGCGCCAATGATGCGAGCCACGCAGAAGACACAGGCAAACATGGACCGAAGTGGGAAGGACCCTATGAGGTCACGGAAGCATTAGGAACAGGCGCGTACAAGCTGCGAGACATGGACGGTCGTGAACTACCACGCACATGGAACATTTGCAATCTTAAACGATGTTATCTCTAGGAATGGCTACGGCTGAACACACGGACATCCCCGCACTTTAGTGAAGTGCCCAATAATTATCCGTGTATTTATCTTGTTTTACTTAGGCAATATCATATTTATTTTTTTCACAAAAACTTGTAAGTCTTAAATAAAACGTCGCGGTTTCTAGCTAACTCCGTGACACATTCCAATTTGTTATTTCTATATACTTTATGTCTTAACATTTCTTATCTTTTGCCTACATGGCATGCATGCATTTAATAAACCCACGATGGTCAAAGGATGAGTAAACCTACTAAATAACTCGTTGAGTAAGAGGGTTGCAAACCCATCAACATTGGATCACGTATCCTTGTTAAACACCTTGTTCTCAAGACGTTGGAATAAGTTCGGCGCGCTTCCCACGACGGGTGCGCACTATGCATACTGTGCGCGTTTAACAAATTAGGAATCAAGACACTTGACTCCTTGATATGATATTTATAGTACGCTGCATATCACACCATACACGACTATGACACAACTACTTAGAAATTATGTTTTAAGTATGCCATGATTTTCATACATGACTATGCATTTCCTATATTATTCGCGCTTATGTAACAGTTTGATTCTTAGATAATAAGTATGTTTTTTATGCAAAGACGAATAACTAAGTACAAACATTACAAGCTGCAATAATACCAACACGCATTCAACAAAAGGAGAATTTTATTAACTATCATGCGTTCTTACAAAAATGATGTTTACAGATACAAGTTCCTATCTACATACTCCTAAAACGTCTAAGAGATGAAGTCCCCACACAGCTTGCAGCATCCCCAATCTCGTTCAGCTTCTTCAATAGGTCGGAGTCTTGGCGAGATACCGTGGCAATGCTAACCGGTATCCCGTCAGATCTGGGGAGATGAGCTGCGCCGATACCACACAAAATGGCTTTACCTTTAATCCCTTCCTTTTTGGCAAGTCTTGTAGAATGCCTTCCAACACTTGCTTTAAGGGCACTTCCTTCTCCAGGGCAAAGGGATTCAAGATATCCTTGGGGCGAGAAAACCCGGGCACTTGGAGTTGAGATTCATCGGGTTTCAAAAACGGTCCACCGCTCCGCATTTTCGGTGATGTCGAGCTAAGGTCGACCCTCCATAATGACCCCTATAGGATAGTCTGGTGGCGCTCTAACTCGTAAATCGTGGAAGCTCCAATGACTTCATCTTTCCATAGCATGACCACCACTCATCGTATGATTGCGATTATAACCGGGCACCTTATCCACAGTGCACCTTCAACAACTTAGCTTGAAGATCCTCAACACCGCTTTACCCCGCGCCAACGCAGCCGTATAACTCCCCAAAAGCGTCCACTACTTCCTGCGACTCCAAGGTCTTTGAGGCGCAAGTCGCGAGACCATACGCCAATGAGCCACCTGCGCTCGGCGATAGTAGAAAGGAGTTGGGGATATAACTCCTCATCGTACTCGGACTAAGCTTGCGCAACTTCATCTCTGCGTTTCAATGAACTTCTCACGGTGGCACCAAAATCTTCCAGCTGCGAGACCAACTCTTCCTGCCCTTCTCAAGATACTTGGCCCAGAGACACGAAGCCTTGTACCGCGATGACGCAAGACGCCTCGACTTATTTGACCCATCAACGCCATCTTCTCTTGACAAGATTTTGGGCGTATGAACTCGCACCCTCCGCCTCAACCTTGGAACTAGCCAAGCCGCGCCTCCGGTGGACGTAATTTTTGATCCTTTTGAGCGTCCTGGTTGCCTTCTCCGTATGCTTGGCCCTTAGCTTCTCCACCAGTGAAGCTTGATGCGCGGACCAAGATGCAACTCCTCAACAATCGATCCATTGGTGCATCCTCACCACCAATGGCTCGGCCGCTCATTGTTTGGCTCTGCATAACTCGGTGTGTACATGACTATCTCTCGGGGCGACTCCAGACTGCTCAAACTTGCACAAAAGAAAGGGAATTATTAATTGTTTCTCACATAAACAGGGGATGCGCAAAGAACCTTTAGGATGTTACTTACTGTGGGCCAATGGTCTCAGCCGAAGGAGGAGGCGATGCAACATCACTCGATGATGATTCCACCACCAGGACAACGGGGCGCTTCTTCCTCGATGAGCTTGCGCCATAACCTCCAAGCGATCTCTTGCGCTTCAACCCTGGGTCCTCCTCCTCCTCTTCTTCCATGTGCTCCGCCACTCCTACTTGAGACATCTGCACTAATGGGGTAGGCACCCCAGGGCTCGGCATGCTTTGCAGTGGGGTCACTTCCAGTGCGACCGATGAGCTAGCCCCCGCTTCTCCCAGATCCATTTCCAGGGTATGCCCTGCTGTAGCCTCAAGGATGGGCTCTTCCCCCTCTCTCAGTGGGTGCGTCCCTACATTAGCTTAGCGCGGCTTAGCCAGTTGCATGACTCTGAATAGGTCCATCTCTGCGCCACAGAAGACAACAACAAACAAGTTATTATAAGTACAATGGAAGAAGAAAGGCTTACATTAATAAAGTAAAGGAATGCGAAGGACGAGCACCACTCTGGTCGTCCGCGCCTAAAAAGATTGGAACCTCCTCAGGTCTACCAAAATAATTGCGGCTAATGCCCATATGCACCAAAAATTCCTCGGGGTAGGAATTGATGGGGATGCGATTAGTGTTTATTGTATCCGCATCCTCCGCCGACCTACGATCCGAGGAGGCGCTCATCCTTGGCGGTGAACCCCAGGTGAAGAAGTCAAAGTGTGAGGGAAGCACGCTTCATCAACCCGTAAAATGTCTCTCCGGTTCCTAGCGCGTCTAATTTTTCAAGATAACATCAAGTCGCCCAGTAGCGCTTAGCAATGATACCCACCCGTTTGACCACGTTGTGTGGTAAAAGCGAACAGTGGATGGTCGGGTTAATGGCGATGGCGGCAATTAACCTCGGTTGGTGATTTTAGCCGCACCTATGCGGGCGGTTGGGATATATGCGACGGTAGTAATTTAACACGTCGCTCAAGAATAAAGATATTGGCACACGTTGATTCGCGAACTCAAAAAAACGCGTGTATACCCCTATTTTCCCTTCGGGGAAGTCCGCAATTGACGCCTGTGCACCCGAAACTTTCGGATGCACAACGAGGGGTATATAATACTCCGAAGCGAACTCTAGAATTTCATCCTCAGTTATGTCAGATTTGAAATCAGATAAACCTCGGACCATGGTATCGTTTTTATATGCGCACGCGCGGTTACCTTTGGAATATTATGGTTTTCTTGCTGGAAAGTTTGAAGCTTTTTTAATGGCGGAAATGTTTTTTTTACTGTGATAATCACAGTAATAAAAAGGTGGAAGGTTATATAAGTTTCTCCATCCACGCGATGAACGCCACGTGGATCCCACTATCTCTAATTGAGTGGATAGGATCTGCTGATGTGACGTGGTTACAATTACTTTTCCCCGATTTACGAGGCATCCATTTTAAAAAATTATGTCTAGATACAACGTGTATCTTCCAAGGCGGGATACTTTTTTGCCTTCTTTGCTACGCTTCGCAGTCTTTTATTGGCTGCAGTTATTAGTCTAGCATCCGCAGTTAATCACTGCGCATACTAGATTGGGGGGACATGATGACGTATAGTCTACATTCGGATCACGAACCGCACAAAGGACCGGCTGTTAGCAAGCCCGACGAATCGGCTAAGCCGATAAGTGTTTGGGCTCACGAAGGCCCAAACCCAAAGTTATTTATGGAATAGATATCGATATCTCCTAACTTTGGAGATAATTGTTTACCAATGAGACTTAGGCGGGATACGCGAAGGTTGGGGAACACGAAACGACAAGGATTTCGTGTGTATATAATGGGAATCCCAAGCCTCATTAAAGGTACGATCTAAACCCTAACTCTCCTATTAACCCTAAAACCGATTACTTACTCTCGCGGGAGGATAATCGTGGGAGACAATCCCACGATAAGCCTAACGGTGTTTTCTGTTTACTTAGTGCGCAAGTCTCAAGCAGCAATATTCAATTGATACGAGAACCGGAGCTCAAACAAGGAACACCCAACTTTTGTATCAACAGTTACAAAGGCCAAAAGTTGCGTAACATCTTTGATATACTTGGAGACGGATTTACAAATACTGATGGGGACTTATGGGAGTTACTTCAATTCCAGCGTATTCATGTCATTGTTCAAACTCCCTAACTTTCATAGTCTGTCTAAAAAGACTATTTGGAACAAGGTGGAAAATGGGTTATTTGCTTGCTTGAATGCGTTTCCAAACAAGGGGCAGATGTGGATTTGCAGGAAATATTCAAAGTCTTGCTTTTGACATTATATGCACATTGCTATTTGATTATGATCCTCAAGTGGACTCATCGAATTGGCACTTCTATAACATAACCCAAATCTTTATAAGAAAATGGACCGATCAAATTGCCACTTCTATAACACATGCCCTCTTTCAAGCTAGCTACCTTTCGACGCAAAACACATAAAAGTGTAAAAAAGGTGGTCTTTTCTTCATAAAACCAATCCATGTGATGTTTAATGTAGTTGCTTTAATCTAGAGTTTTAGACTCCTGCATAATTATTTTACATAAAAAAACCAATTGGTAAGCTATATTTGACTTCAGAAATATAAGTTTAAGTTATGCTAACAACCGCTTCAAATCCCGTTGTTAACAACCAAGTATTTTCATTACTCTATTTGTTAAAAACAATTCAAAAGTTGATATTAATTACCAATCAGAGTAAGGATCCGGTGAGAAGAATAATTAAAATGAGAAGGGTGAGAAGTAATTCTAGCCACACATTTTAAACTAGGAGGAAAAATTTGAGTGAAGATGCATCCACTTTTGATCTAGAATGTCTGGTTGTGATTTCTTTTAATCCTTATCATTTTAATTATTATTCTCATTTGATCCTAACTCTTACCAATCATCTCAAGTTCTCAACTAATTCCATTCATTCAACCCTCGTCTTTATTACATAGCCATATTCTCTTCGAGATTTGCTACAATCACATACGGAGTAATATTCATATAAGAGCTTTCACACAATGATGTGTCATGAAACTTACACAATTTTTCTCTCTATTCCTTCACCAACTCTTTCTTTTGTAGCAAATTAATTTTGTTACACATCATAGTGTGAAAATCTTCTTGTAAAATTTATGTGGTTATAGCATTTTTTTTCTTCTTCTTCACTTATCATATTAATCATATTAACATTATTTATTTATTCATTTTAAGAATATATACAAATATACAATTGTTAACCGTTATTTACTATTCGTAATGTCAACCATTAACTTGTATGGAAAATAAATGTGTAGCGAAGCTCGGGTTTTATCTAAGTTTGTTGTGTTACGTTATTTTCGATTTATGTTGTTATCATTCGATCTAAAAAGAATTTTATATGGTGTTATGTATCTAACATTTTGACTAAACAATAGTAGTTATTATACAAAGATTGAAATAGGCGTTGCATTTTAATACGTAACTAATTACCGTCAAACAAGAAACAAAACCTATAATAAATAAATAAAAACCAAAACAAGTGCAAGCATCACATACATGTTTTTGTCATACTCCCACTCACTTGGTTAACTTAATTGTTACATTTGGAATATATAAAGATCTTATTGTTCTTCCTTTGTACCTATGTAGGATAAGTTATTACATTAAAATTAGAATAAAAGTATAGAATCATGTTACACAAAACTCCAATTCTTCCAAGTGTATTATAACACCCTAGTTGCTCTATGCTATTATACCATGGGGAGGATGAAATCAATATGGGGAGATGATTGCATGGAATTTAAGCCCGGAAAGTGGATTTCAACGGCAGGTGAGATTTTACATCAACCATCTTACAAGTTCCCTGCATTTAATGTTGGGCCAAGATCTTGCTTAGTAAGGATATGAGTTTTTCTCATGAAGATAGTTGCGGCTACAGTCATACACAAGTACCATGTTAAGGTTGTAGAAGGTCAACCGATGATTCCATGTGACTCAGTTATACTCAAAATAAAGGTGGTATGGAGTAAAAGTGTTGTGTCTTATTGCGAGTTATCTACTTAGTATTCTGAACCAAGTCCTTTTGGACATATTTACATATTTGGTTTGCATAAAATAAAGGGTACTCTTGTAATAATGGTCTCAGTTTACTTAAATTGGTGCAAGCTATTGTAAAATGTTTACTTAAATTCTCATAAATATAGTTGTCAAGCAAAGCACAAAACCTACATACATCAAAACCAAATACTTGCAGCAAATAAAGTACAGTAGCACTTCACGGGCATCAGACCATGCTTCTATATGAGCCGAATTCTTTTTTTGCAAAATACAAAGTTAAAGAACACACACAACCAGCTATCTTTTAGCACACATTGTTTTAACCATATGCAGAACAGCAGAAGCCCATGTAAGTACAATATTGTCATTTCATGAAAATCAGCCTAACATAAATCAACCTCATTGTTCATACAAATCCCATCCTTAAATACATAAATGCAATCCTCTCTGATACTTCAAGATGAATTGGAGTATTTGCTCAAACCACCATATTTAATCTTTACATACATACAATCATACATAAAAAATCGTCTAACTTCTTGCAAAACATTGACAACAAGCAACGCAAAGCTTCTGATCTCTAACACTTGATACCCCTACTCTTCAAACATCGATCAAAGCTTCCATGGTCGAAGCCTTATCCCCTCACCCACAACTCGCCTATTTCACACCCACCTCACACACAAATGTACTTCTTTCTTCTTAGCACCACCACCGAAAAACCCCGATGTGTCGTTATCCTTTCGCCTTCCTACGCACTCAAACTTTGGACTCGGGCCTACCTCACCTCCAAACAAACTACATTTCTCCTCCTTGAATTACCCCACCTTAAAACACCTTCACTCCCTACCATTTCAAGATTTTCTATGTGGCCTTCCTTTCCCTCCCCTTGTGTGTTTTAACACAATTTCACCATGTAGAACCGACACGAGCAAGCTCATCTAGTATTACGACTCCACGTTTTTCATTGTTTGTTTTCTCACAAGTGTCGGTGCGGTTTCACCTTTTGAGTTTCGAGATCACAAAGTGACCCATACGATATCGTAAGCTCGCACATTTTACATTGCCTTCTTTGCGGCTAACATGAGGTGAGTAAACCGCCCCATCAAGGGCGTTTACGTCATAACCTCTAGTGGTCAATAGTTTGACTGCGTGTATATCTCCATAACGAGCTGCATAGTGTAATGGATAAAAGCCTTGACATTTTTTGTTACCCTTTTCGAGGGTCAATTGAAGCATTACCTTTTCCAAGATATCAGAGTTCCCGTTCAATTTAGATAAAGAGGATGCATTTTTGCCATTTTTATTAATGAGCTTTACATCAGCTCCAGCATACACGAGAAGCTTGAAGGCATTAACATGACCATGCATTGCAGCCACCATAACTGCTGAGAAACCGTTGATATCTTGGGAAAGGTTTATGGATATTTTTAATATTAGTATGACCGGATTCGAACACGAGACTTCGGGATTGCACACATTACGTATGAGAATCAATGTTTATATATAATTAATATATAAGTGTTATATTTGGTTATTATTCACAAATAAACACTTAACGAGAGTTATTATTTAACGGTGTTTGGCTAACGGTCGTTAAATGTAAAGTTAAAGGACTAGAGATGAAAATAGAAGTCGAGAATGTTCTAGAACCCCTTTGGGTTGGATGGCCAGTTGTGTGTGGGTTTCCATAACCCATACATGCCCTAACTTGGTCATCAAGTTTAGATTAGTATAAATACAAACCCCTTGTATTCATTATATCTAATCTTGGATCACCAAAAAACCCTAACTTCTTCTCCTTCCCTCCCTCTTGTGTTTGGTCGATCGAATTCCATCCCTAACCCATAGGGATCGATTTTCCAAGTGCAAGAAACAAGTGTTTGGTTTATTTGTGATTCAAGAACCTAGCTTTTCACATTGATTCGATATTAGTACGTGTGTACAAGAACGAAGATCAAATACATTTGTGTTAGGGTAATCTTGGTGGGTTGACAAGGGTTTTGGTCGACATTCATAAACCCTAATTTTTAGGGTTTAGGGTTTCCTTTGTTCTTGATTGGTTCTATTGCTTGATTCGCAAAAGGTACGCATATACTTTTAATTCGGTTAATTAATTTACAAGTATTATTCCTATTAATTCCGCTGCATGCTTTGATGATGTTTATGTGTTTTCTATAATTGTTATGATTAGTAAAACCCAACATCTTGTTCGCTTAGATCAATGTTTTCTAGGCCAATAACAGCTTTTAGAGCTTTTATATCTCCTGAATGAGCTACAAACATTATAGGAGAAAAGACGGAAGTGTTGGTGGATATTGGTATCTTTCCGGTTTTTATGACGTGTTACACAGCTTGTTGAAATTTACAAGACCATTTATTTGACACGGCAATTGACTGGGCATACTGACCGGATGTATTGACCAAACCAAGGTCAGCATCGGCTCTGATCAAGACTCCTAGACACTCTTCTTGTTTATATCTTGCACTGATCATTAAAGGTGTTTCTTCATTGTTTATTGTTCTTGAATTGATGTCATAACCAGAGTCAACTAGAGTGTGGAAAACTAGAAGGGGGGTTGAATAGTTTTACCAATTAAAACTACGTTTTAAGATATTTAGATCGACTTATATCAATCTATTTAGATGTGTATGTTGGACGTTGATAGATAGATATATAAAAGTGTAATGAAAGATAAATAATAAGAAGCACATAACCACAACACGAGTATTTATAGTGGTTCGGCTACAAGGACACCTTCCTTGCCCTACTCCACTCCCTGAGTCACCTACTCGAGAGTTCGTAATCACTACACGACACCAACTCCTTATGGCGGAGAAGCCTTCACAACGTCGCCTACTCTTTTTCCGGTACTAGGCTAACCACCGGGTTCTTTTCACCAAGGTGAACCACACCTACCACAACGTCGCCTACCCTTTATCCGGTACTATGCTAAGTACCGAATTCCATTACAATGGAGGAACTACTACCCAACACTACACAACACCTAATCCTAAAGGAGACCCACTCCTTATTACAACACCATCAAGGATATCAACATCCTTGGAAACAAACTATCATTATATGTATAACGATGCACCTCATCGATTATACGACCTTGAAATCTTTCACTAATGCTACTTGATTTGATTCCTAGGCATCCTTCACCAATGCCCTTGGCACAACGCTTGGCACCTTTCACTAATGCCTTCGTCTTGACACCTTTAGTATTCTTCACTAATGCTTTTGACATAGACGTTCAGCATCTTTCACTAATGCTTTCGTCTTGAATCTTTCGGCATTCTTCACTAATGCCTTCGACACAACACTTCTATGGAGTAAGAAAGAACTATCAACAAGAGAACCTCAGTAGTCTTGATGATGACGAAGCTCGACTTCAAGAAGTGGTGATCTCGCCTTTAAGAGGAACCTAGGAAATCACACAAAAATAAAAGACAAACTACATAGAAAGATCCCTTAGGATAAGTGGTTAGAGAGTTACAATACTAGGGGAAAGTATGTGTGAGAGTGGTAACCCAAAAGGAAGAAATGGCTCACTATTTATAGAGGAGAAACAACTACTGTTCCACGGATCCCACGGATCCCTCCCTTAAGGGATCCGTCTAGTGTAAAACTAGGGATTCGTGGGACGCTCCTCTTTGCGCATGGGTATTTTGGTTATGGGTCATGGGTCATGGGTTGATCCATGAGTATTTCATTAGATACAATGTACCTAATGGGTGCAATGCATCTAGTCAAATGGGTATGGGTCAATACCATGGGTTGTAGTTTTTACCCATTTATAATACATACTAGTTATGTATATGTTTGCCCAATATGTAAACATTAGTTGTTGTACATATGTATTACTAAATCATAAAATCACTTATACTTGTTTTAGTGTTTTATGTGAAAACGTAAGTGTGTTAGAAAACTATTGGCTCAAACTATTTACGTATTTTATTTGTTTCGTTATAATGATTTTCGTTTGTTATCGACAAAACATTAGAAGATCGTAAAATATAAATAAGCGTTTTACTGACTTATTTGTATTAACAATCTCCCCTTTTGTTGATGACAAAACATAAATTATTTTAAGGAAAACTAAAATTTGTAAAAGTTTGAATTGAGTTTTACTCTCTTATCCCCTTTTGTCGAAACAAAAGAGCGTCGAAAAGAAACTAACACATTGTTTTAAGAAAACATGTAAAAGAGAAAAAATGTAAAGAGAGCAAGTGATGGTAATAGTTATCTTTTTAACTCCCCCTTGACGAGTCCATCCCTTTGTGAGGGCGTCAAGTAAATAAAAACTAGTAAGCTAATGTATTGCAACTTTGTTTGCAAATGGTTTCGTCCTTGTGAAGAAAATGCTCCCCCTTGAAGATTGGAACTTTGCAATGGGATGCCATGAAGTGTAATTCAAATAAGGATTATATTGCAAATAGTTTTGCAATGTATGGTTAGACACAAAGCTCCCCCTAGCTTAAGGTGTCAAAGTCTTCATGTGTATTTTGAAAATCTACAAAATAAAGGTTAGAAAACAAGTATATAGTCCATAATTTCGCAAATAAGACTCGAGTTAGTAGAAAATTTGTCTTATGTTGCACGGATCCCAGTTCCCTCCTGGAGGATCCGTCTAAACAATTCAGGGATCCGTCTGCATACGGTGATGATTTTTTCAAACAATGGTAATATACCAAACAATGTTAGTATGAGAGTGAGATATGTATACAAACAACAAACATATACTCAAAGCAATATGGCAAATAAGTTATCATTCAATAAAACAAAGAGATAATCATCAAATCTCTAAAAACTAAGAGAATGATTTAGCCATGTAATACATATTTTTACTAATACTAATAAGTGACTAAAAACTTAAGAAGCAACAATGTGCTTGAGTCTAAGGACGAGTAGACTTGTTGATTTGGTCCAATCTTCCAAGAAGACGATTAAACATGAAATGCAACTCATTTCATACTTCTTGGACAAGTCCTTGAGTGATTAGACAATTTGAGCAATTATTGTCTTGATTGGGAACCGGAGGAACTTGGATGTTTTGGGTAGTCTCTACGAATGATGGTGGGGTTTCATTGAGAGATGTAAGATGAGGTTCTACTAAAGGTGAGGGTGGTGGTAATGGAAAGTTCTCCATATGATCAAGTCCTTGGTGGTTCCTTGTTTCCAATGATGGACTAGTCGGTGTTGTAGGTGTTTCCCTATTTAACGAGAAAGTTGGTGAGTGGGAGGTTCTTGGTGGTGAATGTTCTAATGAATAGAGATTTGGGTGAGAAAGAGGCTCGTTGAAGGAGTGTAGTCCATGCTCTAGGAGTGAGGGCTTAGACGGCTTACTAGAACTAGCTATGTTTGGTTTTGAACTAGATGACCCTTTTTCTAGCCCAAAAGGTTTGATGCTAATTCTTGCGGTTCTCTTAGAATTTGTTGAATGGGTTTGTTGAGGTGGGATTCTAGCATTGTTATCTCTTACGGGAGATGATTAGGTGGATGAAACTTCGTGTATAACCAGAGCAAGTTTCTTGGGTGGATGAGTTAGCACTAGGAGCTTTCCTCATGATGAGATGATTCAAAGAGGTTGGTAAATGTTTCTAAGTGCTGAAAATGAGGATGAAGATGATGACTTTAGGAGTCCTAACAATGTGGTTTATAAAGCAAGGGATTTGGCAAGTGCATTCAAGACTTAAGCCACTAAACTTCCTTGGAATGTGATGATTAGCATGCACAAGAGTCAACTTCAGAGTTGTACTGATCTAGGAACTTATTTAAGATGAGATGGAGTGTTCAAGTTAGCAAGATGAGCTTGAAATGATTGTTTTAGCTAGAGTTGACATAAATCTGTCATACGGATCCCACGGTTCCCTCCAATGAGGGATCCGTCTAGGCTAATCCTAGGGATCCGTCTCTCAGCAGCTAGAAAAAGATAACAATGATGTTTGTAAGGTTTAAAGCCTATACCATCTTGAGTGTTTCAGTCCTACTAAGTATCTTAAATGAAAGTGTACTTGAATGATCAAGGGCAATGAGTGATATAGCTAATGATTGCCTTTTATGGAAGGAAAAGGAGACTTCATGACCACCAATAGGTGTTCAAGGATGACACTAAGAATTTTGATGGTGTCAAGTTATAATAAATGATCCTAGAGATCAGATGTAAGCTTGAGATGGAGTTTGAAAAATCCTTAAAAATTAGAAGAATTGAGAAACTAGTTTTTGACCCGTTTTAAGATAAGGATGGCTGGAAACAATTTCCTAGAATTGATCAATATATCCACCTAAGTGTTTTTAGATGTGAAAATCAAGGTGTGAGTATTGAAGCCAAAATATGGTGAGTTTTGATGAGTTGATAAATGATGCGAGTTTTCTTGACTGTGTCGTAATATTTATAGTGTCTCGCTATACCTATGGTTCACCCTAATGCACTAACGGGCGGTGTACCCGTCGTGTGTAGTGTAGTAAATGGTAAAGCCGAGGTCGTCCCAAGAGCTATGTGTGGGATAATTACTAAGTCTAATTGTCACGTAGAATATAAATGGTTTTATATGGTTTTAATTAATTAAACTACGAATGCGTAATATAAAAGCAATTAAATGGTAGAAAGGAAATCAATAGAGGAATAGTGGTGCTAACCTAGTTAATCATCCTAACTAGTTATGTCTACGTCTACTTACTTCCAATTACTTGGTGGGGTCAAATTCGAGAGGACATCATTTGGTCAATTCGCCTAACGACAAGAAAGATGCCACCACAGAGAAATCGGTAGCACCGTCATAAGTCCTGTTGTTCCCGGGTCCCTAAGCCGAGTCATTAAGTACCGCTACATGCTAGATTCTAAATAGTGAGTGCCCGCCGTTAGGAACTTAGACACTACACCCCCAATTCTTAAGTTCATCCAAACGATAGGTGATCGGTTGGTCAAATCGCACAAGTAGAAAGGGTCGGTTGGTCATATCTTACCCTTCCCGTCTCGATCCGCTCACCTAGGGTGAGTTGGTCATATCTCCTAGGCAATTGGCCTCACCGCCATTCAAAACTACCGAACAGTGGATGACTACCAAAGAACTATGCATGCATACACTTAGAAATAATTATGCGGAACTAAAGGTAGCGTAAACAAAACAATTAATGAATCATAACTAAGCTAGCACCAAAGGGTGCTTAGCAGCTCATATTAATCATGCACATCAATTCAATATTCAAAGGTACGAAATACATGAATTGAAAGTAAAAGAAATAATAAACGCTAAAGCTTATCGTAATGGTGTGACTTCTCCTTGGAAACGCTCCGTATGCTTCCTAGACCTTCCTTGAGTATTTTCCACGTTCTCGAGTATTGTGTGTGGAATGGGATGATTTGCCTAATCGCCCCTTTGAGAGGAGGAGAGAGATGATATAAAATGCGTAATCCGTGGGGTATTTATAGGCCAGTCCGGGTTCTGGCGTAACCAAAGATGAGTTACGCCAGAACCTCCGTAAATGCACTAGATCGCTGAAGTTACGGCGTAACCTTATAAGTGGTTATGCCGTAGTCTTCAATAATCCCGTTACGTCGTAAGTGATGCAGTGATTACGATTGTAAGTATCGCGTGGAACCTCTTTTGACCTAATGGAGTTCGTCGGAAATCTTTGGAAGGAGTTACGTAACCTCTTGATGAGTTGGACTTGAGGTCACGCAATAGTTACTGCGTAATGTGAGAGACGAGTTACGTCGTAACCTCTTCAAAATAGGCATCTTGTGATAAATCCTTAGTAATGTTTCCATTTCCGTCTCTTTAGCTCCGATGCTGCATTTTACGAAAGTGTAAAACAATAGAAAACAAGCGTAAATCCAAATAAATGATATAAATAACGAGCATTAACGCGGAAATTGACACTTAATAATCGTGACTATTTGATGTTATCAAATATCCCCCACTTGAACTCTACTTGCCCTCAGTAGACCTTATTAAAAGATATCTCCCAAAACACGGAAAATATGAGTTTACAAATCCCTTATGCTAGAATAAAACAAAGCCGAACACCTCGCGAAGGGAACAAACACTCAAATCTCTCAACTATTCTAAGTGTCAATTTCGGGTGATCACTCAATTGCAGAGTCATATCATGTATTCTATCATAAGCTTGGCGGTTACACAAATCTCCACCTTTGGAGTTAAGGGCTAAACAATTCTCGAAGGCAATATGGGTAGACACGACAAAGGTTAAGGGTGACTCGTCATTACTAACATGTCACGCGTAGTAGACAAAATCAATGATACATGACCAAATCCATGGCCAAGACACCAAAGATTGCTCATTGCATCACCTAGACATGCTTCATGACTAAAGGGTAGGATAAGACATGGGATGTATAATTGGTGTAAAATGAAAAACAAGCGTGTAGTCTACATCTATAACTAAGTCATCACCACTTCATCGTCACCAAAGTTCAAGCTTAGAAGTCTAGAGACCGGATCATGAAATGCAAGGTAGATGTGTCATTAGAGGACGCCGTGATGGGCACACTACCTTTTCTTCTTCAATTGGTATTACTCTAACTTCAATCTTCAAATGTGACCGAAAGGTGGCCTCCTCGATACTAAACAATAAAGCTCATACTATAGTGCTTATAACATTGCACTTTACAAAATCATAATCGAATCAACTATTTTATTTTTTTTTTTTTCGAACATACATGATAACATAACATCCCCCCACTTGAGATGAATGGGAATTCGGGGGGTCTTCAATGATCTTCATAATTGTTGTCGATGAAAGCGTGATTTCCAAACCTTTCCACTCGAACCTTGAACTTAAGCAAACGATGACTTCCTAATTACAAATAAAGACTACAGGGTAGGCTAAGGTGTAAGAGTGTAATGAAACAATATATTGGGGTGACAAAATGAAATGAATGGCTCAGAAGGGTGTATCTAGGGGTATCTTGCACTAAAGGGAGTGCAACAAAGGGTTTCACATGGGGTCGAAAAGTCGAAGGTGACTAATCGATAGACTCACAATGGTAGGCTGTTTGGGTGATAATCCTATAATCGCCTTCTAAACCGAAAAGTCCAAATACATCGAGCTAACTCAACATACCTCGTCTATGGTCTCGAAATGATGCAAAGGCCAAGTTCTAAAGTTTACAAGCTACCGACACACTCATAATTTGGTAGATTTGGGTAAAATATAGGAAACGGATAAGGCTAATCTCACCATGTAATATCAAGGGTTGTATGTGCTCGACTAAGGTCTATTCTAGTTAGGTTCGGAAAAACATGTCAAAATATAAAAAATGGCATAAATTTTCAAAATAAAATAGAAAAAATGAGGGCGAAATAAAGTTCAAGAGATAATTCTACTCCCGTCCCCCCACTTGAATTGTACAAAGTCCCTTTTGTACTAGGCATTAAAATAAAGGTGAAGAGAAAGGTAGAATTAGGCGAGAACTTCCCGAATTTGCTCCAAAGAAGAAGGCCCACGAGAAAGGATCGTGCCTTCGTAAAGCGTCATGAACAAACTTCAATCCACGAAATCACAATACCGACAAGCATAATTCTAAAAGAAAAATAAAATAAAATGAAAAACAAACCCAACTCACTTTCGTAGGAATCACGGTTGCATTTAGCGAATGCAACAAGTTTTTAAACCACTTGGTGTCCCAGTGGACGAGTGAAAGTCTCGTGAGGGTTTACAGGAACACACCCACAAAGTTTATTTAAAAACTAATACAAGGTTATTGTGTTTTAAAATGAAAGAATTAAAGTAGAGAGAGTTACGCCGTAACTCCCATGAGGAGTTACCGTAACTAGCAAAACTCGTATGAGTCAGAAGCGGTAGTTACGGCGTAACCACCGATATGGAATTACGCCATAATTGGTAATGCGTCAAGAATTACTCGTTGCTAAAATGTTGGTTACGGCGTAATCACCAAGATGAGTTACCAGTAACTCTGTTCGAACAAAGAGCTCGCAGATAATTACTTCTTTGTCTCCTACAAAAATGGTTAGAAAACACAAAACCCAACAGAAATGAAATAAAAAAGGAAAGATAGGCATGGGGTGCCTCCCACGAAGCGCTTGTTTTTGTTCGAGTCACGTGCTTGACTCCACACTTATTTACTACGTAAAAGGGGGTTTCTCCCTTCACTTGAAACCAAGTGTGGGTGGAAATAGCAATAAACACCATGAGGGTGTGAATTTGCTGAAGGATGGGGAAATGATAAATTATGATCAAACTTTAAAGGAGATGTCATTTCCTTCCATACCTTACCCGTTTTAGTTGATGGCATTGATGATTGGTTCACCTCGTGATGTGGCTGATTAATTGGCTCAAATGTCTCCTTGTTAATCACTGAGGTGTCCAAGATTTTGTCTTCAAATTCCTTTGCAATATCAACTAAAGTTGGTTCAGTAGCCGGAGCCACATAACCATCATCGGGTGATGTGACGAGTTGCACGATTTCATCCATAATTTCAGCAACCTAAATAGGAAAACAAGCAAGTTTGTTAGTAATAAAAGAAGAGCTAGAAGTCATACCGTTTTGTGTTAATTTCTCATTAGCTTGTGGAATTGCATCATCATCCAGCAAGCTCTTAGCTTCCATCTTCTTCAATTGATCTATGCTTGTTTCATCCTTTCTTACGGTCTTTAAACGTCCTGGAAAGGGGATAGGTGGTACATAAGGTCTGATACGAGGAACCGGCTCCTCGTTGACTTTTTTCATCTTTCCTACCGTAGCTTTGCCAGTTCTAACAACATTACTTTCCAAGGCCTTTCGGTTTAATTCTTCAAGCTTAGCCTCCAAGCTTTTCCTTCTAGCGTCCAGCTTCATTAAATTTAGGTACGCGCCCTCCTTGAATTTCCTAATCATTTCGTCCTTCGAGTCGTGGATCCTTTTCAAATTATCCAAGAATTTATAGAAGGTTTCTTCCAAGGATTCAACATACATGACCTGCTCATATTCTTTGCATTCATCATGGAGGAACCGAACGTCTTCCTTAACCATCTTCATATCACATCCAAGCTTATCGATTCCTTTCTTGATATCACCAAAATCGTCCAAGCTATTGCTATTAGTGGACCAAGTGGTAGCTTCATCGCACGGGCCGTGAATGATCAGCCATCTTTTAAATTGATGTAAGGGCTTGTGCTGGAGGCATCATAGGGATCGACCCTTGAGAGTCGAGCATTTGGCGGGAAGGGATGTTTAACCCGTTGTAAAAAATAAGGACTTTCTGATAGTTGTTGAGATCATGCATTGGGCAATTGTATAGAAGGTCATTAAATCTTTCCCAAGATACGTCTAACGTTTCGTCCATCTCTTGCCTGAAACTCCTTACCTCTTCCATTTTTTTGGCAATCTTCGAAGGAGGACAATATTTTCGAATAAATGCATTTTTTAGAAGATACCATGTATTTATCAGCCCTGCTAGAATTCTGTCAAACCATCATCTGGGCGCTCCAGTGAGTGTAATAGGAAATATCCTGAGCATAAGAGCATCATGAGTGATCCCTGGAACGTGAAAAAGATCGGCTATCTCCAAAACTCTTTGTACATGTAAGTGGTCATCATCATTATTAGTCCCCGAAAAAAGCTTTTGCCTCAGTTCCCTCATAAACTGACAACTGATTTCAAACTGGACATCCACACCAATTGCCAGTCTTACGAGCCCCGACCCATTATCTTATCTTGTCAACGCCAAATATTCCTCAAGAGTGAGGTCATCAATGTTAACAACTTCCATAGTACCTGAAACTTGAAAAGTGATCATGAGAATTTAAGAAAATTTTAAAACAAAACGAAATGAAAGACTTAATATCAATCCTAATATAACTCCCAAGATCGGCGCCAAAAACTTGATGCGTGTTTTACCCACTGTGTCGTAATATTTATAGTGTCTCGCTATACCTATGGTCTACTCCTAATGCACTAACAGGCGGTGTGCCGGTCGTGTGTAGTGTAGTAAATGGTAAAGCCGAGGTCGTCCCAAGAGCTATGTGTGTCGGATAATTACTAAGTCTAATTGTCACGAGAATATAAATGGTTTTATATGGTTTTAATTAATTAAACTACGAATGCGAGAATATAAAAGCAATTAAATGGTAGAAAGGAAATCAATAGAGGAATAGTGGTGCTAACCTAGTTAATCATCCTAACTAGTTATGTCTCGTCTACTTACTTCCAATTACTTGGTGGGGTCAAATTTGAGAGGACAACATTTGGTCAATTCGCCTAACCTATCAAAGAAAGATGCCACCACAGAGAAATCGAGCTCACCGTCATAAGTCCTGTTGTTCCTTGTCCCTAAGCCGAGTCATTAAGTACCGCTACATGCTAGATTCTAAATAGTGAGTGCTCGCCGTTAGGAACTTAGACACTACACCCCCAATTCTTAAGTTCATCCAAACGATAGGTGATCGGTTGGTCAAATCGCACAAGTAGAAAGGGTCATCGGGTTGGTCATATCTTACCCTTCCCGTGTCGATCCGCTCACCTAGGGTTAGTTGGTCATATCTCCTAGGCATTTGGCCTCACCGCCATTCAAAACTACCGAACCGGGGTAACTACCAAAGAACTATGCATGCATACACTTAGAAATAATTGTGCGGAACTAAAGGTAAGCGTAAACAAAACAATTAAGGAATCATAACTAAGCTAGCACCAAAGGGTGCTTAGCAGCTCATATTAATCATGCACATCAATTCAATATTCAAAGGTACGAAATACATGAATTGAAAGTAAATAAATAATAAACGCTAAAGCTTATCGTAATGGTGTGACTTCTCCTGGAAACTTGACTCCGTATGCTTCCTAGACCTTCCTTGAGTATTTTCCCACGCTCGCAGTATTGTGTGTGGAATGGGATGATTTGCCCTAATCGCCCCTTTGAGAGGAGGAGAAGAGATGATATAAAATGCGAGAATCCGTGGGGTATTTATAGGCAGTGCGGGTTACTGGTAACCAAAGATGAGTTACGCCAGAACCTCGTAAATGCACTAGATGCGCTAGTTACGGCGTAACCTTATAAGTGGTTACGCCCGTAGTCTTCAATAATCACGGTTACGTCGTAAGTGATGCAAGAGTTACGATGTAAGTATCGGCGCGTGGAACCTCTTTTGACCTAATGGAGTTACGTCGTAATCTTTGGAAGGAGTTACGCCGTAACCTCTTGATGAGTTGGACTTGAGGTCACGCAATAGTTACGGCGTAATGTGAGAGACGAGTTACGCAGAACCTCTTCAAAATAGTCATACTATGATAAATCCTTAGTAATGTTTCCATTTCCGGCGTCTCTTTAGCTCCAATGCTCATGATTTACCCGAAAGTGTAAAACAATGGAAAACAAGCGAATCCAAATAAATGATATAAATAACGAGCATTAACGGGAAATTGACACTTAATAATCAGGACTATTTGATGTTATCAATAAATCAAAAGTACTTTGAACTAGACCCTAGGTAAGCTATGGGTGAGTGTGAAGCTATCACATGCTTGAAGAGGACTTAGTTGGTTCTAAGGTCTTATGTTTGGCTAGTGTGAAGCAATCTAGTGAGCTGTTTTGATGTAAGGAAGTCTGTATTGCTTATCTGTAGTCACGGATCCCACGGTTCCCTCACATGAGGGATCCGTCTAGGCTAAAAATAGGGATCCGACAACTGCAGATCAGAACCATTACAGCAGCAAATGCAGATTTTGCACCAAGCAATATGCACTAAATCATTTGCGCGAGACATGCATTCGGATGATCCTTGTTACCAACTAGGCTAATGACGTTTTCCCTAAGAATTTCTTCCCATTTTCTAAAAATGGGGTGCATTTCGAAGAGTTCCATTTGAAAGGGATCACGGTGAATGAGCTTCTTGTTTCGGTTGAGACGGGATTGGTCGGCTCTTATTTTGAAAATGGTGTCTCGGACGGTTTCGGGTTCATCAAGAGGAGTATGGTATATTGGTTTGGGATCAAGAGCAAAGGATTGACAATAAATTGCCCAATCTTGAGAGTACATACAAATTCCTTCACAAGGAACGTGAAGGATTTGAGCGAATGTGTTGAGAGGTAGAGTGAAGCTTCGTTTATTGATGATGAAGGCGATTGAAATGCTATCATCGGTGTTTCGAATGATTCTAATGCTTTTGTAAAATTCAAATATGAAAACTGGACAAATTTGTTCATCAATGTCAAGAAGACAATCAAAGTTGATTGCCGAGAAGACTTGACGAATGTCGGTATCTTCAAGGAAACATTCCTTGACTACACGACCTTCGTGGATAAGTCATTTTTCAAGTCTTTTGAAGACTTTGCGGTTGATTATTGACAATCCTTCTTTCCGATAGTAATGGGTGCGGTAATGGACGGTATCATGATGGTCTTGTTGAGTGGCTTTAGGCATGGTTGGTCCTAGAAATACAAATATTCCAATTAGGCAAAATTTGTTGAGATGGGTTTATGGTTTTGATTTGTATTAACAATGTTGTCAACACAATGTAATCTTGGTTGTGTGAACGCCCCTTTTAATGGTCAATTTTGAAAACCCTAATTAAATTAATTGATTAAAAATTGAGAAACCATAAATCCAAGGATGAGGATGATGGAAATTAGAACATGTTAGTGTAATTACTTACAATGGTGTTCTAGAGAAGAGTTCTTGAGGATATGGAGTCTATGAGGATGAAATCGGTTCTTGAGTCATTTTGTGTTTTGTGGGGAGAGGAAAATGATCAAGAATGGTTTTCAAATGCGATAGTCGTTTTATGTCCCACAGTTCCCGGATCCCTTGTATAATGGATCCGGCTAGTACAACTAGAGGATCCGCCATCGAGACAGAAAAAGGGTGTTTGGCAATATTTTTGTTATAAGTTATAAAATAGCTTATGGAACAAAAATAGTTTGGGGTTAAAAAATAAAATAAATAATGTTTGGTCAACGGGATTTTATCGAGAATCTATTTGTGACGACGGCGTTAGTTTGACGAGATCAAAAGGAATATTATTCCCGATGATGAGTAAGTCGGGAAAGTGGCGAAAGGAGACTTTTTGAAAGACTAGCATTTATAATAAAAATGATATTAACATATTCATGTAGATATAAGCTAGCTAATGAAGAATAAACATACCTCTATGCTCTTGATTTTGGTTTGTGAAGACATGAGACCAAAAATACTTCATGAGCTCTTAAAGTAATCCTTTGTACTTAGATTAAGTAGGTTGTGATTACTTATAGATTCTTTCTTGAAAGTTGACTTCATTATTCCTTGAATAGAAATGAAGGTTTTTGAGAGATCCTAGCATGAAGATTTCTTGAAAAGAATATGTTAGAATAATCTATCAATATCCAACATGAAAGAGAAAAAAAATGTTTTAAAATATTTCATTCTTTGTAGTTTTCAAACATACACGGATCGTATCAAGTTTTTAAAGTAAAGCATACTCTAAGAAACTTGGTAAGCGAAGCTCTGATGCCAATTGTAGAAAACTAGAAGGGGGGTTGAATAGTTTTACAAATTAAAACTTCGTTTTAAGATATTTAGATCGACTTATATCAATCTATTTAGATGTGTATGTTGGACGTTGATAGATAGATATATAAAAGTGTAATGAAAGATAAAGAGTAAGAAGTACATAACCACGACACGAGTATTTATAGTGGTTCTGCCACAAGGACACCTTCCTTGCTCTACTCCACTCCCGAGTCACCTACTCGAGAGTTCGTAATCACTACACGACACCAACTCCTTATGGCGGAGAAGCCTTCACAACGTCGCTACTCTTTTTCCTAAGACTAGGCTAACCACGTGTTCTTTTCACCAAGGTGAACCACACCTACCACAACGTCGCTTACCCTTTATCGGTACTAAGGCTAAGCACCGAGTTCCATTACAATGGAGGAACTACTACCCAACACTACACAACACCAAATCCCAAAGGAGACCCACTCCTTATTACAACACCATCAAGGATATCAACATCCTTGGAAACAAACTATCATTATATGTATAACGATGCACCTCATCGATTATACGACCTTGAAATCTTTCACTAATGCCACTTGATTTGATTCCTAGGCATCCTTCACCAATGCCCTTGGCACAACGCTTGGCACCTTTCACTAATGCCTTCGTCTTGACACCTTTAGCATTCTTCACTAATGCTTTTGACATAGACGTTCAACATCTTTCACTAATGCTTTCGTCTTGACTCTTTCGTCATCCTTCACTAATGCCTTCGACACAACACTTCTATGGAGGAAGAAAGAACTATCAAAAAGAGAACCTCAGTAGTCTTGATGATGACGAAGCATGGCAACTCATGGACTTAAGCTTGCTTGACTTCAAGAAGTGGTGATCTCGCCTTTAAGAGGAACCTAGAGAATCACACAAAAACAAAAGACAAACTACATAGAAAGATCCCTTGGGATCAGTGGTTAGAGAGTTACAATTCTTGGGGAAAGTATGTGTGAGAGTGGTAACCCAAAAGGAAGAAATGGCTCACTATTTATAGAGGAGAAACAACTACTATTCCACGGATCCCTCCCTTAAGGGATCCGTCTAGTGTAAAGCTAGGGATCCGTGTGACGCTCCTCTTTGCCCATGGGTATTTTGGTTATGGGTTATGGGTTGATCCATGGGTATTTCATTAGATACAATGTACCTAATGGGTGCAATGCATCTAGTCAAATGGGTATGGGTCAATACCATGGGTTGTAGTTTTTACCCATTTATAATACATACTAGTTATGTATATATTTGCCCAATATGTAAACACTAGTTGTTGTACATATGTATTACTAAATCATAAAATCACTTATACTTGTTTTAGTATTTTATGTGAAAACGTAAGTGTGTTAGAAAACTATTGGCTCAAACTATTTATGTATTTTATTTGTTTCGTTAAAATGATTTTACGTTTATTATCGACAAAACATTAGAAGATCGTAAAATATAAATAAACGTTTTTATGGCTTATTTGTATTAACATAGAGCACGTACCTTGATCCCATTGATGGTTGCTTCCACATATTGCAATCCTTTCCCTACAATTTTTGGCACCTCTGTCTTGGCCTTGATTGCATTAAAAATCCTCAACGAGCTCATGCATCCACCATCACTTGTTCCTTCGTCTTCATGAGCCGTCATTCCATTAAGGCTTGCTTTCTTGGGCCGTCATTCCATTAAGGCTTGCTTTCTTGGGGCAATCTCGAGCTCTATGAGGTCTGTCACATATGAAGCATCCATCACTCTTGAAGGTCGTCTTCACGTGTTTGTTCTTTCCGGTTGCTGGTTTATGTGCATTATCGTGCTTTGCTTGAGCGACTTTCTCTCCCCCACCTTTCTCATGGTTCACCTTTCGATCCTTCGGATTAGACGTTTCCCTCCTCGTACTAAAGTCAATCAAGGCCTCGGCATGGGCGATAGCCGTAGCAAGGTATTGAACTCAACGTCTTTCTATCTCCGTCTTAGCCCATCCTTGCAAACCATAGAGGAAATAAAAGTGAGAGTCTTGGTCGAAAAGATCCGGAATCTCCAAGGTAAGTGTAGTAAATTCCTTAACATAATCCTAGATCGTTCCGGAATGTTTAAGTTTACGAAGCCGACTCTTTGCTTCGTTCTCAGAATTCTCCGGATAAAATTGCTTCTTAAGTTCAGCAACAAAATCAACCCAAGTATTGATAGTATACGTACCTCGCTCGATATCTCCACATCAACGTCTCCACCATAACGTCGCGGTATCCTTCAAGTATCGGGTCGCCATCTTGATCTTGGAGTCATCATCCATAATGTTGACGCTCTCCAAGTATTGCTCCATCTCCTACAAGAAATCATCAACCGCCCTAGCTTCCCACTTTCCCACAAATGTTGATGGTTTTGGAACATCAATCTTCGGAGCATTATTACCGATGTTACCACCTCCGTTAGCCATGGATCGCTTGCATAGCACAACATCAGCCTACAAGTCTTCGATGGTCTTCTCAATACTAGATATCTTACCCAAGAAGAACTCTTTTAGGCCATCGATCTCACGCTTAAAGTCACCGCTAAGAGTATTGAGGACGACCCTAAAGTCATCCCTCATGGTCACGAACTCGGAGTCTAGACCTTCCAAGCCCTTAACTTGGTTCTTCAACTCAGACATGGATGTCTCAACACCCGTCAATCTCTTATCAAAGCTCGACATAACGTCCTTAGACACACCTCTCTTCTTTGGGTCTTGACGCTTATCATCTCGACCTTGCCTCTCGTCACTGACCGCACTTCCACTAGCACCAATCTTATCGGTCTCGCTTGTCATCGCCTTGAATCAACCTGGCTCTGAAACCACTTGTCACGGACTTATCTCAACAAGGTTTTCCGTGCGGAACTTAGTCTTGAATAAGTTCAGCCTTACTCAAATACTCAACGATGTATGCAACGAGAGTAAGCTTCAAAGAATGGAACAACTGGAATGTAAAGAACACTTTGTATTATTAGAGACCTTTTATACAAGAGAGCTTACAAGAGAACTTTTCATGGATGCCATGAATAAATGAGGCATCTCTATTTATACTAGTGAACTAAGCTATACAAATTCTACACACTTCCATGAAGATTCTAGGATTTCCATGAGCTTCTAGGACTTTCATGAGGTTCTAGAGTTTCCTACATCTTCAAACATCTTCCAAAGGGTTCCAAGATCTTCCAAGCTCATACAAGAAAAGTGTGGAACAATTCGGAATCCCGACCAACCTTGAAAATAATCGTATCAAGTAGGCGGGTCGTGACATTAAGCTTATGTTTAGTAAGCAACTTATTAGTAAGCTCATAAGCTACGGTTGAGTTTTGGATTAGCTTATGATAAAAAGACGAAAAGAAAAGACTTTAAAGTTATGTAAATCCATAAGCTAAAATGGAGTTAATCAAACACCCGTTACATAAACTCACGAGTCTAAGCTTATTCAAATGAATAAGTAGGCTTATTTTTTGCTATATAAGCTAATAAGCTCATTGACTTAACACTCAAATTATTGTAGTTTTCACACGCAACACTCTTACACGTGGCACAACCACGCCAACTGTGAGATCTCTCACTTCTTTAGCCAAAAATGATCCATAGTGCATGCGGGGGCAAAAGTGATCCATAGTGGATGTGGGGTGCCGTAACATAGCTCACACGTGGCAAAAGTATGCCATGTCATTTGGCGGTAAAATGGCAGGGCCACATCATGTGGTGTAATTGGAGAGTTTACTTTGAGCGAGTGGATGCACCACCAAAACAAATCAACACCAAGACATGTTAAGTAACCAATATAGTTTCACAGTCTTTCTTAACACCAAAACAGAAATAAGGTTGGTTATCCGTCATCGATTTTTATATAAAAGAAAGGATTGAGATCCTCTAATGTTCAATTGAACATGATTGGTAATGTTGTGCTTGTTGTAATTGTACATTTGAGTTAAAATAAAGTAAATGCTTTGCAATAATGGCAATGTACAATCACAACAAGCACAGCATTACCTATCATGTTCAATTGAACATGAGAGGATCTCTATCCAAAAAGAAATTAAATGTTTGATAGTTTGTAACACACTATAGTTGTGTAAATGCTCTTACAAACTTACCTTTGTTAGTGCTACGATTTGGATGAGACTTATTTATAACTGTTATTAATTACCATAAATGATAAGACTTATTTATTTTACAAGAGTCGGATGATCATTTCTAACATGGTCACAATTCTTTCTCTAACGATCATCACTTAGTATTGTTATATATATAGTTGTATACTACTATTGTACAATGGACTTAGATACATTAATTAGAATCTTGAACTTAAGAAAATTAACATAAATTACCGATATGAACTAAAAAGATCAGGCATTTTAGCCACGACACAAAGTCGTCGCTAAAAGCCCAAAAATCTATATAGACTAAAAAAAAGAGAAATTCTTATGAATGATGTGATACTGAGAGAGATTGTTTGGTCATTGACCACTACATTCAATCTTACTTACTTATTAAGCTCAACAATAATTTGTTTTAATTTTAATTTTAAATATAATGATGGTAAGAGATCATGGCTAATGTTAAACACTTGTATGACATACTAAAGAATAGACTTTTTCGTTGCTTTAACAAACATGATGTCAAACCAAAACTATTTTTCGTGTTGACCCTAGTTAAATATATGTCGTTCCGAAAATAGATAGATCCGATAACCAAATATGGATATAAATTATTGACTCGCGTGTCTGATTTTATATAGCAGTACTTTTTATGATGATGAAGCAATTAGATTAGCAAGTATACGTAGCACAATACTATTAAATGACTGATGAAGCAAATTAATTAATATATGTAGCACAATACTGTTTGAATAATCCCAGTATTAGTTATAGATACTAACAGACTTATAGAATACCATTACGACCTAATCACAATTTAACTCTTTCTTTTACCATTTTTATAACTAGCTAAATGATAACTCCTCTTAAGAGTGGATTGAAATGCTCTCAAGTTGATATGAACATGACCGGTAATGTTTCCTCACAAACAGAAGAGTATGGCATACTGAAGGATCCAAATTTCATTTTGATTGTGAGAGAACATTTAGTTGGTGTTTATATTAACTTGAGAGGATACCGATCCTTTAAAAATCAATAAACAAGTTGATTTCTTGTTTTCTTTTTGGATAAGCCTAATAACTCATCCAGTTGCATCACTTGCATGTTCTATAAATAGCTCTACCTATATAGACTTTAACCATCAACCATAAAATCAACCATTTTCTTTCCATTCCTTGTATTTGTTTCGGTTCTAATCAAACTTTACCGACATCAAAACAACAATGCTATCATCCCTACAAATTGGCCAGTTATTGGTATGTTACCAATGGCCCTCGCTTACGTCAATGAACCACATGAACATATTACAAATGTTCTTTCACATACTGGTGGTGCATTCTTATTCGAAGGCACTTGGTTATCTAACGTGGATATGCTTGGGACATCAAACCCTTTAGACATCCACCATGTTATGAGCAAGAACTTCACAAACTATCCAAAATGCCAAAAGATTCGTAACATGTTGAATAATATGGAGGACCATAGTTGTCAAGTTTCAAAGTCTAAATGAAGTTTGTGTCAGAATTATAGAATAGAGAAGTCCAGGGGCTAAAGTGAAATGTGTTTGAGTATATAATATCTCATTCTGCATTAGGGTTCATTATCTCTATTATTTATCCGGTTTATTCTCTCTAAGTTTCACACGCTTATAGTTTTCATCTTTGATATCGATATCTTAGTATCTTGTAGTTCTTTGTATCAAGATCAATCTCTTTGATCTTGTTTAGTCCGAGTGTTGAGTGATCTTTTGTGGTGAGGTAACTGGTGTCTTCCTAGAAGAGATCAGTGTGGTTTTCTTTATATTCGTACTGATAAGCATCCGTTTTGGGGACTTATCTTATTGCATTGTTATTAATAAAGATACACCAAGGGGTGGTTGGCTGGGTGTATTTGATAGTTGTTGTGTGCTCTTGATCATTTTTACATGGTATCAGAGCGCACGGTTCTGATCTGGTGGATTTGAGATTCTAGGGTTTCTAGGGTTTCGAAGGATTTTGGGGTTTTTTTGCAATTGACGGTGTTATTGGTTAATTGAGGCTGTTTTCTTAACGACCATTGTTGATTTGGTCTAATCAGGCTAGATCTGGTGATTCTTGTGGGATTCTTGATTAGGGTTTCTTGAAACCCTAATTTCTGGTTTTGGGGATTTTGTTTCCTGGTGTTATTGGGCCCATTCTTGGTTACAATTACGCTAGACTAAGTGAATCTAGTGTGGTTGTTCTTGGTTCTTGCATTCATAACAGCACTGTAAGTATCATCTCTTCTTTAAGTCAACACTAACTTAGTTAAGAAGGTGCAAACGGGATGCTTAACATCTTGATCGCCAACTTGATTTGTACGAATACCGCTCTGGTGTCCCAGGTCTTCCGGTGGTTTGTTGTTGATCTTGGGTGTGAGTAGTGTTTACTTTATTCTGTTATCTTTTTTTTTAGTTTCTTGTTGAGTCTAAGTCGAAGGAGGATAGGTTTTGGGAAGTCTTGGAAGTTGATTGTGCTGTTTAGGTCTGGTTATTTGTTGATCTTGTTGTTATTGTTTCTTGTGATTATTTCTGTTAGTTCTTGTTATTTGTTGTTTTGTTGGTTATTATGGCTATTGGTAGTGATCCTAGTGGTAGTAATACTCAAGTGTTAATTAGTAATCTTGATGCTGGTAATCCTCTTCATATTCAAACTAATGACAATAGTGGTACTGCTCTTATTCCATTTAAACTTCTTTGAACTAAAAATTATAGAATCTGGTTTGGTGTTATGAAATTGGCTTTGTAAGCTAGGAATAAGTATAGCTTTGTTGATGGTACTTGTCTTAAGGAATCATTTGCTACTAGTGATGTCTTATCTGCTCAATGGGATAGATGCAATGTTATTGTCTTGACTTGGATTATGAATTATGTTTCTCATGATGTTTATATGGGATTGGTTTATTCTGAAAATGCTGCTTCTGTTTGGCAAGAATTAAAAGAAACATATGATAAAGTTGATGGTTCTCTTATATATAATTTATTTTAAAAGATTAATTCTGTTAAGCAAGGTGGTAGTTCTGTTGTTGATTATTATCATAGGCTTAATTCTTTGTGGAGAGAATTTGATTCTTTAACTAAATTGCCTAAATGTATTTGTGAGCATAAGTGTGCTTGTGAGGCTAGTACTGAGTTAGTTTTGCATCAGCAGTTAATGAAACTGATGCAATTTCTTATGGGTCTTGATGACTGTTATCAACCTGTGAGAACTGCTTTGTTAACTAGAGATCCTTTACCTAAAGTTAAAGATGCCTATGCTGTTGTGTCTAGGGAGGAGTCCCACAGAGGGATTCTAGAGTCCTCTAGTGTTTCTGAGTCAAAACTTAATGCTTCTTCTTTTGCTGCTAAGTCTTTTAATAACAATAGAAGAATGTTTAACAACAGTAATAACACTAGAGGTACCAATTCTAATACTAATACTGTTAATAGAGGTCCTAATCCTAATCTGAATTGTAAAAATTGTGGTAAGATTGGACATACTATTGATAGATGCTATGAACTCATTGGTTTTCCACCTGGTTTTGTTAAAAATAATAATCCAGCTAAACAAAGTGGTTTTAGACAAAACTATAATGCTAATATTGAGAATAAAGTGTCTGAAAAACCATCTACTACTTCATCTGCAAATACATCTTCTGGTTTTACTTCTGAGCAGATGAAGAAACTCTTGTCTTTGATCAATGATAATTCTTCTGGAAGCATACATGCTAATATGGCAGGTAGGGCTTCATTCTTTAATGGAAATGTTTGGTTTAATATCAATTTTTCTAAGTATTTCTTTGGGAATTCTAGTCTATATGTTAAAACTATATCTTTGGGATGGATTATTGATTCAGGTGCTAATCAGCACTTGACTGTTTCTACTGTTGGTATGTTTAATGTTGTGGATATTTCTAGTCTTAAGATTACTGTTGGACATCCCAATGGTACTCTTGCTACTATAAGTCATGTTGGAAATTTAAAATTGACCAATAATGTGACTCTCTATGATGTTTTAGTGGTTCCTGGTTACTGTGTGAGCTTGTTATCTGTTAATAAACTGATTAGAGATAGCAAAATGTTTGTTGGTTTTGATGAAGATACTTGTTATATTCAGGATTTGAAAAGGGAGAATGTTCTGGGGACTGGTAGTCAGTCTGATGGATTGTATCTGTTTGATATGCAGTCTAATAATAATTTGGGTGAGTGCAATGTGGTCTTGTCTTATAATGTGTCTAAGCTTGTTTGGCATAATAGATTGGGTCACCCTGCTGATCCAGTCTTGTCTGTTCTTCAAAAGGATCTTGGTATTTCCAAGAATTCCTCTATTTCTGTTTGTGAGATTTGTCATAGGGCTAAGCAGACAAGGGAACCTTTCCCTTTGTCTGATCATAAGTCTAAGAATCTTGGTGAACTTATTCACCTTGACTTATGGGGTCCTTACAGAGTAACAAGCAGAGAAGGATATAAGTATTTTCTCACTGTTGTTGATGATTATTCTAGAGCTGTGTGGGCTTACTTGATTAAAACTAAAGATGAGGTGTTTGATGTGTTATGCTCTTTTATTCACTTAATTTCTAATCAATTTGGTATTAAAATTAAAACTGTTAGATCTGATAATGGTACTGAATTTGTAAATAAGAAAATGAGTGAAATGTTTTCTGATCTTGGTATAATACATCAAACATCTTGTGCTCATACACCTCAGCAAAATGGGATTGCTGAGAGGAAACATAGACACCTTCTCAATGTGGCTAGGAGTCTTATGTTTCAAGGGGGATTCCTTTAAGGTTTTGGTCTGATTGTGTTCTAACTGCTGTATATCTTATAAACAGGCTGCCATCTTCAGTTCTAAGTGGTAAATGTCCCTATGAGTTGTTGTATAAAACTAAACCAAATCTTTCCCATTTGAGGTCTTTTGGCTGTCTATGTTTTGCTACCATTTTAAATAATCATGATAAGTTGTCTTATAGGTCTGAAAAATGTGTTCTTATTGGTTTTTCTTCTACTAAGAAAGCATATAAACTTTTGAGTTTGGATACAAGGAATGTGTTTTTTGCCAGAGATGTGAAGTTTTATGAAAATGTTTTTCCTTTAAAAATGAAAACCTGTGAGTCAACTGATACAAACACTGTAAATGAAGTTGAACACTTGAAGTTTTTTGATAGTCCAAAGTCTCAAAGTCCCAATGATGAAGGGGAAGATGCACCAGTTGAGGATGGTAGTATGCCATCTTCACATGATGCTAGTGATAATGAAATAGATACTACTTATATGCATCATGAAGATGGGCAATCTGCAACCCACTTTGGTGACCAACACTGGTCTGAGGGCAATTCAAATTTTGAAAATACTGGTTTAGTTTTTAATCAAACTAATAATGTAAATGAAGATGTGCAGACACCTGTATTAAGAAGGTCTATTAGAGAGTCTAAAACTCCTATTAGATTTAATGATTATGTGATGCACTTTAGAGTCAGGTATGGTATTGAAAAATATGTGAGTTATGCTGGTCTGAGTAGGAACAATATGTGCTTTGCTTCTACATTAAATAAGTCGGTTGAACCTAAGAATTATGAAGAAGCTGTTAAAAATCCTAATTGGTCAGAGGTTATGAACAATGAAATTGAAGCTTTAAATAGAAATAATACCTGGACTGAATGTGAGTTACCTGTTGGTAGACATGCTATTGGATATAAGTGGATATGGAAAATCAAGTATAAGTCTAAAGGTGAAATTGATAGATATAAAGCCAGATTAGTTGCCAAGGGTTTTAATCAAAGAGAAGGTTTTGATTATGATGAAACCTTTAGTCCTGTTGTGAAAATGGTAACTGTCAGATGTTTGATAAGTATTGTTGTTAGTAAAAATTGGCCTTTATATCAGTTAGATGTTAATAATGCCTTTTTATATGGTGATCTTGATGAAGATGTCTATATGCAATTACCTAAAGGCTTTAATGGTGGTGATGATTCTAAAGTGTGCAAACTTAATAAATCTTTATATGGACTTAAGCAAGCCCCTAGGCAATGGAATGCTAAACTCACTAATGCTCCGTTGAGCATGGTTTTGAGCAAAGTAAACTGGATTATTCTTTGTTTGTTAAACAAAAGGTTCTCGTGTTTGTAGCTTTGCTTGTATATGTTGATGATATTGTTATCACTGGTAATGATGAAGTTGAAATCAATAACTTTAAAAGTTTTTTGAGTTCTAAGTTCATGATTAAGGATTTGGGAGAGTTGAAATATTTTCTTGGTATTGAAGTGTTGAGAAATGATAATGGTATTTGTATGACACAAATAAAGTATTGTATGGAGTTATTACATGAGTATGGATTGCTTGCTGCTAAACCTGTTGATACACCCTTGCCTGAGAATTATGTTCTGAGTTGTATTGAAACTAAAATGATAAAGTGTTGAACAATGTGAATAACTATCAAAAGCTGGTTGGTAAGTTAATATACTTAACCAATACTAGACCTGATATTAGTTATGTTGTTCATTGTTTAAGTCAACACATGCATAAACCTTTACAATCTCATCTTAAGGCTGCTTTGAGAGTTTTGAAATATTTGAAAGGGTCTCCAGGTTCTGGGTTACAATTTGATAAAGAGTCTAACCTTAAGCTTAAAGCTTATGCTGACTCTGACTGGGCTAAGTGTCCTTTAACAAGGAAGTATGTTACTGGTTTTTGTGTATTCTTGGGTAATGCTCTTATCTCATGGAAAAGTAAGAAACATGCTACCTTATCTAGAAGTTCAGCTGAGGCTGAGTACAGAAGCATGGCTTCTACTACATGTGAAGTAATATGGTTGAGTAATCTGTTGCACAGTCTTGGTCTTAAAGAGTTATTACCTATTGATATATTCTGTGACAATAGTGTTGCAATTGATTATTGACTAATCACTGTTTTTCATGAAAAAACTAAGCATTTTGAGTTAGATGTGCATTTGGTTAGAGAAAAGTTTCACTGGAGTAATCAAAACTGCTAAGATTCATACAGATATGCAAGTGGTCTACATTTTTACTAAGTGTCTTGGTCAAAGACAACATACTTTGTTTTGCAAATGTCTTGGTATGTTTGATTTGTTTGCGGTGTTAACAATAGTGATAAGAGTAGCAGTGTGTGAAAGGTGGAAGACTTACAAGGTGAAGACTTATCAACTTGAGGAGGGTGTTGAATAATGTGGAGGACTAAAGTTGTCAAGTTTCAAAGTCTAAATGAAGTTTGTGTCAGAATTATAGAATAGAGAAGTCCAGGGGCTAAAGTGAAATGTGTTTGAGTATATAATATCTCATTCTGCATTAGGGTTCATTATCTCTATTATTTGTCTGGTTTATTCTCTCTCTAAGTTTCACACAGTTATAAGTTCGTCTTTGATATCAGTCTTAGTATCTTGTAGTTCTTTGTATCAAGATCAATCTCTTTTGATCTTGTTTAGTCTGAGTGTTGAGTGATCTTTTGTGGTGAGGTAACTGGTGTCTTCCTAGAAGAGATCCGTGTGGTTTTCTTTGTATTCGTACTGGTAAGCATCCGTTTGGGGACTTATCTTATTGCATTGTTATTAATAAAGATACACCAAGGGGTGGTTGGCTGGGTGTATTTGATAGTTGTTGTGTGCTCTTGATCATTTTACATCAACAGGACATTCATGTCGTTGTTCATGCTCCCTAGCTTTCATCTCTCTAAAAATACCATCCGGAACAAGGTGGAAAATGGGTTATTGCTTGGTTTGAACATGTTTCCAAACAAGGGTCAGATGTGGATTTGCAGGATATATTTCAAAGGTTTGCTTTTGACACTATATGCACGTTGCTATTTGATTATGATCCGTAAAGCATGTCAATTGAATTTCCTCACGTTCCATGTGAAAAGGCTTTGTCGGATATAGAAGAAGTGGCCTTCCATAGGTGTCTGACTCCCCAAATCTTTTGGAAATTCCAACAATTACTTAGAATGGGGAATGAAAAGAAGTTAAGTAATGCAGCCAAAGCAATTGATCAATTTATATAAAAATGCTTGTCCCGAATACAAAATGTGCCCACTAGTATAAAAACCGATATTCAAGAGGAAAATTTCAAATTATCAACATTTCTCATTAGAGAGTTGAATAATAAAAGTGGGACTTCGGGTGATCCCAACAAGTTTTTGATAGACAACTTCTTGAATTTGTTGGTTGCGGGAAAAAAATACTACTAGTAGCACTCTATCTTGTTTCTTTTATCTTCTTGGCAAAAACCCAAGAGTAGAAGATAAGATCCAAGAAGAGCTACAAACAAAATTAAAGCAGAAAATGGGTGGGAAATTGAAAGATTTCATTACGCATGAGGCGCACAACCTTGTTTATCTTCATGCTACCTTGTGTGAAGTCTTAAGGTTATACCCTCCTGTTCCATTTGAGCACAAAACACCAATACAACCGGATACTCTTCCAAGTGGTCATAAAGTGGATAAGAACACCTCAGTTGCTCTATGCTATTATACCATGGGGAGGATGAAATCGATATGGGGAGAAGATTGCATGGAATTTAAGCCCGAACGATGGATTTCAACGGCAAGTGAGATTTTACATCAACCATCTTACAAGTTTCCTGCATTTAATGTTGGGCCAAGATCATGTTTAGGTAAGGACATGAGTTTTTCTCACATGAAGATAGTTGCGGTTACAATAATACACAAGTACCATGTTAAGGTTGTTGAAGGTCAACAGATGATTCCATGTGACTCGGTTATACTCAAAATAAAGCATGGCTTGAAGGTGAGGCTAACTAAAAAAAGTGAAGTAAAAGTGTAAAGGTGGTATGGAGTAAAAGTGTTGTGTCTTACTTCGAGTTATTTAGTATTCTAAATCAAGTCCTTTGGACATATTTACATATTTGGTTTGCATAAAAGAAAGGGTGCTCTTGTAATAATTGCATAATAAGATGGTCTCAGTTTACTTAAATTGGTGCAAGTTATTGTAGATGTTACTTAAATGCGTAGAAACAACTTATGTAATGATGAGAAAATATCAATGTATATCTCATATTTGCTATAGATTCAATTAACCAATTATGTCTATTTATTTTTTTGATTAAAAAAAAATAAACGTTCATTTTTTTTAAAGTTAAATATCTCGCAAACCGTTAATCGTTATGTGAAAAAAAATCATACTATCGCGGCGAGAATTAAATTATCTTTCTATAGATATGCACTTCTATATATTTTCAACTATTTTCTTTTCAAATTTTCCACCTAAAAAATCACATTTGATTTTTAAAATGAATCACATGTAATTTTAGAAATATTTTTCTTGTCGGAAATTTTGAAAAAAAAAAGTTCGTCGAAAGTATATAAAAGTGTATATCTATAGAAAGATAATTTAATTATCATCGCGATGATGTATGTTTCGTTAACTTGAAGATTTACCGTTTGCAAAATATGTTTGCTTTAAAAAAAATGAAAAATGAAAAATAGTTTTTATTAGTTTTGATGAAAAATAGATGGCTAAGATTGGTTTACTAGATTTATGGCAAATATAAAATGTATATTTGTCTCGACTCATGTAATGATTACAAGTTTACTTAAATTTATGCTGGTTATTTTCGTAAAAATAGATGTCAAGTTGACAAGCAAAATCAAAGCACAAAACCAACGCCACAATCAAGTACTTGTAGCATGATTTCAAATTATTTATGCTAGTTATTTTCAGACCATGCTTCTATATGAGCCGAATTCCTTTTTTTTTTTTTTTTTTTTGCAAAATAGAAAGTTGGAAAACACAGCTAGAACAAGCTATCTCTTAACACAAAATTTTAAGCCATATGCAAAACAGCATAATGTCACGACCCGCCTACTCGACTAGATCATTTTCAAGTATGATCGGGATTCCGAATTATTCTACACTTCTCTTGGGAAGTCTTGATAAGGATGGAAGAGTTTAGAAGCCCATGGAAGATGATGGATAATCTTGGAAGCTTATAGAATAAGATGGAATAAGTAGGAAGCTCTAGAAGCTTACTAGAAGCTTATGGAAATCCTATAAGCTAGAAGCTTCCAGAATGATGTACATAGTAGTATAAATAGGTGTTGCCTCATTTGTAGAATTCATCAATAGAAGTTCACTTGTATTCTCTCTTGTAAAGTTCTAAGCAATACAAAGCATTCCTTTCATTCCACTTGTTTCTTTCTTTGAAGTTTACTTTCGTTGCATACATCGTTAAGTATTCGAGCAAGGCTGAGCTTAGTCGAGACTAAGTGCCGCACGGGAGACCTTGTAGAGACAAGTCCGTGACAAGTGGTATCAGAGCCAGGTTGATTCAAGGCGATGGCAAACGAGACCGATAAGATTGGTGCTAGTGGAAGTGTGATCGTTGACGAGAGGCAAGGTCGCGATGACAAGCGTCAAGACCCGAAGAAAAGAGGTGCGTCTAAGGACGTTATGTCGAGCTTGGATAAGAGATTGGCGGGTGTTGAGACATCCGTGTCGGAGTTGAAGACCCAAGTTGAGGGCTTGGAAGGTTTAGACTCGGACTTTTCGACCATGAAGGATGACTTTAGGGTTGTCCTCAATACTCTTAGTGGCGACTTTAAAGCGAGATCTATGATTTAAAGGAGATGCTCATGGGTGAGATCTCCAACATTCATAAGACCATCAAGACTTGCAAGCCGATGTAGTGCTATGCAAGCGATCTATAGCTAACTGAGGTGGTAACGCTAATCATAATGTTCAAGATTGATGTTCCAAAACCATCACCGTTCGTGGGAAAGCGGGAAGCTAGGGCGGTTGATGATTTCCTATGGGAGATGGAGCAATACTTGGAGGGCGTCAACATTACGGATGATGACACCAAGATCAAGATGGAGACCCGATACTTGAAAGATACCGCGGCGTTATGGTGGAGACGTCGATATGGAGATGTCGAACGAGGTACGTGTACTATCGATACTTGGGCTGATTTTGTTGCTGAACTTAAGAAGCAATTTTATCCGGAGAATGCTAAGAACGAAGCAAAGATTCGTCAGAACTTAAGCATTCGAACGATCCGGATTATGTTAAGGAATTTACTACACTAACCTTGAGATTCCGGATCTTTCCGACCAAGACTCTCTTTATTTCCTCGATGGTTTGCAAGGATGGGCTAAGACGGAGTTAGAGAGACGTGGAGTTCAAGACCTTGCTACGGCTATCGCCCATGCCGAGGCCTTGATCGACTTTAGTACGAGGAGGGAAACGTCTAAGCCAAAGGATCGAAAGGTGAACCATGAGAAAGGTGGGGGAGAGAAAGTTGCTCAAGCAAAGCACGATAATGCACATAAACCACCAACCGGAAAGAATAAAGACGTAAAGACGGCCTTTAAGAGTGGTGGATGCTTCATATGTGACGGACCTCATAGAGCTCGAGATTGCCCTAAGAAAGCAAGCCTTAATGGAATGATGGTACATGAAGACGAAGGCCCAAGTGATGGTGGATGCATGAGCTCGATGAGGATCTTGAATGCAATCAAGGCCAAGATGGAGGTACCAAAAGTTGTAGGGAAAGGATTGCAATTTGTAGAAGCAACCATCAATGGGACCAAGGTACGTGCTTTAGTAGATTCCGGTGCCACTCATAATTTCGTGTCGGTTGATGAAGCCAAGCGGCTAAGGATTAGCGCTACGAAAGGGAGTGGAACGTTCAAGCCGGTAAATTCAAAGGCCAAACCGATGGAAGGAGGCCAAGGATGTTCAAGCCAAGATCGAGAATGGGAAGGACGGTTGACTTGTCGGTGGTCCCGATGGATGATTTTGATGTGGTTCTTGGGTTGGAGTTCCTCGATAAGGTACGAGCTTTCCCTATGCCATTTGCTAATTCTTTATGTATCCTAGATGGTGGAAAGACTTGCATGGTTAGCACGAACAGGATTCTAAGTGTGGAGTAAAGACCCTTTCGCCATACAATTCAAGAAAGGGTACAACAAGAGCGAGCCTTGCTATTTGGCGGTAACAAGGCTAGAGACGGATGGTGAGTCGGGCAAAGTGGAGGTACCGAAGGAGATCGAAATGGTACTTGATGAGTTCAAGGACGTGATGCCCAAGAGTTGCCCAAGAAGCTACCACCCAGGAGGAGGTGGATCATACCATCGAGTTGGAACCGGTTCCAAGCCACCCGCCAAAGCCCCCACCGAATGCCACCACCCGAGTTGGAGGAGTTGCGTAATCAACTCAAGGATCTTTTGGATGCGGGCTATATTCGACCGAAAGCCCCATATGGTGCGCCGGTGCTATTTCAAAGGAAGAAGGACGGATCCTTGCGGATGTGCATAGACTACCGGGCACTTAACAAGGTAACGATTAAGAACAAGTACCCTATTCCTCTTATTGCATTTGTTTGATCAACTTGAAAGGCGAGATACTTCTCCAAGTTAGACTTGAGATCGGGTACTACCAAGTATGGATAGCGGAGGGAGACGGCTAAGACGACGTGTGTCACGAGGTATGGTTGATGAGTGTGTAAATACTCATCATTTTGGTCAAATGAATCGCAAAACATTTAAAACGCCGTAAATGCATCAAAATATCGAAAATATCTCAAAATTGCATTTTATATGTTTCGGATGCAAAATGTTTGAAAACAAATGAAAAACGAACAAAGTTTGCATAATTGGCGCTTAGGTCCCCAACTTTCAAAATGGCAACTTTAGTCCTCGAAGTTTCAAAGATTGACAATTTACCCTGGACATCTTAAATTGGAAAATTAACATTTTTTAGTCCTTTGGTAATTGTAACTTGTCAAATTTGGTCCTTATAATAATTTTTGGAAAATTACAGTTTTGGTCCCTCAAGTTTCAAATTTGGCACATTCAGTCCTTGGAATATTGGAGATTTGGCAAGATTAGTCCTTGGTTTATTTGGGAGTGACAAGAATAACCCTTGAAGGACATTTTCAGAATATACAAGAATGGTCCATGGAATTTCGAATTGGACACATTTAGTCCCTAAGTTGTTAACCGGGTCCATTATTAATCCTAAGTCCAAGCCTAGTCCAATTAACCACTAAACCCAATACCCATTTAATAAAGCCCAAGTCCAACACCCTTATACCCGGTCCAATTCCCCAACCCGAATCCAACCCACCCACGTTTAAAATAAAAAAAACCACTCACGGGTTTCCCTCCCCCCTCATCATCACCTACCTATGCCTGCAACACCCCCTCCTCCATCATCATCACCTTATTCCTACCCTCCAAACACCCCATGCCAAATGCATTAAATGCTCCTCCCCATCACAAGTTATCGCACTAACGGCAAAATGATTTTTGGCGCCAAAATCTCATCAATGGCCGATATATATTCTAAGCATCCAACTACTCAAATAAGTGATGGGAAATGCTCAAAGGACACGTGGAAGACCTTTGATGTATAAATAGAGAAAGAAGGCTAAAGGGAGAGAGTTAGTTTTTTTAGGTTTTAAGCATTTTTACCTTCTCTTTCAAGAGCTATTGTAGTTTCCAATTCGCTTTTTATGTTTTCAAGTAAAATTTAGCTTTTGTAATTCCTCTCTCACTCAGATTTTAAGTGTTAATGAAATTTCGGTTTTAAATCATTGATCATTGTTTGTATGCTTTTGAGTTCAATTTTATTCAGGTTTAAGTTCATAATAGCTTATTCTTAAATCATATTAGCTTATTTCTCAAATCACTCAAAATACAAAAATAAGAAAACAACCAAAAAATATATATATAAAAAAACTTGTAAAAATAAAAAATAGCCCAACTCGTTTCTAAAGTTAACCTCATTGGTGTTTTTGTTATTATAAGTCCTAATAAGCTTGATAAGAGCTAAATCGGTGTTTGTTGAGTTCTTTACTCGTAATTTACTCTTAAACAAAACCTTGGTCAACAAAGTCAAAAGTGCGTAACTTGGAGCCGAAATGGACATGTATGCCGATAGAGTTCGAATGGGGTAGGATGTAGTTTAATTTTGGGGTATTGAATAGATGCGATCGTTGTTTTGTTATCGGAGTCATTGGGCAAGCCATTGTGGCTAGTACTTATGTAAGTTCATAACACCATTTCGTTATAATTTACATATTAGTACATTGATAGATTTTGTTTGAGATAAGGCATCAATCGAGAGTTAATTGGTTATTTAACTTAGATTAAGTGTTAGTATAGGTTGGTTGAGTAGTCTGTTGAGTTGCATTGTAAAATGATTCATATAGGGTGTTTGGCACAACAATCGAGCCTTAGATAGAGGTTCAAGCTTTAGTGTGTTTAGGTTGAATTAGTGTTGAAATGCATGATCCAATCACAACCAAATACAAAGATTGCACTTTAGAACAGAGAAAGTCAAAATTATACTCAAACCGCTTCTATGCTCATTTCATTGGAATCATTAGTCGAAGTCAGCATATAGGTTTAGGACTAGTTAGGTTAGCTTGCATTAGTCTTACTTTAGCATAAAACATCAATCTCAATCCACCATTTTGAATCAAAACTCAATTTAGTCAAACCTCTCGGCCTGTCTCTCGAAGTCAAATCTTGTTCAAGAGTTTTCACAAAACTTCATAGATCTTTCATGCATTCATCTTTGATTCAATTCAAGTGAAACTTTGGGTTTACAAGTTCAAGTGGTCGTTGATAAAACTAAATTTTGTCAAATTATTTGGAATGATTTTAAGCACTTAAGAACCCGCTCAATAAGACCACATGTGCTCCTGCTCACACTCACCGGAATGAGAACCGTGCTTATGCGAGCCTCGCATGTGTTTCATTCTGCTTATTAGGGTCTAAAACTTGGTCCGCTTAGTCCTTGGTTGGTGGTCTTTAGATTCCAAGACTTGGTCTTCTGCTTAGGATAGTTAATAAGTTGTGGTTTAAGCTCAAAGTTGGGGCAGTGGACTCTTTTCAACCCAACTAAGAATCTAAGCCAAACTTTTGTGATCAGCTCTTTAGAGGTAAAGGATAGTTGAAATAGGTAGGTTTTACTTATATTTTTCATGTTCTTGCTTCTGTGATCACTTGGTGTTGATTTGGTTCATTTAGCTTATTACAAGTGCTTATTTATAAGCACTTTCCACTACAGTTGCATTTTCTCACACACTAGCATAGGTTTTCATATTTTTCATAGAATTAGAATATTATTTTAGAGTTTCCCTGAATTTTTCATATTTTTCCAGCACTGTTTGCTATTTTTCTTTATTTAAAACAGTTTTTAGGACTTTTTAATTAGCTTTTATTTCAATTAAATCAGAAAAGCTTCAAAAAAATAAGTTTTCAATTTTCCTAGGTTAAGATAAATATAAAAAGCAAAAAAAATAATTTTTCCAGATTTTTCCTAGTTTAATTTGTAATTTTTAGCCATTTAATTAGTTTTAAGTAGTTTTTAATTCATAGAAAATAGAAAAATAATCAGAAAAATACAAAATTAGTTTTGAAAATTCTCTTTAGTTATTTTAGATTTTTCTAAGTCTTAATTTCACTTTTCTAGCTTTATTTCATATTTTCTTATATTTTAGGGTATTATTAAATAGGTAAAAATAGTTTTTAATTAATAATAATTAAATAAATAGTCATAAAAATAATTTTCCTTTTCTCAAAATTTTCTCTTATCATTAGGTTTGTAAAAATTTCATTTTTATATATTTAGGATTAATACTATTTCAATTTCACATTTTCTTTTGTACGTTACGTAGTTTCTAATTTAAATTTATAAAAGATAAATCAAAAACATCATTTTAAAAATAGTGATAGCGTTTATTTAATATAATTTAGCTTTTTTTTTAATTTTCTTTCATATTTCCTTTGTCATTTAGTATCAATCATAACCCTTTTTCCGTTCCAATTCTCCCGATCATTATTCGTTTGATTATTCATTGCACAGCTCGTTGGGACTTAACGACCTGGGGAAACACTATACTCCTCTGGACTCAATTGAATTGGTTCTAGACTATTTGGATTTTGTTACGGTTGACCATTCACAAGTGGTTGTGTAATAAACCTCGACCGTTGGGCTCAACCAAATTTTGGCGCCACGGGAGTTGTCTAATAATCTTACGTTTAGCAGATTAGTGATTTGAATATTCACTCCTTGTTCATACCATCTATATATGTTTATATTTTCTTATAAAAATCCAAAAATCCAAAAACATCTTAAAAATCAAAAACCCAAAAAGATTTTCTTTCTTATTTTTACAAAATGTTTATCCAAAAATCCAAAAATATTCATCTTTACCCTCTTACCCTTTTTGATTCTTTATCCCTTTACCCTCTATCCATTTGATTCTAACTTCTTCTATTCTCATGGAATCTCTCGACTATGACGATTCGAACGAAGTTGAAAAACTTCATACTTTATCACAAATGTCAAGAATTCGTGTTGTTCGTGATGATCCATTAATTCTCAAGAGGGAAATGGAACGAAAAACCGGGGTGACAAAGGACCGTGTACTTCCTCTCGATAATGGAGGTGCTAATACGTCCAACCTACGGTTATCCAATGATCTAACCCTCAATTGCTCCTAAGCCGCCTAAAATTGATCCTAAACTTTCACAATTTACTAAAAGCAATCATGCGAAATTTAGACCGTGACTAGCAAGAATGACTTGCCTAAACTTCACGCTTTCAAAACCGTAACCGGAGACCATAACGAAGTGGTGGAATTTGCTAGCTCTCGAGCACACCACTTGTCCCACCTCCGGATTTTTCAAAATGTTCTTCGAGACTTGATAGTCATTCGGATCACCATGTTGGTTTTGTTGATTCTTTCAATGAACCGATTCCTTCTCATAACTCTCAAATGGAATCGCTTATTCCTTGTGTCGGTTGTGGTGAGCCTCTTTTTGGTTCACCATGTCGTTGGTGTACGCATGTGTACAAGTGTGGTAATGATATTCGAACGGAGTTGTTTGTTTTGTGGTTCAAGGAATTCATTTGATTATGATCCTAATCGAACTCATTTAACGACCCTCAAACTTTTCCAATTACCCACCACAACCGACTTATCTTCATATAATCAACATAATCACTGTGAATTTTGTGGAGGTCCTCACCAATGATTTGAGTGTCAATCCGAAACACGTTTGTCTATGAAGCCCCTGATGCTCGTAACTTTGGTTATGACCAATATCCATATAATTCACTGGCCCGCACTCAACATTTTTTCATGTGAGAATCATGGAGGTCCTCACAATAATCTTCAATGTCAACCGTGGAATCAAAATTACTATACTTCCGGTTTTGACAATTTCCAACCTCCACAAGACCATACGGTTCAAACTCCACCGAGCCGTTGTCTCAAGAAATTTCCCAAAATTTTGAAACCCAATGAAAACACTTGATGATATGATTCGAACTTTAAGAATCAAGTGAGTAGTGAAAAGACCACGGGAGAATTGCAAGTCAAGAACGAGAGGCCCGCAAATCTAGGGAAGAATTATTAGTCCCAGAGCAAGCAGCTCTAAGACGCTCCCAATTTCTTAAGGCAACTATGTATGATGATGACGAGAGAGTATTCCTTTAAGAATATTATTTCTCAACTCCCTCGGTCATTGATATCCCAAAGCAGTTGAGATTCCATCTCAAACAATCGCTATCACACCCAAGCTCCTACTCACTCTCCGAACATGGGGACGAGCATCTTGACACTGTTCTAAAAGGAATCGGACGAATTCATAAAGTCTAGTGTTGAGAACCTTGTCCCAATCCCGAGAGAGTCACAGGAACTTCCGATCATATGTGTGATTCTTCTTCCCTCTCGAGTGTTCAAAAGATCATTTGAGACTTTCTCCAATTGTAGTAAGATTGTGCATCATATGGAGACATCGAGTATGTTGAGGCATCACTTCCACAATCGATGTCGATCATCTTCGAGGAGTTCACCGATGAACTCACTCAATCAATCCACTTTCATCGTGAAGTGATGATGGTCTCTTTGATTTCGAAGCCTATCCGGGAGAGATTGAAAGTCTCCTTTATAATGATCGTCACTTCACTTCTCACCCTAATAAATTCAATAGAGAATGTTGATCACCTTGTTCCCTAAACATTCAAAGTTACTTTCACTAATCCTCTATTTGAATTCAAATCAATTCACTTGGATTTCTAACAATCCAATCTTTGACGAGGATAGTGATGAGCCCACAATGGAACAAGAGTTCACAATTTCACTTCATGTGAATGATTCTTCATGAAGAGTTCTCCGTGAACTCTCTCATGACATATCTCCTCCTAATATGATCATTTCTATTTTGATCTTGAGGATGATATTGGCTCGGAGGAAGGTGTACTCTATCATAAGAGTTTGCTTATTGATGATACTACCATCACCCTTCCTCCCGATATGTTCACATTCGAGGATGAAGAATGGATCTTGATTGTTATCAAAATCTTTCTTCCTTTCCTCAAATATCTTGTGATTTCTCTTCATCTTCACTCCTTCTGGAATGAAGACACTATCTTTGACCCCAAAGATTTCCATGTACCATTTGTGAGCCGGGTGCATCTATGTATATCTCATCGGTGTGGAACTTTTAAGGCTTCAAATGTTTGTCCAAACATCTTGAATGAAAGTCCGATGGAGATTGTTTCTTCCACTTTGCTTCCCCATGAACCAATGAATTGTGGTCGAGTCAAGCTAGCGACTCGGTAATCAAAAAAATGAGTTAAACATGGGTTTTCACCCGTGTGTACCACCCTAGTGTGGGGAGTTGCCCGCTATTGTATACAAGTTTTCAACAAAAAAAAAAAAAAAAAAAAAAAAAAAAAAACTTTCAAAATAATGGCCGTAGTATTTCCCTTTTACGTTCTATGTTTCGCATAACCGCGGTACTTTGAATATTGAGGGCAATATTCATTTCTAGTGGGGGGGAATTTCACAATTTTATCATGTAATTATACCACCCAATTCCCCATTTTGGCCAAAATTTTTTTTTGGAGTAAGTGTTTTGCACTTACTCAACTTATGGTTATCATCCGCCATGTCTAATAAACAAAAGGATTGGCTAATCCAGAGCAAACGGCTCTTGGTAAAGATACCTCAATTCGCTGATTGCTTGCAATTTGCCCAAAATTGTATGGTGTTCAATTTCACCATATCTTTAATTAGTGAAGAGTTCACTAGCCCGCAAGTTTATGGCTTGTGGTAAAGGCGGTTGAAAACCATAATTGGTAATCACCACCAAAGATAATATTGATAATTTATCTAAGAGTTAGCTAGTCCGTAGCAAACGGCTTCGTAAAGACAAATCAAATCCGTTGGAAGTCGGTGATTTGCTCAAAATCATTTGGTTATCAAGTGGACCAAGGTTCTTACTTGAATCGAAACATTTGGCTACTCCGAAGTAATGGCTTTTGGTAAAGAGATTCAATCCATTAAGTTTTCTCAAAAGATTGCTAGGGACTAGCAATAGTTTCGTGTGGGGATTGATGAGTGTGTAAATACTCATCATTTTGGTCAAATCAATCAGCAAAACATTTAAAACGCCGTAAATGCATCAAAATACCGAAAATATCTCAAAATTGCATTTTATATGTTTCGGATGCAAATGTTTGAAACAAATGAAAACGAACAAAGTTTGCATAATTGGCGCTTCGGGCCCCCAACTTTTAAAATGGCAACTTTAGTCCTCAAGTTTCAAAGATTGATGATTTACCTGGACATCTTAAATTGGAAAATTAACATTTCTTTTAGTCCTTTGGTAATTGTAACTTGTCAAATTTGGTCCTTATAACAACTTTTGGAAAATTACAGTTTTGGTCCCTCAAGTTTCAAATTTGGCACATTCAGTCCTTGGAATATTGGAGATTTGGCAAGATTAGTCCTTGGTTTATTTGGGAGTGACAAGAATAACCCTTGAAGGACATTTTCAGAATATACAAGAATGGTCCCTGGAATTTCGAATTGGACACATTTAGTCCCTAAGTTGTTAACCGTCCATTATTAATCCTAAGTCCAAGCCTAGTCCAATTAACCACTAAACCCAATACCCATTTAATAAAGCCCAAGTCCAACACCCTTATACCCGGTCCAATTCCCCAACCCGAATCCAACCCACCCACGCTTAAAATAAAACCACCACATGGTTTCCTCCCTCATCATCACCTACCTATGCCGCAACACCCTCCTCCATCATCATCACCTTATTCCTACCCTCCAAAACCCCATGCCAAATGCATTAAATGCTCCTCCCCTCACAAGTTATCGCACTAATTGGCAAAATGATTTTACGCCAAAATCTCATCAATGGCCAATATCTATTCTAAGCATCCAACGGCTCAAATAAGTGATGGGAAATGCTCAAAGGACACGCTGGAAGACCTTTTGATGTATAAATAGAGAAGAGAAGGCTAAAGGGAGAGAGTTAGTTTTTTAGGTTTTAAGCATTTTTACCTTCTTTTCAAAGTAGCTATTGTAGTTTCCAATTCAGTTTTATGTTTTCAAGTAAAATTTAGCTTTGTAATTCCTCTATGTACCGCATTTTAAGTGTTAATGAAATTTCGCTTTTAAATCATTGATCATTGTTTGTATGCTTTTGAGTTCAAATTTTATTCAGTTTAAGTTCATAATAGCTTATTCTTAAATCATATTAGCTTATTTCTCAAATCACTCAAAAATACAAAAAATAAGAAAAACAACCAAAAAATATATATATAAAAAACTTGTAAAATAAAAAATAGCCCAACTCGTTTCTAAAGTTAACCTCGGTTGGTGTTTTTGTTATTATAAGTCCTAATAAGCTTGATAAGAGCTAAATCGTTGTTTGTTGAGTTCTTTACTCGTAATTTACTCTTAAACAAAACCTTGGTCAACAAAAGTCAAAAGTGCGTAACTTGGAGCCGAAATGGACATGTATGCCGATAGAGTTCGGAATGGGGTAGGATGTAGTTTAATTTTGGGGTATTGAATAGATGCAGATCGGTGTTTTACATCTTTGAGTCATAAAGCGTTTATTGCGGCTAGTACTTATGTAAGTTCCGTTAACACCATTTCGTTATAATTTACATATTAGTACATTGATAGATTTTGTTTGAGATAAGGCATCAATTGAGAGTTAATTGGTTATTTAACTTAGATTAAGTGTTAGTATAGGTTGGTTGAGTAGTCCATTGAGTTGCATTGTAAAATGTGATTCATATAGGGTGTTTGGCATACCAATCGAGCCTTAGATAGAGGTTCAAGCTTTAGTGTGTTTAGGTTGAATTAGTGTTGAAATGCATGATCCAATCACAACCATCACAAGATTGCACTTTAGAATGTAGAAAGTCAAAATTATACTCAAACTGCTTCTATGCTCATTTCTGTTGGAATCATTAGCTGTAAGCTTGCATATAGGTTTAGGACTAGTTAGGTTAGCTTGCATTAGTCTTACTTTAGCATAAAACATCAATCTCAATCCACCATTTTGAATCAAAACTCAATTTAGTCAAACCTCTCAGTTCTGTCTCAGAAGTCAAATCTTGTTCAAGACAGTTTTTCACAAAACTTCATAGATCTTTCATGCATTAATCTTTGATTCAATTCAAGTGAAACTTTGGGTTTTACAAGTTCAAGTGGTCAGGTTAATAAAACTAAATTTTGTCAAATTATTTGGAATGATTTTAAGCACTTAAGAACCCGCTCAATAAGACCGCGTGTGCTCTGCTCACACTCACCGAGTGAGAACTGTGCTTATCATAGAGCCTTGCATGTGTTTCATTCCCCGCTTATTAGGGTCTAAAACTTGGTCCGCTTAGTCCTTGGTTGGTGGTCTTTAGATTCCAAGACTTGGTCTTCTGTTTAGGATAGTTAATGTCGTGGTTTAAGCTCAAAGTCAAGGCATGGACTCTTTTCAACCCAACCAAGAATCTAAGCCAAACTTTGTGATCAGCTCTTTAGAGGTAAAGGATAGTTGAAATAGGTAGTTTTACTTATATTTTCATGTTCTTGCTTCGTGATCACTTGGTGTTGATTTGGTTCATTTAGCTTATTACAAGTGCTTATTTATAAGCACTTTCCACTACTGATTGCATTTTCTCACACACTAGCATAGGTTTTCATATTTTCATAGAATTAGAATATTATTTTAGAGTTTCTAATTTTCATATTTTTCCAAAGACTGCTTGCTATTTTTCTTTATTTAAAATGCTTTTAGGACTTTTAATTAGCTTTTATTTCAATTAAATCGTAAAAGCTTCAAAAATAAGTTTTCAATTTTCCTAGGTTAAGATAAATATAAAAAGCAAAAAAATAATTTTTCCGATTTTCCTAGTTTAATTTGTAATTTTAGCCATTTAATTAGTTTTAAGTAGTTTTAATTCATTGAAAATAGAAAATAATCGTAAAAATACAAAATTAGTTTTGAAAATTCTCTTTAGTTATTTTAGATTTTCTAAGTCATAATTTCACTTTTCTAGCTTTATTTCATATTTTCTTATATTTTAGGGTATTATTAAATAGGTAAAAATAGTTTTAATTAATAATAATTAAATAAATAGTCATAAAATAATTTTCCTTTTCTCAAAATTTTCTCTTATCATTAGGTTTGTAAAATTTCATTTTATATATTTAGGATTAATAATTGCTTCAATTTCACATTTTCTTTTGTAATGTTACGTAGTTTCTAATTTAAATTTATAAAAGATAAATCAAAACATCATTTTAAAAATAGTGATAGCGCTTATTTAATATAATTTAGCTTTTTTTTAATTTTCTTTCATATTTCCTTTGTCATTTAGTATCAATCATAACCCTTTTTCCGTTCAAATTCTCCCGATCACTATTCGTTTGATTATTCAGTGCACAGCTCGTTGGGACTTAACGACCTGAGGAAACACTATACTCCTCTGGACTCAATTGAATTGGTTCTATACAGTTTGGCTTTTGTTACGGTTGACCATTCACAAGTGGTTGTGTAATAAACCAGACCGTTTGGGCCCAACCAATGGTTCTTACGAGTTCTTAGTAATGCCTTTTGGCTTGACTAATGCTCCCGCTACTTTTTGCACCCTTATGAATAAGTTATTTCACCCGTTCCTTGATAAGTTCGTGGTGGTATACTTGGACGATATCGTTGTTTATATTCATACCTTGGAAGAGCATGTCTTGCATTTGAAGCAGGTGTTTCAAGTGTTACGAGAAAACGAGCTTTATGTAAAGTTGGAGAAATGCTCTTTCGCCCAAGACGAAGTCGAGTTCTTGGGACACAAGATCAAAGACGGTGGATTGATGTTGGACGGTACAAAGGTAAAAGCTATCTAAGAATGGGAACCGCCATCCAAGGTAACGGAGTTACGATCTTTTCTTGGCTTCGGTGAACTATTATCAAGGTTTATCAAGGGTACTCGCATAGCATCTCCCTTGACGGACCTATTGAAGAAGAACAAAGCTTGGACTTGGGACTAAAAGCGCTCGAGAGTTTGAAGAAGGCGGTTATGGAAGAACCGTGTTGAGACTACCAGATGTAACCGCGTTTTCGAGTTGCATACGGATGCATCGGACTTTGCTATTGGAGGAGTTCTAATGCAAGAAGGACACCCGATCGCATTCGAGAGCGGAAGTTAAATGAAACGGAGAGGAAGTACACCGTGCAAGATAAAGAGATGACGGCGATTGTGCATTGCTTACGGACTTGGAGGCATTATTGTTGGGTTCGAGATTCGTGATCAAGACGGATAACATTGCCACAAGTTATTTTCAAACCCAAAAGAAGTTAAGTCCCAAGCAAGCTCGGTGGCAAGACTTCCTAGCCGAGTTCGACTATCACTGGAGTACAAGCCGGGAAGGCTAATGTGGTAGCCGACGATTGAGTCGCAGGCGGAGTTTGCGGCAATCACCCAAACACAATTCTTCCTCCAAGACCGAATCAAGGAAGGATTGGAACATGACCCTTTGCCAAGAAGCTCGAGCCTAGCAAGAGATGGAAAGACTCAAGATTTTGGCTTAAGGAGACATGTTGTTCACGAAAGGAGATCGCTTTACGTGCCTAAGTGGGGTGATCTTAGACGGTTAATCTTGAAAGAGTGTCATGATTCGGCGGGCCGGTCATCTAGGGATCAAGAGGACGTTGGCATTGGTCGAAGGCACTTATTATCGCCAAGGATGGAAGACGATGTAGAGACATTCGTGTAACGCGCCTTATTTGCCAACAAGACAAGATAGAGCAAAAGAAGTCCGGAGGATTGTTGGAGCCTCTACCGACGCCCAAAGGACCATGGGAAAGCGTTTCCATGGACTTTATCACATGCTTGCCGAAGTCGGAAGGATGTGGGAGTATTATAGTGGTGGTCGATCGATTCTCGAAGTATGGAACTTTCATTGCCGCACCACCCGACGTCACAACGGACAATACGGCTAAGCTTTTCTTTAAGAATGTGGTGAAGTATTGGGGAGTGCCACATGTGATCGTTAGTGATCGAGATCCAAGATTCACGGGGCGCTTTTGGACGGAGTTGTTCAAGATCATGGGAACGAATTTGAACTTCTCTACGAGTTTCCATCCCCAAACGGATGGGCAAACGGAGAGAGTGAACGACTATTGAGTTTCATCTTCGCACTATGCGAGTGCCAACCAACATGATTGGGCTAAACTCCTCGACGTTGCTCAATTCTCGTACAACATGCAAAGGAGTGAAGCCACGGGGAAGATTCCTTTTGAGTTGGTCACGGGGCGCCAACCATTGACTCCGAATGCCTTAGCCGCCTCATACGAGGGGAGTAGCCCGGCCGCTTACAAAACAATGAAGGAATGGCATGAGCAAGCGGACTTGGCTCGGGCTTCGTTGGACAAAGCGGCTAAAAATATGAAGAAGTGGGCGGACGGAAAAAGGAGACACGTCGAGTTCGAGGTCGGAGATCAAGTAATGGTGAAGCTCTTGCCTCAACAATTCAAATCAGTAAGGAAGGTGCACAAAGGCTTGATACGGAGGTATGAAGGCCCTTTCCTGGTGATAGGACGTGTTGGAAAGGTTTCTTATCGACTTCAACTACCGCCCAAGTTGAAGATTCATCCGGTCTTCCACGTTAGTCTTCTCAAGCCTTATCATAAGGACGAGGAAGACTCGGAACGAGGGGTGTCCAAGCGGGCACCAACAGTGGTTGTTACCTCGTACGATCGAGAGGTTGATGAGATCTTGTCGGATCGTACGATACGGAGACGAGGAGTGCCAAGCTATAAGGAGTACTTGATCAAGTGGCGTAATTTGCCCGATGGTGAAGCAAGTGGGAAGTCAAGACTTGTTGTGGCAATTTGCGGACAAGATCAAGAAGTATCACGAGGATGGCACGACGAGGACGTCGCAAGCTTAGGTGGGGGAGGATGTCACGACCCGCCTACTCGACTAGATCATTTCAAGTATGATCGGGATTCCGGATTATTCTACACTTCTCTTGGGAAGTCTTGATAAGGATGGAAGAGTTTAGAATCCCATGGAAGATGATGGATAATCTTGGAAGCTTATAGAATAAGATGGAATAAGTAGGAAGCTCTAGAAGCTTACTAGAAGCTTATGGAAATCCTATAAGCTAGAAGCTTCCGAATGATGTACATAGTAGTATAAATAGGTGTTGCCTCATTTGTAGAATTCATCAATGAAGTTCACTTGTATTCTCTCTTGTAAAGTTCTAAGCAATACAAAGCATTCCTTTCATTCCACTTGTTCCTTTCTTTGAAGTTTACTGCTGCATACATCGTTAAGTATTCGAGCAAGGCTGAGCTTAGTTGAGACTAAGTGCCGCACGGGAGACCTTGTAGAGACAAGTCCGTGACAATAAGCCCATGTAATGTCGGCAATCTTAGTAAAATGTAGTCATTTCATGAAAATCGGCCTAAAATAAATCAACCACATTGTACAAACAAACCCCACCCTTAAATACATAAATACAATCCTCTCTAATACTTGAAGATGAAGTATTTGCTCAAACCACCATATTTAATCTTTACATACATACAATCATACATACAAAACCATTTAAATTCTTGCAAAACATTGACACCAAGCAACGGAAAGCAGCTGATCTCGAGGGAGGGAGTCGTTGCGGTTTGGGATCGGGGCCGGAAAAAAATTTCGGTACCGCTCGGGAGCACCACCCCCTCCCTTGCGGTACCGCAAAATTCATACCAATTCCATCCCAAATCGAGTTATTCTCCCCGCTCCTCACCCCGCTCCAATGGTCAAAAAAAAAAAAAAAAAAAAAAAAAAAAAAAAAAAAACACTATTTTTCACCTCTATATATACACATTCAAATAACAAATACATCCCAAAAAATGTATATGGATCAAAGGAAAAACCGATCCCAACCTAAGCCAACCCGTGGAAAAAATCGCGCCCCCGCCTCATCTTCGTCCCAACCAAACCCAAACCAAACCCCGAACCGCGAAGTTTTCTCTCTTGTCTTGGTTATCTGTAATTGGAAAGAGTTTTTTCATTCTTTTTGTAGTTCTCGCAGTTAAAGACTCGGGAGGAATCTAGATTGTGTAGCTTTGTTTATTTCTAGATTTGTATTGGTACTTTTTAGCTTATAGTGCCTTACTAGTAGCTTTTTTTTAATATAATTATGCCGTTCAAAAAAAAAAAAAAAAACGAACTGAGCTCAACCGAATTCTCAATTTGACAACCCACTCAATCGAATTCACAATTCGCCAACCCAACCTACCCACCCAACCAAACCAATTCGGGCATGCAACAATTATTAAGCCAACAACTTTCTAACCACTCTGATTTTTCACAATTTGCAACCGCATGAATTTTTCACAATTAGCAAACCAACCCGGAAGTAACATGCCGATTAAAATTGGTTATAACGAGTTTCACTTGAACCCGTCTCCACTTCTACGAGAAAATTTCCAAAGTGGAGTAGTGTGCCAACATTTGAAGAAATGAGATCTTCGAGTTCGAAAAAAGGAAAAACTAGCGAGTCGCACGCAAGGTCTTTGAAGCTGAGTTTATGCCTATTGATTTGAACGACGAAGAAGTTGATGAAGACGTGTCGAAACAACCCGCAAGACCAACAGAGCCACCAAGGCGCAACCATAAGAAATCGGTTGAATCGACTTCAACCAGTAGCGAAGAACTCATGAAGTTGGTCTCCGAGTTTAATGCGTACAACAAAGAAGAAATTGAGGACAAAAGACGTACTCGAGCGGAGAAGCTTCGCATGAAGAAAGCGAAAATACAAACTAGGATTTCTCGTGATCAACAAGTCAAAACTTTGGCTCTTCAACAACAAAAACAAATGGAAGAAAAACAAAAACAAAGCGATTTGGAGTTCATCTTGAAGCCGCATGACCAATACACCGGACCTTTCTTGCAAACGGTGTTGAATCCAAAAAAAAAAATCGCCGAACATTGGGGATGGGAGTTTTAAGTTTATTTGTTTGAAATGAAATATTTATGTTTTTAAAATATTTTTATTTTTAATGAAATATTGAAGTTAATTGAAAAAAAATTAAATAGTGATGTGGAGGAGAGAGAAACTAAAAGATGAGAAGGGTTTGAAAGATTCCCATTCCCTCTAGAGATGAGTTTGAATGATTGATGAAAAAATGGTGATATGAAAGAGAAAGAAACTGAAAGATGGGGGAAGAAAGGGAAACCACTCCCTCCCCCTAACACTTGATACTCCTGCTCTTCAAACATCCTATCAAAGCTTCCATGGTCAGAAGCCTTATACCCCTCACCCACATCTCAACCATTTCACACCCACCCTCACACACAAAATGTACTTATTTCTTCTTAGCAGTTACCACTCGAAAAACCCCTGACTTGTCGTTATCCCTTTTCGCCTTCCTAGGCTTCTGAAACTTTGGGCTCGAGCCTACCTCCGCCTCCAAACAAACTACATTTCTCCTACTTGAATTACCCCACCTCAAAACACCTTCACTCTCTACCATTTTCAGCATTTTTCTATGTGGCCTTCCTTTCCCTCCCCTTGTGTGTTTTAACACATTTGCACCATGTAGAACCAGAACATGAACAAGCTCGTCTAGTATTACGCACTCCGTGTTTTTCATTGTTTGTTTTCTCGCAAGTGTCAGTGCGGTTTTGTTGGTATGGATTCACAGGTTGGTATTGAAGCCAATTGTGTTTCATGATGTGTTTATAATGCACCATAGTGAATTGAACACAGGACTGTGTATGTAAATTATCATTTATCATATTGTACAACCAACTAAAAGCATATCCTCCAAATTAAATACAAACAATTAAAATACCCCATACTAAAAAGTACAATAAAATTTTCACAATATACAATTTAAACAAGCTTCAACAAAATCCATAATATAAAACAATTACACACACTAATTAATGTTATTTTAAAACACCTAAAATGAAAAGTACGTGTTATTATATACATTATACAAATTAATAAAACACACAAAGTGTCATACAAGCTAACAAGTTGATGATACATATAGTTTTGAAAATGGACGGACGGACTAACGGGTTCAACCGAACCGGTTTCACCACCGGTTCGACTAACCGATAAAAGTCATCCGAAAATGAACGAGTAGAGGACTGTTGAAACCGATACAAACTCAGAATCAGCCTCATCGAGATATGTTTCTCGGTTAATCGTCACGTGGTACTGCGTATACTATATATAAAGGAAAACACAAAAGTGAAATGTTGAAACTAAAAATAGAAATGTTGAAAACATATATTTCAAAAGGAAACTATTAATACACATCGAAAACCGGATTGACATGGGACGCTTCAAACCCAACGGGTTGGCCCGGTTTAATTTCACCCGTGTTCAACCCAACCTGTCGGGTTGACCCAGTTTAAATCGATCCGTTTTTCGACCAAAACACCCGGTCGACCCGGGTTTCAAAACAATATGTTTAATACCCAAATCTTCAAACTTTTATTATTTTTCGTTTATAACCATAAACAATTTTTTATCACTAAACGATCTGTCGCTATAAAATCTCGTTGCTATGCACGGGTACTCGTCTTTAACTATATGTACATATAATTACCATTAAAAATTCAAACTAATATTAAATGAAAACTGATTTGGCATATTCAATGTTGGAAAGTCAATACAAGTTTTTTTTTTTTTTATTATACATACAAAGCATGTATCCATGTTTTTTGAAACTTAAAAAGTGAGTAATGTTAAATTTCCAAAATTCCTTTATAAATAAAATTTCTACATAAAAATTCAAATAATTTGTCCTTAATGAAATAGCTACCATAACAATTCACACCTAAAATTTCAAAGAAATGTATGACAAATTTTGACAACTTTTACTAATGTAATTTTCAAAAAAAACATATATTTTTTAATTTATTTAATCTTAACACTAATAATTTCTAAAAGTTTATCAATATATTTTATTTTATAAGGCACCATATTACAACTTATTTTTTATTGTTATGTTACTTTATAGTGTGTGTATCATATGCGATCTCAGTTATTAAATATTGAAATGTGTGCAATGACCATATGATTTTTAAAAATATTGTTTTGACATTTATATATAGTTGAAATTGCAGAGATATCGTTGTGAATAACTTGAATGTTTACAATCACAAAACATTGTATCGATTTATTATATAGTCACGGGGTTCATTTTTTTGTTCTTGTTTTTGCGCATTGAATACGTTAAATACAAATCTGTTTCCAAATATTGCTATAATGATGGTGATTGATTGGTGCTTTAATCGTTGATTGTTCCGGCGCATTAATTTCAAAGATATACAAAGTTTTCTAAAATAATTTGGTCAAAATACAACTTGTGTATATATTTTTGTTAAGTTTCTTAGGTTTAAAGTTTTTATGATTAGGTCAAATACCATGTCTTGATGGATGATAACTACAAAGTGAACCCAATCAAAGAGTTCGGTCAAAGAGGATTTAACACCTCATATGTCGTGTACTAAGAAATTTTACACGACGAGTAACGTGCATTGTTAGTTATCTCATAATTGATGTAATGTTTTATTTTCAGTTTCAATAAATATTTTTATATGTTCTTTGATACATGTTAAGAATTTTTGCTTCAGTTGAATTATCGCATGTTACGAAAAACTTACTACAATATCGCATATTGTTAATTATCTGCCGCTAGAAACCGCTGCCGCTAGGCGCGAATACTCGTCTATACTATTAAATGACTGATGAAGCAAATTAAATAATATATGTAGCACAATACTGTTTGAATAATCCTATTAGTTATAGATACTAACAGACTTATAGAATACCATTACGACCTAATCACAATTTAACTCTTTCTTTTACCATTTTTATGACTAGTAGGTTAAAATGAGACATTAAAAAACTAGCTAAATGATAACTCCTTTTAAGAATGAATTGGAATACTCTCAAGTTGATCGATATGAACATGACCGATAATGCCTACTGACGGATTCAATTTTATAGGGAAGATTAAGTTGGTGCTTATATTAACTTGAGAGAATACCAATCCTTTAAAAATCAATAAATAAGTTAGATTTCTTTTTTTCTTTTTGGATAAGCCTAATAACTCATCCAGTTGCATCACTTGCATGTTCTATAAATAGCTCTACTTATAATAGACTTTAACCATCAACCATAAAATTCTCTCCACATTTACCTTAATTTCCAATGACTTTCCTAGAATACTCAACCATTTTCTTTCCATTCCTTGTATTTGTTTCGGTTCTAATCAAACTTTACAGACATCAAAACAACAATGCTATCATCCCTACAAATTGGCCAGTTATTGGCATGTTACCAGCGGCCCTCGCTTACGCCAATGAACCACATGAACATATTACAAATATTCTTTCACATACTGGTGGTGCATTCTTATTCAAAGGCCCTTGGTTATCTGACATGGATATGCTTGGTACATCAAACCCTTTAGACATCCACCATGTTATGAGCAAGAACTTCACAAACTATCCAAATGGCCAAAAGATTCGTAACATTTTTGATATACTTGGAGACGGATTTTCCAATACTGATGGGGAGTTATGGGAGTTCCAACGTAGGACATTCATGTCGTTGTTCAAGCTCCCTAGCTTTCACAGTCTCTCTAAAAATACTATCTGGAACAAGGTGGAAAATGGATTATTGTCGGTGCTTGAACATGTTTCCCAAACAAGGGTCAGATGTGGATTTGCAGGAAATATTTCAAAGGTTTTCTTCGACACTATATGCACATTGCTACTTGATTATGATCCTGAAAGCATGTCGATTGAATTTCCTCACATTCCATGTGAGAAGGCTTTGTCAGATATAGAAGAAGTGGCCTTCCATAGGTTTTTGACTCCCCAAATCTTTTGGAAATTCCAACAATTACTTAGAATGGGGAATGAGAAGAAGTTGAGTAATGCAGCCAAAGCAATTGATCAATTTATATACAAATGCTTGTCCCGAATACAAAATGTGCCCACTAATGTAGAAACCGATATTCAAGAGAAAAATATCAAATTATCAACATCTCTCATTAGAGAGTTGAATAATAAAAGTGGGACTTCGGGAGATCCCAACAAGTTTTTGAGAGACAACTTCTTGAATTTGTTGGTTGCGGGAAAAAAATACTACTAGTAGTACTCTATCTTGGTTCTTTTATCTTCTTGGCAAAAACCCAAGAGTAGAAGATAAGATCCAAGAAGAGCTACAAACAAAACTAAAGGAGAAAATGGGTAGGAAATTGGAAGATTTCATTACGCATGAGGCGCACAACCTTGTTTATCTTCATGCTGCCTTGTGTGAAGTCTTAAGGTTATACCCTCCTGTTCCAATTCAGCACAAAACACCAATACAACCAGATACTCTTCCAAGTGGTCATCAAGTGGATAAGAACACCTCAGTTGCTCTATGCTATTATACCATGGGGAGGATGAAATCGATATGGGGAGAAGATTGCATGGAATTTAAGCCCGAACGATGGATTTCAACGGCAAGTGAGATTTACATCAACCATCTTACAAGTTTCCGTGATTTAATGTTGGGCCAAGATCATGTTAAGGTAAGGACATGAGTTTTTCTCACATGAAGATAGTCATGGCACTGAGAATACACAAGTACCATGTTAAGGTTGTCAAGGTCAACAGATGATTCCATGTGACTCTTGTTACACTCAAAATAAAGCATGGGTTGAAAGTGAGGCTAACTAAAAGAAGTGAAGTAAAAGTGTAAAGGTGGTATGGAGTAAAAGTGTTGCGTCTTACTTCGAGTTACTTAGTATTCTAAATCAAGTCCTTTTGGACATATTTACATATTTGGTTTGCATAAAATAAAGGGTGCTCTTGTAATTGCATAATAAGATGGTCTCAGTTTACTTAAATTGATGCAAGTTGTTGAAAATGTTTACTTAAATTCGTAGAAACAACTTACGTAATTGTAAATGTTTACTTAAATTGGTGCAAGTTATTGTAGATGTTACTTAAATGCGTAGAAACAACTTATGTAATGATTACAGGTTTACTTAAATTTGTGCTAGTTATTTTCATAAAAATAGATGTCAAGTTGACATGCAAATCAAAGCACAAAACCAACATACATCAGAATCAAGTACTTGTAGCATGATTTCAAATTATTTAGCACTTTGCGGGCATCAGACTGTTGATTTCTTGCCTTCGATTAAAACTTGTCTCTATGATTATACAACTTCTTGAATGTTTGGGACAACAACTTGTAATTGAATAAAAGAAGTTATTTTATGGAAACTGATATATGTATTGATTGAATTATAACTTGTGTTTGATTACAAAGTTCATGACCTATTTATACTAATTGAATCGGTGCAACAATGAGGCATACTGATACACTAAAAGTAAACGTTGTAACCTATCTAAACAGTTTATACCGTTAATAAAACCCAGCCCAATACAATGTTTCGTTTTATATCTTTATACCAAAACTTACAACTACATAACCTAAATTACACTAAAGTACCCTTATTTATTTACTTCTATAACATTAAAGTCCAACATTCACACCCTAATGTTATAGACCGCAATCGCATCTTCTTTACTTGACTTCACATCAATGTTGGTTCATCGTCAGTTTCATAAAGGAGATGTGCTTGATCCTTCTTGTCTTTCTTTTTGTCTTTCCATTTCGTGCATTCCTTCGCGAAATGTCCATGCTCACCACATTCATAACACATGAGCTTGCTTTTGTCTATGCTTCCACGACTAGTACCTTCTCTATAGCTATCTTTGTTTTTGGTAAAGTTTCTTCCATGTCCTCTACCACCTCCTTGTTTATTTGAACTTGTCAATAGAAGTTTGTTTTGATAATTGTCTTCTGGTATGTCGTGGCTTTTAATTCGTTCTTCAAAAGCTGTTATTCTTCCTATGGTTTCTTCAAATTGCATTGTATCAATCTCTTGATATTGTTCGATAGACGCCACGATTGGTAGAAACTTCTTTGGGACTGAGTTAAGCAGTTTCCTCACGAGTACTTTATCTTTCAGAGTACCCCCAAGGCTTTTAAACTTGGCTTGTATGCTACTTAACTTTCCTGCAAACTCACTTGCACTTTCATCTGGTTTCATCTTTAATGTTTCCAACTCACTTTTTAAAGTCTGCAAACGTGCTTTCTGAACTAAATCGGCTCCAAGATGTTTAACTTTGATTGAGTTTCATAATTCCTTTGTAGTGGTGTATTGTGCAACTTGCATTAACATGTCTAAATGTTTGGAATATCATTCCTTTCGATGTATTATCTGCTTTCTCATCTATTGTTGTTTCTTGCTTGCCACCAGTTTCTTTCATGCCATCAATCACTTTCCAATGTCCATACGCCTTGAATATTGTTCCCATCATCAGTGCCCAAGTTGTATAATTCGTATATGTCAATTTAGGACATTGAAGTGGAACATTCCTTCTCGAACGGATGCACTGCTTGATGCGTTATCATGTTTGTCACCTTCTACCATGCTTGCTTGCTTGCTTGCTTTGATCAAAATAATTGATCCTTTCTTGCTGATATTTAAAAACCAATGATTCTACTTTCTTGCTGGTTTGAATCAAGGGTTCTACTTACTATGTGAACCTAAGAAAAGGCTCAAAACTTGCTATTTGAATCTTAAGGCTTGAAACTTGCTATGAACCTAAGGATTCGGTTTTGACTTGCTAAGAATCACTAGGGTTCGGATTAACGTGCTATGAACCACAACGGTTCGGTCTTGACTTGCTACTTGCTGAAACGATTTTTTTTGAAGAATTAGTTTGTCTTACTATGAATCTCAAAAGATTCGGTGTTTGCTACTTTACTCAATCGGGATTTTTCTTGCTAATGGGGAATTTCCTATCTTACTAACAGACAATAAAAACTTTTTCCTAATTTATATGGAGTATTAAATAGTAAATAGGATGAAAGAATTAAACCAGTCCTTCCTTCTGATTCGTGATTCTAATATCCTTCCCTCTGATCAATTTCTGTGTTGTTCTTGCTTTTGGTTCGGTAAATAGATTTCCAACATAAATCATTTTTCTTCTTCTTGCTTCTAAAATCAACGGTTACAAGTTCTGTAACAAGAGTCGTTGTTTTCTTCTTTCCCTGGGTCGATTAACCTTTATCTCGATGCCAATTGTCGATTTCTTGCCTTCGATTAAAAATTGTTTGGTGATTATACAACTTCATGAATGTTTGGGACAACAACTTGTAATTGAATAACATAATTTATTTTATAGAAGCTGATATATGTATTGATTGAATTGCAACTTATGTTTGATTACAGAATTCATGACCTATTTACACTAATTGAATCGGTGCAACAATGAGGCATACCGATTCACTAAAAGTAAACGTTGTAACCTATCTAAACGGTGTATACCGTTAATAAAACCCAGCCCAATACAATGTTTCAGTTTATACCGAAACTTACAACTACATAACCTAAAATTACACTAAAGTACCTTAATTTATTTACTTCTATAACATTAAAGTCCAACACAGACCATGCTTCTATATAAGCCAGAATCCTCTTCTTTTTTTTGTTTGTTTTTCTTTTTTTGCAAAATAAAAAGTTGGAAAACACAGAACAAGCTATCTCTTAACACACATTTTTAAGCCATATGCAAAACAGCAGAAGCCCATGTAATGTCAGTAATCTTAGTAAAATGTAGTCATTTCATGAAAATCGGCCTAAATTAAATCAACCTCATTGTTCATACAAATCCCATCCTTAAATACATAAATAGAATCCTCTCTGATACTTCAAGTTGAAGTATTTGCTCAAACGACCATATTTAATCTTTTCATACATACAATCATACATACAAAATCGTCTAATTTCTTACAAAACATTGACAACAAGCAACGAAAAGCTTCTGATCTCTAACGCTTGATACCCCTACTCTTCAAACGCTCGATCAAAGCTTCCATGGTCGATAGTCTTATCCCCTCACCCACATCTCACCATTTCACACCCACCCTCACACACAAATGTACTTTTTCTTAGCAACAACACTCAAAACCCCGATGTGTCGTTATCCTTTTCACCTTCCTACGCTCAAACTTTGGGCTTGGGCCTACCTCAACATCCAAACAAACCACATTTCTCCCCCGACTACCCACCCCAAAACACCTTCACCCCTACCATTTTCAAAGATTTTTATATGTGGCCTTCCTTTCCACCCTTGTGTGTTTTAACACATTTGCACCATGTAAAACAAAGACACTAGCAAGCTCGCTCTAGTATTACACACTCCACCTTTTCATCGCTTTGTTTTCTCACAGTGTTGTCGCGGTTTCACCTTTGAGTTTCGAGATCACAAAGTGACCCATACGAGATCAAAAGCTCGTACATTTGTACATTACCTTTTTTTGTTGCTAACATTGCCTTCAGTATTTTTCAAGAATGTCTACGCGCCTTGCAAACATTATAGGAAAAAGATACTACCTTCGTCCCAAATTTTATGTCCATTTTGACTTTTTGAATATAACTTTGACCTTAATATTTTTGTTTGTATTATATAATACTTGATGCAAAATATATGAATAGGTGTTTTAAATGTATTTTTCATTGATATAATTTTCATCAAGTATTATATAATACAAACAAAAATATTTAAGGTCAAAGTTTGATTCAAAAAGTCAAATGGACATAAAATTTGGGAATGAAGGAGTACTTCTTTGGATAAAGAAACATGACCTTAAACACCCGATCTCTAAGCTGTAATAAAAACACATAAAAGAAACATTTTAAAGTACATTGACTATCCTAAAAGCACAATGCTTCTATAATTTATGTGTACAATAATTTAGTTAATTGAAAGAGAAATGAAAGGTAAAGTATTATTGTATTCAACATAATGAAAATGAGTACATAGTGAGGTATTTATACAAGAATAACAAAGACTAACTAGCTGCTATACTATCCTACATTCTGTTACAATTAGTTAAGCTACTATGAAGTAATATACCAAGTCTTGTGTGGAGTAGTTCTCTGAACTGATATGCTAGTTGTTGTATGAACTTGTGAATCATTGGCTTGTGTTGTTGCATTTCCATGAGGCAAACCTGTAGGACTGTTTGGCTCATTATCCCCCCCACACAAATTGGCATTGTGAAAGGATCACACATGCTCAATTTGGAAAGACATCTGTAATGAAGAGGTCTGTGTAAATCCTTGGTTAAGATATCAGTTATTTGATCTTTAGAAGGTACAAATGTAGGAAGTATCAGTCCTTCTTTAACCTTATCTCTGACAAAGTGAAAATCAATTTTAATGTGCTTGGTTCTGGCATGTTGAATGGGGTTAGAAGAACCAAAATAAGGAAAAGTAGATCAATAGAGGATGCATTGTCACAAAAAGATTTATGTGAGTACCGGTTCGGAACTTGAAAAGAAGTGATTAGTAGATCCTCCGAGTAGGCACTTTATCCATGATAGTTCACAAGTGGTATCATTACATTTAATGCTAGAGCCAACATTGTTCAATTCACTATCGTGGATGATCCGGAGACAACATTTTTTTCTTTGATTGCCATGAGATGAGATTGCTACCAAGATAGATGTTATTGAACCAGAAGATGGCACCTTCTAGAATAGGGACAATCGCCCAATGACACCGCCACAATATGTAGTAAGAGTAGAATTGTTAAAGAGTTGGTAGAAATAATCCTTGGCCGGACGAGCTTAATGTATCGAGAACTCGATGAGTGCCTTTTGGTGAGGAGTTCTTGGTTCTTGAAGAAACTGAGTCAGAGAATGAGCTGCATAGGCTAGATCAGGTCTTGTTAAGGTGAGATAGAGAAGCTTGCCAACAAAGGTTCTATAAGTGGAAGGGTCTATCAAAGGATCTCCATCTATCTTATTCAGTTTGATATTGGGGTCTAGTGGAATGGCTGCTAGTTTGGCATGGAGGAGATTGGCTTCCTTTAATAGCTCTATTGCATATTTCCTTTGAGACATAGCCATACCGGTGGGATTTCAAAGCATTCAATACCAAGGTAGTAGTGAATGGTCCTAAGTCCTTGATGCTAAAAGTGAGATCAAGTTGGTGTTTGATGTGGTTGATGAAGGACTTGTCATTGCCAGTAATGATGATATCATCTACATACACAAGAAGTGAAGTAGTAGATGATTGGGTATGAAGAGTGAAGAGAGGTGTCTACATAGGTTTGTTTGAACCCCAATTCTTTCAAGTAAGTAGTGAGCTTGTCATACCACTTTATGTTAGCCTATTTCAAGCCATAGAGGATTTGTTGAACTTGAAAACATCAGTTGGTGAGGTTGGCTTAGGATATCCTTGAGGGATTGTCATGTAGACTTCTTCATGGAGGTCACCATGCAAAAAAGCATTGTTGATATCCAGTTGTTCAATGTGCCAGCCTTTTTGTACTCCAAGAGTAAGTAGAGTCCTCACAGTCACCATTTTGGCCACAGGAGCAAAGGTTTCAGTAAAGTCCACTCCTTCCTTTTGATGATAACCTTTGGCTACAAGTCTAGCCTTGAACCTTTCCACTGTACCATCAGCTTTGTATTTGATCTTGAATACCTATTTTGAGCCAATAGGAAATTTGCCAGGAGGAAGCTCAGTGACCTCCCAAGTATTGTTTTGTTCAAGGGCACCTATTTCTTTCCTCATTGCCTCAATCCATCTTGGGTCTTTGGATGCTTGGACATAGGTATGTGGTTCCACTAATCTATCTAATGAACAAATGAAATGCTTGTGTGGGGAAGTGAGGTTGTTATAATTAATGTATTTGGTTAAGTGATACTTAGAGGTGATGGTATGCACAGAGGATTTGTGTGGAAGGGAATGGTGATAGTCACTGAACTTGATTGGTAGTTGTTTGGTTCTAGTGGATGTTCTGAGAATGGGAGGTGGTGGTGGTGGAATAGGTGAGTGTGAATCAGTAGTTGATGGAGAAGAAGGATTTAGGATAGGTTATGGGATTGGGATGATTGGTGTATCTTACGTAGGGGTGATGATTGATCGGTGTGAACTATGGGGTGTTTGGACGAGAAAAGTTGGTAGTATGAGAAGGTGAGGATTGAGATGTGTTTGATGATGTTGCATTGGTTGATGTAGATGATGGTTGAGGTTCAGTCTGCATAGGTATGATAAGGGGTGGTTCATTGTAGATGGGTGGTGTAATGAGGTGTGAACTGTGGGGGTGTTTGGACCAGAAAAGTTGGTAGTATGAGAAGGTGAGGATTGAGATGTGTTTGATGATGTTGCATTGGTTGATGTAGATGATGGTTGAGGTTCAGTCTCCATAGGTATGATAAGGGGTGGCTCATTGTAGATGGGTGGTGTAATGAGGTGTGGAGGTGGTGCAGAGGAGGTTGTGATGGGACTTTGGTGAAAAGGAAAAATGGTTTCATCAAAGGTTACATTCCTGTTTGTGATTGTTTTCTGAGTGTGTAGATCATAAACAATGTAGCCTTTTTGGTTTGGTGGGTAGCCAAGTAAAACAATTGGGGTTGACCTTGGTGCAAATTTGTTTGTTGTGATTGTGAACATAAGCTCTGCATCCAATGATTCTGAGGTGATCCAGGTTGGGAGGTTGGTTGTAGAGAAGTTCATATGGACTTTTGTCATATAAGGCCCTTGAGGGTAATCTGTTTATGAGGTATGTGGAAATGAGAATGCAATAACCCCAAAGGTGTTTTGGAAAGTTTGCTTGAAATTGAATTGATCTTGCCATTTCAAGGAGTTGTTTGTGTTTCCTTTCAACTCGCCATTTTGTTGAGGTGTGTAGGGACAAGATGTTTGGTGAATTATGCCATGTGTTTTGTGAATTCATCAAGTGTAGAGTTAAGGAATTCTGTCCCATTATCACTTCTTATGGTTTTAATGGATTTTTGAAAATGATTCAGGATGTATTGATGAAATGTTTTGATTGTTGATGCAACATGAAATTTGTTAGGTAAAAGATAAGTCCATAATGCCCTTGAGAAATCATCAACAATTGTTAAGAAATATGTGCATTTATTCATGGTTGGGTGTCTGTATGGACCCCATACATCAAAGTGAACAAGATCAAACATAGATTGAGCATGTGAAATGCTGACAGGAAATGGTAAAACTAAATGTTTGGACAAAGGACAGATTGTACATTTGTTATCTGAAACTTTAAAAGAAGAAGTAGGTAAACTTTTGATTTTGCTGAGAACTTGGAAATAAGGGTGTCCCAATCTTGCATGCCATAAGTGGTTGGTGCTGATGTGTGACAGAATTGTAGATTGTTGAGGTGATTGTTGAGGTGCAGTTGTAGAAGAGAGAGTGTAGAATCCTCCACAAAGAGTTCCTGATGTTTCTTCCCATTATGGTCCTGGAAGTAGCATGAGTTGTAAGTGAAGGTGATGGATGAGTGTGTTGTTCTTAGAACTGTGCTGATGGAGATAAGATTATAAGTGAATGAAGGCACATATAGGACATTGTGAAGGATGAAAACATTGTGTATGCAAACTGAGCTTAGTAGGAGTACCTCTGTGACATGGCCATTGGGTAGTAAAACAAGTATGGGTGGTTGACATTTTCTAACATTAAACATAAGTGAAAGGAGATTGTAGATACTATCAGTGGCACCACTATCTATTATCCAAGAATCCTTAGACTTTGAGACATATGAAGCAATGAAAGAGTGCAGGATGGAGAATATACCTGCCATATATGATGGGACAAGGTTTGGATCAACATCTTTGTTTTGAAGCATTAGTAGCACTTGATTGAGTTGGTTTTGTAGCATGTCCATTCTGGCATTCACAAAATCACCATTACTTGATTGACCAGAACCTTGTGGATCAACATCTTTTAAAGGAGTTTCCTTTTCTCCCAAAACCATGTTGATGGTAGCTTTGCCCTTAGTGTTCTGTGAAGTCCTCTGATGTGGTGGTACATATTTGTTGTGAAGAGGGTGGCCAACTGGATAACCAACTAATTTGTAGCATTCATTGTTGTAATGACCTTCCCTGTTGTAATTTGTGCAGGTAATTCCTTTCCTGAAGTTGCTTCTTTTCTCATTCTGAGCTGGTGTTTGATTCCCAGTGGTTGTTCTGCTTTGTGAAGGACAGGATCTGTTTGAAGTGAATTTTTGTTGTGCATATCCTCTAGTCATGGTGTTAAAAGCAATTGGTGTAGATGTGGGTTGTTTAGGAGTATCTCATTGAGTTTCTTCTTGTCTTAACATGCTATAGGCTTTTACAACTATGGGTAGTGGTTGTAACAGAAGGATTTGACCTCTGACATTGGTATAGCTTTCATCAAGTCCCATGAGAAACTGTATGAGTCTCTTTCTGTGATCCCTTTCACCATTTGTCTTACCATTATCACATACACACTTACAACTACAAGCATATGGAGCTTCAAGAGCATCCAATTCATCCCATAGACCTTAAGCTTATGATAGTAAACCTCAATAGTGCTATTATTACGCTTTAAGCGAACAATTGCAAGGGTGACTTGATATATCATGTGTCCATCTAGTTGTGCGTAGTGTTCACTCAATTCGGACCATAAAGCGGATGCGAGAATGCACAAAACTTAAATTTTGCTAATCGATCGATATAGTGTTCAATATCCAAGAAATTAGCATGTCATTTGCCCTTTCGGTGTGGTCTCAAGTGTGAATCAAGTGTAGGTTCATCATACCCACCAGTGACAAGTTTCAGTTTATTTCTAGCATTCAAAGCAATTGAAAGAGATCTTTTCCATGTACTGTAGTTTTCTAAACCAACTAACTTCTTTGAGATGAGTATCAAACCTGAATGGTCATTTTGGTGGAAGTGTAATGGATGGAATGCGAAATTGATATCATCTTGATCCATTGTGTTATTACGTAACTACGGAACCTTCTCGAGTTTGCTCCTCCGGTGTTTGATGGCATCGTTGACTTTTGTAACAAACTTTGACTTTTCTAAGCGATTCTTGATCTTGAAAGAACATAATTGATGGATGATTATTGGTTGAGAAACAAAATTGATGTAGATTTTGACAACGACTTGTGATGATGATATGATTGTGTTGATATGATTTGAGTAGTTGTTATTGTTTGATTAAGTGGTGGTTGAATGATGTTGATTACGATGATAATGGTGTTTAATTGATGATCGTGATTGTTTATGATGGTTTTAGTGAAGATATTGTTGATTTTGGGTAAAGAATGATGGTTTGTGATGGTTTTAGTGGTGGTTATGTGGTTGTGTTTGAAGATTTTGGCGGAAATTTCATTATGGTGGTGAAAGGTAGTTATTTGTTCTCGAATTAGCTCATCACCACGTTTGTGGTGGTGATGGCTCGATACCATTTAGTTAATTGAGAGAGAAATGAAAGCTAAAGTATTATTGTATTCAACATAATGAAAATGAGTACATTGTGAGGTATTTATACAAGAATGACAAAGACCGACTAGTCGCTATACTACACTACATTCTATTACAATTAGTTAAGCTACTATGAAGTAATATACAAGTCTTGTGTGGAGTAGTTCTTTGAACCGATATGCTAGATATTGTATGAACTTGTGAGCCATTGGCTTGTGTTGTTGCATTTCCATGAGGCAAACACAGAGGACTGTTTGACTCATTAAAAGGCTAATAACCTATTAAAGCACTATAATTGTCAAAAAATTATAGTTCTGCGTAGCGAACTAAAAAAATAACTCTTTTAGATATTAATGTTGATATTTTTGTCTTTTTTAAGTATTATGACAATTTTACCATTCGAAAAATATTTCAAAAAAAAAGAATTTCGAAAAAAAAATTCAGAAATTTTTTTTAATCTAAAAAATAAAATAAAAAATCGCATGTCACAAAATTTTTGTGTGTGTGTGTATTTGTCAATGTGAAGTTTGTGTGCGTGTGTGTGTTTTGGCTGCCGCATGTTGGAAGGAAACCATTGAAAGATGAGCTATACCTTGAAAACCATATACCTTTTCATTCTTATCATCATCATAATTTACATCCACGCATCACAGTTAAGATCATCTTCTCTCTTAAGATCCTTAACATCAATCTCAACCTGTAGGAGCCGTGATTTGATATTGAGGGGGCTTGACGTAGTGTAAAATAACAAAAGTAGAATTCAAGACTAATAACATAGCATTATAATTTACATTATAATATCTGACAGTCTGACACTTACATGTGCTTCAGCCGTGTAAATTAAATATAATTTCACTGATTTCCTATGACTAATTAAAAAGTTTCATATTCACATGCCACATTTCAGAGTGTAGCATACGGTTTGCATTAATAAAATAAAGGGCTGGTAAGCAAGAAGCCACGAAACCCAAAAACACGTTGTCTTAGGCTCGATATAGTTGCATTCTTTTCTTTTGCCGAACTACTTGTCTTAAGCTCAATATAACTGCAAATGTAAAACTGGTATAGTTGTGTTAGAAGCCCATAAGATAAATATAAATTACCACATCAGGTGGTTTAATAACATATGGCCTTGATTAACACTCTACTAACACTATTATCTTACAAAACCTAAATCAAACAATAAATAAGTACATTTCAGAGTAGAAAGAAAGACAGAAGTGGGCAGACTCAACTTTGACTAAAAACCAAGATTGATGAAATGTGTTAACCGATACCGGACAGATGGGCGGTCGGGTCAGATTTTTTCTGGCCACTCGGTTCGCTCTTCAGTTTTAAGCCTGTAGGACCAAACAGGATGTTGTTCCAGATTGTCACAAATGCAGTCAATTGTTCTATGGTGTGTGTTACAATAATTTGTGCAAGGCCCAATTGTCACCGTAACAAAATACCAACCAACAAATTGTCCAAGTCCGAAAATGGGTGTTTCATTTGTTCCAGGCTTTTGTTACAGCAACAAATAGAGATACCATGAAACCGAGAACAAACTGTGGGGCAGTTGGGTCTGTCCGGGTTTTCCTGGGTCTCGCGGTCAGGTTGGGTTTTTTGTTGTCCATGTTCGGCCCTAGCTAATTAAATCTAGTAAACTGTGGACCACTGTTAGATACTGTAATAAAGGTCTATTGGTCCGGCTCACTTGTTTAGGCCCGTTTAGCTTTTAAGGTTTAGGTCTATGTGTTTTCTATTTAATGTCTTTGTATTGTAACATTATAGTTGAATCTGATTAGTATAATTTCAGTATTTCCTCTTTGATTTCTGCATGGTATCAAGAGCAAGGTTTTCTTATACATGAGTTTGATTGTTCGGTGTTTGCTACTAGAAATAATATGTTCGCTTGATGTATCTGTAAGTGCTACCCATCCTCATTGCTACATCTTGTTGCAGCCCGTTTAATTAATTCATCAGTTACAAGCTATTCGATCCAAGTGAGTTGTATGAATTGAATAATATAAAAACAATACTTGGTTGCTATAAGTTTAGATCAGATAATGAGTCCGTTGATAATTGAAAAAAATAAAATAAATAAATAAATAAAAATTTCGAAGTTTTGATGTTTCACTTAGGTTACGTATCCGATTCGATCTGTTGCACCATTTTTCGTTTTTTGGTGAAATAGTTAATAGGTTTAATGAGATAGTAATTATTCGTATTATGTGTGGGCTTGAATTGGTTTTGTTTGAATAATTAGGTGTGAATTCAAAACATGCTTAATTTGCATTATACATCATGCATTAAAAGCTTATAATTTGGGGAAATATGCAAGTATTTGAGTTTTAGTGAGTATATATATGCAATTCTCCCTTATTAGTATTAGTATCGACATCGGTATTTGGTAATCACAGTTATGTTTGTTTGGGTTATAATGGATTATTGGTGATGGTGGTGGTGATGCAATAGTCTTAACTAATCCGACTGTGTCCTAAGTAGTTATGTGTAGCATCTCGGCATTAACAACATGTTTTGGATTCGCATATGTCTGTCTGATCACACATGTGGTTCCGCATCTGGTTCCACCTGGTTTTATCTACATCCATCTGTCTCCACCGGTCTGCTTGTTTGCATCTTCCTGTCCGGAGACACACGTGGTTCTGCATCTGGTTCCGCCTGGTTTTGTCTGAATCTGTCTGAATATGAATTTGTCTAAATTTGAATCTGTCTGAATCTGCCTGTATGAATCTGTGTGCCTGTTCTACTCTCGTTTATCTCCGTAATTATGTTGCTCTGTTCTGAGTATGCACCGCGTTTGCTCACTGGGACATTCACTTTTTGTTTGCTTTTTCAGTTCTAGTTTATTTATGTATGAAAAACTCTCAATGTTACCGCTGCAACATTATGAGTTTGAGAGGGGATGTAAAATAATAAAGGTATATTGGCCCGGCCCACTTGTTTAGGCCTGTTTAGCCTTTAAGGTTTAGGTCATGTGTTTTCTGTTTAATGTCTTTGTATTGTAACATTATATTTGAATCTGATTAGTATAATTTCAGTATTCCCTATTTGATAACTAATAGGTTATGTAGCAAGTAGCAACACACTAAGGTGTTGTTTCTTTTTTAAGTGCTAGTTGGATATGTGTCTGTCTTGATATATACCACTGATTTGAAGTATTAGATCTAAACATAAATGTTGTTTCTTTTTTCTTTCTAAATACTATCAAATGACCAATTTACCCCAAACATTTAAATTGTGCAGAAACGAAAAAATCTCATAAATTTAGTTCCAACTTATTACATGAAGGGCACAATACAGTACACTTACCTGATCTATAACAACCACTCATCTATTCCTAAACACATTGAACGAAGAATGAACCCAAAATGAAGAATTCAAAACCAGTATAAGCTTACGAAGAACAAACGGGTTTTGATGGTTTACATACAAAATTAACCAAAAAAGTAGAAAAGTACATGTGATTCAAACTTGACATGAAGTGTTGTGATGGGACGAGGCGAAGACCTGCAACAAATCCATGGATTTGTGACCGTCATTGGAAGAACAGTAACGAGATTAAGAAACTACAACCAACGGCGAGAATGGACAAAGGTATGTGACGATATGGATGTAAATTTGGTGGAAAAATATTTAGGGTGAATGAGATTGGTGAAAATTGAAGATATGAAGGTGAAAGAAGAAAAAGGGCAAATTGGTCTTGGTTGTCTATATGAGCGTCTGGTTTGGGGGAGAGGTTTTTTTGGCCCTACACACTCAGAGCCTCATATCATATAGGAGGAAAAAAGAAACATCAAACTTGTATGGTGGGGCCCAAATATGTTAGCAACCAGCCCATTCAGTGAAAAAGAAACAACACCTAAGCCAATGATTTTTAAAGAAATTACATACCACCCCTGTGTTAATATTGGTCATGCATTAACTTACACCAATTGATTGCAACCCTTAGTTTATGCATATACGTGAATGATCACCCTTGTGTTGTATTTATATACCTACATTACAAAAGTTCCAAAGTTAGAGGAACTATTGGCAACCATCATATTAACAAAATTTGATAAAATTAAGGTTGATAATTGAGGGAAAATGATCACTTTGAGCTTTTTATATAGATTAACGATTCTGATAAATTTAACTACGTAATTTTGTGTTTGATTATGATGAACTAATTGGGGGAAATTACGTAATTAAGTTTTTGATCGGATGCAGAGATGAAGCAGCATGTGGTGGGGTGTTTCTATTTTGATAGGGTTCTTTTTCTTTTTATGTTAGGGGGAATTGCATATGTATACGCACTAAAACTTAAATATTTGCATATTTTTCATAATACAAATTTTTAGTGTATGATGTACAATGCAACTTTAGCATGTTTTTAGTATATATATGCAAATATGCAAATTTTAGTAGGTATATATGCAATTGCCCCTTTCTGTTATTGGGTGAGTAAGGATGAATTTAATATTCCTTTTTTTTTTTTTTAAGTTTACACTTTACACCCAAAACTATTATGTATAAAATTTCAAATACACATGTATTTTTAGTTTCTTCTACATATGCTTTGTAAAAACGAATTTTAACTTCTTTTTTAACAAATAAGGAAATATTTAATATTTTAAATTAATCATACTTAGAAAAAATAAATAATACCTAGGATGGCGGCCGGCCGCAACACGGGGTTTTTTTTTTTTCGATTAACAAATAAGGAAATATTTAATTTAAAAAGCCCGACTATCGATCGCTTTTAAAGATATGTAACGAAATTTTTTCTAGGCAATCATTAAAATAATGTTATTTATTGTATTACTCCTTCCGTCTAATAATTATTGTTCATTATTGATTTTAAAGTCTTAATTATGCAACTTTGACCTTAAATGTTATTTTTTGTGTTATTTATGAGGTCAAAGTTGAAAACTAAAGAAAAAGTCAACACCGGACAATAATTATGGGACGGATGGAGTAATATTTTATCTCTTCTAGAAACCGTTATAGTTGTATTGCATTTGTATAATTCTTTATCAGTTTATATTATTTTATTAGTGTGAACAAAAATAAAAGCTTGCAAGTGAACAAATTTGTTATTGATCGATATTTGAATAAAAAATCACTGTTTGCAGATCTATATTGTTGCAGGTTACATTTATTTAGTAACGATATTAGGAACCATTATAGAATTTTTATTTGAGTTGAATTATCGCATGTTATAACCGTTTGCAATTACGTTTTGATTTTTTCACGTTTTATTTTAAACGTTATACGAAACCTTACCACAATATCACATATCATTAATTGTCTGCCGTTAGAAATCACTATCGTTAAGCGTGAGTACTCACCTAGTAAGTATAAAAAGAAGCTCAGAAAAAATAAATTTTAATGGGAATCTTTATACATTTTGTAAGCACCATCAATGTAAAAAAAGGGTAAAATAAAAAATTATGGGCCATAATTAATTTTTGTGACCCGAGTAGTTGAAATAGGCATGTCTATATAATTATGAATATTTGATGGCTTTATAGTTGGGTTATGGCCACCCACAACCCATTTGGCTACGCTAGTGATGGGCACAATTCTTTTTCTAGAGATTATCACTTAAACCGATAAGTGTAATGTTATATATAGTTGTATACCACTATTGTACCTTAGATACATTAATTAGAATCTTGAACTTCAGAAAATTAACATGAATTACCGATATGCACTGAAAAAAATAAGGTCTTTTAGCCACGGCATAAAGTCGTGACCAAAAGGTTATAGCCACAACTTTGTTGTAACTAAAAAATCGTAGGTAAAGACCTTTAGCAACGATGAATCTGATCTACCTTTCGCCACGAAACCCTGTTAGCCACAAAAAAGCTATAAGTCGTCACTAAAAGGTATTGTCATAGTCAAAGGCTTATTTAGTTGTTTACTGGACTTTTAGTGATGACTTTCGTCGTGGCCAAAAGTCCTTGGCTAAAAGCCCTGATACTTCTAGTTATGCCATATATATATGGTAATATCATTCTCGGCATAATGGAAGGGGTTAACACATGCCATTTAGTTCTCTTTATACGTTAAAATTATGTTCACTATTAGGTAATTAGGTTGGTCTTAGCGTGCTATAAAGCTCTAATTATCACGCGTGAGGATGGCAGAAAACACCTTTTGCGATGACCTTTATGACAGAAAAAAAAGAGTGTGTGTTTTTGTTAGTGGTGTGTGTATTAGTGTGTGGTTTAAATATATTTGAAATAAATGGTTAGTATAAGTAAGTTGTAATAGAGGTGTGGATGATGATGAGTAAGTAAGGGGAAGCCATGAATTAGCGTAAGGTAAGACTTTTAGATGTTAAGGGAGAGCTAGGTGGAACACTCGCCATCAAGAACTCGAATAAATTTCTTTCGTTTTAAAATTATAGTTCTCGTTTGATTTTTTTTTGTCTTTATTTTTCAACTTTAACCTTGAGTACTTTTGTTTATATTACATAATTTTATGTAAAATATATGAATGAATTAAGTTTTAAATATTTTAATCAAGTATTGTATAAGGCTACCCCCAATGAGCTCCAATCCCCATCGATCTAGGGTGCATGTGATCGATCGCCTGTCGATCGTGTCTCTGTGGAGACAATCGATCGCCTCCAATATTAGCCAATCCAATCGCCACAACGATCGACTCATGTAACGTTAATATTGTGTACGTTGCAATCCAAAAAAAAAAAAAAAAAAAAAAAAAAAAACATTTCCTATAAATACAACTAAAATCTCATCACAAATCTCACAACATATTTACACACTAAACTCACAAATCTCACAATCCTTTCTATAAAAAATCTCACAATCCTCTTTATCAAAAATGTCTAAGAAAACACCACCAACCAAAGCCCGAAAATCCCGTTTGTCACAAAACGTCCCGCATATTTTAATAAGTTTCGTAATGTTTTAATTTTATTTGAATTATTATGTAACGTTTTAATTATTAATGAAATTTTATTTTGTGTTAAAAATGATTTTTTTTAAAAAAAAAAAAAAAAAAATTTGAACTTGGTCGCCTTTATCGCAAGACATAATCGCGCAGAAGGTCATGGGAGAGAAAAAATGGCGTGGCGGGGAAAAGAGGATTGAATCCCCTCATTGGGGCTAGCCTAACACAAACAAAAAAATTTAAAGTCAAAGTAAAGAAATAAAGACCGAAAAAATCAAACAACGACGATAATTTTAAAAGGGTCCTCCTATGCAGGCAACCCATGGGTAGGGGGTGCTTGCATTTTTGCCTCGATTTCTGTGCCAATCATTAGTATCCAATCATTGGTACCAATGATTGGTTTCTCGATTTCCGTGCCAAGTTTTTTTACAACTTATTTTTTTACCACTTATACCACTTATTTTTTTACAAGTTTTTTATACACTTTTTTTTACATGTTTTTTTTTATAGTTTTTTTTACAAGTTTTTTTTATAACTTATACCACTTATACCACTTTTTTACAACTTTTTTTTTTGGTTTTACAATTTTACAACTTTTTTTTTTGGTTATATAAGTTCTTTTTATGCTGTCAATTCAGTTTTAAATTTTTTTAAAAAACCGTAGTCGGAAAATTTTGAGGCTCGGTTCGAAGGTTGCAAAGTGAGATTTTATCCCACTTTGCCGTCCATTCGGTTTTCATCATCGCCTCGGAAAATTTTTAGGCTCAAAATCATCATCGCCTAGGAAAATTTTTAGGCTCAAACTCGAAGGTTGCAAAGTGAGATTTGATCTCACTTTACCGTCCATTCGGTTTTTATCATCATCGCCTCGGAAAAATTTTAGTCACAACTGCACAAAGTCACCAGTTCACAAGTCTCACAAAACTGCACAAGCCTCACAAAACTGCACAAGCCTCACAAAACTGCACAAAACTGCACAAGTCTCACAAAACTGCACAAGCCTCACAACTGCACAAGTCTCAAACTGCACAAGCACAAGACACTCACAAGTTACTAGTTCACATGAAGTTCACAGGTTTCACAAGTTACACGTTTTGAACATGATTCTCACAAGTTACCAGTTCTGCAAAAGTTCACAAGTGTACTAAGATTCTCAAAGGCAATGTACTAAGATTCTCAAAGGCGTGGCCTAGGCAGGCACCCAATATAATCCCAGGTGAAAGCAACAACACCAACAACAATCAACCAACAACACCAACAACAATATAATCCTAGGCAGGCACCCCATATAATCCCAGGTGAAAGCAACAACACCAACAAGTAGTCCAGAACAACAAGAAGAAACCAACAACCAACAACAATCAACCAACAACAGCAACTAGTGGTCCAGATCAACAACAACAAGCAACAACCATGTCTAGTTCACCATTTAACACACAAGAGGTAAACTTATCAATAGGCTCAGATTATTAGCTTTATAGCTCATGTTGGTCAGAATTCGGTTTGCCTCGCCAAAACTCTTTTTAAGTTTTTTAAAAAAATCATCATTGCCTTTTTCTAACTCAAGTTTATTTCATTAAAGTTGCAAAATGACCTTGAATGGTCACTTTACCATCCAGTAATGAAATTTTTTTATACCAAAACACTAAGTTTTTTTCATTAAAGTTGCAAAGTGAATCACTTTACCATCCAGTAATGACCAGGATTAAATGAGGTGCCTGCCAAAGATTTCATGGGGTGCTGCGTAGGCCTTGAGGTCATGCTATGCGAGCACCACAAACCGCAAAACATAATGAAACATATTACTTTAACATATAATCAAACTTTAACAATAAAGTTTTAGATCCGAAATATTTTAAATTAATCAAAAAAGTAAACTTTTTTAACCCGATGAATTGGTTTAGCAGTGCAAAGCACCCGGCGTTATTGGATGAGTATGCGAGAAATGGGAGTGGTTATTACTACTGACTCTTAACCGTCCTATTGTATGTATAACCAATTCACAATCTCTTTTGTGTCTTCCACGAGAGGTTCTCCCAATTCGGTGAAATATTGTCTCGGTTGTGATTCTTCGTGTGGGAACAACGATTGTGCTCACTTCGTTCTTGCGGTTCTTGATGAAGACTCACCACTCCCGTATAATCACCCACAATGGAGATATTTTAGAAATGCCGTGGCAGCGCCATGGGAACTTGTGTTTACTCAACGACGGAGGATGTTTAGATATCGTGAAAGCGATTATTGATTTATATTGTAAATGACAAAACATGTATAGGCGATTCTTGATTTATATTGTAAATGACAAAACATGTATAGACGATTCGATTTATATTGTAAATGACAAAACATGTATAGACGACATCGATTTATAGCAAACGACTCGTCATCTTTTATTCTGATTTACGCTCCTGCTCGGTTCTTCCTCATGTTTTGTTACAGAATCGGATGACATTCGGTGGAGGGCATTCATTGTGTCAACCACACACCCGCTTCGTGTTGAGAGTCCAGTTATGTGCTTTCTTCACAATCTTATGTGCCTCCCTTCCGGCTATATCTCCGGATGCAGATGAGGACAATTTTATACACCGTCCTCGGTTCTTCCTCATCTTTTGTTCTGACCGTCTCGCGTTGGCCAGCACGAGCGAGAGATTGACGGATTGAGGAGACGATTTTGAGTTAGAGTCTCGTGTGGGACGGATGGCAAGATCATTGGAGCGACTACGCCTCGTGACGTGATTGATCTTAGTTTCTAGTTATATTGTAATTTTGTGAACCATGTATCAACTATTAATCTATAACAAGATTGGTTATTGTGAACCATAATATTACTAATTTATGTTGTGAATAATTATCAAATTCTTTTGGCCAGATTCAACAACAAAATCCTTACTTGTGTCATTGTCGGCGTGGATTAATAATTGAAAGAACATCCCAAGCCCAAAACTTGTGGTGCAAGTATTATCATGTCCTTTCTCAAAGGTAAATAATTAAACGTTTGCTTATTTGCGTAAATATATCAATAACTTGTTTGTTTAGAATACATTTCTTATAATTGTTTCGTCATGTAACACCTGGGGACTAAAGACTATGGGTGTCGATACTTCATGTGGAAGGAAATATTTCAACAAAAGTACTTTGGTGAAGCCTCTTCTTCAACGCAAAGTCTCAAAGCTATAAACTAAAGATACAACGATCAACATGCTATTGGTGAAAACAATTTGTTGCGAGGCAAAAATAAAGCGTTGGAGCGATCCTTTGGAATTGGCAAGAAATCCAGGTTGATCACGCATGTCACCGAGTGGAATACTCTATGAACTTATAGATTACATTAATAATCTTCATGGAGTAGATTTCGTTGTAATATTGAAAACATTTGTTGTTTTACTTGTTTAATGTTTTAATGTATAATGTTTTATTGTAATATTAGTAACATTTGTTATTATACTTGTTTAATGTTTTAATGTCTAACATTTGTTGTTACACACAATTAAAAAACATAACGTAAAATAAATACCATATAAAAACACTACACAATTAAATACACTATACATAAAAAAACACTACACAAATTAAATACACTATAAACACTATACACTACACAAATTAAATACACTATAAAAACACTACACACACAATTATAAAAAAAAAAAAAAAAAAAAAATGGCGCCGTGCGTACGGATGGGGTCCACCTACTTTGAGGTGCCTGCCAAAGATTTCATGGGGTGACTGCGTAGGCCACGCCTTTTAAAATGGAGAGAGTAAGAAACAAGATAATAAACTCTTATGAATGATGTGACAATGATTGAACGATTTTTGTTTGGTTATGGACCACTATAGTGAATCTTACATCTTGATTAGGCTCAACAATAATTTGATTTAATTTTAATTTTGAAACATAATATGTTTGGTGAGTGATATTGGGGCTTGAGCTTTTAAAATAAATCGGCTAATAAAATAAGTCTCGTTTATTATGGGGTTTATGAAAAGACTTATAAAATAAGTTGGCTAAAAATTATAGCCCCATAAAAGTGGCTAAAAACTTTAGACCAGGGCTTTTGAAGAATAAATTACTTATTTTTACCCACAAAATTTTTTAACATATACAAAAAAAATCTCATTCAATTATGTAATTTTTAATAATCTTGTAATAATAAGCCCCAACCCCATTTTCAAGCACATATATTAGGTCTTGATATCATTTTCCCGATTTTATATAGTGGGTCTAATTGCTAGACCTAATCTAGGCCTAAAACTAGTGATGGCAACGGGTCGGGTTTGAGAGGGGTTTTAGTGTACCCGTACCTGCACCCGCACCCGTTTAAAATATCCAAACCCGTACCCGCTCCATTATCCGCCAGGTACTCGATTAATATTATCCATCGGTTTTTTCGGGTTTTCCTGTGAGTATCGATTATTCCCAATTGAATAATATATGGACAAAATGGCGGGTATTAAAATTAATTCACAATAAATTCCAGCAACAAAACAAAGGAAAATACCCCAATATATTCAAATTTCCTAAAAGTTAAAGAAAATGAATATCGTATCAATCGATTTAACACTTTTCAATAATTCATGTACAAAATAAAAATATGTTATTTAATAGAGATATTTATATAAAAAAATTATAATGGTAGAAATTATATATAATGTATATATATTCTAATTAATTATAATACCAATAAAGCGGGTATAAATTCGGGTAAATGGATATGGGTACATATACGGGTAATCGGGCGGTATTACCAGAACACGTCACGAACCCGTACCCGGTTAAAAAAAATTATCAATACCCAAACCCGCATCCAAACCCGTCAACCCGCCTCCGAACCCGACCCAACTGGTTCGGGTTTCAGTTTTTCCCATCAATTTCAGAGTACTTTTGCCATGCCTACCTAAAACTCCTATGATGACACGTGGTTATAGGATTAGAGACCAAATTAAATATTTTCATTATTCCTAATGTACCCTTAGAGCATGCACAGCGATTAACGCCGGAACCGGCGTTATCCGGCGTTGAGCGTTACGATTCCGGCGTTATTGGGGCGTTATTTGGTCGGCGTTAAGCTTCCAACAGGCGTTAACATGCTTAAAATAAAAAAAAATTCAAATCACCACCCCGGCGGCTAGTTACCGTTGGGGTTTAAAAAAAAATACATTTTAGCCCCTAAATGGCTAGTTTTATTAATAAAAAAAAAATAAAAAAAAAAAAAATAATAAAATTCTTACCACTATAAATACCCAACTAAAACAACATTTTTTTTACACTTCCACTACTCAATCTTATACTTTCAGTTCTTGAAAAAAAATGTCGGGAGGCAACAACGATGATACATTCTTCAATATTCTCGGTGGTGGGTGGAATACCTCAAACCCGGGTTCATCATCAAACCCGAACGCGGGTTCATCTTCAAACCCCCAACGTCTCTTTTCCCAACCCACTAGGTGTACAACACCCCTAAAATACCGCAGCGGAAGATTGTGTCATTGGGGTGCTACTTCATAATACAAAGTACAAGTTATAGAAACGACCTCTAAATGAGACGTTTTGAAAAGTTACCATTCGATTAATGAAATCAGAGTTACAAACAATGAGGTCCCAAAGTATAATATATAAATGTTTACAAAATGTTTCGGATGGTAAATGATAAAAGCGTAAGTCTTCAAAATATGTCGTATGACTTAAGTTCCATGCAATAGCTATCGCTTTATTGACCGAGATAACATGCTAAAGGTGTCAACACAATGGTTGGTGAGTTCATAGAGTTTGTTTTGAATAAGTTGAAAAGCATTGAAAGAATGTTTACAAGAAAGGCATTGTAAATCCACTCGGCCCAAGTTCCGCCATAAAGAACTGCAACTCATGTGTTCACAACCCACCGCCAAAATATAGTTTGCACAATACACCGGATTATATTCACCCATGGTCAAGAATCCGTACACATGGGCGGGGCATCCCAAATAGTATTATATTAATCCCAAGGTCATGAATCGGGTACACAAGCGGGGGCTACCCGACTTATAGTACTATCAATACCTCTCCGACAAAGATGTAGTATTGTCGCATGTTTGTAAATACAATTCATGTATTTAGGCAAGTAAAGTATTTCAAGCATGTATAACTAAATCAAGTATAACGAATCAAGTATAATGCAATCAAGTATAATGCAATCATGTATAATGTTTTGAGTATTTGTACAAGTAAAAGCAAGTAGTTGAGCATGTATCTCCCCAAATAGTTTGTAAAACAAGTATTAAAAGAGTAAAAGTGGCTACGAACTCACGATAATAAGTAAAAGTTTAGTAGTCTTGTGAAAGTAAAAGCAAGTATTTGAGCATGTATCTCCCCAAAGAGTTTGTAAAACAATTAAACGAGTAAAAGTGGGCACGAACTCACCCGATAATAATCGATGAATGATACTTAGAAAATCGGCAGTGGCTCAAGATCTAAATTCAAAATCCATTTCCTAAACTATAAAACCTCTAAATTACCTCATATCTACCCCATAACTATCCCAATAGCTTCAAAAACAAAACCTATCTTTAATATTGCCTGATCTATCTTTGCAAAGTTTTGAGATTTCACAGACCCCAGCCCAACCCACCATTGTGTAGCTCTTAATCCAACCATGAATACAAAATAAACTTAATTTTACGAGAGAATACTAATGCCTTCAACTTATGTGTATAACTCGGAGCGAAAATCAAGTATGGAGTGTGTATGGAGGGTGGCGACATCAGGAGGAGGAAATGTGTGTGTTTTCTCTGAAATAAAACGAACTAGTTTTTTTTTTATTTATAGGAAAATATCCGAAAATATCTAGATATTTTGATGAATAGTGTTTAGATATTTATATTAAAATATATTATAATAAAATATCTTAGATATTTATAATAAAATATAAAATATCTTAGATATTTATAATAAAATATATTATAATAAAATATCTTTAGATATTTATAACAAGAATTAGACATTTATATATTGTGAGTCAGATGAAAGACATTGTTTACGACATAAAAATCGTGTAAAGATTTACTGTTCAATTTAAGTTAAATTAGTAAATAATAAAATTTACGGTGAATAGTAACTCAGAATAGTAACTCGTGAATAGAAATTTTTAGGAAAAAGTTTGAGTTTAAATAATGACCCAAATGTGATGAATAGTAAAAATGAATAGTGACCCCAAAATACAATTGTTACAGCCTCTACTCCTTGGGAACTTCGTCCCAAGTTCATTGATGTTAACTACTTATAGCGTGCCTAAGAAAAGTGTGGTCTCTAAAACAAGAGGTTCTCTTATTCAACAGAATATTGTATGGGTTACGTTGTAATATACCCATAATGTGGTTAGTGAATCGTATCGGATGAAAATAAGTTCACTTATTTATAATTCATTACTTACATAAAGAAGTCCCAAATTTATGTAATTAATGGATTATAAACTTATGGTTCGGTGGTTTATAATTTCTTTATTGAATAAAGAAGTCGTCCCAATCCATTCAAATAAGAAGATTATAAATCATCCTACTTAAGATTTTCCGACACAAAACTCACTTTCCGAGACAGATAATAAGATAACCAAGTCATCAATGTTCTAAAGCTAAGTAATAATATTATTTAACTCAAATCCCATGTCTCATCAAACAAGAACTGTCACAAGATAAAGTTAAATAATTAATTATTCTTGAGCTCCATATTTTAATGACTCGATTAAATTATGTGGTTTCCTTATTATTATTAAAGTCAAATCATCCAACAACGAGATCTAAACAAATAACTAACAAGAAGCATATGCGCGCAAAGTGTGTGTAAGGCAATCATAGTGAGAGTCTTAACGATAAAGCGTTATAGTCTAGGCTCTTAAATGCAACCTAGTTCTCTATAACCAATTCTTCGATACTAATCAGAACACCCCAAAATACCGCAATGGAAGATTGTGTCATTGGGTGCTACTTCATAATACAAAGTACAAGTTATGAAACGACTCTAAATGAGACGCTTTGAAAAGTTACCATTCGATTAATGAAATCAGAGTTACAAACAATGAGGTCCCAAAGTATAATATATAAATGTTTACAAAATGTTTCGAATGGTAAATGATAAAAGCGTAAGTCTTCAAAATATGTCGTGCGACTCTAAGTTCCATGCAATAGCTATCGCCTTATTCGAGATAACATGCTAAAAAGTGTCAACACAATGGTTGGTGAGTTCATAGAGTTTGTTTTGAATAAGTTGAAAAGCATTGAAAGAATGTTTACACAAAGAAAGGCATTGTAATCCACTCGGCCCAAGTTCGCCATAAAGAACTTGCAACACGTGTGTTCACAACCCATCGCCAAAATATAGTTTGCACAATACACCGGATTATATTCACCCATGGTCAAGAATCCGTACACATGGTGGGGCATCCCAAATAGTACTATATTAATCCCAAGGTCATGAATCGGACACAAGTGGGGGCTACCCGACTTATAGTACTATCAATACCTCTCCGACAAAGATAGAGTATTGTCGCACGCTTGTAAATACAATTCATGTATTTAGGCAAGTAAAGTATTTCAAGCATGTATAACGAAATCAAGTATAACGTAATCAAGTATAATGCAATCAAGTATAATATTCATCTGAATTGTTCAAACGTCCGACCAAGAAATGTACCTACAACATCAACAATATCTGTATTGACAACAAAGTCAACAAAGCACCTTAAATACCAACTTTCAAAATCTACAATTCTCACAACATTCACAAACTGAAACACATGATGTTCCTGAAACACCCTCGTCTCCTCCAAAAAAATCCAAAGTTCGTGTTAAACGAAAGTCCAAAAAAATCCAAAGACCCCGAGCCCGAACCAATCAATGATGATGAAGAAGAATTCGCTACTGGGCGTTGGAAACCAACAGAGGAAAAATTACTTGCCAGGTGTTATATAGTTGTTACGGAGGATCCGAAAGTTGGGCGTGCACAACCCAAAGATACGTTTTGGTATCGGTTCACAAATGAGTTCAATAGACTCAATTTTCAATGACACAACAAGGATATGATGTCAAGCAAGTGGAAAACGTTGAACCACTGTTGCACAAAGTTCAACGGTCTTTACAAACGTGCGTAACGGGAACAGAGAAGCGGGGAAAGTGAGATGGATGTCATGAAACGGGCGAAGCAATGGTATCGTGAGGAGCACAAAGCAGCATCGTTTGCTCTCGATGAAGCTTGGGAAGGTTTTGCGTAAGCATAAGAAATGGGACACGCCGGATCCGGTTGATTTAACCAGTGATGTCCCAAGCCAAACAAACGAGGCTTTGTTTGGTCATGATGAACAACCACGCCCCATTGGAAAAAAACGTGCTTCCAAGAAAGCAAGATCGGAGAGCACGAAAAGTACTGGGGGAGCGAGCACCGGAGGAACAAGCTCGTCAAGTCATTTCACCGAAACTATGGCAAACGAGTATCGTATCAAACGTGAAACCGTCCAAGCGGCGTATCGGGCCCAACAAGTCAAAGATGAAACAATAACAAGGTTGGAAGAGATGAAGTTTTTTATGGTTGATACTGAAGGCAAAGATCCAAATGTCGCGGCTTGGATCAATGACGAAAAAGACCGAATCAAAAATATAACTTGCAACCTCGTCAGTAGATTGTATTCTCGTCATTTCCTTTATGTTGTAACGTTTAATTTGCAATGTGTTTTTTTTATTTCGTTGTAACTTTTTTTTTTTTTTTTTTTTTTTTTTTTTTTTCGTATTGTAATATGTTTTCAAATTAATGATATGTTTTTTAATAAATGAAGTGTTTGTTTTAGTTTAGGGGTTGAAATTGAAAATATCAAATGTTAAAGTTTAACTTGGGATGCTATTATTGTGGGTGTTTTTTGGGGATGTTAAGGTGAAATGTTAAATCTGATGTGGCGCTAACGTGACAAATGTTAAAGTTTAACACAAGTTATTATTGGGAGTGCTCTTATAAATAAGTAGATAGTTTAGTACTTTGGTTATATTTTCCTTCTCTTTCAATCCTCATACTTCTTAATGTAGCACAATACTGTTTGAATAACCACGAGAACATTAATATAATGGTTGAAGCACTTGTGCTTGAGTCAATAGACCAAGTTCAAGTCTTATCTTTGGCAGTTATTTTAGAAAGGTACTCACATCCACAAAACATATGGGCACACTGGAAAGACTTTGTGGAATAAGAGCTCAGGGGTCCGTGTCTTGGCTCGTGCTCACTCCATTTGGTACCTCACTAGGCCAGGAGAGTTGCCGGAGCTATTCCTTGTGGGGTGGACAATGGTTGGTGCCAAAAGGCACCTGGGATCAAGGTGTTCCCGCCAATCTATACTGTTTTATGAAATAGTGTTTGAATAATCATATTAGTTTAACTCTTTCTTTTACCATTTTTATAACTAGCTAGTAGGGTAAAATGAGACATTTAAAAACGCTAAATGAAAACTCCCTTTAAGAATCAACTAGTAGGGTATTCGTGCGTTACAATGGCGGGTACCCTAAAATAAATGTTAACATTAAAAGTCTAAAGTGATGGATATTGGTTGTATCTAATTTAAATCTTCGAAAACTGACTATCTGCAGTGGTGGTGACTCGGTCGGCGCACGGGCGACCCGTCGGTCGACCGATCACTGTGGGTAGCCAAAGTTTTGGAATTGGACTGATTGATTTATTTTTAAATGTTTGGCAGCTTTATTAGATTGTACATTGTGGTAAAATGATTGCATATTTTAATGAATGCGTGAATTAAATAGTGTATTAAACGTAAGCATTGAATAGTGTTTTTTTAGTTGTATTTGTGCTTTAAATTGTTGTACCATGTGTTAATAAAGTTGTATTTTTGAATGAAGGGTGTTTTAAGAAAGGGAGTTGATACTCCCACTGTGCATTACAGTGTTGTACTGTGAGCTTTATAACTTGTGTAAAATAGTATTTGCATCAAAAAATGTGGTGGGAATATCAACTCCCTTTAAGAAAAGTATTAATTATGTGTCTTGAATTGATGTATTTGTGCATTAAATTGTTGTAAAGTATGCATTCTAATTTGTAATGCTTTATATGTTGTATAAATTGTGTATAAGATAGTTGTACTTTATGCTTATATTTTTGTATTGATGAATTTTAAATAATTCATAGGCATTTTAATGCCCTGAAATACCTTTGCGCTTTAAAAGATACTATTATAAACAAGTTTTTGTTTGTTTTTTGTTTTTGTTTTTTTTTTGGATTAGTCTAATAACTCATCCTGCTGTCAAAGGGGAAGAGTTAATAACTTAATATGATTAGTAGAATTAAAATGATAGTTTTTTTTTTCTATAAATAGCTCTACTTGTATAGACTTTAAGCATCAACCATAAAATCCTCACTTACCTTTATTTTCATGACTTTCCTAGAATACTCAACCATTTTCTTTCCATTATTCCTTGTATTTGTTTCGGTTCTAATCATACATTTTCGACATCAAAACAAGGATGTTATCATCCCTACAAATTGGCCAGTTATTGGTATGTTACCAGCAGCCATCACTTATGTCAATCAACCACATGATCATATTACAAAAGTTCTTTCACATACTGGTGGTGCATTCTTATTCAAAGGCCCTTGGTTATCTAACATGGATATGCTTGGGACCTCAAACCCTTTAGACATCCACCATGTTATGAGCAAGAACTTCACAAACTATCCAAAAGGCCAAAAATTTCGTAACATCTTTGATATACTTGGAGATGGTGTCACCAATACTGACGGGGAGTTATGGGAGTTCCAGCGTAGGACATTCATGTCGTTGTTCAAGCTCCCTAGCTTTCGCAGTCTCTCTAAAAATACTATCTGGAACAAGGTGGAAAATGGGTTATTGCCGGTGCTTGAACATGTTTCCAAACAAGGGTCAGATGTGGATTTGCAGGACATATTTCAAAGGTTTGCTTTTGACACTATATGCACGTTGCTATTTGATTATGATCCGCAAAGCTTGTCTATGGAATTTCCTCACGTTCCTTGTGAAAAGGCTTTGTCGGATATAGAAGAAGTGGTCTTCCATAGGTTTCTGACTCCCCAAATCTTTTCGAAATTCCAACAATTACTTAGAATGGGGAATGAAAAGAAGTTGAGTAATGCAGCCAAAGCAATTGATCAATTTATATACAAATGCTTGTCCCGGATACAAAATGTGCCCACTAGTATAAAAACCGATATTCAAGAGAAAATTTCAAATTATCAACATCTCTCATTAGAGAGTTGAATAATAAAACCGGGACTTCGGGAGAACCCAACAAGTTTTTGAGAGACAACTTCTTGAATTTGATGGTTGCGGGAAAAAATACTACTAGTAGTACTCTATCTTGGTTCTTTTATGTAGGGGATATATGGTAATAACGAACACGGTGGATATACTTAATCTACGAAGGCGTGTAATCACTTTCGGATCAAATCAATTGGCGGTTCTACCAAATTATTCAATCGGATACAATTCGAGAATGAGAATTTTACGTATGTGTGTCTCGAGATATCGAACCGCTTAAAATCAAATAACGACCAAATAACCATATATAATGAAGATACGAGATAAGCGCGAAAGGCGGTTTAGGGTTTCAAGTTGTCAAGTTATGTCCCTCAATTTCCGAAAATTAATCTGCCGAGAAACATAACTTCAGAGAAACAAACATAACCGGTGAGAACATAATGCTCAACAGAATCACACTATGCATAGAAATGAAAATTCAAGATGAATTCTTTACATAACAACTTAGTGAAAATAAAAATTTCCAAGCTCAGTGGGCTCTGCCCTGGACTCAGCGGTGGGCCGCCGCCGGACTCAGCTAGCGGCGCCGCCCCGGACCTCGATCTCAGGGGCCCCTAAGATCATAATAAATTCAAGTAGGTGTCGCACTCCGCCTCCAAACCTAAATGATGTATTATTATGATGAAATTGGTCAAAACAAGTTAATCCAATTACACTAAAATATCCAACATTTTATCTTCTTGGCAAAAACCCAGGAGTAGAAGATAAGATCCAAGAAGAGCTACAAACAAAATTAAAGGAGAAAATGGGTGGGAAATTGAAAGATTTCATTACGCATGAGGCGCACAACCTTGTTTATCTTCATGCTGCCTTGTGTGAAGTCTTAAGGTTATACCCTCCTGTTCCAATTCAGCACAAAACACCAATACAACCAGATACTCTTCCAAGTGGTCATCAAGTGGATAAAAACACCTCAGTTGTTCTATGCTATTATACCATGGGGAGGATGAAATCGATATGGGGAGAAGATTGCATGGAATTTAAGCCCGAAAGGTGGATTTCAACGGCAGGCGAGATTTTACATCAACCATCTTACAAGTTCCCTGCATTTAATGTTGGGCCAAGATCATGTTTAGGTAAGGACATGAGTTTCTCTCACATGAAGATAGTTGCGGCTACAGTAATACACAAGTACCATGTTAAGGTTGTTGAAGGTCAACAGATGATTCCATGTGACTCGGTTATACTCAAAATAAAGCATGGGTTGAAAGTGAAGCTAACTAAAAGAAGTGAAGTAAAAGTGTAAAGGTGGGATGGAGTAAAAGTGTTGTGTCTTACTTCGAGTTATCTACTTAGTATTCTGAATCAAGTCCTTTTGGACATATTTACATAATTGGTTTGCATAAAATAAAGGGTGCTCTTGTAATTGCATAATAAGATGGTCTCAGTTTACTTAAATTGATGCAAGTTATTGGAAATGTTTACTTAAATTCGTAGAAACGACTTACGTAATTGTAAATGTTTACTTAAATTCGTAGAAACAACTTACGTAATTGTAAATGTTTACTTAAATTCTCGTAAATATAGATGCCAAGCAAAGCGCAAAACCTACATACATCAAAATCAAATACTTGTAGCAAATAAAGTACAGCAGCACTTTGCGGGCATCAGTCATGCTTCTATATGAGCCGGATTCTTTTGTTGCAAAATACAAAGTTGGAGAACACACAACCAAGCTATCTTTTAACACACATTTTAAAGCCATATGCAGAACAACAGAAGAAAATGTAATGTTGGCAATCTAAGTACAATGTTGTCATTTCATGAAAATCAGCCTAACATAAATCAACCTCATTGTTCATACAAATCCCATCCTTAAATACATAAATACAATCCTCTCTGATACTTCAAGATGAATTGAAGTATTTGCTCTAACCACCATATTTAATCTTTACATACATACAATCATACATATAAAACCGTCTAATTTCTTGCAAAACATTGACAACAAGCAACACAAAGCTTCTGATCTCTAACACTTGATACCCCTACTCTTCAAACGTCCGATCAAAGCTTCCATGGTCAGAAGCCTTATCCCCCTCACCCACATCTCAGCCATTTCACACCCACCCTCACACACAAAATGTACTTCTTTCTTCTTAGCAGTCACCACTCGAAAAACCCCTGATGTGTCGTTATCCCTTTTCGCCTTCCTACGCTTCTGAAACTTTGGGCTTGGGCCTACCTCAGCCTCCAAACAAACTACATTTCTCCTCCTTGAATTACCCCACCTTAAAACACCTTCACTCCCTACCATTTTCAGCATTTTTCTATGTGGCCTTCCTTTCCCTCCCCTTGTGTGTTTTAACACAATTGCACCATGTAGAACCAGCACACGAGCAAGCTCGTCTAGTATTACGCACTCCACGTTTTTCATTGTTTGTTTTCTAGCAAGTGTCAGTGCGGTTTCACCTTTTGAGTTTCTGAGATCACAAAGTGACCCATACGAGATCAAAAGCTCGCACATTTGTACATTGCCTTCTTTTGCTGCTAACATGAGAGGTGAGTAACCTTCCCCATCAAGGGCGTTGACGTCATAACCTCTAGTGGTCAATAATTTGACTGCGTGTATATCTCCATGACGAGCTGCGAGTGTAATGGATAAAACCCTTGGCCTTTTTTGTTACCCTTTTCGAGGGTCAATTGAAGCATTACCTTTTCGAACATATCAGAGTTCCCGCTCAATTTAGATAAAGAGAACGCATTTTCGCCATTTTTATTAATGAGCTTTACATCAGCTCCAGCATACACGAGAAGCTTGAAGGCATTAACATGACCATGCATTGCAGTCACCATAACTGCTGAGAAACCGTTAATATCTTGTTCGTTTAGATCAATGTTTTCTTGGCCCATAACAGCTTTTAAGGCTTGTATATCTCCTGAATGAGCTACAAACATTAGAGGAGAAAAGACGGAAGTGCTGGTGGATATTGGTATCTTTCCGGTTTTTATGACATGTAACACAGCTTGTTGAAATTTACAAGACCATTTATTTGACACCGCAATTGACTGGGCATACTGACCGGATGTATTGACCAAACCAAGGTCAGCACCTGCTCTGATCAAGACTTGTAGACACTCTTCTCGTTTAAATCTTGCACAGATCATTAGAGGTGTTTCTTCATTGTTTGTTGTTCTTGAATTGATGTCACAACCAGAGTCAATTAGATATTGAAGAATGGATGTAAACCCAAGCCGGGCAGCCAAGTGTATTGCCCGGGATTCATCTTTTTGGGTGGTTTTGATTGGAGATTCAATGTGGGATCCGCATTTTATTAGCGTTTTGACAGCTGCTATGTTGCCACAGAGGACTGCGTGATGCAGGAGTGTTCTACCATTGTGAATTGTGTTGGGGGAGAGATGTTGGAGTAGCAATTGCAATATGGTGCCACTTGCTTCAAAGTACTCGACGGCACACCAGGTGATGGTGTAAGGCTCGGCTAGCCCTGCACCCACCCGAAACTCATCGCCTGTAGCCATATCCCATGACCATGCTCCTAGTTGCACCTTAGTGTCAATGTTGGTACCAACCTTCAAGAAAAACAAGATAAAGTAACAATTGTTAGTTTCATGTAGGGGTGGCCAGATGCTCAGATGGGTGGGTCAGTTATGGTTCAGCCGAAATACCTTTTGCCCAATTATTTTTCTATCTTTTGTAGATAATTTGTATGTCAAGTATGATTACAAAATTTTTATCATTTCGGTCATGATCTAATTTCTCGATAATAATATGATACTGGAGGTTTTACGCATTAAAATAGGAATATGCACTTAAGGCGACTTTTGAACAATTTAACACATGGTTCAAAATTTCTAGTTTCGTGTAAAATGAAGACAAAAGAAAACATTATCACAGAGCAAGTTGAGACTAAAAATTGAAATACATCTAAAATTATCTGATGTGGGTCAGTGTTAGCTAGAAATATTTTGTACCGTGTTAGAGTTTGACTTCACATGGTATGCGTATTGGGGCATCACCTAACCATCTAGCATGTTTAGCTATCTCCTATAAAATAATTATTCACTGCTTTACACAAAACATTTTAGATAATGAAATAGTTTGGACTTGTTGGCGATTATAAGTGAAGTACCAGTTCATGCTACATTATGGATGATATAATGATAATAAATCAATTTACTGCTCTATATTATAAGTAATAATTGAAATTTAGAATAAAAAAGTTACCTGCAACAGGAGACGAACAACTGAGACCTGTCTGCTAACAACAGCAGCCACAAGAGCCGAGCAGTCTATGTTTTTATGCAGAGAAGGCTTAGACGACTTGAGGAGCACCCTAGCGGCTGCATTTACATCTACCCCACACTGTCATGTGAATCAAAATAATGTTACTAATGAAGGCATGTGCCTATTTTTAAATCAGATGGAGAATAAGCATTCAGCGTAAACAGAAATTTTATAATATGCTATGAATTACCTTCAAGAGGGTATCCACCACATCTGTAAATCCTCTACAGCATGCAGTGACAAGAGCACGCAAGGATATATGCGTCCGGATTAGATCAGAAGCCATAAGCAACTCAATATATTTTCCTCCTCGTCCATGACAGCTGGCCTCTAGTAGTGCTTCTTCGCAAGCGAGCTGAGAGGCTCCAGCTTTGAGTAAATTCTCAAAGATCTCAAGATGATCCTCCCTTACTGCGGCTGTAATTGAAAATCCTCTAAAAAGGTTCTGATTCACATCAGCTCTATGACTCTGCAATTTCAAAGAAGAGATATCAGTATGTCTGTGATATGTAAATATATAATAGCTTCATAAAAAATTACATGGATTGTACATAGAAATGTATTCTTTGGACATAGTCACACACAGATACACAAAGAGCAAAGCATAGAATGGTTGATGAGTCTATGGATGGAAGATTATATTAGTCATCAGAAATGGAATGTATGAGGTACTAGAGGTTGCTGTTTTGACCCATTTACTTATGCATGGGTCAATTTTGTATAATGTTTTACCGCAAATCAGTCAAATCATAGAATTTAGCTAAACGGAGAGAAGTTTAACAGACTGAGAGACACCCAAACTCTATTTTTGGATACAACCTCCAATATCACCTTAATTTTAGGATATAGATTACTATGTGACGGTATTGTTGTTTATATGAGCATGCTAGTTATCTTTAATACATTTTAGTTGAACAAAAGCGTTTCCACATTAACCAACCGGCCTGTACCATTTGACCCGTACTAGGAATGTCCGTTTTGACCCACTATCCGACAACCCATCTTTCCACCTCTAGTATCAGCAACTTTTATCTATCTTGTAGCCGATACACATAGATATCCTTGCCTCAGAGCAATAATTATTTTCAAATGTTTCAGGGAGACAAATCACATTCATATCCATGAAGAACATGGATCTACCCTAGACATGCCAAAACTCTATAATTGCATGGTCACATTGTCTCATCGTAGTACACTCTCTTTTAAATGATTTCATGAACGGTGGATTATAATTGAAAATTGATTATACAAATCATTTTTCAGGATTGTACTGAAATGAAGCACGCTACTCTGCAGTCGCAAAGCGAAAGCATTATTTAATTTAGCTCAAGAAGAGGTTGCCATATGTCCATTCTAGGGTGCATGTATGACATGATCCCAAATAAACAAATGAAGACCATTCAGAAGACCAGAAGGCATATTTTGACTTAGCTCAAGAAAAGAGAATACCATATATGCCAGTACTAATATAACACCAAACTTATTGCGGTATTTAACTCTAGACGTGGTATTTTATAAGTGTTTGGTTATTAGTCAAATGTCTGATATAAATTTCAATGTAAAGATATGGGAATTTTGCGGACCAAAATAAAACCACAGAGGCCTTGTAGTGATAATAATGGGCTGATTAAATTAGTCAAATTTCTAATGAAGATGAAAATTGTTGTGGTCCTAAGGGAGGAACAGAATACTGGTTTAATTAGAAAACTAAGACAGATCTAGTTAGTGAATGAAGGACATCAGCAAGTAAGTCAAGCCTACCCACAACAATATGAAGAACCAACACGAGTGCTGATAACATGCATCATTATTTAAAAAATAAAACTGATAGTGATATCGTTGTTAAATTACAAGACAGAAGAAATATCCAATCTACTCATACAAGCTAGCCAATGGCGCGTAGCTCAATTGGTAATTGGTGGGTTATCTTCGCACCTAACAAGCACAAGGTCAAGGGTTCAATCCTTGGCACCTCATAGCCACAACCAATGAGTGAGTCATGTATGCCCACCACATTATGGAAAGGCAGCCGATTGCCCGATTGTGAGCCAGTTCGGGTTACTGGTTATTAACCTTTTTGCACCTAACTTGTACAAGCTAAGTATTAAAGTCATGACATTCGTGTTAACAAAATTCTCACTAGTTGTTTACTTAGCCCTCAGATAGTCCTATCTTTAAACCCCTTACATGTTTACGTAGTTGTTATTCTATACGTGTCACCTACAACAACAACAACAACAACAAACCCAATCCCGCCTAGGCAGGGTATGGGGGAGGTAAAATGTAGACAGATCCTACCCCTACACCAAGGTAAACCCGTGTGTAGAGAGACTGCTTCCAACGAGACCTCCGGCAAGTGCATGTGTGCTAGTGCGATAAGATGTAGGTAGCAAACTACAAAAACAAAAGGCACAAGCGAAGAAAAGAAAGCACGCAAACAGGAAAAAGAACCACGCAGAAGCACACAGAAAATAAGCCAAAAGCAAAGCGCAGCAGAAATAAAATCAAGTTCACTCAGCGCACTGCTAAGATGTCTTTTATTATTTGAAGTCATGATAATCAGAAACTATTTAGCATATTCTGATCGTGTAATATAACTTGACTGCATAATTAGATAATCCAAATAAGTTTGATTGCATCGCTGATTATTAGGCAACAACATAACTGATTAAATAATCAATTCAACTGTCCAAAACACTAGATACTGATTTATTATTTGTAACTTGAAAACGCAACGTATTGTCAAACATTTCTTTGTTTGTTAAACATAGCTGATAACATCAGTTGAACTATTAGAGGGTGTTTGGGATTGCTTATTTTTACTGCTTTTTCTTTTAAAAATAAATACTTATATGCTGCTTAAAAATAAGTACATTCTTAAATACTCAGTCGTGTTTATATTTGCTTATTTTGTAGAAGATACAATAATACTCGGGGAAAAAAAAAATTTGATAGAAATTTTTATTAAATTCATTATTAACGATATTAGATTAAATATGAGAGCAGAAACTAATTTTAATATGATATCAAAAAAGTAAATAAAATAAGAAGCTCCTTAGCTGCTTATGAAAAACAGACATTAGTATTTTGCTTGAAAATATCACTACTACACAGCTGGTCTTTAGCGACGCCCGTTTCTGTTGGAAATCAGTCGGAATAAGTGGTTTCCGACGGATCTGTGACGGAAATAGTTGGTCGCTGATCTATGGTCGGTAATTAGTATCTGCCAGAAATCTGTCGGAAACAGCGACAGATATTATGTGTCGGAATACTGTAGGTAATTATTCAGTCGGAAATCTGTCGGTGTATTTTCTGTCGGAAAGTCGTCGGTAATAATTCCATCAGAAATCCGTCGGTAAACTGTAGACGGTAAAGGGTCACATTTCTGTCGGAGATAGTTTTCAAAATATCATGGGAAAAAGGTAAATAGTTGGACAGATTAAAGCTCACATCTAAGCAACCCTTTATATAAAATAGCTTAAATGAAACCCGTAAATACAAAGGATCATTGAAAATTAAACATATCTATTACGAAATGTCATCATTCATATAAAACATACAAGATGAAATTAGCGTATCTAAACCAAATATTCATAATGATATGACAATATTTAACTACCGAGGGGGACACAGATTGTAACACTTCTTTAACGTCGAGTTAATGTTGTTCATTATTCACTGCCACTCCCTGTCTCGAGCTTCCTGCAGCAATACCCATTGCAATTCCTAACCAACTTCAATGCGGGTGCATCATTCACCCCATCGCCAATCACTGCAACCACTTCACCGACATCCTTTAGCACACCACTCACAGAAACTTGCTTCTGCTGTATTCTTGTTATCTCGTGTTATAACCAGTACTTGAATTCTAGCAGCTAGTAGTCTTGTTATACTGTATCATGTTATAACAATTATTGTATACCATATAGATGTAGGTCACTGAGGTACATATAAAAACTTGAGATGTATTACCTTTGCAAGTAGCGACCTTATTCCAGAGTTTGAGGACACGATAACCCCCATGGATTTCCTATCGTCATCGAATTCAAGAGATGTAATCCTGTGCCCAGTTTTAACCAACGCTTGAGAACAAACTTTATACCACAGGATTATGAGGGAACAATTTTGCACATATGCATAACCAAGTAAAAATGATACAAAGAAAAGTGTCTTGGTGGCACCCATAAGGTCACAGGAACCTCTAGATGAACTAGAATCCAAACCAGAAGGAAGTCCTATTTGGTTTGTTATATTAACATTGGCCATATTATATTAACATTATCAAAGTAGCAATATCGGCTGGCTAAAAAGCTGCAACAACAGCTCCTAAGAAAAACAGGGCTTCAATGGAACTTTAGGCAATAGCCTAACCCTCTGCCACTGTCCTCTCTTTTTGTCATCCTCTTTTGGCATATGCCCCTCTCAACCCTCAAATGCCGTCTTCAAAATTCTAGACTACAGTTGGGTTTTACTTGCTCTCTCAAATAGCCTAAACCTATTTTGTCATCGTCTCCAAATGCCGTCTTCAAATGAACCCCCCCTGTTTTCTTCTCATTTTACTGGACAATTATTCAAAGGATCCGCTCAAGTTTTCAACTTCAGGACTCGAGACTGTAGCATTCTAGTAGCCTTCAATGTTCTTAGTAGCCTTCGTTGGTGTTCAAGATTCACTTCAATTTTAATCCGTTTTGTTGCAACAGTGGAAAAGCATATTATAATGTCATATCACATATTTTAACATACATTTCAATTTGTTTGTTTCCAACAAGTCAAATTAATCCATTATTAGTAATAAGAATAGATACAGTAGCGTCTAATTGATATGACTAGACAAGCGCAGCAATAAAAGCAGAGAAAGCCGGTGGTTCAGAGTAGAAGAGTTTGATATTTTCTAATGATGGAGAGAGTATAGTCTGGTTTTCCACCTTTGATAGTTTCAAGGGATGTGTACAGATAACAAGGAGGAAAATGTAAGCGAGATGGACGCTTATGATTGGTTCTCCTTATCTTAGAAACTAGGTAGGGTATACAACTTAAGCTTTTTATTATAGAGCATATGAATAGATATCCCACTGAGCACTGACGGTCAATATTTATTATAGAGCATATGAATAGATCTATTGAAGTTAGGTTAAATATCTAGATCCTCCTCAGTCATAAATTATTAGGACTGCATGATGGCTTCAGATGTGTTTCTGTGTATTCCTAAGGATAATGAAGATCAAAGATTAGGCTCGCAGCATAGTTAATGTTCTATGTAGAAGATCCATTCATTAGAAAATTTTAGTAACACATATTCGACGATCCTCCTAAGATATTGCGTCAACAGAAATCCTTATTGATACCACATTTTATTTAAGAACAGGGAGACTTAAACGCTAGAAAAGATTGCTAAAAGAAAACACAAAGTATCTGTTTCCAGAGCACATGGAAGATACGCTAGTCAAATCATATTAACAGCTAAAAGGTGTTCCCTACACAATGACATACTACACATAATTTAGGTATTTAATGGACATCCAAGACATAAAGCTACGAGACAAATTCAACCAATAGTACACATGCAATCAATGTTAAGTTAATAAAGAGTGTGATTAACATACATGTTCCTCACTATGCGTGTAAGTTACTTCCAAGTTTCCGCTGTCTGTAGCCCCCCACACCTGCATGGGTAAGCAGAATATGCAATCATAAGCAAAGAGCATGACCATGAACCTACTTCATAAATTTATAAAGTGATGGCGTCAATACCAACAATGGGATCAACATACCTTTATTGTTTTGTCCAGTGAGCATGATAAAAGAAACTGATCCCAGCAAAGAACCGACATAACAACAGAAGTATGGTCTGTCAAGGTCTGTAGACACTGCAAATTCTCAAGATTCCAAACTTGAAAGCAAGTTATGCTGTTAAGAGTTGATACGTAAAATTTCAAAAAAATGTCTGGGTTAGCATTTAGCAAACTCATAGCCCAAACAGGTCATATCAAAATTTATCTGAAAGGGAGAAAGCGGGTGGGATGACCCCAAAATCTAATTTTAACAGATACAACCTTCTAAACCGTTATTTCAAAGATCTAGACTAATACTGTTTTTGTAATTGTAACTAATGCATTAACTAAACATAACAAATGAGCAATAAAATGTGTATCACTGTATCAGTACTCAAATCCAGCACGTCCCATTACCCAGGCTCCCCGACCACCCCCATCATGCCATCTCTAACGCAACCGTCTTTTAAAGACAGAAAACAGAGGGAAAACCATAGCACAATACCATATCAAATCAAATTAAACTCACTCGTATAGAATTGTCCATGGAACCGGAATATAATCTATTAGCTCCAACAACTAGTGTCACAACAGCTGCGGAATGTCCTTGAAGTGCTGTAACTGGCTCAAAGCAGTTGGTGACTGTATTATACTTCCACGCCAATATATTACCATCTTGCACACCGGCAAAGAGTAATTCATTGCCAACAGCCAGCGAGTAGACTTGCCCGACGGGTCCATTAAGACTCAGCTCTGCAGAAGTTTGCACATTCCATGCCTGCATTGTTAACCAACACAATCAAACCATCAGAACATAACGTTGACACGTAAAGCGCATCAGAAAACAAACACGGTCCTCACCTTAACAAGATTAGGCAAACCAACAAACATCCATGGACCTTCGCTTAGCATACACCCTACTTCACCACCCAAATTAATAACCCCTGCACACTAAAACAAAACCAACAAAAACCACAATATACAGTTAAATCCCAAATCTCAAAATCTTAACAAACCAAAAGGGTGTTTGACACTGCTTATTTTTTCTGCTTTTTCTTCTAATCTGCTTCTTTTAAGAAATAGAGAAGAAAAACTGTTGAAGGATGTCAGATAGTATCGCACCTCACATTGTAGTTACATAGAGAACTTGGTCATTCTCGCTATCTTTTAGAACCTGCAAAATCCAAATATTTCATTGATAGCATTACAAGAGAAAGCTTCCTCTACAACTCTTGACTCATTGATAGCAGAAGATCAGATAAATACCATTTATATCTCGAATAAATTTATTTTGCCTTTATTTATTAGTTAAGATGATGTGGAGTTGATTGAGGTACTTGCTTTTGTGTTATTCTCTAATGCTTTTGAGAACTCAAAACGGGCGACTTAATCAATTGGGTTGGTGGCAAGTAATCTAGCACATAATCAACTAAAGTAGTCGTGTAAAGATCACCAAGAAACAATAGTCGACTTGAATGCAATAGACAAAAAAAAAAGCCGATCGAGCAAACAAACACTTGATCGAGCTTTAGTCGACTAAAAATGGGAATTGATAAAAACTGTAAATCATGATCGGACCTTATTTTTGGCTCGATACCACGTTATGAATGATTATACTAATGACTAACCTAGCTAGGTAACACTTGAGCTTGTACCTAAATCAATACAGAACAAATACTAGTCTAACACAAATACAAATCCACTAACAAAAAATACTCGAATATTTTACTCGAACTAGTCTTTATAAACAAACTTATCAACCATATGCAAACTTTATATTCATTAGCATAATTAACTCAAATATATAAAGAGTACGTACAATGATAACCTGACCACAATGTGCTAATGGAACTTAAATCCTACTCGAGCGAACAAAATAATCTCTAACAACATTTCGTTTGAACCACAAGAAATACGATAAACTCATAAACACATTGTCAAACATATTACATCTCATTTTAAGTACGATAAAAACGCCTAAAAACGCATTACTATTGAAACTAGGAATTGTTGAGCATGCATATAGGTCTGGTCCTTTTTCACCACAATGGTCATTTTTCTCAAACACAAACGCTAGGACAGTAGGACTACAAAACAACAACCAATTTAAGCCGTGTGAACCACTATGTTTGGCAAAACTAGCAGTAGCGTTTGTGTCTAAAAACTTAAATCAAAGGCGAATAAAATTCTAAAACAGGCTTCTGAGAAAAATTCTAAAACTCAGTCAGGCATTTCATCGATCACAATCAATCAATCACTAATAAAAGCTGAAATTATCACTAATCAATCAATCACTAATCAATCCACAACATTCAACCAATCAATCACTAATCAATCAACGAACAAATCTATAAAAGCTGAAATTATCAGCTCTTAAAATAACACTAATTCTATAAAAGCTGAAATTATCAAATTTACACCTAATAAACTGATATCATAAGCTGAAATTATCAAAGTAACAATCAACGAACAAATCATTATAAACAAAATTAGGGCAAAATTGAAGCAAAATTAGGGCAAAATTGGGGCAAAATAAGCTCAACTGAGGGGCGGTGGCGGACGGCAGCGGCGGATGGCGGATGGCGGATGGATGGCGGTGAGATCGCGTTTTAGAGGAAGACTGAAAGTGTGTATTTTATAAGTTTTAAAAAATTTGAAGTAATAAGAAAAGAAGCAAATGTGCAGAGAAGCAATTTTGAAGTTTTAATTTTGTTCCATTCTTCTTTTAATTGTGATGTGAAGTTTTAATTTTGTTCCATTCTTCTTTTAATTTTAAAGATTTTAATAAGTTTTAAAAAGTTTTTGATAATTTTGTTGTTAGTAAGTTAATAATAAATGGGATTTGGGAATATATACGAAAGTTTAATGTATCAATTTTAGATATTATCTTGTGTCATTTAACATTTATTTTATTAACTTTTTGTGTATTTGTAACTCAAAACAAAATTATATCAACATGTAATGATGGGGCTAAAGATTTAGGTTTTTAGTTGGCCTGGTCGAGTCAACGGTTCACCGGGTTACATATTCAACCGGTTGAACCGTCGGGTCAAACCGGTATTATGACAAATGAAAAATTTACCAAATTTTGAAGAGTTCGTAGAGAAACATATAAACCGATGGGTTAAACCATTATTATATTCTTCTAGATTTTTATAGTTCTAGCCAAATCGAGTAATGTAACAATTAGCAAATTTATAGCAAATAAAAAGCGGTTTAACACTCTTAGATTATAAGTAGTACTCCTAAAGCGATTTGAATGAATAAATTTGTAATAATGGTGTTTAGTTAATGGTTTTAAAAGCTTGTTTTTGGACAATGAAATGGGTTGGGCTAACTTGAAACATGAGTTGAGGTATACATAATAAAAAGCCCAAAACTTAAAGAATTTATACCGATAGTGTAATCCCAAAATAGTTAAGTTGAAACACAGTCGACATAGTTTAACATACCATATGTGTACATAATAAATTTTAATATTTACTATTGAAATCAAGTCGAATATTATTTATTTCCGACGGATTTCCGACGGAAATATTAAAAAATAAAAAGATCATTAGACATTAAAATATTTCCAACGGATTAGCGGCGAATAAATATAGATGTCGGAATGGCGTCGGAAATTCGACGGTAGGTTATGTGAATTAGTGACGGATTTCCAACAACAATCCAATCTCTTGGAATTCTGTCGCAAGTTACTCGGAAAAGCACAATCGTCGCTGTTTCGTCGGAATATGGTCGGTAAATTAGCGACGGAAAAGCATCCGTCGGAAAATCTGTCGCTGAAGGTCCACTTTCTAGTAGTGTATGCAGGTCGTTAGACGATGCTGCTTCGAGTAAGCGTTGTGAGACGTCTGCTTCGTAGTCAAAAGGATGTATTTGTTGGTGTTGTTTGGTGGTCATTGAGTGACTGAAGACTATCATTTTTGGTTATTTGTATTTAAACACATACAATGTGTATGTGTGTGTGTTTTTTAAGGGTGGTTTTTAAAGATGTGTAGAGGGAAAATTGAAAGAGATGAGCGCCAGAGATGAGCAAAGAGTGTTTTATAGAGGTGGACCTTACCATAATTCATAGTCTGTTTATCCACTATTTATGATGAGAAGATCTTGCATGAATGATGCGTGCGGTCACCGATCACTATTTCTATGGTGAACAAATGTTTTGAGGTGGTGATGTGATGAGATGGTGGTGACAAGCATGATAAGTATAGTTATATGTGTTTGCTACCCGTTTAGTGAATTCGTTTCACAACACTTGAATGTATATGTGTTAGTTGTAAGTGTTTGTTTGGGTTCAGTAACTTTCACATGACATCATTATTCCCATATAAAAATACCTCCTTGATCTCTACAGCGTCAAACACTTCAAAAGTATATGATTTTGTGAATCAAGATTATATTTATTGGAATAAATGAAATAAAGGTTAAAGTTGTAAAATTTGAATTAAAATAAAATAACGAGTTAATTGAAATCGTCCCTAAGGTTTGGTAATTGCGAGGTTTCAAAAGTTTAAAATTGCATAAATCGTCCCAAATCAAACCTTTTGCAAATTTTGGTCCCGGCTTTAATAGTTAAGTTAATTCGTTAAAATTTACACGTTAGCCCTTTTGGTCAATAACTCTTGCGGCGTTCATCCTTTTGGCCAAAACTCTTGCATAGTTCATCCTTTTGGCCAAAAACTTTGCAGAGTTCATCCTTTTGGCCAAAACTCTTGCATAGTTCATCCTTTTGGCCAAAACTCTTGCATAGTTCATCCTTTTGGCCAAAAACTCTTGCAGAGTTCATCCTTTTGGCCAAAAACTTTCGAGTTCATCATTTGGCCAAAACTCTTGCGAGTTCATCCTTTTGGCCAAACACTTTTGCAGAGTTCATCGTTTTGGCCAAAAACTCTTGTAGCGTTCATCCTTTTATACATTTTCATATGTTTTTAATCGTCTTCATCCATTTTTATGCGTTTTTGTCTAGTTTTATACGTTTTTGTTCGTTTTAATACGCTTTCGTCTGTTTTTATACGTTTTCATCCGTTTTTATGCGTTTTTATTCGTTTTAACCGTTTTTGTACTATCTCAACATATTGAAATTTAAAAAAAAAAAAAAAAAAATTTGAAAATAAGAAATTTGGAATTTTTTCGCAAATTTTGAAAAAAAATTCCAAAAAAATTTGAAAAAGAAAATTGGAAAAAAAAATACGAAAAAGAAAATTCGAAAAAACCTTTTTTTTCGTAAAATCCGAAAAAAATTTGGAAAAAAAATTTCAAATTTTTTTCGTAAAAAACTTTTTCAATTTCTTTTTCGATTTTTCAGTAAAAACTTTTTCGAAAAAAATTTGGAAAAAAAATTCTTTCTTCAAAAAAAAAATTTGAAAATAAGCGTTTTCGAAAAAAAACTTGGAAAAAAATTTTTTTCGAAAAAAATTATAAAAAACTTTTTCAAAAAAATTTGGAAAAAATTTTTTTTCGAAAAAAAATTATAAAAAACTTTTTCGAAAAAATTTGGAAAAAATTCTTTTTCTTTTTTATGATTTTTTTCCAATTTTCTTTTCAAAATTTTTGTATTTTTTTTCAAATTTTGAAAAATTCGAAATTTTTATTTTCAATTTTTTTTTTTTTGTGAAAACGCATAAAAATAAATGAAAGCGGACGAAAGCGTATTAAACGAACAAAGCGTATAAACCGACAAAACGCATAAAATGGATGAAGACGATTAAAACATATGAAAATGTATAAAAGGATGAACAGCAAGAGTTTTTGGCCAAACGATGAACTCGCAAAGTTTTTGGCCAAAAGGATGAACGCTACAAGAGTTTTGGCCAAAACGATGAACTCGCAAAATTTTTGGCCAAAAGGATGAACTATGCAAGAGTTTTGGCAAAAGGATGAACTCGCAAAGTTTTTGCTAAAAGGATGAACTATGCAAGAGTTTTGGCCAAAAGGATGAACTCAAAAGTTTTGGCCAAAAGGATGAACTATGCAAGAGTTTTGGCCAAAAGGATGAGCGCAAGAGTTATTGACCAAAAGGGCTAACGTGTAAATTTAACGAATTAACTTAACTAACAATTAAAGCCAGGGACCAAAATTTGCAAAAGGTTTGATTTGGGGACGATTTATGCAATTTTAAACTTTTGGAACGAAACACATTTGGCCAAACCTGGGACGATTCTAATTAACTAAAATAAACCCACTAAAATATAAAAACTAAAACTCATAAAATATATTAAAATGGATGTTGAATTAAAGGCGTAAAATTTTAGAAAATATGGTGAAATTAGATTATAATATAAATAAGTAGATAAAAGATATTTTAATTTGAAAATAAAGATGAATTTTAGTTGAGTAGTGTATGTCATTTTATAATTGGGCTCTTATCTTAATTTTTGGTGGTTAGGAGTTAGGCTTGAAGTTTGTTAAGAAGTGTGCGTGTAAATACCGTGATTGAGCTCCTTATCTTAATTTCATGCGTTATAATATATCTTTCATAAGCAAGTAAAAAGTCTGATTTTAAGCCTTCAATTTTAGAAGGCCTAAAATCGTTATAAAGTAGTATAGATTAAATATAAATATTTTTTTACATCATCTAAGTGTTCACTTACTATTTTGATAATTATCAAAATAAATGCCCATTTCATCTAGTGAGAAGAGTTTTAGTTGGGAAAAAATGTATGCTACATGTAAAAGACAAACGACTCTTTCTTCTCGAATTTAATTTTAAGTTTACAACTTTACAAATTTATTGTACAAAACTTTATAACACTTCTCTCCTCCATTAAATACACAAAACTTAATTTTAAGTAATACATGTTATAAAGCATTATGTACAATTAACTTGCACAACTACATACATAAATTAACTGGTTAATGAATACAATTAATATAGTTATTAAAACACTTTTACATAAAAAAAATACAAATTATCAAACATATTATACAAACAACTTAAACACAATTCTTGCATTAAATGTCACTAAAATACTTAAAACTGAAAATTAAATAATACAAATAGTAAAAGATATTACCCAAAATTTTCAAACACTAAAACAACAATTTAAGAAATACAAAATAATAAAGCTAAAATTACAAAATATTTTTCTGTGTTTTATTCTCACGCACATATTTTTAAGAGTGAAATTAAAGATCTGTAACGTAATATTTCCAAACATACGATGTCTGTGATAAACTTTGAAAATTACCATTATACATAATATATTTTCAAATTTTGTATGATGTACGTAATATATTTGGGAACCAACAAGTTAACCGGTTTATGAGTGACACGCTGGTTTTTTTGCATTTTATGAGTGACACGCTGGATTTTTTTGCATTATGTGGGTGAAATGCTGGATTTTATGACTAAGATTTGGCATTGACTTTGACTTTGAAACTAATAAAAACACTGATAACCACTCAAAGGTTATCCACTCATTCACACTCACTTACACACACTTATCACTTTCTCAACTTACTCTGATTCAAACCCTAAACCCGCTACAAATGTTGTAAAGGTATGTAATTTATGCAATTTTCAGTATAATTGAAATCCCTAATTACATTACGGGTTGAAACCCTAATTTTGATGTTCTAGTTTAAAAAACCCTGATTTTAATTTTCAGGTCAATTAGTTACAATTCAATGGGTGACATCACTGTTAATCTCTACCATGATGGGGTTTTTGCTCCAAATCCTCTCAAGTACATGGATGGTGAATCTCAGGTTATAAATGACGTCCGATTTGAAGATATGCCACTTGGTGGGTTGTTTGAGTGGTCAAAGGTTAGTGTGATCCTCCCGAGGCTGTACTATTCTCTACCGATACAACTCTTTTAGAGGAATTAGGGGCCGAAAGTAGATCTTGATATGACTAATTTTATGAAAGTAGCTTTTGAGAATGGTTTTAAGATAGATTTGTATCTTGAATATAATGACTATGATGTTATTCAAGAATTTAGGAATGATAATCGCATAATGTGAATGAGGGTGATTATGAGAGTGATGAATCGATGATCTTGATGGAGACGTTGATAACATTGACTTTCATCCGAGGTGAACAAAATGTAGTTTTAGAAAGGTCGACCATTGATGACCCATTTTAAACAAACTAGTTGGTAAGTGGTAACTTCATAGGCACTAGGGATGACCCCATACCCCTTTAATGGTAACTATTTTGTTGAAGAGATTGATCCCGATGATGGTATGATAGATGAAAAATACAAGGTCCAAAAGGTGTTAAGTACCTTAGTTATAATCCGTAAACACCATGGGATGAAATTCAACCAATACTTGGTATGAAATTTGAAAGCCTCGAACAATTAAAACATGTTTTGGCTTATTATGGAGTAAAACATGGTTACCGGTTAATAGTACTATAAGTGATAGCAACTCTTTGCTTGGGTATTGTGGAAGAGACCTAGAGTTGGGTAGGTGTCTTTGGTAGGAGAGCAGGATTAGAAGGCTAAGATGAAAGCTAAAGATAAGGAAGGGACCGATAAGGGAGGAAGGATAAGGAAGGGAAGGATAAGGAAGGACCGATAAGGGAGGGAATGATAAGAGAGGACCGATAAGGGTAAAGGTAAGATGCCGGTTAATAGTGAGTCACCTACAAAGTTGCAGAGAAAGCCAAGGCTAAGCCTAAGTGGACCAGGATGAGAGTTCTTGAGCACAAAGGTCGGTGATTGTCCATTTAGGCTTTGGGCATCTTGGATGTCTAGTGAGAGGTCTTTCAGTTAAGTCCTTGTACTCGGATCATAGGTGTACCGAAACTTCAATATGGGTTCATTGGTTACATTTAGGTGGATTGCCATACATTATGCTACGTAAATCATCATGAATCCTTCAATGACATACCAAGATGTGAGGCAGTATTAGAGAAAAATTCTTGATTGATGTAGGCGCGTAGGCGGTGTAAAAGAGCCAAGCAATGTGCCTTGTATGAACATGGAGGTGGCCTTATAGAACACTATGGAAACTTTGGGAATACTGAGGCTAGCAATACTTGATTCAAACCACAGTTCAACTGTCATATTGATGTGGATGTACATGCAGATGGTAAGAACTACTTTCGGAGGTTTTATGTGTTCAAGGTGTGAGAGATGGATGGCTAGTTGGTTGTAGAAGGGTTATAGGAATAAATGGTTGTTTCATAACTCATATGTAAAGGTGAGTTGTTGACGCCATGGGAAGGGATGGTAATAATCAAATGTATCCATAGCACAGGCGGTAGTAGATTTTGAGAACAAAACAACGGTGTTGGTTTACATCTTTGTTAGTTGATGATCCGAATTTGGAGGCTGGACTTGGTTTGACAATAATCTCGGATGCACATAAGGTATGACTTAATGCTTTCTTATATTCAAAGTAATGTTGTAGATTGAATTGCTTGTGTATTGGTAACATTGTTCCTTGGTTGAGGTCTTATTGAAATTTGTGAGGACATGGCTTCCACATGTTGAACATGACACTGCTATGACACATATATGCAAATTTTAAAAGGAAATGGACGGGTCTATTATATAAAATCTTGTTATGGAGTCATTCTTGCTACCATTGAACAAGACTTCACAGCAAGTCCTTCTTAATTTGGTTTGTCTAGTTGCTCACATTGTCATATGTTATGTTACATTTTTAACACATTCTTGCAAACACAACCAAGATGAAAGAGATAAAGGAATTAGATGCTGAAGCTTATGCTTACTTGATGGAAAGGGATCCTGCTACTTGGTGCAAAGCATTGTTTGAAGCTAACACGCATTGTGCAACATTTGAGAATGGGATATCAGAGTCTTTTAATGAACAAATCCTTGCTGCAAGAGGTAAGCCAATCATAACAGAGGTGGTGGCTCATTGTGTAGGGGAGGTGGGTCTGCAAATAGAGGTGGTGGGAGTGCAAAGAGAGGTGGTGGGAGTGCAAACAGAGGTGGTGGTGGGACTGGAAAGACTCCTGAAAGACCATTCAGTGTCTGAACTGTTATGTATCCCATAGTTTCATTGCTTTTGGGTCAAAACTGTTATGTTACTTTGTTGTCTTAAAAATCATTGTGTAGGGTAAAAGCTGTTAGATATGTGTGCAAAACATGGCACATCTTTTGTAATCACTTTGTGCCTGTAAACACTATCATTTTCCCTATCTATCTAAACAGTTATGCAATGCAAGTTTAATGTTACTTTGTGCCTGTAACATCTTTTGGGTCAAAACTGTTATGCAATGCAAGTTTAATTGCAACATTATCATCTTGCAAACAAAAGGTTTATTATACTACTTGGTACATAAGTTTCATACACCAAAAGGAAGTGGCATATACTACACTGCCATACAACCATACCATACATCCATACTACCTTACAAACCTACTACCATACATCCATACTACCACTACCATACTACACTACTAGAATACTACACTACTAGAATAGCTAACAATAACACTAACAAGACACACATTAGACACATCATGAACCCACACATCTTCCTCTAAGTAGACACATTTGAATTTGCTCTTTGGAGTTCATCAACCATCCTTGCAACCCTTTCTTTCAACACTGCAAGTGAAAGCTCCATCTGTTGTCTATGGACTTCATCTTCAAACATTTCTCTTTGTTCGAACTCATAGAAACATACAACTCGTGCATAGTACATTTATACCAATCATCGTATAACTCCATCAATCCAAAAAAGTCATCACACCTTTGAGGAGAAGACTACAACAAATGAATGAATAAGTAATGTGGAACTACTAATGTTGGGAAAACAACTAAATAAAATTGTTACTTAAACAACTAAATAAAAGTTTTGGAAAAACATACGATGGTCTTGGACAAACAAGAAAAGACGACCGGATTTCTTCAGGTCCAAGAAATACGTCTAGCCAAACGAAGCTTACATGTGCAATGAGTTGGAAGAGTACGCATGAGATATCTACTGCGATTGTTACAAGATGTACGATTGTTGGAAGAAGACGAAGCCATTGCAATGTGATTATTTGTTAGGGTTATTTGAGGGTGAATTAGGGTTCTAGTTGTGATTAATTAGGGTTTCAATTTAGGGTAGAAAAGTTGTGTGAATTAGGGTTCATGTTTCTGGGTTTATGTGTGTGTGAATTGGGGGAAAAAGTGGGGAACTGAAACTAGCAAACATGTCACTATATACACCAACATTTCAATTAAAAAAAAATACAAAGAAAGCCAAAATGGAGGCCAGCGTGGCAAGTGAAACCGGTTAACTTGTTGGTTCCCAGTCATATTGCGTACATCATACAAAATTTGAAAGTATATTGCGTACAATGGTAATTTTCAAAGTTCATTGCGTACATCGTCTATTTTGAAATATTACGTTGCATATCTTTAGCTTTCACCCTATTTTTAATCCGACCTCAATTTGTTTAAAACTACATGTTTGTAAAATACGGTTCGATTCGGGTAACTGATGATACTTAAAAATAAAAACCGAAATTGAATAGGGATAAGAGAGTTTAACCGATTTGTGGTTTTGTCGGATTCGATTTCTTAGTTATTGTTTTTGCGGTTTCGAATTGAGTAGATTAGCTCGGTTTGTTGGTTTCACATATTTTTTTTTAACACCCGTGTCCATAAAACTTAGCTTTATATAAATCAAATAGATGTTTTGAATGACGAAAACGAAAAAACATTGCTCACTAACATATTTATTATTATAATTTTATAATGAAAAACATTGTTATTAGTTAAAGAGTGAAAATACGTCACATGAAATTCTTGATATATGTAAATTTATTGTAAAAGAACATACTAAATTAGAATACATGATTCACCGGAAAATTTTATTTCGCAGATGCTACTCTGCAACGCGTGTGGTCTTCTAGTAAAATTGATTGGTCATTAGTATAATTAGTGAATTTGCTAAAACTTTATGAATATTGAAAGTGGACACTTATTATAGGACGGGTGCAATATAACTAAGATGATATTCGAAGATTAAAAAAGAATACGCTAACTCATAATTTATTTCGTTTAATCTTCTAAATCAACTGTATTTTCACTTGTAGCTTAACTGTATTTTCATTTTCTTTTTCCTTTCTTCCCTCCAGCTTCTTGCTAGAATGTTAATAAAATTGCCGTTCAAAAAAATCTTCTAAATCAACATCTTACAAGTTTTCTTAAACACACTCAATGGGCATAATAGTTGTAATAATCTAATAACACCTTTAGTAAAAAGTTTCGGTTTTAAATCTTATAAGACTAGTAATTTATTAGGTTTCATAAGTCTTGCAAGATATTCTGTATAATCCAATGTTTACTTCTCGATCAAGCTAAAATTAACAAGCTGCAGGCAGGCCTCTTTTGGAAACACTCAATGGCTTCATTGCTACTCTACTACTCCATTTGTTGTTCTATTGAGATAAGCTAATACTACTTAAAATAATCAACTCATTAATAAACTAATTCATCACGTTCACTCTGTCACTCCTAATACTTGGGTTTAACAAGTTTGTGCCATTTGTGTTAAGCTTACTCAATACTCAACACATGGCCGACTCATTCTAAACTAGTAGTATTTGTTTATATATAAGTAGTTGAGACTTGAGAATATATGTCGGGTTTACTGATCGATCACTTCTTTTTATACAACACAAACTACATGACTACAGCCAGCATACCAAAAACACATGCATAATATTACTACGTATATTGCATAACTAAAGTTAAACGAGATGAAGGAACTAGGATTGGATTTATTCGATCGTATTAATAGTTTTTTTTCTCATCAAATTATATAGAAACGTAACTGCTTTGTGGAGAGAAAACATAAACATTAAAAGTGTACTAAACATCGCCATTATGTGTAGTTGGTGAATCCTATAGCATAACACATGCCATTGCAATTTACTTTGAGTTTGCTTGTTTTGAGAGCTTAACCATTTTGAAATCGTGATTTAAAAAAGGTATAATAACAAAACTCGTTACAATATTATCTTGCTTGATTGTGAAGCTTAACCACTTCTTATAATTGTATTGTTTTTCCTAAATTGAAACTTTTAAGGATAGTAACCCACACTTTAAGCTTTGGTTTATGTTATCCCCCACCACATCCTTAAAGGGGGTACTAAGATTGGACAGAAAAGACAACCTAAACGTGTGATTATAAACAACATACTTTCAATGATTAAGAGGGCAGTGATTACTATACCATCATTGTATAAACGAGGTTGTTTGGAACTTTGATGATCAATGAATGATTAGAAAGATTGCTTGTTGTGAGTAACATATCAACTGTCTTTTAAGGTTGAGTGTGCATGGTGGGTCATGAAGGCAACCAACAACACTTCGATTTTTTATATCAAATTACCTTCATTTTGTTAACAACTTATTCATACTAGGCGAGCACTGTGCATAGCAACATGATATTAAATCAGCAAACACTTATAATTACGATATTGGAATTGAATATGATCGGTATCGAGAGCGGGATCAGGAGCAAGAATGGGATGAGGATGTAAATTACGAAAAAGAAAAGTTAAGAATGAATGAATATAAATGACTAAAACATAAAACACAATAAATAAAATATCACAATTATACTAACCTCATTTTGGTTTGAAACTTCTTCAACACTAATATCAACATTTTTTTATCATTTATTTTTCTCAACTATAAACTAACACAAAAAAAACAATAATAAAAGAAAATGTAATATGTTCTCAACTTATATAATAAAGTTTCTGGACAGATTTTTAAAAATTATTAATGTTGGAATTTTATATAGAAAAAAGTCACATCCTCTTTTATTTTAAGAAACTACAATAAAAAAAAAGTTATCATGCATGTTTTTTAAATTTTCAGTGAGAACATTATTGAGACAACTGTTTCATTAAGTCAACATTGTTTGAATTTATGTGAAAGTAAACACAACATTGAAAACTAAGTTATAAAAAAGTATTTTAGAGATTGAACATTACTTATTTTTAAGTTTTAAGCAAAAACAATCATGCCCATATTAGAATTTAGAGATATACTTGTGACTCGTCAAAAATCTTTCTCAAAGCAATTTCTATCCTAGTCTATACTTTTAGATATTGTTTCGACGGGATTAAATATTGTTGTTGACCTGTTATTGTTGGATGATACGTCGTTGCAACATTATTTGGGAGCGCCTGGCCAAATGTTATGACTTATGTTGTAGACAGAATTTGAACATTATCATTGTCATAGACAAAATAAAATTAGTACATAACAAGAATACAAGATATACCACTTTAGCTTCAAGTAAGCCCACCCAGAATTTTGTTGCTGAATAAACAAAGCCCAGTTGAAGTTGGTTTTCAATATTGTTCTCTTAGAAGAGATGAAAAGTAGATGATGTATTTCCTTATGAAAATTGAAAACATGACCTTAATTGTTCCTTTTTAATGACAAAAACACGTATGCTACTATGCACTTTTTGTCATACAATGATCTAAAGACTTGAACTCTCACTATTCGGATAAAGGAAATTATAGTACATTGGTTTTGAACTCAATAACTAATGGCTTTGATCAAATCATGTAGCAATTTATAATACCAGAGATAAAAAAAGATTGTTCATGTACACTCGAATCACTTGAGTTGTTATAAGATTATAAGATAGCCAAATGAAACTGGTTAAATGAGTCGAACTTGTCAAAAGTTGTTGAGGTTGTATTTTCGACACATACACTCTTACGAGGCGTTTGTACAAGAAATATATAGCATTCGCAAGTAGTTGTCAACGAATACTGTGTGAGAGAGAAAATGACTTTTCAGTCAGGAAAAAACGGCGAGAGACATACGAGAGTGTTCGAGTGTGAGAGAGGTAGACACATAGGAAATAAAGGGCAATACAATGGCAAGCAACTAGGAATCAACTATACCGGTGGAAAACGTAACTCGGTGGCTTCGTTTATGTTTTTCAATTTTCCAGAGGATTGGGGGATGGGTCAATTATGGATGATATTCAAGAAGTACGGCACGGTGTTCGACATGTTCATGGTTAAAAGACGGCTACGCAATGGAAAAAGGTATGGATTTGTTCGCTACAAGTTGGTAAACGACATGGACATGCTGCTACATCAGTTACAAAAGATCAAGATTGGTGATGAACTCTTGAGGGTGTATGTTGCATATGACAGATTTCGCAAGGATAATGGAAAGACGGGTGGAAATGAAATGAAGAAACAGGAACCAACCATGAATGCTGATGAATGGAAAAGGTATGATATGAACAATGGAAGAGTACACAATCGAGATGCTAGAAGCTACATTGATGTGGTGAACACTGGAAATATAAGAACAAAGGGGACAAATATGGAGAAGGCCACAGAAGGAATAAACACGAGACAAGGACCAGGAGGCAGGGAACCACACGACCTTCAAGATCAAATGGGACACAAGGTCTGTGACGGAGACCGATCAGAGAAAGAAGGATGTGGAAGAACCATTACCATTGACGACAAAGAACTAAATAGCGAGTTGATTAATAGAAGTGTGGTGGGCGAGGTGAAGGCGACATGTTTTTTATACAAACTTCCGTTTCTTTGTGAGGAACAAGGATTGAGTAAGGTGGAGGTGAAACTGTTAGGAGGTCTTGAAGTGATGGTGGTAATGGAAAACGTCGAAACGGCAAAAAACGTTCTTGAAGACAAAGAACATGGCTTGAGGAGATGGCTACACAAATTAAGGAATGGTAGCTGTCTAAATCGCACTGCCGGAAGAATGACTTGGATTAATATTATGGGTATCCCGATATCCTGTTGGAACGTGGAAACATTCAAAAGGATCGCGGCATTACACGGTACTATCTTGGGAACGAGCAACTGCAGTTTAGAGGGGAATCAAAGCATTATTTATGGAAGGGTCTACATACACACGATTAACATTGGCCTCATAAAGGAAGATCTTAACATCAAAGTGAAAGGGAAAGTTCACAAGGTGACTGTGGTTGAGGAAATTCGTGACATACACAGGTTTGAGGTTCAAGAAAATTCGAAATCTAGGCATGAGAATAAGTTGGAAGAAGGAGAGGTGAACATGATGAATGCTAACGAACTACAACATGACGATGAGAAAGAAGATGACGAAGGCGATTCCAATAACGAAGCAGAGGACTCGAGTGATGACGAGTGTGATGGTATGATGAACGATAGTCCACTTGCAAAAAGTCACGACGGTCGGAATTGTACGGGAGATGAAGGGTCAAGATTTTCCGGTGAGACTAAAGTTGGGGAGACTTTCGATGAAGATGTTGTAATGTCCAAGAAAAGTGGAGACAAGGAAATCGAGGAGTCCCATGGGGAACTTAATAAAACAAAGTGTGGCGGCTGGAATAAGGTCAATGGCCCCAAGGATGATTATATTGTAAAACATATGGAGGCTGAAGGAATAGAGTTGGATTTAAGTAATGGGGTGAATAATAACGTCAATCTCAAAATGAATGACGGAGTGGGTCAAACTATTGGGCCAAATGAAGACCTAACTCTTGGACCAAACGAAGTCTTAAATAATAACAAGGGCCCAATCCCAATTCCACCTAACACAGGTATTGGGACAACATCTAAACAGAAAGATAGATCGAACATTGATGACCACGTGGAAGCAATGACAAGGAGAGAAAAAAGAGAGATGTCTCCAACTAGCTCAATGGAGATCAATGAATCCAAATTAAAGAAGAAAAGGAAGGCTTCCGTAGTTAACGAGAGTGTAGAGGATGCGTTTGAAAAGTCTTCTCACAAGGCAAGAACCCGAAAATATTCGAATAGCAAAGTGAAAGTGGGCGGAAAAGTGTGAGAAAAGCAAAAGAACTAGCGAGGAAAAGCGGGTGTGGAGGGCTTAGGCGGCGCCACGAAGGTATGTCGGATGCTTATAAAGAATTTCATGAGGTCGCGGGGACAATGGCGAGGTGTTCAAGTCGGGAAGATCATGTGAGTGATAGAGACAAAGCAGTGGGACATCGGCATAGAACGAGGTTAAGGAAGTTGGCGAGTTGATAGGGTATCATGGGTTCAAGCCGAGCGTGAGCGGATAAGGAAGTTGATCGAGCGAAACTCATGGTATTGATGGGCTCGTTGGGTCACATACCCAATAAGCCACACAGTGCAACTTCTTTCTGTTGTTTCGTTTACTTTTGTTTTTTTATGAAATTGATATCTCTGAATATTAGAGGCATGGGGGATAGTAGGAAGAAATGGTGGATTAAATCTATTATTAGTAAAGAAAAACCAGATGTAATCGGGTTGCAAGAAACAAAGTGTGATGTGGTTGATGATGATTGGGTTGAAGATGTATGGGGTGGGCGGTTACGGGTATGCTCGATTCTAGGCAAATGGGAATTCGAGGGATTTTACTTATTTGGGACAAGAGGTTTTAACTTGTAAAGAAGCAATTGGTGATGGCGGTTTATTGCGGTGAGGGCTCATGGAAAGGAAAAATGAAGATGTGTTCTTGGTTTGTATTCTGGACCACATGTGACTCGTCAAAAAGCATCTTTGTGGGATAGACTATCGGGGTTGATAAATAGATGGCAAGGAGCATGGTGCATTTTTGGGGATTTAAATGTAGTAAGATGCGATGATGATAGACTTAATTCTCAAGTAAATTTGAAGGAGACAAGTGAGTTTAACAATTTCATAAATAATACGAGGTTGGTTGAGATTCCCATGGGAGGTAGGAGATTTACAAGGATTAGTGACGATGGATTGAAGTTTAGCAAACTTGATAGATTTCTCTTAAATGATGGTTTCAACAATATGTGGGAGAACTTATCGGTAGTGGCCATGGATCGCAAATTATCTGACCATTGCCCGATTGTTCTAAAGGACATGGAGTTGGACTTTGGTCCAAAGCCTTTTCGTGTTTTTAATGTTTGGTTGGAGGAATCTGATTTCACAGATGTCGTTGAGGAGGCATGGAAGAAAGACGTAGAAAGCATTCGACCGGATTGTAGATTTCGGGATAAACTTAAGAACGTGAAAGCGGCTCTTAGGATATGGAGCAAAGGAAGATTTGGGGGGCACTTAGTGAAAATAGAAGAGCTTAAAAACGAGGCTATGAGATGGGAACTAGAAGCGGAGAGGAGAACACTAACTGATTATGAAAGAAGCGCATGGTTAGAAGTGAGGAAACAGTGGGAAGGTAAAGAAAGAGAATACGCAAGTATGCTCCGTCAAAAAACTAGAGTCAAATGGGATGTAGAGGGTGACGAAAACACAAAATTCTTTCATTCATTCGTGAAGCGAAGAAATAATAAATGCAACATAAGAGGTCTCATGGTGAATGGTATATGGAACGAAGACCCTAAGACAATCAAAGCAGAGATGGCTAATCGCTACAAAACCTTGTTTTCTGAAGGAACGAGGATGAGGCCAAGTTTCTGTTGTAATAGGGTTGAAAAGATATCAATAGAAGATGCTCGAAGCCTTGAAATAGCGTTTGGAGAGAATGAAATATGGGAGGCGGTACGCAGTTGTGGGGGTGATAAAGCACCGGGTCCTGACGGGTTTAATTTTAAATTCATTAGAAAAATTTGGGATATTATCAAGACGGATTTGGTCAGGGCGATCACGTGGTTTTGGGATTCCATGGAAATATCTAGGGGTTGTAACGCCTCATTTATCACCATAATTCCTAAAGTAAAAGATCTATCGGATTGGGAGATTACCGTCCCATTAGTCTTATAGGTTGTTATTACAAAATTATCACAAAGATTTTGGCGGAGAGGATAAAAGCGTGTGGTGGGGTGCGTGGTTGGTGATGCACAAAGCGCATTTATAAAGGTAGATACATTCTCGACGGGGTTATCATAGCTAATGAGACAATGACATATTTGAAGCAATCGAAAGAGAAAAATTTAATCTTCAAAGTAGATTTCGAGAAAGCTTACGATAGTATTAATTGGAATTTTTTGTTAAACATCATGAAGAGGATGGGATTCGGGGATAAATGGTGTTCGTGGGTGAAAGCATGTCTCATATCATCCTCAATGTCCATACTAGTCAACGGTTCACCGTCAGAGGAATTCGGAGTCGAAAGGGGTGTAAGACAAGGAGACCCTCTTGCTCCTTTTCTTTTCATTTTGGCGGCGGAAGGTTTAAATGCTATTGTGAATGAAGCGGTGGATAAGGGTGTCTTTAGGGGTGTTAGGGTTGGGTCAGATCAGGTTACGGTCTCACACCTACAATACGCGGACGATACCATTTTTTTCGGGGATTGGAATATTGAGAATGCTAGATCGCTTATGTGTATTCTTAGATGCTTCGAAGAGGTATCGGGGCTTCGGGTAAATTACAACAAAAGTAAATTGTACGGATTGGGTGTTAGCAATGAGGAATTAGGGGATATGGCTAATTGGATGGGTTGCGAAATTGGAGAGCTCCCGTTCACTTATTTGGGACTACCTATAGGTGAAAACATGAATAGGGTGAACGCGTGGAAACCCGTGGTTGAAAAGTTCAAAAATAGATTGGCCGATTGGAAAGCAAAAACGATGTCGTTCGGGGGTCGCCTAACATTGGTTAAATCGGTTCTCGGTAGCTTGCCATTGTATTACTTCTCGATGTTCCGTGTGCCTACGAGTGTCTTAAAAAATCTTGAGAGTATTAGAAAAAATTTCTTTTGGGGTGGGTTTAGGGAGGGTAAAAAACTTTCTTGGGTTAAATGGAATTCTATTCTCGCTTCTTTTGGGGATGGGGGTTTAAATGTGGGATCTCTTAGGGCAAAAAACTTGGCGTTGTTGGGTAAATGGTGGTGGAGATTTAAGATGGAGGTTGGGGGGTTATGGGTAAAGGTTATTAAGAGCATTCATGGGGCTTGTGGGGTTTTGGTGGTGTTATTGGGGCGGTGGGGAGGGTTTGGAGTGATATCGTGAAGATTGGTGGGGAGATTGATAGGGTGGGGGTTGACTTTGCTTCTTCGTTTTTAGGGGTGTTAGGCGATGGGAGGGATATTAGATTTTGGGAGGATAGATGGGTTGACAATAGGAGGCTTTGTGATAGATTTCCTAGATTGTATCATCTAGATAGAAGGAAAGAGGGTAGCGTGATGGATAAGGGAACTTGGGTAAATAATGGGTGGAATTGGGTGTGGGATTGGAGTAGAAATATTAGTGGTAGGGTATGTAAGGAATTTGATGACTTAATAGAGTATGCGGATCGTTGTTGTTTCTAATTCTTGTAGGGATAGGTGGAGGTGGGCACTGATGAAGAAGGTGGTTTCAAAGTCAAAGCGCTTACGAGATTGATCGAGGAGAAGATTCTTCAAAGGGAAAGTGGTGGACATAGCACGCTTTGGAACAAATTAGTTCCCAAGAAGGTTAACATTTTTATTTGGAGGCGGCGCATGGGTAGACTTAGATGCGTGTGGAACTTGATAGAAGAGGCATTGATTTGAACTCCGTTCTTTGTGAGTCATGCAACGATAGTGTGGAAACATGTGCTCATTGTTTAGTCACTTGTGATCTAGCAATGAGTGTGTGGACAAAGCTATTTAATTGGTGGAAGGCGGGGAATGTTAACGTTTTTACTATCGATGAAATCTTTTCTAATAGTGGAAACGTTAATGTTCCTAACCCTTTATCTTTTATATGGCAAGCGGTAATGTGGACTTCGGGTTACTTCATTTGGAGGGAGAGAAATGCTCGGGTATTTAGTAACAAAGTATCAAGTGTTAATAAGATTTTTCAAGACATTCAACTCAAAAGCTTCGAATGGATAGTGAGAAGATCAAAGAAATATAAAGTGATAGATTGGCAACAATGGTTACGAGACCCTCGAAATATTCGTGTTCAATAACATCGACTATTCGTTTGTCTTCTTGTCATATTTTCGGTTATCTGTCGGATATTTATTTTGCGGTTCGATGGGTGAAATATTTAAATGGTACCTGCAGTGGGTAATTTGTAATATTGTTTGCTGCAGTTTTAAGTTCTCAGTATTTGTTGATGGGTTGCAGTGGGGTCAAGGGGCTTTTCTTATTTGGTTAATCCGTATAAATGGAGATGTCTTTTGTTCTCTGCTGCTCCCATGATGTCAGTATCCATATGGTGGCCTTGATAGGGTGATTGGTGTTCTATATTCCAATAATAATGTGAGACACTTTCTCCTATTGGTTATGTCATCAAAGCATAAATTTGGGCAGTTCATGGAATCTAATGTGTATTGGTTTAAATCTACAAAATGTGAGTTTGCTTTGGTGGGCTTCATGGCTGCAATAGGTCGGTATCAAGTATTACAGTGGTCATCATTTTCAGTGTTCTTTTGGTTTTGTTAGTTTGTATCCTATTTCGCGACAGTCCGTTCTACTTGTTAGGCTTCAGGTCCTTTTGTTTTGTTAGGTTTTTTTCCTTTGGGTCTCACTCTCGTTTAATTATCTTGCTTAATCGAGGTGGGGCGCCTTGTATTGTATTTTTGACCATTTTCGAGGTTCTCAATATTTGTTGCCTTTCTAAAAAAAAATCTCTTATATAGTAAGAGGACATAGGAAATGTGAAATCAAATCTTTCAAAAGGTCTTAATTAGACCATTATAAGAGCTTAAATTTTGCCACGTAAGATAATTGGAGTCATTTGATTGTCTGATAAAAAGTCAAAATTGAAACAATTTGTTTAAACTCATCTAAATTTTATCTAGCAAAAAAAATGTATGTACAAAAGCACGTGTCAATTTCATAAAGAAACGAGAGGGTAATTACTAAAACTTTAGTTGTTAAAGTTTAAATAATTATTCGGACTTAGTAAAATTATTGGTTTTCATGTTTTTAAATTACTTATAAATTTAATAAATACTCCCCGTCCTTTAAAAAAAAGCCGACATTTACGTTGTTGTTATATATATATATTGTTATCATTCTATATTAAATTAAATTAATATATATGTACGAAATTATAAATATCAAAATCAAAGTATGAGATAGTGTAACATGTAAATAAATCTGTGAGATTATACGTATCGAGCATTACGTATTATCTTTCTTTATGAGATTAAGTAAAGATGCCCAAAAAAGTATTTTTCATTACTTTACACGTTCAACAAGGAATTATGGTATTCCTCTTTATAATTTTAACATGCTCATACATGAGTTTAAAAATTAAATACAACTACAATTATTATTATTATTAATAGAATATAAATATTAAAATGAAAGCGGTACACGGGTTCTTTGTGAGATAAAAATAAATATCGAGAGTGTATATAGCAAGACGCTTGTAATCCTCTTTAAAATTTTAAAAGATATATGAAAAACATTTTTTTCAATGGTCATTAAGTGCTATTAATCACGCATAATGCTAAAACATGATATTAATAATTAGATTTAAAGAACATCAACCTCAACACTATATCAATTCAAAAAAGTCAAATGGTTCGTCCAAACAAAAACTTAACAAAATATTAATCGATATTTATACATAATAAAAAATATATGTAAAACCTCATGGGTGCCCGAGTGTCATAAGTATACGAGTATAAAAGATTTTACATAAGGTTATAGAAAAATCATATTTAACCTCGTGTATTCATCCGGATATGCTTTACTCCGCCAAGATATAAATTTACATTTTTAAGTTTTTAACCAATTGTATTATTAAAATTAAATAGTATACAATTTGTGTGCACAAAATAAATAAATATTTAGGTATATTGTGACTTATGTAAAAACATACAGTATTAAATAAGATTTATATCAAAGCTCACGTGCGTGCACAATATATAACTAGTACATACTAAACTATATAACCCTTGAGTTAATTGATTATGCTTTCATTAACAAGTTCGTAATATTTGGTTCAAAACAAATAGTATTTTGTTCTTGAAATGACGAAAAGGTTATATTCAACACTTGATTTTTGTATTTTTTTTTAAATATAAAGCTAAAACGGTAACAAGGAGAAAAAACCATTTAAAAAACACGTCGATAAGAATCTAAAACAAAAGTAAGAAAAAGGCGAAAAATACATCGTCTTAAAAGAATTCAACATGTGAAAAGTAAATTGAAACGGATCTATATAATGCGACAACATGCAAATTAAAACAAGAACAAAAAGAAATTACGTACTTAGAATATTTAAAAAACAACAACTTGCATATTGTTTAAAGAACATAATTGGCTTTCAAAATATACGTAGTAGCATAATAGATCTTGAAAACCCTTTTTTCTTCTCTAGCTGATTGTCTTTTAGTCATAACAAATTGATGCTTATTTTTATATCTCAACAGCAACAAATTTATATATATTCTTCTAAACATTTTTTATGAATGTACAAGAAATATTGTATCACTCGTTAAACCAAAAGAGAGCGTTAACATTGACTCTGGTCGATTAGTTCTCGAGACTTAAATTCCATCGTTAACTTAATAAACGAAGTTTATCTGGAGATATTCAAGCTCAAGGTTATTGTGTATGCAAGATGTATGTGTGTACCAATTGTTGTGACTTGTGCAATGACTGTATGTATCATATGTCAAAAACCTAGCTTAATCTCGTCTCGTGCATCTTTTTTTATGCCGATAGACCATTTCTCAAGAACCTAGCCCTCAATAACAATGTCTATGCATATATATTTTTGTTGGAACAAGGGAGAAACATGGAGCTTACTTCATGGATATAAAATAGTTTCGGAAAGAATGAAAGAATAAACTTTAGATTTTAGAGGCACTAACATTGATAAAGAAAGTGGTTGACTTAACTTCAAAGGTCATATACCTTCTCTTTTGGTACCAAATAACAACCAACCTTTATTAGTTACGTTCCATTGCATTATGTATATTTCTTGTGAACACGGCCATTAATGCAGTACCTTTTCTTTAGTACTATAGTGCAAAGAGGAAGATAAACCTTCTATTAGTTTTCACGTTTTTAAAAATTTTTTATGAAAAGGAAAAACGAAAAAGTTTACCTTTTTTCAATAATTTTAAAAATATGAAATTCGTTTCGATTTATAATAGAAAAATAAATTTGCATCTTTTCGTTTAGAATAATAAATCTCATTTCACCTTTTTCTCATAAATATACGATAGAGGTTTTCAAATTTCTGCGGAGGAAAAACATAGATTTAGAAACAAAAAGTTTAAATCCCACCTTCTACTAGTTTCACCATCGCAAGTGATTTACAGAGCAACAGTTCACATAATATGCAACACAATTACATGTGGGGCGAACTCGAGAGAATTGCAAACCAACTCTCCCAATCTTTCATGTGAACTACTATTGTACACATAACATATTAACATGTAAAATAAATGCGCCAACACACAACAATATTTTCACACTCTTTAAGTATATTGATGTAACATGTTACATGCAGCTCTACATATGCACCAAGAATAAAAGGTAAAAATGAATTGTAAACATTAGATCGGGTGCTATGATCATCAAATCCAATCTTCACATGAGTGTCATATCACCATTTAACACACTACTAAATTCACCAACCAAAAGATGTTATGGTTACTACTAAACCGAAAATATAAAAATATTATACAAACTTTATCTGATATATCACGCACATATAGACCACAAATTAGCTCACAGACAAAAAAATAATAAAAACAACTCTTTTCTTAAAAATCCGTTTGGTACGGTGGTTGAGACCACCAAAAATAAAGGAAAAAGCAACCATCGCGCGCAGCAGGGCTTGAGTGCTAAGATTTGGCGCGTGATGATACCACACCACCTAGTGAGCAACCACCTCTATAGTAACCGGCCTTAAAAATGAAACTGCTTAAATATTGCCACAATGAACCTTTAAACTACTACTTGATATTCCAATCATCATTCATCAACCAAATAATTTTGTGTACTATCTTCAAGTTTCAATAATTAAGCTAATGATTTATAAAAAGGCTACCCTTGTACACAGGGAGTCTATTTTTGCCAGCTACCCTTTTGTTCTTGTCATTTAGTCAATTAGCACCTTAATATAGCCATTTTCCATTTGTCCTATATCAATCTCTTAAAAAAAACATAACCCCACAAACATAATAAGTAGACCCCATTAATCAATGTTCTAACTGTTATAGTCTTTAACACATACTGTATATCATACACTTCATCAGTTCATCATCTCCTTGTTGTTCTTGTTCATATTAATGGCAGAAACTTACCATTAAATGCTTTCACCACTATTTTATTCGGTGCCACAACTACTTTTTAGCTTTTATTTACATCACCCACGTTACCATTAACATGCATTAATGTCACAAAACAAAACTAAAAAGTACTAAACCAAACACTTAGTTTGTACTCTTCTTTTTAACTTTCTATAGTATAAACTAGCTTCCCAAAACATTCTTTTTTTAAACTCACTTTATTATTATCTTGATATAAAACCAAGCATTCATTACATAAATCTTTTGGTTTTCTGTGTTTTACTATATTTTATTAGGTTGTATCTAATGATCTTTATAATGTGTTTTTTTTTTTTGAAAATTATCTTTATAATGTGTTAGTATCTGAGATTTATGCTTTTAATGCTCTGACCATTTATCTTAAGTAAGTATATAGTTTTGAATGTTAAAGTGTTCATAACTTTAGTCTCATGCTACAACACATGTCACATGGGTCTCTTGTCTTTTACTCATTTCTTATATATGTTAATTTCATCTTATTTTGAGGTTTCCTTTATTTGTTGTTAGTTTGAAAGATATTGTTTTATGGTCAACTTTAGTAGTATTAATGTTTTATGGTCAACTTTATGTTTTTATGAATCTTGAAATGGGATTTCTTTGTTTTTTTTGCTAGTTTTAAGTAAATTGTTAAAGGGTGTTTAAAAGTTCAAAACTTTATGCTAGTTTGATCATATTTTAGGAATCTTGAAATGGGATTTCTTTGCTTTCTTGTAAATTTTAAGAAAATTGTGTTTAAAGGGTTTAATTAAAGAAGTTTTGGGGGTTAAAATAGTTTCTCAAATGGGGTTATATTGGTCAAATTTGTTGGTGTTCTTAGTGTTTGTGTTATGTGGTTTTCTTATCTCAAATTCCCATCAATTACAAGCAACTCAAACTCAGCTTCTTATTCAAGTTAGCAAGCATTTGGAGTACCCAATGCAATTAAGCAATTGGGAGAATTTCAATGGTGATTTTTGCAATTTGGCTTCAAGCCCACAAGTGAGCATCAAATGTGAAAATGATTCAGTTGTTGAGCTCAAAATCATGGGAAATAAGCTATCTAAGGTGAGTGGTTTTCATGGCTATGCTATAAAAAACCAAACTTTATCCGAAAATTTCTCAATTAATTCATTAGTAACTACATTAGCAAGATTGAGTAGTTTAAGGGTGCTTAGTTTAGTTTCTTTAGGAATTTGGGGCCCACTTCCTGATAAACTTCATAGATTATCATCTCTTGAACTTTTGGATATGAGTTCAAATTTCATGTTTGGTTCTGTCCCAAGTCGAATTTCAAGACTTGTAAAGCTTCATACTTTGACATTAGATGGTAATTATTTCAATGAGTCGGTCCCGAATTGGTTTGATACAATGTCAAACCTCACCATTCTTAGCTTGAAGAACAATAAGTTTAAGGGTCAGTTTCCTTCTTCGGTTACCAAGCGCAAATCACTCACTGATGTTTCTTTGTCGCACAATAACCTCAGTGGTGAAATACCCGATTTAAGTACTGTATCTAGTTTGAATATGTTGGATTTGAGGGAAAATCGGTTTGATTCTGAGCTTCCATTACTGCCTAAAGGAGTTACTACGGTTCTTTTGAGTAATAACTCATTTAACGGAAAAATTCCTGAAGAATATGGTAAACTCAATCGGCTGCAACACCTTGATCTATCGTCCAATTCGTTGGTAGGTACACCGCCTTTTGCATTGTTCTCATTGCCAAATGTTAGTTATCTAAATCTTAGATCCAATATGCTAAGTGGGTCCCTTCATAATATCATCAAATGTGGAGAAAATCTTGGGTTTGTTGATATTTCAGTCAATAGGTTTACGGGTAGTCTGCCTTCTTGTTTGGATGCAAATTCTAGCAATAAACGAGTTGTGAAGTTTAGTGGGAATTGTTTGGTTGGGGGTAATGGACAGCAACTAGCAGAATCTATTTGCAAAGAAGATAATGTGAAGAAGAAACGATCGTGGAGTAATGCTGTATGGATTGTAATTGGTGTCATTGGTTTAATGGTGATCTTTCTGGTCATAGTTGCTCTTGTTCGGTTACTATTTCGTAAAAGAGAACATCGAAGAGAGATTGTCACACTTCAGCATACGGTTCCAAAGGTTATCCAGGATAGTTTGCCATCCGGGATTTCTTCTGAGGTTCTTGCAAATGCCAGTAAGTTTCACCTAGACACTGCTTTGCATTATCTCATTATTTAGTGGTCAAGTAGTCAGTTTTTTGCCGACTGCAACAAAACTGTTTATCTAAGGGTAGAAGAAATTCACTTTTTAACCCTTGGCGGTGAAACACCTTTATTCCCATTTCAGAAACTGTCTCTATCTTTTTTTTCTTCATTATATGTCTTTTTTGGTCATAATATCTATTAATTACTCAAATAATCAGAACTCTCCAAACACTTTTAACGTCTAATAATCATTACTTATAACAGTAGAACATTCAAACACTTTTTAATAGCACATAATCACTTTCAAAACAGATATCCAAACACCTGCATATCAATATATTATTCCAACTGTGCTTAAGAGTTGATAATATAGACTGTATTAAGGATTCATGTCTTTCCATATAAATATATCAGGAATCATATCTGAAGCATCTAAGTTAGGGTCACAAGTTGCCCCAACATGTCGCGTGTTTTCTAAAGAAGATTTAGCCGAAGCCACTGGCAATTTCTCGGGGTTTCTGGGCGAAGGCTCAATCGGAAAGGTATCATTGGTCTGCTTTTTCTAAATGCTTCAAATTATATGTTCCTCCATTTAAACAAAAGTGAAAGATTTGACTTTTGTGGTCAAACCAACTAAACTTTCAACTCAAAGTTGGTTTGCATTTTCTAGTTTAAACTTCATTATTTATGTAACTTATAACACCATATTTCACTACACCCTAAATCCATTACAAATATTCTATCACCTCAAATCTTTAGTATTAGGTTTGATCGCAAAAGTTTGAGTTTATTTTAAAAGCTGTTTAGAACAATCTAAACGAAGCTACCTTGTTGCAGCTTTACAAAGGAAGATTAGAAAATGGAAGCTATATCGTCATACGGTCTATCACATTATTAAAAAGATATTCAATCCGAAACTTAAAAGTTCGGTTGGATCTTCTGGCAAAGCTTCGACACCCACATCTTGTTGGGTTTTTGGGTTATTGCATTAATGACATGGGTTTAGAAGATTCTACTTCAAGCAGAGTCTTCCTTGTGCACGAGTATATACCAAATGGAAATTTTCGCACTCATCTCTCAGGTCAGTCTGCTCATACCTAAACCTAGTTATGCAATATTTGTTTGGGTAAATTACACAGGAAAAGAACCTACTTTCGGTCAATTTATGTTTTAGAAACCTACTCTCACAATCAGCATCTTAGGGCCTATGTTATAAGTTTATAATCAGTGTTTAAGACCACACAAACATTGATTTTGAAAGTACAGTCCCTAGTGTAGCAATTTTTAATTTGACCCATTTTAGCCACTGTACGTCATTTGTACATCCAACTCATTGTTATATCTCTTTCCGTCTCTCAATTTTACCATGCTTAGCAACTTCTGATTATTGTTTGCAATAATATTTGCAGATTGTTCTCCAAACCAGATTCTAAATTGGTCAGATCGCTTAGCAGTTCTGATCGGAATTGCAAAGGCAGTACATTTTCTGCACACGGTGTAATTCCTGCTTCTTCGAGCAACCGATTAAGAACAAATAATATATTGCTTGATGAGCATCGTATTGCAAAGCTAAGTGACTATGGAATGTCCATCATCACTGAAGATTTAGAACAACTTGAGGTCCCTTTCTTTTATAAACTAGGTTGTTTCTACACGATTTTTTGGGTCAACTATGTGTACTGACTTTGATTATATCTGATGTAGGCAAAGGGAGATGGTCCAAAATCATGGTAAGGAACCTTCTTCATGGTTAATGTTTTTGTAAGAGGTGGCAAAATAGGAGGGTCACACTGGTTCGGTAACCGGTTGAATGTGTTGGGTTACGTTGACCATAAAGCTTTTTTTTCAAACTTCATTCATATTTGTTTTATAAATAGTTAGTGTTATCTAAATCACAAAAAATATATTCTGTGATTTGGCACTTGCCGGTGACAGATAATAACTTAACCCAGATTGACTCATGCGTAAGTAAATGGGTCAAATTGCCACCTTAAGCTTATATGCTAAAAAATGTTAGTATACAGTAGTGTACAGATTATATGATGATGTATGGAGTCAAATGTTGCAGGAATATGAAGAAGTTGGCTGATGACGTATATGATTTTGGGTTCATTTTGCTTGAAGCACTTGTGGGGCCGATTGTAACAGGAAAAGGCGAAGCATTTCTGCTTAATGAAATGGTACACATTATTTCATATATAAAGAGAGATTCATAAAGATCAAAGTTATATTGAAAAGCATAATGAAAACATGAATTTTAATCGATTTATAAAGATCAATATTTTAAATTTTTTGATATTTTATATCTAGTCATAATTTTTCTTTTATGGAACAGAAATCTTTTGGAAGCCAAGATGGTAGGCAAAAAATTGTGGATCCAATGGTCTTAACAACATGCTCACAAGAATCATTATCAATTGTGATATCGATCACCAACAAGTGCATATCTATAGAACCAGCAAATCGCCCTTCGTTTGAAGATGTGCTGTGGAACTTGCAGTATGCAGCTCAAGTACAAGCCACAGCTGATTCCGAACAGAAATCGGAGGGTGCATTATAAGGACACAAAGCTTAAAAGAAACTTTATTAGTAGCAACAGCAGATACAAATTTCATGATTCATTCATATTTTAGGCACATAAAGTTAGATGTTTAAACAACTAAATACCACTGATCATCTGTGTTTTAGTTACCGTTGTTGTAACAAGTTTGTAAATTCCATGTTTTCTATGTATTCTTTGGTACACACTTTAGGAGTGTGCGAGCCGTACTAGATATTGAATAAGCAAAAGCAAATGCATATAATGTATTTGGAAAATAGTCTTAGATGTAGTTCAAATGTTATAAGAAGGGTAATTTTATCTTACTACTGGAGAACAGTGTTAGCAATTGGTAGATTTTCGAATCAAGTTGCAAGAAGGGTAAATCAGTAATTATATCTTGCTCTTGCATAATCAATTTTTGCAGCTAGTATAACACTGATTTTCTATATATGTGGCATTATATTGTATCAGATAATCAGTTTGAAAACGTAAATCGTAACACTGATAATTTACAATGCTGATATTTTACATCTTTGTTAAGGAAAATCAACTAAAAGGCACAGTAGTACATTAGTAACTAATGAAGCGATTGTTCAACAAGAGGTTTGCTAGAACTTTCACTAACAGTAAATTGCTCCTCCCCTTCTCCTGGTAAGTCCACCACCAGGTTCGACAACTTCTGCACCACTTCTCCTGCATTTGGTCTCAAACATGGATCATCCTCCACGCACGATCTTGCCAGATTCGCTAACACGATTGCTGCATCAAATGAATAATCCTCTCCCAACACATTATCCATCCATTCTTTCAGTTTCGCGCCAGCATCACTTGATTCTAATAGAAACTTTATTTTCTCACATAACAAGACACCCCCTTCTTCAACTGGTGGTTTTCCTGATAAAATCTCAAGCAAAATCACCCCGAAAGCATAAATATCAGTACTTGTACTAATTGCACCTGAACTTTTTAGTTCAGGTGCAAAGTAACCTTTATCCCACGAAATAGTATTTACTTTATTTACTTCTTCGAGGATATTACTACCATCTTTAACACAATCTTCCATGCCAAAATTCCCAATTTTAGCATTGAATTCCTCATCTAGAAAAATATTCCGACTCTTGATGTTCCTATGAACATAACTCGGGTTCATTATTTGATGCATGTATTGTAATGCAGTAGCAATATCTAAACAAATTCTTACCCTTTGGTTCCATGTCAAGAAACATTGACATGAAGCAATAAAATGACTCTTCATCGCTAGCCCACCATGAATCCAATCCTTTAACGACCCATTTTTAGCGTACTCAAACACTAAAAATGCAGCATCAGATTGTTTACAAGTCCCCAACAGTTTGATTATATTGGGATGGAAATATGTTGCATCATGGAATAGGTCAAACTTGATTTTGGAAATAGTATGGTGGTTTGTGCGCTTAATGGCCAAGTTCTTGCCTTTGTGTCGGCCGTGATACACATTTTCATCAATGAGATTAGTAGAGCAGAAGTTTTCGGTTGCAGTTGTGAGCTCATCCACCGTGAAGGTTTCCACCACTGTCAGCTTGTGTGAAGAGGATTCAAATGAGATTTTGTTTTCACTTAATGTTCGAACACTTAAACTCAAGTGTCTTCGCTCCAAATCGACACTTTTGTTGGGTAAAGAACCTTGATGCAGGATCCTTTTCAGGATTAAGTATGTTGTAGATGCTGCAATGGCGACAAATATAATGAATGCTAGGACACTTAGAGTAATATAAACACGAGGTTCCCACATTTTTTTGGCTAGGATTCAGGTTACTGTTTACGAGTACTAATGTTTATATTTATAGAAAAAACAAGCCAGATGACCATTGTTTTGGAGATATGAATCTGGCAGACAAAATAACATGCTAAATAGTTAACTAATGATGATCCCAATAAGGCTAAAAAGAAGATCACATACTTTAAAAAACATCCTTGCTAAAAGTGTCTCTAGCTCGATCTTAAAAACCATGGTCTATAAAATCTATTGCTAAATCCTCGTGATGACAGCTTGTTGTCTGGGACATCGACACTATGCAGAGGTTGGGGTTCAAACTTCTCAGTCATTTTTTTTCCGTGGTTAACGCAATTTAACTACTCCACGTTGACCAAGGGGCACGCTGATGGCGGCTATTAACCTCTTATATACTAGAATAAGTGTTCAGATGTTATATGGTCCATTGGATTGTACCCTGTCGACCAAGGGCACGGGCACGCTTGATAAGAGACGAAATTCAGCATCATATGATAGGATGGAAATATGTTGGATCTATACAAAATAAATTTATGGACAAGTACATTGGGGCTGTTACAAAATTGCAACTTTTTAATACTTCTATGCAATTGCAACCCCCTAGTCCATAGTTTCAATGACCAATGATCTTTGGTTAAACAAAAGAACCCTTTAGTAATAAACATACCACATGTAGTACTATGATAACAAGTATTTTAAACAAATGTTGATTCAAGAAGTTTATGTCAACTTTAAGGTTGAATAGACTAGAATTGTATGTGCACATGGCTACACATGCTCCTCATTGATCTGATCAAAACCAACATACCCATAATCAACTAGTTAAGAGAATAATATAAATGTGCTATGTTCAATGCTACTTGGACTACATAAATAAATAAATCAAAAATAGACATATTTTAAAGAAAAATGTATTTAGATGAGAAAATATCTTAAATGAAATATGTTAAAAGATTAATTCGTTATATCTTATAGCATTCTTATAGCGCCATTATATAATTTTATGCTGAGGCTTAAAAATTTGCTTGCATGAATGCTTGCATGTGTTATGTGTAGCACTTAGCAGAATAGAATCCAACTACAAGTCTGCACAAGAACATCAAAGAGTGGGTAGTTTACTTAGAAAATTAAAAAAGCGCTAACCTGTAAAGCCCAAAAAACAAGAGCCCAATTGTTAATACTAGATTGGGCATGTAATATCATTTCTAAAGGGATGCTATTAACCAAATGGGACAACAACATGTCATGTAATATCACATCACCTCAGCTAGGTGATATTTTTTATCAGCTTTGTTCTGCCACACACATGTACATATAGCTCAAGACTAAAATGATCTAAAGGACATGCCAAGCCATCAACACCATAATAAGGATGTCAATGTGTGTGTTTCTCCTAAGCACGTGTAGCCTAGTTGATTATGGAGAAGGGTCAATTCTCGTTGAGACAAAAAGAAATCAAATATATAATGAAAAAGAGTATGAATCGCTTGGTTGGACGCCCTCATCTCAACGGAATGCTAAGAGAGAGTTTGGGTTACCGGTTTTGTTAAGACAAATTTTTCACAAACTTGTACCACATATCTCACATTATCTTGCAAATGTTTCAACGAAACTTAAACCCACAACCTGGAGATTGATGGACACACTCATATACCAATAGACCAAATGTCTTGAATTTTGGGTTACTATATTACCATATTTGTGGGCTTGTTAGCTTATTTTAGTTTCAAAATACAATAAGCTTAAAAGAAATTAAGCTTATTCGAGGGCTTACAGACATAGACGCACCTTAGATGAGACGGCCTCCCAAAACTTTGAGGTTTTACTTATATTTGTTTAAAGGAAATACAACTTTCGCCCACCCAAAATAAGTGATATAGCACTCGAACCTCCCAATAAAATTACCCATGTTCCGTCTATGCTTACAGACAGGGGTGTCATAAAAGCCGACTCGACCCGAACCCGAACCCGAATATTGTTATTCGGGTCAGGTCGATCGGGTTCAAATTTATATTCGGGTCAACCCGAATTGACCCGAGTTCTAAACAAGGTCGGGTTCGGGTTTTTAAATGGACTAGACCCGAACCCGAGATGACCCGACCCGAACCCGAATTCACCCGACCCGAATGACCCGACTGAACCCACCGAGTCAACCCGAATAACACCCCTATTTACATACATGAACATGAGTCAACCCGAATAACACTCTTTTTGGTTTCCTTGCACCTGAGGCAATGGAGTTCCTCAACAGAGTTCAACGGGTTATGCATAGTAATATTATGACACTTAGATCCATATATGTAGTTTTCAAAAGGATTAATTTTGCTATTCAAACAGGGCTAGCGGCGCAGCTTGTTACCCATTTGTCGTCCACCTTTTTGTAAATGTCATAAATCTAAAATTCTTTATTAAAAATATTGCTATAAGATATGTGTTTTTCTTAATCAATTATGAGAAAAGTACAAAAATGGGCTAAAATATTTCTTGGAGTCCCCATTGTGGTCATTTTTAAACTCAATCTAAAAAAATGGTAATGCCTTATTCTTTCATTCTAGCTCCACCCAAAATTCGCCATGTGTCCAATTGCAAGTACAGTTTGTTACTTTTCATAAGACCAATTTAACTTCTAATATTGCGCAACCGACGGCTACTTAACCGTAAGATTTTACTTACCTTTATGTCAAATCGGAGTCGGTTCTTGTGATAAAATAATATTATTTTGCTACTAAAAAACTGTACTTGCAATTGGACACATGGCGAATTTTTGTGAGCTACTTGGTCGAGTAATAACTGTGACCATTTTAAAATTGAATTTAAAAGGGTCTTCTTAAATCACCATAGTTTGACCAAGCACAATTTTCGAAGTAAGAATTTGTAAATAAATTTATTGATAATGTCAAACATCGAATTTGTAAAAGTATTGAACAAATAAAAAGACAACTAAATACTGCGTAATTAAAAAAATAAAAAACTCAATCATTCTCTCTCCATAATAACCATCACCCTCTACTTACAAAAAACTAAAAGCAGGATTCTAAGCGAAATTTTATCTCTCTCAACACCACACCACTACCTTTGGTTCGGATGAAATTTTGGCGAAACCCTCACAAGAAAACTACATCATCATCGGGACGTTCAACTTGTCGTATGTCGTCTCAAGTAGGAATCTCCCATCGGACTTTTTAGGCTAACTCCAACATCAAGAAACAATCATTATCACTCTGCTTTACTTTCCGTCGAGCACTCTGCCTACTAGATCCGACCGCGTCGTGAGTTAGGATTTTCTCTTGTTTGGATTTTATGTGGTTTTATTTGAAGTGGTCTTTCATCTTTATTGGGTTTTTGTATTTTGGTTTATTTAATTTTATTAGTTTGATTTGTTCAATTTGTATTTAGGGAAGATGAAGATGAATATAAGAAAAGTAACAAAAATGGTGCCGATGGGAGTTCTGATGAGATAGTGACGAAAATGATGATGAGATATTGAGAGAGAGAGAGAAAAGCAATTAATTACTACAGTAATATATATGGTGAAAAGTTGATTAGAAATATTATATAATTATTAGGTGTAATTAATTCTATGTATTAAATAAGTCAATTATTTTATTTTGGTGTTACAAGTCAATGATTAGTGAATTATTTTGGTTTATTTAGAAGACCCGTTTAAAAATGAACACAATAGGAACTCCAAGAAAAATATTGACCCCTTTTTATACTTTTCTCATCAATTATTATATAAGATTTGTATAACAAATTCCATTAAGTTGTTAATGATAATAATCAGTTACATGAATATTACAATCAAGCAATCATTATGAAAAAGAAATAGACCATTCATAAAGACCACGAGCCAAGTTTTAATAGCTTCTATGAACATGGAAGTAACACGTCAACCAATCCCAGTGGAATACTTCAAATCACCAAATCACCCATATATTCTTCACTTGTTCTTTTCTTGATAGTCTAATCACAATAAATAGTCGTCGGTTTATTTTTTTTTTCATGGATATTTTGTTCGGGGTGCATATTCTTTGTTTTTATTTGAATTTAAGATATTTTTTTATAATCAGAATCCTTAAGGCTAAACAGAGTAGTGTGGAATCGATCGATCACCATGAAGGTCGATTTCGATCATTCCTGTTGTGGGAGAAAAAGACGATCATATCGATGAATCGCCACTTTTTTGGGAGAAAAGAGTCGTTCATGCGATCTAAATCGTCCAACTTTTGTTTTGTGTTTATTTCGTCCAAGTTTGTTTTCTTTCTTTTTTTTTCGTTTACTTCCTTTTTTTTTCAATAAACATAAATTCATACGCTATAAAACTTGTAATGTTTTATAACTTTTGTATTGTAATGTTAAAATATTTAAATCCATTTGATACGGAAGTGAAAATACATTAAACATTGAATTGAAAATACAAATTATAGATTAATACACACTACGATACGGAAATGAAAATGAAAATACAAATTACAATGAAAAGTCTGTGTTATAACCCTCTCCGTAAGGAGAATACCCCTCTACAATCGTGTTGTCTTCCCACACGTTGTACAAGATGTCAAACAAGTTGTTCTTGCGGTATTCTACTTCCCTTGCTTCCTGCTCCCTACGAGCAGCTTCCTCTCGTGCTGCGTTTTCTTCCATTTCTCTTAATACTTCTTCATCCTGAGCAAGTAGTCGTTGTTGTTCCTCTTCCGTTGGGAAAACATGAATGATATCTGTTGGTGGGGTGTTCAACGTGTTTTCGGGAAATTGTTAGGAGAAGTTGTTTTCGGGAAATTGTTGAGAGAAGTTGTTTTCGTTGGGAAATTGTTGGGAGAAGTTATTTTTGTTAGGAAATTGTTGGGAGAAGTTTTCTTAAGACATCGTTAAGAATTTGTGATAAGAAGTTGCGTGTGCGTGAGTTGTGTGTGAGAAACAAAGAGTGTAGGTATATATAGAGAGATTTTTTAATTTAAAATTGAATTTGTATTTGAATTTTGAATACTCCCGCTCGTATTGTAACTTTTAACTTGAATTTGAATTTTGGTTATCCCGCTCGTATTGTAACCTTTAATTTGAAATTGAATTATGAAATTTAATAAGGTTTGTTTTGAAAATATAAAAAGAAATTGTTAATACAAATAAGCCGTGAAAACGTTTATTTATATTTTACGATCTTCTAATGTTTTGTCGATAACAAATATAAAAGCATTTTAACGAAACAAATGAAATCGTAAATAGTTTGAGTTAATAGTTTTCTAACACACTACGCTGTTTCACATAAACACTAAAACAAGTATAAGTGATTTTATGATTTAGATACATATATTACAACAACTAGTGTTTACATATTGGGTTAAACATATACTTAAACTAAGTATCTTGAAATGGGTAAAAACTAAGTGTATGCTAAATTGGGTAAATACAAGTATATACTAAATGGGTAAATACTAGCAAATGGTTTTGACCCATAACCCATGGTTTTATATATACCACTTAACCAAGTTCATTGTATCCTTAATATACATTGTATCTATAAAGAAAACCATGGATCGACCCATAACCCATGACCCATGACCAATAACCAAAAATACCCATGGACAAGAGAGGCGGACCACGGATCCTTGTGGTAGGGATCAGGAAACGAAGATAATTTCAATATAAATAGAGGCCATTTCTTCCTCTACAGGTGTGCTTTTACACATACTTCCCAAAGTATTCTAACCCTCTAACCTCGTATCTAAGTGATCTATGTAGTTTGTCTATTGTTTTGTGTGATCTACTAGGTTCCTCTTAAGGAAAGATCACCACCTCTTGAAGACGTGCAAGCTCAAAGTCCATGAGTTGCCATGCTTCGTCATCATCAAGACTACTAAGGTTCTCTTGTTGATAGTTCTTCCTTTCTCCATAGATGTTGGGTTGAAGGCATTAGTGAAGAATGTCGAAGTGTCAAGATGAAAGCATTAGTGAAAGGTGCTCATCATCCGTGTCAAAGCATTAGTGAAGGATGCTAAAGGTGTCAAGGCGAAGGCATTAGTGAAGGGTGCCAAGCGTTGTGTCAAAGGCATTAGTGAAGGATGCGAAAGAATCAAATCAAGTAGCATTAGGGAAGAATGCCTGGGTCGTATAATCGATGGGGTGCATCGTTATACATATATGTATTGTTTATATACAAGGATGGTGATATCCTTGATGATGTTGTAACAAGGGTAGATCTCCTTGAGATTAGGTGTTATGTCGTGAAGGTGTAGTTCACTAAGGTGTGAAAGAACTAGGTACTTAGCCTAGTACCTAATAAAGGGTAGGCGGCGTTGTGAAGGATTAGTTCTCCTAAGGTGTGAAAGAACTCGGTGGTTAGCCTAGCACCGTATAAAGGGTAGGCGACGTTGTGTTAGGTGTGGTTCGCCTTGGTGTGAAAGAACTCGGTATTTAGCTTTGTACGGAAAAAGGTTAAGCGGCGTTGTGAAGGCTTCTCCGCCATAAGGAGTTGGTGTAGTGTTCTGAACTCTCGAGTAGGTGACTCGGGGAGTGGAGTGGGGCAAGGAAGGTGTCCTTGTGGCAGAACCACTATAAATACTTGTGTCGTGGTGATGTGCTTCTTACTCTATATCTTTCATTACGTTTATATATCTATCTATCAACGTCCAACATAAACAACTAAATAGATTGACATAAGTCGATCTAAATATTTAAAGGAAGTTTTAAATTGGTAAAACTATTCAACCCCTTCTAGTTTTCCACAATTGGCATCGAGCTTAGTTACCAAGTTTCTTAAAGTATGTTGTACTTTAAAGACTTGATCTGATCCGTGTATGTTTGAAAACTACAAAGAAGGATTTTTGGGGTCATATTTTTTAAAAATCATTTTGTTGGACATTGATAGATGACTCTAACAACTTTTGCTCCTAAGAAATCTTCATGCTAGAATCTCTCCAAAATCTTCATTCAAAGAATAATGAAGTCAACATTCAAAGATGGGTCTAAAAAGTAATCACAACTCACGTACACCAAGTACAAAGGATTACTTTAAAAGCTCATGAAGTATCTTTGGCATTATGCCAAACCAAGAAGCATAGAGGTATGTTTTACTTTTCATTAGATAGGTTACATGAGTTCAATTTATTTTTCATAAGTTTTATTTGCTTATTTATCTCTAACATCATTAGAAGTCTCTTTCGTCACTTTTCCGTCTTTTTCATCATCGGGAATAATACTCCTTTTGATTCGTCAAACTAACGTCGTCATCACATATGAACCTTCGATATGTGATTCATCAAAAGCCGTCATACAAAAACAATCTTCACCTAATACCTCCAATGTTGCAAAATCGTGAATCGGTAGTCGGGCGATCGACCACCTGCGTGATAATCGGTCAAGTCGGGATGTCGTTGATTAATCGGATTAGCATTCCTGCAATTTTTGGTATTTTGGAGACCAAACTAAAAATCTTAACCGATTCCAAGCACGCTATGTTTTCAAACCTCGATAAAGGTTCCAATTCGATTATGATGCCCCGTTATGCGTTATAATTGAAATATCGATCCCAATTAAGTATAAAGCCTAAATTATTATTATTATTAAAATGACCGATTTGCTCGATTCGGCCGATTTTTACCGATTCGGCCGATTTTGACCGATTCGGCGATTTTTGACATTTTTATTTGCTTAGTGTCGATTTTTTCCTAGGCGATTTTTCGACCGATTTTCAAAAATCGACAAGGTACTCGACCGATTAACGATTAATCGGTGATTAATCGGCCGGAGATGACCGATTTTGCAACATTGAATACCTCAGAACTATCTTTTAGTAAGCTAATTTATAAGCCTACTACAAAAATAATGTCAAACAACCCTTTTACATCACCGTGGCGGATCCCCTAGTTGTACTAGCGGATCCCAAACATAAAGGATCCGGGGAACTGTGGAATGAGAACTCAACTATCGCTTTCAAAATTCACCATGATTGTTTTCCTCTATTCACACAAAAAAAACCGACCAAGCTACAAAATTCATCCTCATTGGCTTCCGTACTTTCGAGTATCCCTTACAGAACACCATTGTAAGTAATTAGATTAACTTGTTGTAACTTTCATCATCCTCATCCTAGGGTTTATGGTTTCTTAATATCTAATCAATTAACTCAATTAGGGTTTTCAAACTAATCATGAAAGGGGATTTTAACAAAATCACTTTGTGATCACAACTTTATTAATACAAATCAAAACCATAAACCCATTCCAACTAATTTATCTTAATTGAAAATTTGTATTTTAGGAACAACCATGCCCAAAGCCACTCAACAAGATCACCATGACACCGTCCATTACCTTACTCACTACTATCGTAAAGGGATTGACCAAAACCGGTAGTAAAATATTCAAAAGCCTTGTAAAGCGACTTATCCACGAAGGTCGTGTAGTCGAGGAATGTTTCCTTGAAGATACCGACATTCGTCAAGTTTTCTCGACAATCAATTTTGATTGTCTCCTTGACATAGATGAACAAATTTGTCCGGTCTTCATTTTGAATTTTACAAAGCTTTAGGATCATTAGAAAGCAGACAATAGCATCTCGATCGCCTTCATCATCAACAAACAAAACTTTATTTTCCTCTCAACACCTTTGCTCAAATTCTTCGCATTCCTTGTGAGGGAATTTGTATGTACTCTCAAGATTGGGCAATTAACTCTCAAAACCATGCACTTGATCCCAAGCTCTCTATAACACTCCTCTCGGCGATCCGAAACCATTCGTGATACTATCTTTAAAATTAGGACCGACCAATCCGTTACGATTGTAACAAAAGCTCATTCACCGTGATCCCTTTAAAATGGAACTTTTAAATGCATCCCATGTTTAGAAAATGGGAAGAAATCCTTAGGAAAACATCATTAGCCTAGTTGGAAACAAAGATCATCCAAGCATGTCTTGTGCAAATGATCTATTGTCTTACCCACCAAAGGCCATTTAATCTTGCCTACTACATGGTAAGGAGAATGGGTGGGGTATTCAAAGCTTCAACATGGTACTCCCGTATGGTATGCTCTAACACGACTTTGTAAGTATGTTAGTGCATTGCAACCATCCCTATCAGCGATGATCATTACCTTTTCGATCACGTCATGGTACCTCTTACAAACAACCCTCTAAGCGGTTCATGGTCAATGGAGAAACATGAAGCTCTCTCGAACTCCTCGTGGGAGAGAAGAAGAAGATGAGGAAGACATCGACCCGTATCCAACATCAAATTGGAAATCCTTGAATACCATGAACAACTTCCAACCATTCCAAAGCGAGGCAGTGAATTTAAACAAATAAGATGCATGATCCAAAACCTCGCATACAACCTTACTAAGCCGTCAAAAGGAAAAGAAAGGTTGTGAAAGAGACAATAGGGTTATGCTTGTTTTCTTTATCTTATGTTTGGATGATTACATTTAGCATTTTCGGTTTATGATTACTTGGATATTGTCTTTAACTAGTGTTTTGTGATAAACATGCACATTTCTCTTGTCTGTCTGTGGATTTACTAGTGTGCATAAGCTGCGCATCATTTACGTGTAGGTTACGTGTGGTTTCGATCTGCGGATCTGGATCCCTAGGATTAGCCTAGCGGATCCTTCCCGAGGGAACCGTAGGATCCGTGACATCGGATCGACAATCTGACATTGATACATCAAAGCGCTTTCTTGATAACATCACATTAGCTTAGCATATGATTTTAGAACCCAACTAAGTCCACTTCAAGGATGAGAAAGGCTTAGACTCACTAAAGGCTTACTTAAGATCTTAGTCTGATTTTATCAACACATCTAAACTCACCATATTTCCGCTTCAACTACTCACAAACTATTTTTCATCTCTCAAAACACTTAAAGAGAACAAATTAAACATTTTTTTATTACCTCTAGTCATTTCTATCTCAAAGAAAGATAAAGATTAGTTTTTCAATTCTTATGATTTTTAAGAATTTATCCAAATATCACCTCAAGCTTAAATCTGATCACTAGAATCATTTATTATGACTTGACACCTATATAACTCTTAGTGTTATCCTTGGACATCCATTGGTAGTCATCTTGTCCCATCCTCCTTCCATAAGAAGCAATCATTTGCTATAACACTTATTACCTTTGATCATTCAAGTATCCTTTCATCTCAAACACTTGGAGAAGCGAAACATTCAAAATGAGATAGGCTTTAGCTCCTAGAAACCTCATTTCAAACCTATCATAGCTTTGAGAGCCGGATCCTAGGATTAGCCTAGCGGATCCCTTGAGGAGGAACCATGGGATCCGGGTGACAGTTTATGTCAAACATAGCTAAAACAATCATTTCAACTCATCTTCCTAACTCGAACACTCCATCTCATCTTAAATGAGTTCCTAGATCGATGAAACTACGAATCTCAACCTTGTGCATATTACATTTCAAGAACATTAGTGGATTAAGTCTTAAATACAATTGCAAAGTTCTTCCCTTTATAACTCGCATTGTCAAGAATACTTTAGTCATCAAACATATAGTTAGACTACCCAAAGTCAAATTTTCTTGGTCAAAACCATGATTAGGCACAATTACTTGTTAGGGTTAAGGATTTGAGATATCCAACGACTAAAGACTTCAAAATTAAGTCAATCCATGATTAAACAAACCTTACAATTGACATAATGATTTCACCTAGTCCTTGTCGACAACGGATCCACGGTCTTTAACCGGGCGGATCCTATTGAGAGGATCCGTGGGATCCGTGAATGCGAAGATCATAAACCCGACTCCATATTTGAATTCAAGTCACCTTTTGGGTTTCCAACCACCTTTAGCATTCATTAATTATCCTCATAGAGCTGATCAAAACCCCAAAGCATGCTTAGCCCTTCAAATGGCCAAGAATTTAATTTCTAATTCAAATTACCCTTTATAAACCAAACAACCTTAGAATTAAGGTACCACTCTCAAATCACATCTCAAAATCAACAACTAAAGAGTTCTTACTAGCACCATCACTATGACTAAGGCTCCTAGTGCTAACTCATCCACTCGAGAACCACCCAAGAAACTTGCTAGAATCATGCATGAAGTTTCCTCAACCAAATCACCTTCGGGTAAGTCCACAAAACTAGGATCTCTCCCGCTAAGAAAACCAATCAAACTAATTCACAAGAAGAGTGCTTCCACTAGGTTTCATCACATAATTCTACTATACCCTCCACAACTCAACTACTTCATTAGTACCTAGAGCCACCACAATCATTTGAAGATCCTCGACCACTTCACTTGAACCTCCACTTCAAGAAACTCAAAACCATGACAAAGAGTGCGATCATTGCAAACATGTTGAAAGATTGAAACATGAACTAGATGTATTAATACATGAACTACAAGCTCAAACTGAGAATGTTTATGATAACTCATCTCATCATTAAATATTTTAGTTGAATCTAAAATTTGGGGTAATTCATTAGCATTAGTAGTGCTTATATGGCTATAGTTCATTCTCTCAGTTTTTAGAGATTTGGTTGTGTATCTCTTGTTTTATTGAATGAATACTTATATGCTATGATTATTATGTGTGTTGTGCTTGTTATATTGTACATATATCTCATTTCCTCAAATAGCATTCCTTGACATTTCTTCCTTCTTGAAGAAAGCGTAAGAATAATAGGATCCTTCCGGATAACTAGGCGGATCCTCGCTTGAAGGGAACCGTGGGATCCGTCAATGCGAAGCACAAAATTGCACTAACTTGAGTTTCTTTTGCAGGAAATTATGCATTATACTCTTGTTTTCTAACCCTTACTTTGTAGATTTTCAAAATAACACGTGAATATTTTGACACCATAAAAGCTAGGGGGAGCTTTGTGTCAAACGATATTGCAAAAACATTTGCAAACATTAATCCGTTTATACTTCATGACACCCATTGCTTATTTGCAATCTTCAAGGGAGCACATTTTCGTCACTTAGGCGAACCATTTGCAAACTTAATTGCAAACACAATTAGTTTATTTTACGTTATGTCCTTGGCGCCACTTACATAGGGATGGACTCGTCAAGGGGAGTTAAGACAGTACCATTCCGTCACTTGCTCTCTTTACATTTTACATTTTTTCTTATAAAAATTGTGTTAGTTTCTTTTAACACTTTTGTTTCGACAAAAGGGAGAAGAAAGTAAAACTACAAATTCAAACTTTTGCAATTTTAGATTTTTCCTTAAAATAATTTTATGTTTTATCATCAACAAAAGGGAGATTGTTAATACAAATAAGCCGTGAAAAGCGTTTATTTATATTTTACGATCTTCTAATGTTTAATAGATAACAAATATAAAATCATTTTAACGAAACAAATAAATGCGTAAATAGTTTGAGTTAATAGTTTTCTAAAACACTTACGCTTTCGCATAAAACACTAAAACAAGTATAAGTGATTTTATGATCTAGATACATATGTACAACAACTAGTGTTTACATATTGGGTTAAACATATACTTAAACTAAGTATACTAAAATGGGTAAAACTAAGTGTATGCTAAATTGGGTAAATACAAGTATATACTAAATGGGTAAATACTAGCAAATGGTTTTGACCCATAACCCGTGGTTTTATATATACCACAACCAAGTTCATTGTATCCTTAAGATACATTGTATCTAGAAAGAAAACCATGGATCAACCCATAACCCATGACCCATGACCCATAACCAAAAATACCCATGGGCAAGAAGAGGCGAACCACGGATCCCTTGTGGTAGGGATCCGTGGGATCGAGAAAGCAGAGAGAATTTCCTCTATAAATGAGAGCCATTTCTTCCTCTCTAGGTGTGCTTTTTACATACTTCCCAAAGTATTCTAACCTCAACCTCGGATCTAAGTGATCTATGTAGTTTGTCTATTATTTTTGTGTGATCTACTAGGTTCCTCTTAAGGAAAGATCACCACCTCTTGAAGGCGTGCAAGCTCAAAGTCCATGAGTTGCCATGCTTCGTCATCATCAAGACTACTAAGGTTCTCTTGTTGATAGTTCTTCCTTTCTCCATAGATGTTGGGTTGAAGGCATTAGTGAAGAATGCGAAAGTGTCAAGATAAAGCATTAGTGAAAGGTGCTCATCATCGTGTCAAAGCATTAGTGAAGGATGCTAAAGGTGTTAAGGCGAAGGCATTAGTGAAGGGTGCCAAGCGTTGTGTCAAAGGCATTAGTGAAGGATGCCAAAGAATCAAATCAAGTAGCATTTGGGAAGAATGCCTGGGTCGATATAATCGATGAGGTGCATCGTTATACATATATGTATTGTTTATATACAAGGATGGTGATATCCTTGATAATGTTGTAACAAGGGTAGATCTCCTTGAGATTTGGTGTTGTGTCGTGAAGGTGTAGTTCACTAAGGTGTGAAAGAACTAGGTACTTAGCCTAGTACCTAATAAAGGGTAGGCGACGTTGTGAAGGATTAGTTCTCTAAGGTGTGGAAGAACTTCGGTGGTTAGCCTAGCAAGTATAAAGGGTAAGCTGACGTTGTGTTAGGTGTGGTTCGCCTTGGTGTGAAAAGAACTTCGGTATTTAGCTTTGTAGGAAAAAGGTTAAGCGGCGTTGTGAAGGCTTCTCCGCCATAAGGAGTTGGTGTAGTGTTTACGAACTCTTGAGTAGGTGACTCGGGGAGTGGAGTAGGGCGAGAATGTGTCCTTGTGGCGAACCACTATAAATACTTGTGTCGTGGTGATGTGCTTCTTACTCTATATCTTTCATTACGTTTATATATCTATCTATCAGCGTCAACATAAACAACCAAATAGATTGACATAAGTCGATCTAAATATTTAAAATGAAGTTTTAAATTGGTAAAACTATTCAACCCCCATACAGTTTTCCACGAAATGATTTTTTTTTTTTTTAAATAATGAAGGTCGCCTTTACTGTGGCAACCAATCGCCTGTAAGTAGTCGGAAAGAAAAAACTGGCGTGTCAGATAAAGCGAGAAGGATTAACCCTTATTAGTGTGTTTAGCCCAAGGGGCAATTTCATATCTCCTCAATAATGCTAGTCGGCATCGAGGTTACATTTACTTTTTTTCTATGAATAAATAACCAAGGGTTATATAATACTAGTTGGATCTGCTTGCATAGCGGCGATAAATATAGTAAATGAATTGCTCTTGACTCTCCTCGCGATTCCTCCGCTTAGTGAATTCATTTCACAACACTCAAATGTATATGTATTAGTTGTATGTGTTTGTTTGGGTTTTCGTATCTTTCCGTGACATCATTATTCCGCATGTAAAAGACCTTGCGATCTCTTATCAAAACATTGTCCTAAAGTAAATGATTTTGATAAATAAAGTTTATATTGGTTGAAATAAAGGTTAAAGTTATAAAATTTAAATCAAAAGAAAATAAACCTACTAAAAATGTAAAACTAAAACTCATAAAATATATCAAAATGGATGTTGAATTAAAAAGCACAAAATTTTAAAAATATGGTGAAATTAGATCATAAAAAATTAAGCGAATGAAAAGATATTTAAATTTAAAATAAAAGTGATTAATTAGTTAAGTGGCGTATAATAAGCATTATTAAACTCCTTATTAGGTTGTTAGAGCTCATCTTTTTGTTATTTTTTAGTTAGAAGGAATGCATGTCATTTCGATGATTGGGCTCATATCTTAATTTTTATGGGCCACAACTTAAATCTTTATATAGTAGTATAGATCGGGACATTTCATATATCCCCTTAACAACTTAACTAATTTCATATATACTTAAGTAAAATTTTAAATATCATATATACCCATAAAAACATTACAAATTTCATATTTACCTATTTTTACTTATTTCACTCAAAAAAATAACCATTATGCCCGTATCATGAGCAGAATGTTTATAATTTCATATATTTCACTAGATAATAAATATAATATCCACGAAAAAATAAAGACATTTAAAACATACACAAGCAAGAAATTAAAAACAAGTAGAAGATTATTAATAGAGTAAATTGCAAAAATGGTTCTAAACTTTGGTCAAATTTGCGTTTAAGTCTCAAACCTTTAGAAAGTGCAAATATCGTCCACAATGGGGAAACTTTAGGCGAGAAATCGTCCACGCGCTAGATCAAATGACTAAAATACCCTTCTTTCTTTATTACTTTTCGGTTTCTTGCGCAAATGGTCCACATGTTTCGCCATGATTTTGCAAATTTAGTCCTGTTTTTTTTTAATTAACTATTAATATTAGTATTATTTTTACGTTTTCGTCCGATTTTTACGTTTTCGTCGGTTTTACGTTTTAAATCAGGTTTTACGTTTCGTCTATTTTTACGTTTCGTCCCTTTTTTATGTTTCGTCCGTTTTTATGTTTTGTCCGTTTTTACCTTTTAGTGATTTTTCGTTTAGTCTCTTATTTTAAGTTTCGTCCCTTATTTTAAGTTTAGATTCGTTTTTCGTTTCGTCCAGATTTTTACGTTTTAGTCCGATTTTTACGTTTTCGTCCGTTTTTCGGTTTCATCCGTTTTACGTTTTCGTCCACTTTTTACGTTTTCGTCCGTTTTTCGTTTTCGTCCGATTTTTACGTTTCGTCCTTTTTACGTTTCGTCCAGATTTTTACGTTTCGTCCGTTTTTACGTTTTCATAGTTTTTTTACGTTTTCGTCTCTTATTTTAAGTTTAGTCGATTTTTACGTTTTCTTCCGTTATTTTACGTTTTCGTCCAATTTTTCGTAAAAATGGGACAAAACATAAAAATCGGACGAAAACATAAGGGCAACGTAAAAGCGAGCGTGAAAATCGAGCAGCGTAAATCGAGCAGCGTGGACGGCAAGCGAGCGTCGCTCGGACGGCAACGGCGGATGGCGTGCTGATAACGTAAAAAATCGGACGGCGTAAAAAGGGCACGCATCGGGCGCAAACGCAGTAACGGCAATCTGTCGACGGCGTAAACAATCGAGACAGCGTGCGCGGACGGCGGCAAACGGCGGACGCGTAAAACGGGCGGCGTAAACATGGATAAAACGTAAAATCGAGCAACGTAAACGGATAACGTAAAAGCGGATGAAAGCGTAAAACATCGGACGGCGTAAAAAGCGGATGAGCGTAAAAAATCGGATGAAACTTAAAATAAGAGGCGGCGTAAAAATCGATGAAAGCGTAAAAGCCGGACAAAAGCGTAAAAAGCGGATGAGCGTTAAAATTGGATGAAAGCGTAAAAATCGGACGGCGTAAAAAGCAGACTGACGTAAAAAAATAATACTAATATTAATAGTTAATTAAAAAAAATGACTAAATTTGCAAAATCTGGCGAAACACGAGGGACAATTTTGCAAGAAACTAAAAAGTAATAAAGAAAGAAGGGTATTTTAGTCGTTTGATCACAGCGCAGGACGATTTCTTCCAAAGTTTCCATGAGGACGATATTTGCACTTTCAAAGGTTTGGGACGAAATGTGCAATTTGACCAAAATTTAGGGACGATTTTTGCAATTTACTCTTATTAATAAATGCGTCTAAGACTAAGTTTAATATCAAGTTAATGTGTCTATTAACAAAGAAATGTATGACGCTCTATAATATTTGTAAGCATGGCTTATTTTGGGAAGAGTTATACTTCCTTCATTTCATATTTATTGTCCGTATTTTTATTTCGTGTTGTCGCAAATTAATTATCCACTTTTATAAATGGATATGAAATTTAGTTTGAGTTTATCATATTACCCTTATTTTAGGTTATTATTACAAACATTAAAAAAGTTTTCAAATAATTAGTTAATTGTAAAACTGTTATTCTACAAAAAATAAGAAAGAGAATGTTGTCTTTTTTAGATGGTTGTTTTTTATTTGTAGAAATTATTTTAGGACGAGGAAAATAGTAAGGATTTTTGTAGTTCGTGAGGTAATTCACGTTAGAAATGGTTATTCATGATTTCCCTTTATTAATAACCAGTTAAAAAGTACGAACCATTTGGTAACTAGGGTAAAGATTCAGTGAGAAGAAAACTTAAAATGAGAATAATGAGAAATAACTATAATCGCATATTTGAGATCGTCGATTGAATTAGATGCATCTCTATTCGTTTAGATCATCGCGATTAGTTTGAAAGTGATTTTGAATTGAAAGCGATGCAAATTAGTCTTGCAACAAATTTAACCGCATAGGACTAAAAATACATAGGATTCGTCTAACTTGATGAAATGCATATAATATATGTATATGCATCTAATTTTAGGAAATATATTATGATGCATCTAAAAGATTAAGAATGCATCTAATTCAAAATTGATGCATCTCTAATGTGTAGTTATATATATTTTTCATCCTTCTTATGTTAAGGATTCTTCTCATTTGATCATTAGTCTTGGTAACTAATCTAAAAACAAAAAAGATGTGAAGAATAGAGAAACCAGTTCACCAAGATATTGGGATTGATTGAGAAAATGAATAGGAGCAATTTCACGAAATTACCTTTAGCGTAAGATTAAAGAGAACGAAAAATAATATAAGAGTAAGATTGTCATATATCTAATATGGAGGGTATATATGAAATTTAGAAATTTCATTGGCTATATACGAAATTAGTATAATTTTTAAAGAGGTATATGAAATCTTTTTTTTTTTTTTTGCAAAACAACTTCATTCAAAACGGGAAAGCGCTCAAAGCAGGCCGACCCAACCACCAATTACAACATGTACAGCGGGTTTTCACCCGGTCTTTCCAATCAATCCTATTACATTTCGATATGAACTTTAACCAAACGAACGACAAGGACTTAACATTGGAAACAACCTCTACCACCTTCGTATCGTAATCTTGAAAAACCACCTTGTTCCTTGCTTTCCAAATAGCCCAAATAGTCACCATGAAAATCCCACGAATACACTTCTTTTTAACAACAAAGATATTCCTCGAATTCGGCCAATGAATCACGTCTTCGAGAGACCCAAAATCAGAATGATTCAGTCTACTCCATAACCATACTTTGGTCCGCGCCTCGAGCATGAACTGCGGTCAAAAGAATGTGACTAACCGTCTAGTCTACCAATCGCACATCGGACAAGGTAGCAAGGCAACACGATCTTTCTTTTGCCTGACTCTACTCGCGTAGGAATCCTACCTTTCACAATCCTCAAACCAAGGTATTGACCTTAATCGGCACCAATTAACCCAAAGGCCCGATGTCGTCGCTGCTATACAAATTCTGCTGCATTGATTCTTTAACAGCAGCGACGGAGAACTCCACCGGTTGATTAAAATCCCAGAACCATCGATCTCTGCTGTCTTTGAAGCTAATTTGAGATAACATAAACATAACTTCTTGTGTCTCCGAAATACCTGCCACCGTGTAAGCACCCGCATACCAGTTTGCAGTTAAGTTGTTTCGGGACCCATCAATGACGAACTCACGACAACACTCTTTATCCTTCTCACGAAAATAGAAATGGCCATCTTAAGAACAAAGGTGTCTCCATACCATAGATCCTTCAAAAGCGATATTATTCCCATTCCCAAGATTGCACAAAACATCTTATCTATACTAAACCCATTAATGCGGCTCTTTTCGGCGGATTAACTATAGCCTTCCATGTGCACAGAGCGCTTTTTTGACGGGAGGAGCGACCATCTACCACGACCTCCATGAATACTACACACCACCCTTCTCCAAAGCCCTTCACGATTAGTTTTGAACCTCGAGCCCATTTGACAAGAAGCGCCAAATTGACCTCGGACAATTTTGTTATCCCAAACCCCGTATTTCTTGATTACAGTGACAACATCCCAGGAGACCCAATATATCCCTTTACCATCTTTGTTACCTAACCACAAAAACTTTCGCATTAACCTCTCAATATCTTCAATCACCTCCTTCGGCGCTTTAAATAAAGAAAAATAATATACGGGTAGACTCGCTAGAACCGATTTAATCAAGGTTAAGCGACCACCCATTGATAACACCTTCGCCTTCCAAGAAGAAGTGCGCTTCTAACCGTCTCTAAAACCGCATCGATGAACCGACCGATTCATATTAGCACCGATTTTAATACCAAGATATATACAAGGAACTCACCAACCTTACAACCTAAAACCTTGGCCATATCTATAACATCCAGAAGAAGAAACACCCGACCCAAAGATGTGAGATTTATGAACATTGATGCAATCCAGAGACCAAGTGGAAGATACGTAACAAGCGGTTAGTCATCAACACATTATTGTAAGACCAAGAACCCAGCGAGCGCGTCATCGACATACAACATGTGAAATATTCGGCCCTCACGGACACTTTTAAACCCTCAATATCCCCCAAAGAGCAAGCCCGCGAGATCAGCTTAGACAATGCCTCCATGACCATCAAGAATAAAAAGGGGGATAGCGGGTCGCCTTGTCTGAGCCCTTTTTGACATTTGAACTCAAACGTAGGCGACCCATTAACTAGGACCGCCGACCTAGCGGAGTACACAATACCTCTTATCCACGAACACCATCTAACCGGAAAACCCATTTGCTCCAGAATAGACAAGAGAAAATCCCAACTTACATTATCATACGCCTTTTGGAAATCAAGCTTCAGGAAATAAGCCTTTTTTCCATACTTCTTGATCCACCCAATTAATTCGTTAAGAACAAGGGAAATCTATACTCCTTTACAAAGTATTTGGTACTTGCTTATAATAAAAAAATAAAAAATAAAATTAATATTCAAGGCTTGTTTATAATGGAAAGAATTGTTTTACTTTTCCTATTAAATCAATACAAGTTTATCTATACATTTTAATCATTACAAGTAAAAAGTTTTACTTACAAGTATTTAAAGTATAAATACATTAATACATACAATTAATACACCATTTAAATCACTTCTCACTCAAATATACAACCACTTTATCACATTGTACAATCTAATCAAGCTACTAATCATAAAATTATTTTATAGATAGTAAAGATAAAGTTCTCATAAAATTATTGTTAAGAAAGCTTATACTTGAAAAGTATGGCTAGTGAAAATTTTAATTACAGGTGCCATTATGACAACACGTGAGTACCACCGCTAGTTCTTCCTAATATCTATATGACAAATGCTCATATAATTATGGTAAGGGCAACAACATATCACATTCACCACCGTTATTATAGCGTCACATCAATTTTTCTCTCTACTACTAATTTCATCACCAACTTAGTGTAATAAGATAGCCAAATTCATCATTTTTTTTTTTCATTTTCCACTTTTTAAACACTAAAATTAAATTCACTAATAATTAAAATTAAAAACACTACAATAAAAATTCAAATAAAATAAAACAACAAATTAGTGTGCATTTGCTCGGCGCCAATTGTATTCACTAAATCGACTTTAAGGCTTAAATGAGTTTCCTAGTTGACTAAATCACTAACAATTTATAACGTTTCTTCATGCATTAAATGCGAGATCATCGTAACGATGTTACTCCACTCGATAAAAGTCGGAAGAGATTGCCTCGCTTTGTCTTTCATAATTATATTATTCATAATCATATTAAGTAATATGATGCATGTGAACATCATATTCGTTATTTTCGTAAGAGTCGTCGGTCTGTGGAATTTTTATTATAGCCACTTTTTCTTGACCGTCAAACGCTCGTTCATAACTTTTCTTGTTGCTTCATGCACTTGCTTATACATTATTAAGCCGTATCATTCGCGCATGGATGTGAAATAGACTTAAAAGAATAAACCATTCCACGTATATCTCGTCGGTGAGATAATACCCCCATTTATAAGGCACGTCATTAGCCACAAATGGAACATCTAGTGTTTTCCCGTCGTTAATATCATTGAAAATAGGTGATTGTCGTACAACGTTGACGTTGTTGTTCGCCCAGAAACACCAAAGAAGGTATGCCATATTCATAAGTCCTGTGAGGCATCTGCTTCCAAAAAAATGAATGGATGTGGCTCGTGATCACCGTTACAATATTGAGCACGATATGCATTTGGGACAATCATCCTATGTGACCGATCTTGATAACATCAAATTATCCTGAATATTAAGTGTCAATTTCCCCCGATAATGCTTGTAATTTATAACATTTTATATGGATTTACGCTTGTTTCCATTATATTCCACTTTCGGAAAATTACGAGCATTGGAGCTAAAGAGGCAGCGGAATTGGAGAGTTATTAAAGATTTATCATAGTATGCTCACTTTGAAGAAGTTCTGGCGTAACTCATTTCTCACATTACGTTGTAACTAAAGCGTGACTCGGAAAACCAACTTAACGAGAAGATTACGGCGTAACTCTCTCAAAGATTCTGCGTAACCATATTAGATCAAATGAGGTTCAGCGCGCTGATAAGTCTGCCGTAACTCATGCATCAACTCTGGCGTAACCAAGATTTATTGAAGATCTGGCGTAACTCCTTCTAAGGTTACGTAGTAACCAGCGAGATCTAGTGCAATTCTGAAGAAGTTATATGTTGGCGTAACTATTTTATTAGTTCTGCCGTAACCAAGACAACCTATAAATACCCCGATTTTTAGCATTTCAAAGCATCTCATTTCACACACAACAATCGAGAATGTGAGAAGAAGCCAAAGCGAGATCTAGAGGAGCATACGGAGCTATCTCGAGGAGAAATCACTCCCCTACGATAAGCATTAGCTTTTTATCTTTTCTTTACTTTCGATTCATGTATTTCGTAACATTAAACATTGAATTGATTTGTATGGTTAATATATGACTAAGCACCTCTTGGTCTTGGCCTAGTTATAATTCCTTAATTCTTTTGTTTGCGTTTACATTACTTCCATATAATTATTTCTAAGTGTATGCATGCATAGTTTATTGGTAGCTACCCTTGTTTGGTAGTTTTGAATGGAGGTAGAGGCTAGTTGCTTAGGAGATATGACCAGTGACCCTAAGTGAGTAGGCGGGGCGGGAAGTGTAGATATGACCAAGCGGCGACCCTTTCTACTTGTGCGATTTGACCAGTGATCACCTACCGTTTGGATGAACTTAAGAATTAGGGGTGAGTGTCTAAGATGCTAGCACAGGAACTCGCTATTATAAGTCTAGCATGTAGCGGAACTTAATGACTCGGCAGGGACCGGGAACAAGCTGGACTTATGAGGGACACGACTTCTCCGATGGTGGCATCTTTGGCGATAGGTTAGAAATGACCGACCAAATGATGTCCCTCGACTTTGACCCCACGAAGTAATTGGAAGTAATTTGGCGTAAATTACTAGCTAGAAGGAGTAACTAGGTTAGCACCACTCTCTCTATTGATCATATCTTTGCCTTTATTTGCTTTAGTAGTTTATTAGTTAATTCGATATCAAAGCCATCTTAAAATCATGACACCTAGACTTAGTATTAATCCACACAAATAGCTCTTGGGACGACCTCGGTTTCTGGATTACTACACTACACGACCGGTGCTGCTTTGCCGTTAGTGAATTAGGGTGAACCATAGGTATAACGAGACATTATAAATATTAAAACACAGTTGATAAAAACGCATCAAGTTTTTGGTGCCATTGCTAGGGAGTTATATTAGGATTGCTATTAAGTCTTTCATTTTGTTTTATTTTATAAATTTTCTCAAATTCTCACGATCTCTTTTCGAGTTTCAGGTACTATGGAAGTTGTTAACATTGATGACCTCACTCTCGAGGAATATTTGGCATTGACAAGAGAAGAACAAGGGTCGGGGCTCGTATGACCGGCAATTGGAGCTGATGTTCGTTTCGAAATTAAAGACCAATTTATGAGGGAGCTTCGTGCTAACCCTTTTTCAGGAAACAGGGACGAAGATGCATATGAGCACGTTGAGAATGTCTTGTACATCGCAAGCCTTTTCAACATTACAGGCGTGTCTCATGTGTTGTTATGCTAAGGGTGTTCCCATGACTCTTACTAAATTTGCGGAAGATGGGTGAAAGATTGCTGTAAAGGCGATTAATATGGGCTCTACTAAAAAGCACTTCATCGAAGGTATTGCCCTCGTCGAAGATATCTAACCGACTCTTGAAATCCATAATTTCAAGCAAGAAGGCGATGAAATGTTGTATCAAGCACGGGATAGATACAACGATCTCCTACAAATGTCACGCACATGATCGAACAATCGACAAAAGTCAACATCTTCTACAAAGGAATCAACGTGACTACAAGGCGAGATCTTTGGACTATCGAGGGTGATCCGAACATGACTCTACTTTAGCAATTGAAGCCATTCAAAAATGGTGAGTCACTCCCAAAATGGCACGATGGATGAAGCAAAAGAAACCAAGGTGGAAGTTTTGCGGAATTGCGACCATCGCTAGCAAAATTGAAAATCTAAATCGAGATATGCTAAAAGTCGGAGAAACGTTCATGTCATCCAAGTAGGTTGTGAAACACATGGGGAGGACATCTCACTTGAAATTTTCCTCACAACAACGATGAAAATATAATCGAAGAAGCTAAATATGGAGAAAATCGATCATTTACGGAGATAATCGTAATGGTAATGGTTTCGTGGAGGATCTGCTGGAAACTACAATCGTGGGCCTTATGGAGAAAGCCCAACCTTGAAGAGACAATAAACAAATTCTGGAAAGTTCACCCAAAGATAAAAGGAACAAGATGAATGGCTAAAAGAATTCCGGAAAACAACGTGAAGTCTTTCAATCACGATACAACCTAAAAACCTTGAAACCATGGTGGAAAAGCTTAGTGAGAAGGTAAGGAAGAATAACACTAAGCTGGAAGGAACAAAACCTACAATAGAATGTAAGGTCATTTTCTTGATGATGACTCGAAGATACAAGCTAGTTCTTACACGAAGATTGATTCTAGTGAAAATTCGGTGACAGTTGGAATGCAGCGTAACTTTGCGAAGAGTTCTGGCGTAACTATGTTTTTACACGGCGATCATGGGATTATGAAAGATGTCGATAAGGATGACTCAGCGAGTTCGCCGTAACCAAACATCACGATTCTGGCGTGGCTGGGATACATACGGGAACATATTTCTCAAAGTGGACCGAATCGGGAACACATGTAATTAACGGATGGTCCCCGACATTAATTTATGCCCTCTGTCCCCATCTAAAAGGAAATATCACTGGTGTAAGAAGATACCCATAGCTAAGGGGGACTGGTATGATCTATGGGCTTCATGCGACCCTAGAAATGAAATTTGCGATTGAGGAACCGATAAGGATAGGGTCAAGAATAACAAATTCATGTGGGCTGCATATACTGATAAAGAAAGATTGAAAAAACTCTCATTCAAGAATGAAGAGGAGCCGCCTATCACTTACTGGTGCACTCCGATAATCATAGCGGCGATGAATCCACACGAGCATGGCCTACGTGCAACCCTTTTCGCGAGTATTGCAACGGTGGTGGTAGCTTAAAGAAGAAGAATGGGCGTGCCCTCACGAGCTTGAAAGACATGATGACAAGTTCGGAGATTTGACATTTGATGATTGAGTGCGTGTCTGATTCGGGAATGCTAAAATTAACTTGAATCTTCTTAAAAACTCAAGATTGACTACGAGGATCATCATCGGAGAAAGGAATTGGTTAATGATGACATCTCTGCGTGGAAGATCCTTTAAGCGACGCGATAACAAGGAAGCCGAAGTCATTGGTGTGAAAGATAAAATCTCTGAGGAAGTTTTACGGGCATCATGCAACCCTTATGACCATAAATGTAATGGAGCGGTTTAATAAGATTTGGGAGGAACAAAATTGCCTTGGTTAGACAACTTGGAATTTGGCAGGTTGGGTCAAGATCAAATATGGAAAAGTTGATACATTGGCGAAGGAAAAGATGGAAAGAGTATTTGAGTGCGAAAATCCGAACAACGAGAGTCCTAACAACAGGTGACATAACAATCGAAGATACCAAAGATTCGGTAAGAAATGAGAAGGAAGAATGTAAACATGTCTTGGTAGAAGATTTGGTCGTGAGGAATGGTTTAAAAGGCACCGAGTCGGCGACGATGACATAGAAGGATTTTAGATTACCTTGAGTTGCAAGGAAAGAGAATTTCTTGACCCGAGGCAATGAAGCATATGAGCAAAGGAGGTTCAAACCCTTGGGATTCCATATAAGAGGCCACCCCGATTATAGCGAAAAGTATGAGTTCACTCGATACCACTTGGGGCGGAGGAAAAATTTTGCAAAATTAGAAGATCGAAACTAAAGAATACCTCCATGCTTGCCACAAATGTTGCTTGGGTCATACATAACTTAATGAAGGACATGGAGGAAGTTGGCCAAGTCAAAGGCCACCATAAAGCCCAGAGGCTCAGAGTCTAACAAGACTAAGTAAATAAAGAAAAGTGCTCTTCGGGAGACAACCCGAATTATCCATTCATTTGTTTTATTTCCTTTTACATTTGGGTTTTGTGTTTTAACCATTTTGGAAACAAAGATAAGTTGCTCTTTGACATCTTGATCGACGAGTTATGGCGTAACTCATTCTCATAGTTCTGCCGTAACAAACCACTGCAGCGAGAACTTGGATGCATTACCAAGTGGCGTAATCCATCTCGATGGTTACGCCTTAGCTACACTCTTGCGTGTATGCCATGTTTTGCCTAGTTACGGTGTAACTCCTTCTAAAATTCTGACGTAACTATCTTCTACATTACTTCTTTCATTTTAAACACAATAACCTTGTATTAGTATTTTAAATGAACTTTGTGGGTGTGTTCCTGTAAACCCTCACGAGACTTCACTCGTCCACTTGGGACACCAAGTGGTTTAAAACTTGTTGCATTTGCTAAATGCAACCGTGATTCTGAAAGTGAGTTATGTTTGTTTTTATTTTCATTTTCTTATTTAGAATTATGCTTGTCGGTAGTGTAATTTCGAGGGATTGAAGTTTGCTTATGGATGCTTATCTGAAGCGCACTCTCTTCGTGGGCCTTCTTTCTTTTGGAGCAAATTTCGGAAAGTTCTCGCTCTAATTCTACTTTTCTCTTCACCTTTATTTAACGCTTAGTACAAAGGGACTTTGTACAATTCAAGTGGGAGGACGGGAGTAGAATTGTCTCTTGAACTTTATTTTTGCCCTCGTTTTTATAGTTTATTTTGAAAAAATATGCCATTTTAAAAATTTTAACATGTTTTTTTAACCTAACTAGATTAGACCTTAGCCGAGCACATACAACCCTTGATATTATATGGTGAGATTAGCCTTATCCGTTTCCAAAATTTTACCTCAAATCCACCAAATTTTGAGTGTGTCGGCAGCTTGTAAACCTTTAGAGCTTGGCATTTGCATCATTTCGAGATCATAAACGAGGTATGTTGAGTTAGCTCGATGTATTTGGACTTTTCAGTTTAAGAAGGCAGTATTATAGGATTATCACCCAAATAGCCTACCATTGTGTGTCTATCGATTAGTCACCCGACTTCTCGATCCCGTATGAAACCCTTTCATTGCACTCACCTTTAGTGCAAGATACCCCTAGATATACCCATCTGAGCCATTCCTTTTATTTTGTTAACCCAATATATTGTTTCGTTAGACCTATACACCTTAGCCTACCCTGTAGTCTCTATTTGTGATTGGAAGGTCATCATTTGCCTAAGTTCAAGGTTCAAGTGGAAAGGTTCAGGAATCACGCTTTCGTCGACGATATATTCTTAAAGATCATTGAAGACCCCCGAATTCCCATTGTTCATCTCAAGTGGGGGGATGTTATGTTTAGTTGTTATGTTTATGTTTAAAAAAAAGAAAAAAAATAGTTATATTATTCAGTTTATTGTAAAGTGCGATGTTATAAGCACTATGTTATGAGATTTATATAGATTTAGTATCGAGGAGGCCACCTCGGTCACATTTGAAGATTTGAGTTGGTAGTGCGCCAACAATTGAAGAAAATGTGGTGTGCCTAATAACTTCTACTTACGCGTCGTTGGTCGAAAGGAACTTCCTTTTCTTGAGCAAGTTTTATAACACCTAGCGGTGAACCTAATCGTTGTAGTGTAGTATTAGGGTAAGCCACGGGTATTGATATCGTTCTCTAAGGAATAGGAATGCTAGTGAGAAGTTACTACGCTAAGGTTGAGGTTGAGAAGATTATTTTTTATCTTTTATATTTTAAGAAAAGGAAAGGTCTGAATCTCGGGGTTTGGATTTGGGGTTGGTATTTCTACCGATTACTCTACTTATCTAATTTTCTAATCTAAGATGTATGTAGTCTATGTGTAATTATTGTGTGCTCGTATGATGGTTTAAAGATGTGTTTACTTAGGTTTTATTACTCCTTAATTATCTCTATTGATGGTTGAATTGTCACGTCCTTATTCTTAATCGCGTTGTGTGTCTAAAGTCGTAGGGTATGCATTTGTCCCTAACTCTTTGAAACTACCAAAGGGTCTCGTCTACAAAATCTCTGGAATTATAAACTCTAACTCTAAGGTACTCTTTGGATGGTTTAGCCTACAACTACTCTAGGTGTTATAGTCTAAGGTTCACAAAGATTAATCAAGCATTAACTACACAACGAATGACCTATCGCATTACTAGATCATTAACAATTAAGATAAGAGACAACCAATCAATATTCAATAGTTAAGTTTTATATTCCCTAGCAAACACACAAGTAAATTAATGGGACATGGAGAACATGCAAGCATACACACAAGTAATTGAAGACATAATTGAATTAATGAAGTAAAACACTTATCTTGATGTAAGATAGGGTTTGGAACCCTAAAATCTTGTACAAAACGGCATTGGTTCGGTTTAGGTTTTACTCCAAAAGACTATACTGCCGAAAACTAAAAATTTGGATTCTATACATAAGATTACAATCATGACGGCGTCGCTTTATGAATTGTGGCGCCGTCGGGTACGCCATCGTTAGGGTTTCATCTTGGCGCGTTAATCTTGCGGCGGCGTCACCTTATGCTTGTGGCGCCGTCCCTTCGATCTCGGCCGTGCGGATCAAATCTGGGCCGTCGAGTTGCGACGACCTACTCTTTTAAAGCGACACCGTCACTTGTAAATAAGCAATTTGGCTACTAAGTCACAAAAGTGATGCTGCGGCGTCCTGAGATAACACGGCCGTCCCTTGTGTTTTTGACTTGAGTGTCTCGATTCTTGACTTTGGCCATTTTCTTCGTATATCCGCGCCTTTTCGTCCAAATAAGTGCCATTCCGACAATTTGCCTTCAAGAGACCTAAAAGTGAAAAGGAATGATATTAAGTAATAACGGATACAAAAGTGATCAAATAAGGGCTTAACGACCCTCAAAAGGTACATTTAAAACCTTATCGATTGCCCATCATGGCGTCCTCTAATGACACATCTACCTAGTATTTCATGATCCGGTTTCTTAACTTCAAAGCTTGAACTTTGGGCGGATGATGAGTGGTGATGACTTGGTTATAGATTTAGACTATCTCGCTTGATTTTTATTTTACACCATTTATATATCCCATGTCTTATCCTACCCTTTAGTCATGAAGCATGTCTAGGTGATGCGACCAACAATCTTTGGTGTCTTGGCCATGGATTTGGTCATGTATCATTGATTTTGTCCACCAGCCGTGACATGTTAGTAATGACAAATCACCCTTAACCTTGTCGTGTCAACCCATATTGCCTTCGAGAATTGTTTAGCCCTTAACTCTAGTGGTGGAGATTTGTGTAACCACCAAGCTTATGATAGAATACATTCTATGACTGTGCGATTGAGTGATCCCCCGAAATTGACACTTAGAATAGTTGAGAGATTTGAGTGTTTCATTCCCATTTCAGGAGGTGTTCGGCTTTGTTTTATTCTAGCATAATGGATTTGTAAACTTATATTTTCGGGTAATGGGAGATATCTTTTAGGAATCTTTCTAATAAGGTCTACTTGATGGCAAGTAGAGTTCAAGTGGGGATATTTGATAACATCAAATTATCACGAATATTAGTGTCAATTTCCCAAATAATGCTTGTAATTTATATCATTTTATATGGTTTCGCTTGTTTTCCATTATATTCCACTTCGGAAAATTACGAGCATTGGAGCTAAAGAGGCAGGAATTGGAGAGTTATTAAAGATTTATCATAGTATGCTCACTTTGAAGAAGTTACGCGTAACTCGTCTCTCGCATTCGCCGTAACTAAAGCGTGACTCGAAAACCAACTTATCGGAAGATTACGGCGTAACTCTCCCAAAGATTACAGCGTAACCATATTAGGTCAAATGAGGTTCCAGCGCGGTGATAATTATGCCGTAACACATGCATCAACTACGGCGTAACAAGATTTATTGAAGATACGGCGTAACTCCTTCTAAGGTTACGCCATAACCGGCAGATCTAGTGCGATTTACAAAGAAGTTATATGTTCACGGCGTAACTATTTTATTAATTCTGTAGTAACCAGACTCTGACCTATAAATACCTCACGATTTCCGGCATTTCAAAGCATCTCATTGCACACACAACAATCGAGCGTGAGAAGAAGCCAGCGGCGGATCTAGAAGGAGCATACGGAGCTATCTCGAGGAGAAATCACTCCCCTACGATAAGCATTAGCTTTTATCTTTTCTTTACTTTCGATTCATGTATTTCGTAATATTAAACATTGAATTGATTTGTATGGTTAATATGAGCGGCTAAGCACCTCTTGGTGTTGGCCTAGTTATGATTCCTTAATTGTTTTGTTTGCGTTTACATTACTTCCGTATAATTATTTCTAAGTGTATGCATGCATAGTTTATTAGTAGCTACCACTTGTTTGGTAGTTTTAAATGACGGTGAGGCTAGTTGCTTAGGAGATATGACCAAATGACCTAAGTGAGTAGGCGAGGCAGGAAGGTGAGATATGACCAATGACGACCCTTTCTACTTGTGCGATTTGACCAATGATCACTACTCTTTGGATGAACTTAAGAATTAGGGTGAGTTTCTAAGATGCTAGCGCCAGACACTCACTATTATAAGTCTAGCATGCGTGGAACTTAATGACTTGGCAGGGGACCATGAACAAGCTGGACTTATGAGGGGACACGACTTCTCGGTGGTGGCATCTTTCTTTGATAGGTTAGGCGAGCCGACCAAATGTTTTCCTCTCGACTTTGACCCACCTAAAGTAATTGGAAGTAATTAGGCGTAAGCATTACTAGCTAGAATGAGTAACTAGGTTAGAACCACTCTCTCTATTGATCACATATTTGCCTTTATTTGCTTTAGTAGTTTATTAGTTAATTCGATATCAAAACCATCTTAAAATTTGTGACACCTAGACTTAGTATTAATTCACATATAGCTCTTGGGGCGACCTCATTTTTACGAATACTACACTACACACGACCAAGATTTACCTTTGCCCGTTAGTGCATTAGGGTGAACCATAGGTATAACGAGACATTATAAATATTAAAACACAGTCGATAAAACACGCATCAAGTACAATCAGCGCTTAACATCTTAGGGAACCCGTATTTATCCTTATGATAAGCATGGGTTTTCGACATTAACATAAGTATGTCCACATAAAATTGTCTTCATATAAGTCCATAATAGCCTCATAGAAATTTTGGATAGCATCATGAAAGTTTTCTCATCAATTTGAAAATATCAGACTAATGCATCGGGTTGGCCCGTATGCTAATTTACGAATTGCAAAGGTACATTTCATCAATGGGTATGACAACTCGTCCCGAACAACACTTCTTTGTTGAAAATACGGTGAATTATCAGTTATTTCCTCACAATGAATATGAATAGTGATTGGTGTTGGCGGTTGGTTCCCGAGCGAGGTTAAGACAATCGGTAACAGCTGCAAATACCACTAGGTGGTTACGGATATCACTTGGAATCGTGTAATCACTTTCCAAAGTAAACTATTCGACCCTAATGCCTGGGTATCACGAATATCTACTTGGGATTAGACCAAATGTATGTTATTGATTTAGGCACAAATCAATAACCCTTTGCTTTCAAGTGTTTATGCTTTCAGTTTGTTTCTCCTGGTATTGTTATTTTTAGTGTGTCTTCAAGCTGAAGATGACAATCTCTATTTATAGTAGAGAACACTCAACACTAATCAATGGACATTATGTGTGATTAACGGCCAATTAATTACCCATAATAAACCTCCATAATCATAGAAATAGGGGTTACATGACCAGATAAACGTGGTTATAAGCGGTCCTGCTTGACTAATTGAATGAGTCAAAGCGTTACAAAATAATTCTTGCAACACTACCGGTAGGAACCATTACACTACCAGCAGGAACCATACACTACCAGCAGGAACCATACACTACCAGCAGGAACCATCAACAGGAACCATTACACTACCAGCAGGAACCATAACACTACCAGTAGGAACCATTAGTTACTACATTATCAGTAGTAACTAATACACTACCAGTACTAACCATGGGTGTACACTCCGTACCTCCTAACCCAAAAATAGGTGTGAACTAATCCCACAAGTGCACTAAATTTTCCAACAATCCTCCTCAAATTTAATTCACTTCCTTTCCAAGAAAATCAAACATCAAACAAAACATGTGCATAAATGAAAATATCCTGAGGATTGAATTTCCATCTTAGTAAATTACGTTCAAATATTAGAGAATCGGGGTGTTCTAAGAATTGAACCCTTGACCCATTTGAATACGAAGATAAAATACACACAAGTTTTCAAACACTTAACGACTCGACACTATACAAGCTATGTGTCCATATCTAAATTCATAAATGTTGTAAGGCGAAAAGTCCAAAGCTCCTGGCGGCAAAACTTCAACATTTACATAGGTGGTTCCTCTTTATTCATGCTCTGCTTAGCACTTTTCAAAGAAATTAACCATTAAAAAGTAAAGACTTCATCCTCCTTTTCAAAGTGAGTTCTTAGCACAACCTTGGGATGTAAATAAAACATGTGCTCCAGTCCATTGAATGTTCAACTTTCCACATTGAACTCGGCTCCCAAGTTTCCTTAGGAGGAGTTGGATGTCTTAACATTCGATGACTAAGTTGGACTTAAACCCGTCCCTTTGCGAGACTTTATAACCAAGTCTCTAGCCAAACCCTTAGTCAAGTGATCAACTAAAATTTGTTGAGATCTAACAAACTCTATAGATACCACCCCATTCATGATAAGCTCACGAATCATGCTATGTCGACACCTAAGTGTCTAGACTTACCATTATACATTTGGCTATAAGCCTTAGCCAATGTAGCTGCACTATCTAGCGAATAGAAATAGGTGCTATAGGTTTAGGCCACAATGAAATCTCAAAAGCAAGTTTTTCAACCATTCAACTTCTTTACCAAACCATTGCTAAAGCCACAAATTCAGATTCCATTGTTGAGCTGGTGATGCAAGTTTGCTTCTTGGATGCCCAAGAAAGTGCACCTCCACTGATAGGAATACCCGACGGTGGTAGGCGAATTGTCTTGATTATTCTTGATCCAACTTGCATCGGTGTATCCTTCTAACACTAAGGATAGCGGTATATGAGAGACTATAATCCATAGTTCTCTTGAAATACTTGATATCCTCGAGCGCTTGCCGGTGATGAGCACTAGGATTACTAGTATACTGCTCAAATTTCCCATTGCAAAACCAATATCGGTCTTGTACAAGTCATGGCATACATCGGGTGCCAATTACCTAGAATACTCAAGTTGAGATCTGACCTTGCCATTATTAGGCTTTAGCTTCTCACAAGTATCCATAGGTGTACTCACTAGAGTACAATCAAAGTAATTGAATTTCCTCAACACCTTCTCAATATAATGAGGCGAGAGATAGAAATTCTTTTACTTTCATGTTTAATCCTTATACCAAGGATAACATCGACCTCCCCATATCCTTCATAGAGAACCTTGATGACAAAATTCCTTTGTCGGTCGACACGATTTTGGTGGATGCCAAAGATCAACATGTCATCAACATATAGACAAATGATGACTCCTTTACCGATTCATCAAATTTGCTATATCGCATTTGTCGACTTGGTTAAGAACATAACCACTAGACAAAACCACTTCATCAAATTTTGATGCCATTGCTTAGGTGCTGCTTGAGTCCATAAAGAGACTTAATCGGTTTACACACCTTGTTTTCATTGCCGGAAAGATGAAGCCACGAGGTTGGTTCATATAAACCTCCTCATCAATTCACCATTCAAGAAAGCATCTTCACATCCATCGATGAATAATCAGTTGTGAATAGATGCCAAAGCAATCGGCGAGTCTTGTAGTGCGTCACGAGCCACGGGGCATAAGTATCAAAATAGTCTATTCGACTTTTGTTTAAAGCCTTGAATAACTAGTCTTGCCTTGAACTTTTCAATAGTTCCATCTACCTTCATTTTCTTTTGAAAATCCATTTGCAACCCAAATGCTTGCAAACGGTGGTAGATCAACCAACACCAAGTGTTTTGCCCATGATGGAATCCATCTCATCATTGATTACTTTATCCATAAAGCAATATCACGGGACTTTATTGCTTCTTCAAATGTCTTGGGATCATCCTCGACAATGAAGCAATAGGATTATTGGTCGAGACCTCATCCCTTGTTCCTTCAATTATGTATAATTGAAACTCGAGTCCAAATGACTTTGGATTCACGACCCTTTGCTCTTTCGAGCATAGGTTGTTGTTGAACCATAACCTCATCGGGGACTCGATGGTTCATCATCGAGGACCTCGATATACCGGTGTCATGAGTTCCATTAGGAATCCTCGACTTGGTCTGAGGGCCCGATGAGAATCTATTCTCGTCAAAGTTAGCATCCCTTGATTCAATTATGGAGTTAATTGAAGCAGATTCATTAGGTTGATAACATAGAACCTAAAAGCCTTGGAATGCTCGGTATATCCAACAAAGATGCGATCGATGCCTCTTTCACCCAAAGTTTTCAACTTTGGATCGGGAATCTTACAACAACCCTACAACCCCAAACCACGAGATAGTTCGGGTTGGGTTTCCTTTTAGTCCGAGTTCATAAGGGGTAACCTTGTTCCTTTTGTTGGGAACCCTATTTAATAAATAACAAGTTGTTAACATAACTTCACCCCAGAACCCTTGACTCGATCTGGATAGGACAACATGGAATTAACCATCTCCTTGACACCTGTTTTCCTTTCGAAATACCATTTCTTTGAGGAGTATAGGAAGCGATCGTTTCATGGATAATACCAGCAATTGAAAATCTGAGTATCCATGTACTACCCCTATCGATCCTTAATATTTTGATCAAAGTCCCAAGTTGTAATTCAACTTGGTTTTAAACACTTTGAATTTATCTAATGCTTCATCCTTAGTATGTGAGATAGACATAACAAAACCTAGAAGCATCATCAATAAATGTCTCAAAGTACCTCTTATTCCCCAAAGAGGGAGTGACATGCAAATCACACAGGTCAATGTGTATTAGCTCCAAGAGCTTAGTCTCACGACTAACACCCTGAAAAGGTTTCTAGGTTATCTTGGTCAACATGCAAGTTTTACACTTTTCAGTGTCCATGTCAAAAGCTGGGATCAACGCATCCTTAGACATATCTTGCATTCTTTTATAGTTTACATGGCCAAGTCTAGCATGCCAAAGGGTAGAGTCAGACAGGTCAGTGGTGGTCACAAAGGCTGAAAAAACACTATCATTGGCAATATTAAGCCTAAACATTTGGTTACATAAATAGCCAAAACCAATAAACACACAATACTTAGAAAGAACAAATTTATCAGATTCAATAACTTGTTTATATCCATGATTATTCAAAATACTACTTGAAACCAAGTTCTTCCTTATATCAGGAACATGAATAACATTAAACGAAGTTACAATCTTTCCAGAACTAAATTTAAGATCTACACAACCACGACCATGCACCAAGGTTGTTGACTCATTTCTCATGTGAAGAATAGAACCATCATTCAGTGACTCATAAGTCTTGAACTAGCTTCTATCTTTACACACATGAATAGTTGCACCAGAGTCAACCCACTCACGCAAATCATCATCACGCAAATAATGAGATTGAGATACATATGTAACATAATAAATCGAAAGAGTTATTAACCATATTCGACCGTTCGGTGAGTTGGAAGAACCACCACTCCACGAACCATTAGTGCTCGATCTATTGGCTTTACCACCAACCTTAACACCCGCAATCCCTTTTAATGTGACGGTTGCCACATTTCTAACAAGTAGGTGTTGCCTTCTTTATAGGATACGTGTTGGGAATTAAGGTAAACTCTCGATTACGCCGGAAGTATCTGCGAAGAGATTACTTAGAAGAAGAATGGATTCTTTGAAGTTATACTTATTGAAGTGTTAAAGCAGAATATCGTGTTCTTCTTGAAAGTCACGAACCACGTGGGAGAGATAAGCTCGGTATAGAGTAAAAGTCGGTTGCCGTATGAAGATAGGTTGGCGCCGTGTATTATGTAGAGCTTACTCGGAATAAACAATATGATTAACAAAACAATATGATTAGTTGCATGCTTGTCTAAATGCATGCTTAGTCTATGTTAGTATTAGGGCGTAAATTGTCAGCGCTCATTAGGGTTTCTTGCCTATATAAGAAACCATGATAGTTTGTAATAGATAAGTTTTTCTCAAGTCTTTCAAGTCTTGTAATATATCGAAACATAGAGTTTCTATAATCAAAAGATCCATAGAGGATCAAAGAGTTCTTAGTTAATATAACTTGTATTTACTTTCCGCTTCAAAATCGAGTTGTAGAGATCTTCCATTAGTTTGCTTGTGATTACATTGGCAACACTAACGATCTCCGAGTGCTTAAGATCTATCAAGGTCTTTGTGTATAACAAGTGGTATCGAGCCTCGGGAAAGTCTCTACGATACTAAGAACCATTCTCACCCCATACAATCAAACATTCATTCACCATGCACGGATCCGATAATGAAAATGAAGTCACCAACACAAACAACACCAACACCACTTCCATGCAACATTTCGGTCTCTCAAGCGACAATGGTAAATTTCCTTATTTGAAAAGGGAAGAATATGACCTTTGGACTATGAAGATGGAAAATTGGTTTCCAATATTGATTGGAATCTTTGGGAGGTAGTAAAGAAAGGAAGCAGATCTCAAGAAAATGATTCGAGACGGGGATGGGAAGTTTATCATGGCTCCTCCCAAAGCTAGCTTTGAAGAAGTCTTGGCCATGCAGAGAGAGCATAAAGTAAAAACTATTACGCTTCAAGCCATTCGAGAAGATCATCGTGTGATTTTCACCGCATGGATGATGCAAAAGACATATGGATGGCTCTCAAAGCAAGGTTCGGTGGAAATGAAGAATCAAAGAGAATGAGGAAGTCCATGCTAAGACAACAGTTTCGAGGACTTCAATATATCGAAGAAGAAGGTATCCACAAGGGATACGACGGGTTCCATAGGATCTTGAGTCGGTGAATCGGTGAATGCTAAACCGGATAATGAAGAATGCAACTCAAAGTTCTTGCGGTCCTTGCCGCCATCATGGTTGCATGTTAGTATAGCACTCGAGGCTAAAGGAGGGTTGGACATGCTCACTTTTGATGATTTGTACAGCAGACTCGAACTCTTGAACCGGATGTCGGGACTCCTACCGTACATCATCTTACGGCCATGCGACTTTTGTTGGAACATCTCACTCCAACACAATGGTACTGCTCAAGTTCAACTACTTTCCATCATCTCCAGTTCAACTACTTCCCATCATCTTGCACTCCCTCCACCTCATAACCCTCGTCCGGCTCCACCATGTTCTCAAACTAGGACTAGTAGTGTGATGGAGGATGTTCTTCACTCATTTGTTCTTGATTATGATACTCGGTATCTTGTATATGAAGACTTTGATCAGTTGGACCCTCTTGAAATGGAAGAGATGAAGGTGAAAATGCGGTGGCATTCTTGTCGATTGACATCAAGAGGTTTGAAGAAAGTGGGAGGAAGTTTGCTTTCAAGGAAAGGAACCGGCTCGCTTTGATAGGAGAAAAGTCAAGTGTTTCACTTGCCACCGGATGGGGCATTTCTCAAGGGAATGCAAAGCAGGGAAAAGTGGAGATGGAGCTAACTATCTTTCCTATCGTGAAGAAAGCGAGGAAGCTGGAGCTTGACTCTCCTCACCATGGATGAGCAGGTCAAGCTGGGCGCACATGAACTGTTAATGAGGAAGCTCATAATCTTGACAAGCTTGGATTGCTTGCAAGGTGTACCGGATGAAAGGCATGATCGGTTTGCCTTGATGGGACTATCTCGGTACACTGTTGTATATTTGGTTGTAGTCTAAGATACAATGAACTTAAAGAAGAATTTGATGCTATGAAACCTAAGTTTGATGCATGCTATGTTGATAATGAAGCTCATAAACTTGCATTAAAAGCGTAGAAAGACAAAAGTATGGTTTCAAAAGAATCAAATAGCTTATGAAGAAAAGATAAAGGTGTTACGGTTTGATCTAGAAGTTGCTAATAATTACTTAAGCTATGCGAGAAAGCTAAGGATGAAGCGTATGCGAGAACCTAGAGCTTAAGGCAAAAGCGGGTGAGGAAATAGCTAGGCATAAGGAATGGTTAATGTCGGTGATAATCGGCTAGTGAACTCTATAACGATCAATCTGTAACCTGCGGCTTAGGACTAGGCTTTCAAAAGTATGTAGGAGTAGAAGCTAGATATGATGGTCGTAAATCCACTGTGAGGTTAGCTAACTTTGTAAAGAAGGTGAATTGCATCTTTGTCCCTGGACCTATTAGAGGTGAATTTATGCCCATAGACCTATCCATCACTTGTTGACTTTGATGGATCACATCATCTATATGGCGAAAGTCAAAAGACTTGCGGACCACGATGCCTCATCTAATGACTTTGTCTCTTGCTCGGCGGTGACAATTCATCGGATCAAGGTCTACTTCCTATGAAAATGTGATTCAAATGAGAAGTCGACCTCCCAAGCTGAACCAACACCCAACCCGCACCACGGTCTACTTACAAGCCTTCTAAGGAAGCTGGCGAGGAATCATCTTCCAAGGCGGTTTCTTACGAAGACTGTCTTTTACATCTTTGAATAATCGATTCATTAAAACAATTCCTTGAATGTATCTGTTTTAAGTATACGCATGTAATCAAACATCTCCCTATTTGAATAAATCTTCCAAGAAGAAGACATGTTTTGTATGTGGAAGTAAATTTCATTTGATTAAGGATTGTGATTTTTATGAACAAAGATTGGGTGCATGTACTACTCACGGAACCATAGATCTAGGTGGACCAATGTTGCTAATATTCCACCTTATGTCCCATGTTGCTTATCTTGACTCTCATTGGAGAGGTTCGGTTACCGAGACCTAATGTGCAACCAACTAGCCCATACTTTAAACATGGTTATTGGCCTACATATGTTGACTCTATGTATCTTTGGGATGGGATATGGGGAACGCTTCTTTGAAACCCTCGGCGAGTTGTTCTTGGACTAACAAGGGACCCAATCATCAATGGAGGACCAAGAACAATGGTGGATCCTCTAAATCTTCATGTCCTAAACACATGATCCACAAGGCGGGTTCAAGTCGATAATGACTTGAACCTCCATCATTCTAACCTTTTGTATATATTTTATTGTTGTTTGTAGGATCATCCCTTAAGCATAAGAATATTGGTATTGTTGATAGTGGTTGTTCGGAAGCATGTCGGAAGCAGAGATATGATGCACAACTTTGTTCCCATAGAAGGATGAGGCAATGTAACTTTTGGAGGAAGTGATGGGAGTATCACGGGAAGGGACCATAAAGACACCTCATTTGGATTTTGAAAATGTGTACTTTGTTAAGGAACTTGACATTTCAACTGTTCTCCGTCTCACAAATCTGTGACACTAAGAACAAAGTTCTCTTCAGCGAGAATGAATGTCTTGTCTTTGTCTAAAGACTTCAAACTCCCGGAAGAAACTTCAATTCTCTTGAAAGTTCCTCGAACTCACAATTTATACACATTCAACCTAAATGAAGTGCAACCAGGTGGTGACCTCACTTGTTTGGTGGCTAAAGCATCTCTTGATGAGTCCACTAAATGGCATAGGAGGATGGCTCATGTGAATTTCAAGACCATTAACAAACTCTCTAAAATGGGTCTAGTTGAAGGTCTTCCCACCAAAGTATTCACAAATGATCACAATTGTGTAAACTTGCAACAAAGGAAAACAACAGAGCTTCTTACAAAGCTATCAATGCTATGAGCATCATTCTTGAACCTCTTGGGTTGCTTCACATGGATCTGTTTGGTCCAACTCAAGTCGAAGCATTGATCATAAATTCTTACATTTGGTTATCATGATGGCTATAGCGATTTTGTTGGGTTTTCTTTCTCGGAACCAAAGATGAAACATCTCAAGTCTTGTTGAGTTCATCACTCTCGTTGAAAATCGGTTGAACAAAAGGTCAAGGGTATTCGATTGTGATAATGGGACGAGTTCAAAATGCAATTCTAATAGAACTACGTGGGTCAAAAGGTATAAAAGGGACTATAGTAATCCAAGAACCCCACAACAAAATGGGGTGGTGAAAGAAAGAATAGGACCTTAATAGAATTTGCAAGATCAATGCTTGCGAGACTCCAGCTTCACCATGTTACGGATCGGCATTGGCACGGCGTGCTATGTGCTAAACGGGGTCTCCATTACAAGACCTCAACTCAAAACACCTTATGAACTTCTCTTTGGGAAGGTTCATGTCATTCACTACCTAAAACCTTTTGGTTGTCAAGTGACCATTACGAACACGGTGATCCATTAGGAAAGTTTGATGAAAAGGCGATGATGGTTATATTGTGGGGTATTCAGCTCATAGTAAGGCATCTGAGGTGTACAATTTGCAAGCCAAGAAGATAGAGGCAGCTGAACACGAGATTTTTGGAAGATAAACATAATGTTCAAGGACGAGGGTCATACGTGGTCTTTGACCTTGACTATAGCGATTCCTTGGGTTACACTAGACACTTGGCTAACAAAATCGGGTCCTCAAGCTTCTCCCACTAACAATGCGGGTCCCTTAGATGATGACTACGAAAATGAGTTTGTAGATGATGAGCAACCCATCTTGGTGCCTTCTTTCTCCCCTAACAATATTGCGGTACCACCTCAAGGATATTCTTGTCTGAGTGATGAAGATGGCTCTCATTATCTTTGAGGACCTTGCTAGGCTTCAAACACAAGAATTTCTTTGCTAAGCTTGAGCGGGCCGAATGGGAGGTTACTAATGAAGGTCGTGAAACCACGTGTCTGCTGAAGTTGACTCTGTCACACCTACCATCCCCAAATCTGCTTTGAAGGCTATCTTTCTTCTCATGTTCCTTCTCAGTGTCTTGAGACTTTGGAGAACCTCATACACGCTTTCCAAAACCCTCAGATCTTGGAAATCATCAACCCAAGTGGCATTTTCACCTCACCCTCGTATGATCTTGATTTGAACAAACAATCACCAATCTTGATTCATCCATTGAAGTCATTACTTGCTACTCGGAGGATCAACATTGCTCATCCTCGATCCAACATCATAGGTGATCTTCGGCACTGTTAGAACTCGAAGGGCTATCACAAGTCCTCAATTTGGGCGATTGCTTTTCTCTCTTATGTCTCCAACGGCAAAGAGACAATCACACGAGACTTCAAACATTGTCATTTGCTTGTTTTCTTTCTCAAGTGGAACCTACTAGTGTTTCTCAAGCTCTTAATGATTCAAGGTGGCTAGAAGCAATGCAAGAAGAAATGCAACAATTTCACAATTAGCGGGTTTGGATTTTGGTTCCACTCACGATGGCAAATATGCCATTGGGACAAAGTGGGTTACGAAGAATAAGAGAGATGCTCGGGGTGTTGTGATCAAAAACAAAGCAAGATTAGTAGCTCAAGGCTTGAGACAAGAGGAAGGATTGATTATGATGAAGTGTTTGCCCTGTTGCGAGTTGAAGCAATTCGCATTTTCACGGCATATGCTTCTTACATGGGTTTCATGGTGTATCAAATGGATGTCAAAGGTGCTTTTACGTATGGTGAGATTGAAGAGGAGGTTTATGTCACTCAACCAAAGGTTTGAAGACCACGATCACCCAAATCATGTTTACAAGGTTGTTAAAGCTCTTTATGGCTTACATCGGGCACCAAGAGCTTGGTATGCTAAGCTTTCATCATTCTGTTGAAGCATGGCTATAGGAGAGGTGCTATTGACAAAACTACTGTTCCTAAAGAAGAATTACTCGAGACATCATTCTTGTGCAAGTTTATGTGGGCGACATTATTTTGGCTCCACAAATGAAGCGTGGTGCGAGGGAATTTGAGGAGGCGATGAAGGTGAATTTCAAATGAGTGCTATGGGTGAACTTACTTTCTTTTGGGTCTCAAGTTTAGAGAAACAAGATGGCATTTTTATCATCAAGATAAATATGTGAGGACATTCGAAGAAGTTTGGTATGGAAGGTGTTAGGGCGCCACAACACCTTATGAAGCTCAAAGACTAAAGCAAATAATGAACGGATCTACACGTGAATGTTCATACATGCAGAGTCCATGATTGGTTCATTGATGTATCTGACGACTTCAAGGCACGATATTACTTTTCTTTGTGAGTGTTTGTTCTCGACATCAAGTCACTCCACTTACTTCCCATCTAAATCTTTGTCAAGAAGATCTTTAAGTACCTCAAAGGCCAACCTCTTTTAGGCCTTTGGTACCCAAAAGTCTCCTTTCAAGGTGGAAGCATATAGTGGCGGTGATTATCTTTGGTGCAAATCGGATAGAAGATCCTGGTTGGGGTGCCAATTTCTTGGCAAGAGGTTGATTTCTTGGCAATGCAAGAAACAAACCATTGTGGTGCCTCAACTCTTGAGCGATGCGTTCTTCTTTGCAAATTGATGTGGTCGGGTCCTCGGATTCAAAACCAATTCTTTGGACTATGGGTACAACTTCATGAACACTACTATTCATATAGATAATCAAAGTACCATCTGCATAGTCAAAATCCGGTTTTCACGGTCGAACAAAACACATTGAAATCGGGCACCACTTTATAAGAGATGCATATGAAAACATTTGATAAAAGTGGCTAAAATCCATCTTGATGATAATGTGGCGGACACATTAACAAAAGCGTTTGATGGACCAAGGTTTCAACACCTCGTGGTCAATATTGGAATGTTAAACCCTTGTTGCATAGTTTAAGGAGGCATAGGCCTCGGGGAGGCATATGCCTCGGGGAAGATTTGTGCAAACTCGCATATTTTTTTGTGTCATAGTTTTCCTTTTTCTAAATTTGTCTTCTTTCATTAGGTTTGTAAAAACATCATTTTGCCAATAGTGATAGCGTTTATTTAATAGATTTTATCTTCTTAATTTTCTCTAATTTGCATTTTTGTCTCTGATATTCATTATTCGTTACTAACACTAACTGTCTAATAACTTTCTAGTTTGTTTGTCTTTGTGTTGTTCTTGTGTTGTGTTGTGTCTGTTTTGCAGTTGTCTAGATTACAGTTTGTCCATTTCATGATCAAGTTCAAATTCATCAAGAGTGACTCAATGGTGCATGGTCAAGATAGCTATAAGAGTGTTGCTTGTTTCTTCTGAAAGCAAAAGTACTGAAGCATACAATTTGATTCCTTGAAGTTATTATCTTGAAGAAAAGAAATTGAAGTCAAATTGTTCATTCATTCATTCAAGAAGCAGTTCTGACTTACGACACATAAAGTCAACCTACTACTATGCATCTTCAAGATAAGAGTTGTACATAAGCTAAGCCTAATCTAGTGTATATCTTTCATTCCGAAATCTAAGTGAATGTTGGATATCGTTGAATCTTGGCTTTGCTTTTATGGGTCTTGCGTAACCACCCATTCCGTCTAGCGGGTGGTTGGATATGCATGACCAACTCGATGAAGATGCTAAGGACCAAAATGGGAGGATGGATTGATGCAAGCGATTGATGATGGCGATGACCACGCGGGATGACGGAGAAAAATAACGTGTCCTTTGTGCTTCATCTATTCATTTCAACCAAAATGCAATCGATCCACCCTCCTTAAGCCCTTCTTCTATCGATGTGTGTTGATGCACCAAAAGATGGCGTGATGAGACCAAGAACCACCTCTCTATCTTTGGGGGTGGCGGATTCACAGCACGAGGTCTTTGTTGAGACCAAGGTCTTTGGAGGTTGGGAGTAAGATGTTCCCTCCTTATAGGAGTCATCGAGAATCATCGGTGATTCACTTGGATTCTACTACTGTCATCTTGAAGAAGAAAGAAAGGGTGATTTATTTGGTCGTGGATAGGGTTGAGGAAAGTAATGGAACCATGGGTTTGATTCACCACTTGATGATGATGAAGAGGATGATGAAGATGATGTTGTGAGATCTATGATCTCAGGTTTGGTATTCATGGTGCAATTTGGTTAATTGGGGTTATTTTGCATCTAGGGTTTATGGTAATTATTTGGGGATCTTGATGAAGAGATGAGTTACATTGGGATCATTTTATAGGCGGGTTCGAGGTTCAATGAGTTTAATGCAGTGGGTGGCACAATAATTCTAGAAACTTACGAAGATATTCTTATCTTTGATGCATTCTTTGAAGTTATAACCCGTGATTGATCATGTTCTTCTTGAAGTATTGTTTTGGGTTGGGTCAAAGATGTTTTACGTCGACAATGGTCAACCAAGCGGTCAATTTTCCTTGACTTTAATTTGGGCAAAACTCGATCCACCATCACTATCTTGAACAAACAAATTCCTCTCATTCCACTTTCACTAACACTCACCATTTCAAGAATCATAACCTAAACACTCATATTCCTCATGGCTCTTGAATTTAAACATGATCACAACAAAGTTGCATTTACGGGAAATGGCAAGGGATATGAATTATTCGAACCAATGGTGGAATTCACGAAAAGGTCCAAAATTTGCTATGCTCTAACACATGCTCCAAATGAGATTTATGAATCTCGGTTACTCGATTTGGGAATCTGTGAGCGGAGGAATGAAAGCAGAGATTAGAAAGTTGTGATTGATGGAGCGAGCACATTGTGACGGAGGAACTAATTGAAGGAAGCTACACTTGGAAGATCTTGATGGAGCATTTCATCCTAATCGGAAAATGTGCTTCTTGGGCTAAGGGCAATTGGCTATAGAGGAACAAGAAGCGATATGTGGTGAAGAAGGAACTACGCCCAAAATGGGGTTCTGGTTCACGCTACTTCAATGCATGAGCAACAAGGCGGAGGATGGGACGAGTTCTCTACACAACTCGGCTATGGTATTGTGTGTCTTTCTCGAGGGTAACTTTCAATTTTCTAGGTATATTTTGAAAACATGATTGAAAATATTCAAAAGAAAAAGGGTAAATTTTAATGTACCCAGGTTTACGCAAATGATTTTAGACACCACTACCCAAGACCAAGCTTTTATCCTATAAATACTTTAGCGCTAAATTGTTTGCCACAATGAGAACCCACTTTCGGAGACATCATCCCTTGCTAGCGACCATGTTGCCACAAGGTAATGAAATTGGCGATGAGGAGAATGTGTCTAATGATCCTCCTACTTCACTGTTGCTCTTGATGGTAATCCATTAGTCAACATAAATGAAGGCCCTCATCCTTTGTTGAAGCAACTCATGTTGCTCAAGACCAACCACCTTGTCCCAGTCCAACACCCCACTAGTTACTCAAGATGAGTCGATCTTAATAGGCGCCCACACCAAGTCTATTAGGGATCCTCTCAATGAAGATCTTCCTCGCATTGAGCATGACCACATTCTTCTTTGAAAGGTCCAATGAGCTCCCTTTCCCTGAGCAATCTGCTTTGGTGGGTGAGGACCCTATTACACTCTCATCTATCTATGCTCTTGTCAGCGGGTATCTTCTTTGAGGTCACTAGTCACGAAAAAGGAGCTTGCGAGACCAAGTCTTCTCTTGGGAGTAAGATTGAAGATCTGAGAATCAAGTCAAGGATTTAGAGGACAAACTCGGAGGGAGCTTCAAAAGGAAGCTTGTGGTTTCTTCGATGAAGAACAAGAAGTACCTCGGTTTGGGTCTCTGGATATGTTGGTGATGTGTCTCTTAATGATCCTTCATCGATGGTTCTTGCCTCCTCAGAAGAAGAAACACATCCTTTACAAAGAAGAAGAGATCTTCTATTGATAAAGTATCTTACGAAGCTTCAAAGGCTGATGTTGACAAGGCTACATCTGGCGATGTGCAAATGGAGGATGCATCTTGGATCATGGTCAATCTTCATCTGTTCAAGAACCGTCGGGACCTTCACCCTTGAGATCTTCACGATGTTGTTGTCTTGACCACTCCGGTTGATAATCTACATCAACATGTTGACTTGGGTATATCTCACGAGGTTCTGTGGTTGATTTATCGAAGATGAGCTTGGTCGGACACGGTAAGTGAGGAGGAAAGACTAGGTCAAGCAAGTAGATTGGGTGAGTTTGAGAAGTCAAAGGAAAGTGAAGTATTGGCTCATCAACTTGGAGCAGAGGACTTCTCATCTTTAACTCTGAGAGAAGAAGAAGCTGGATGCAATGAGGTTCGGATACTGCTTGAACTTTGGGATATTCTAACTCGACAAGTCATTTCAAGACCTTCTCTTGCTCAAAGTATACTAGGTGGAGATTTTCGGTGACAATTATGTGGGCGAATGATGGCTCGGGAAGACAAAGGAAGCAAGCCATAGCACAAAGAGGGCCATCAAAGCTCGAAGGCCAAAGACAAACCTCCTTCTAAAGGTGAAGTGAGAATGGTGGTGAAGAACCAATGCTCAATGTACAACTCGGCTTAACAATGAAACAAGTCAAGGCTTTTCTTGATCATGTCTGTATCATGCAAATATAATCAAATCATGAAGGACAAATCATCATCTTGACACATTCTACACACTTGAGAAGGGTTCTGAGAGAATGAAGGCGCTCCGAAGCCAAAGACTCAAGTCGATGATGCTCGATCAAGGAATCATCTCCGGTCATTCCTCTTGAAGCATCTGCTCAAGTTCTTGCTTATCTTGACAAGGGTCAATCTGTGAAGCATCTTCCAATACTCTGAAGCATCGATATATCGGCTCCCACTTCATCGGTGGCAATCATTAGCACAGGAAGCTTCTAAAGTTAAGGAAGGCGATCTTGCGAAATAAAAGCGAAAAGGCGAGAAAAATGCTTCACAGAATGAATGCACTACGTGAAGGTGTTTCAACTAACTCTCCTATGCCTCTTCAAGTCTTACCACACAAGGTCAAGCTAAAATGCTCCATCCGGGGACAATCATAAGGCGGTGGGAGGAAGAGAGAATGGCGAAAAGATCTCTGTGGATCTTGAAGCTGATGACTCCACTTTCATTATAGAAGGGTCTGCTGCTGATTTTCCTGACGGAAACTCAGATGAGGTGGTTGATTGGAAATTGAAGGATGATGAGATGAATGTCATTCATCGAAGGGACTCCACTTCAATGGAATTCACCTTTCTAAAGGAAATTCTACACTTGGTAGACAGGGCAGACTTACTTTCTCTGTTCACTCGTGTTACCACCTATTACCGCAACAAGGAACCACAAGGTTACGGAATGTTTTACCAGGAGATCTTCAAGCCTGTTAAACTCTCACATTCCAATAGCAAAGCACATTCCATTTGGGAGAACTCGCATCGGTGGAAGCTTGAATCACGGAGATTCTATCCTCTCCTCGTGTGCATGTGCTTGAGACTAAGGTGGAATCATTGTCTACATGTTCTCTGAAAGAAAGTATCCTTTGCCCAAAAGACTTATGGAAAAGATGTTGAGTCAGAAATTGGAAATTCCTCCAGATCCACTGGGCAATGAAAGACAGTCTGCTTTAACATTGGTGGGATTGATCAAGACTCAACTTCAACAACTGCAATAGGCCTCATCCTTCTCCATATCAGGACACTTGGTACCCTCTGCATTTCTTTGTTTTGTTGCTTCTTATTTGTTTCATGTATATACCTGTCTTTTCTTATGTTAATGTTTCAATTATTAGTTAAAAAAAATAAAAAAAAAAAAAAAAAAAAAAAAAAAAAACTAACTTTTATGCGGGTTTGTTTGTTGTCCACTTTCAATCGATGGTTTTAACTCACGATGTACCGTATGTATGTCAAAGAGTTAGCTAGTCCAAAGTGCTGACTTTGGTAAAGACACAACAAATCATTGATAAGTGTAATGGTTTGCTCAAAATCATAGGTGCTGCAACCACCCATGCTTCTTTGAGGGTTGTATGGTCATCAATTCACCATGGTCTATTCCTCTTTGGAATCCAAGAATTGGCTAGCCACATGTATATGGCATGTGGTAAAGGCAAGCGAATCCATATTTGGTTCTCGATTCACCAATTCTAAAATTGACTAGTCTGAGCAAGCGGCTACGGTAAAGACAAGTCAAATCCGTTTATATGGTTCTTTGGTTTGCCAATAAATCGAGATGGTTATCAATGTACCATAGTTTTCGAACTCGAACATGTGGCTACTCCGGTAGTAATGGCTATTGGTAAAGAGACAACAAACCCATTAATTTCAATGATTCACCTCTCACGAGGAGTTAACACACAGGAAGTGATGAGAATAGTATTGAACTTATATGTTTTGATGTACATGATGTCATATGTTCTTTGCAAAGATCGGTGTTTCACGATTCGGTCATCATAGAGATGTTCTTCTTACGAATCTTTGTTCTTGATCCTCAAGATCTTGGCCATTCATAGCTCGAAGTGTTTAAGATATGGGAAGGATCTTGTTTGGAAATTTTTTGTCAAATGGTACAATCCTCAACAACATTATCGATCTATCAAAGCTGGAACTTAACCTCGTCAAATTCCGGTTTAGGGAGGATGTTGGGAATTAAGGTAATCTCGGATTACGCGAGTATCTGCCAGAAGAGATTACTTAGAAGAAGAATGGATTCTGTTGAAGTTATACTTGACGAAATGTTAAAGCGAGATATCGTGTTCTTCTTGAAAGTCACGAACCACGTGGAGAGATAAGCTCGATTATAGAGTAAAAGTCGGTAGCCGTATGTATAGGTTGGCGCCGTATTATGTAGAGCTTACTCGGAATAAACAATATGATTAACAAAACAATATGATTAGTTGCATGCTTGTCTAAAATGCATGCTTAGTCTATATTAGTATTAGGGCGTAAATTGTCAGCGCTCATTAGGGTTTCTTGCCTATATAAGAAACCATGATAGTTTGTAATAGATAAGTTTTCTCAAGTCTTTCAAGTCTTGTAATATATCGAAACATAGGTTTCTATAATCAAAAGATCCATAGAGGATCAAAGAGTTCTTAGTTAATATAACTTGTATTTACTTTCCGCTTCAAAATACGAGTTGTAGAGATCTTCCATTAGTTTGCTTGTGATTACATCGGCAACACTAACGATCTCAGAGTGCTTAAGATCTATCAAGGTCTTTGTGTATAACATATTGACAACGAGATGCACTGATACCATTGCTACTCTTTGGCTTGTCATTATCACGCACCTTGAGAGATTCCTCGATGCGCGGATGGCTGTAACTCAACCGAGTTAACTCCTCTTTCTTATGTTTCAAGGTATGCTTGAAATCTTTCCAAGAAGGAGGAAGTTTATCAATAACACAAGAGGTGAAATAGCCTCATCCATGTGCATATTGTGTTGTGTAAACCTTCCAAGTATTCCAAGAAGTTCATTGTATTGTTCCATGGTGGTCTTGAATAAGTCATTTTGTAATTTGTGAAATTACTTACAAGGAACTTCTTACTTGATGCATCCTCGACCATATATTTGGCATCTAAGGAATCCAGAGTTCTTTGGAAGATTCAAAGTTACGATAAATGTCAAATAGAAATCGGACATACCATTGAGAATTAGACCTCTGCAAATGTAGTCATCATTCTCCCGTTTGCTCCTTCTCGATTCTTCTTTTGCCGCCTCTAAAGTCCACCATTCAAACTTATCAAGCTTGGCAAAGTTTGAAGCCATGTGTTCATTCTTGACGATATTGATTATCACAAATAGTTTACTTTGATTGTTGGCGGTTGGTTCCCGAGCAGGTTAAGATAATCGGTGCAAGCGCAAATACCACTAGGTGGTTACGGATATCACTTGGAATCGTGTAATCACTTTCCAAATTAAACTATTACGACCACAATGCACGGGTATCACGAATATCTACTTGGGATAAGACCAAATGTATGTTATTGATTTGGTAGCGAATCAATAACCCTTTGATTCAAGTGTTTATGCTTTCAGTTTGTTTCCCCAGGTATTGTTATTTTAGTGTGTCTTCAATTTGAAGATGACGGTCTCTGTTATAGTGAGAACACTCAACACTAATCAATGGACATTATATGTGATTAACGCCAATTAATCACCCATAATAAACCTCCATAATCATAGAAATAGTGGTTACATGACCAAATAAGCGTGGTCGTAAGCGGTCATAACAACCAATTGAATGAGTCAAAGGTTGTTACAAAATAATTCTTGCAACACTACCGGTAGGAACCATTACCTGGCGGCGGGAACCATACACTACCGGCATGAACCATTACACTAGCGGTGAGAACCATAACACTACCGGTAGGAACCGCCGGTTACTACATTATCGGTAGTAACTAATACACTACCGATACTAACCACTATTTGAGTCGAGTCGGTGTTCGGGGACCTCATGGGTGTACCTCCGTACCTCCTAACCCAAAAACAGGTATGAACTAATCCCACAAGTGCACTAAATTTTCCAACAATTGGCTCATTCAATAAACACGGTTTTTGTCCTCCTGCTAAGAAAGCATGCATTTGTCGGCTCATTTCTTAAAATACTTCAATTGGTACGCAAGAAATAGGCCAATTCAGTGACTTTTATTTGTCATACATTGAGTGTTGAGAAGTAAGTGATCACTAAGCGATCACGAGCAAGTAACGATTTGTAGGTATCGTGTTTACGTGGTATCGAGGAGTTTTGAGTATCCAGAAGTAGAAGCTTGATAATTCACATAGTATGTCGACCCCTCTTTTAAAAACTTTAGCTTGATATTACTAACTTCTTCTTCATATGAGGATGTAAAAATATTATTCGTAATCTATTTATTTTAGATGAGAAGTGTAGAGTTTATAAGAAAGAATGTGGTTGAAATTGTAAATAAGAATGGTAGAATTTTGAGATATTTATAAAAGTGCCAAACATCTACTATTTTATTATCTTTTACTGTTGGCCTCATTTCCTTCCTTCTACGACTCGTTCTGGCACATGACCGAGTATTGCATTTTTCTCATCTTTGATGCGTCTTGGGGAGTTTCCGTAACAAGGAGGACGTGTCCTCCTTGTCTAAAGATTCGGTCTTCCGTGCCTTTTTACACCCGGTTTTAGTATGAAAAAAGTTGTTTCACATAAAACGAAGATTCCTCGTGTTTCTATATTACATGTTGTTGATATGTACCTTGTGGTTTACAATCAATATATTAGTTGTAGAAATAATTTCTTTTAAAGTTTAAGCATAAAATCGCTTTAAATCTGATTTAACTACTTGGCTTTTTAAAATTGTATGTAGCGTTCTTTTTTTTCTCATACGTCAATAAACTTCTATCGTTAGTCCTTTTGTGTACCGTTACCAAAAAACACGCATCGTTAGTCCTTTATGCTAATGGTTAATAAATAACTTAAAATTTGGTTATCTTCGCTAAACTTGCGTCGTTGGTCCTTTATACTAACAATCGTTAAAAATAACTTAAAATTTGGTTTCTTACGTTTCCGTCCGTTTTTCATGTTTTAAATGCGTTTTACGTTTTAGATTCGTTTAACACGTTTCATACGTTTTACGCTTTCATCCGCGTTTACAAGTTTTCGATTCGTTTTTCACGTTTTCATCTCTTTTTACGTTTTCGTCCGTTTTGCGCATTTTCATTCGTATTTACGTATTCGTCCGTTTTACGTTTTTTTTCCACATTTCATGCGTTTTTTTACGTTTCATCCTTTTAACACATTTTCGTCCCTTTATGCGCTTTCATCCCTTACTTGCGTTGTCGTCCGTTTTAACACATTTTGTCCGTTTTTCACGTTTTCATCCGTTTTACATGTTTTCATCCGTTTTACGTTTTCATCAATTTTTAAACATTTTGCCCATTTTGCATGTTTTCTTTTAACACGGTTTCATCGGTTTTACATGTTCTCATTCGTTTTAACACGGTTTCGTCTGATTTTTTCACGTTTTCATCTGTTTTGCGTTTTCATCCATTTTAACATGGGTAAAAGCGGATGGCATGAAAATCGGCAGCGTGTTGACAGACCTAACGTGTAAGGCGGACGGCGATGTAAGCGGATGAAAACATGTAAGCGGATGGCGTGAAAAGCGGACGGCGTGTTAAACGGACAAAATGTAAAACATGCAACGTGAAAAGCGATCGGCGTGCAAAGCGGATGTGGCGTGTAAAAGATGGCGTGTAAAAGCGGATGGCGTGTATAAAGCGATGGCGTGTTAAAGCGGACCAAAGCGTGTAAAGGCGGACGAAGCGTGAAAAAGCGAGCGGCGTGTAAAGCGGATGAAAACATGTAAAAGCGGATGAAAATGTGAAAAGCGGGCGAGCGTGTTAGAGCGGGCGACAACGTGTAGAAGGATGGCGTGTATAAGCGGCGAAAATGTGTTAAAGCGGTTGGCGTGTAAGCGCGTGAAATGTGGAAAAGCGGAAAGCGTGTAAAGCGGACGAATCGTGTAAGCGAATGAAAATGCGCAAAAGCGGACGAAAATGTGTAAGCGGATGAAAACTTGAAAGCGGATGGCGTGTAAAAGCGTGTAAGCGTGAAAAAGCGGACAAAAGCGTGTTAAAATGAGCAGCGTGTAAAAGCGGACGGAAGCGTAAGAAAACCAAATTTTAAGTTATTTTTAACGATCGTTAGTATAAATGACCAACGATGCAAGTTTAGCGTAAGATAACCAAATTTTAAGTTATTTATTAGCGATTCGTTAGCGTAAAGGACTAACGATGCGGGTTTTTAGTAGCAGGTACACACAAAGGACTAACGATAGAAGTTTATTGAATGAGAAAAAAAAGAATCTTACATCTGATGGTAAAAAGTGGCGAGTTAAGCTACGTTTCAGGTGATTTCTTGGCCAAATTTAAGTAACCAAACAATATTAATTTATTTTAAGTTTTCAATTATATAGTTGACATTTCCTTCATAACCAAGGATTGCAATTTTTATGTTGTTTCAATTTATAAGTTCATGTTTTTATTTTAAGGTATCTCAAAATACTTGGAATATTTTTATATTTGAACCAATCAGATAAAACTTTAATAGACAAAGATGATATTTGATTAGTACATATTCATAGGAGTAGTATAATATTTCTTAGGGCTAATTGTTTTTGTTGTTGTGGCATGTTCAAATTTGCAACTCTTGAATTGTAAAAATTTATTTGTTGGTGATAATATACTGCCGATAACATATTAGTTAATTTTAAAAAAGAGCATCAACGTGTTTAAAAAGCCCAAAATATAGGTATGATCATAGTGCGATTTTCGAAAACCTTTTGCGATAATAAGTAGAAGGCGTTGCACTTCTCTGTCAAAGACATTGTTCGTATATGCTCGTGTATAGTTAATACTTAAAGTGCGTTTGGTATGTTGCCATGAATCACAATGAATAACGGTATAGATATAACGTGAGCCCTTTAGAAATGAAAGATTCATACATTTCCTTTTTGAATGATATGGAGTATGGAATATATTTAATTATTTATATTTCATTCTCATATTTGAAAGATTTTACATCTTAAATAAATACATAATTGGAATAAAAAATCATTTTTTAATTCTCATTCCGAAATACCAAACACACAGGGATGTTTGGTACGCATGAATGGAAAGCTGAGAAAGGGAAAAATGGAAACAGGGAATTAAATTAATTCTCGTTCCACGTTTGTATCTTTAAAAATAGGAGAAATGTGGAGAATGAGAATTTTAGAGAACAACTTTCTCTATCAATTCTACAGTGAATGAAAAATCGCGGACAAAATTCACGTTTTTATTTTATTCACGTTTTTTTTTTTTTTTTTTTTTTTTTTATTTCGCGTTTTTTAATTCACGTTTTTTTAATTCGCGTTTTTTCTTCGCTTCATTCGTTTCTTACATTTTTATAAGTTTTCATTTGTCTTCGTTCATTTTCGTTCGTTTTCGTTCCCTTCGCCCGTTTTCATACGTTCAAATGCGTTTTCATACGTTTTCGTTCGTTTTCATACGTTTTCGTCCGTTTCGGGGCGTGTTTTACGCTTTCATAAAAAATGTGAATAAAAAAAGACAAAAGACAAGAAAAAAAACATGGACTTAGGTTTATCTATTAAATTTTAGATTAATCCCACCATTAGATCAAACTAGATGGATGGTGAGGATTTGTCGCTTTAGTAGCGTCAAAATAAGAGTAAGCGTTTAAATTTTCTCTACTTCGTAACATGTAAAAACCCTATAGCGAAAATTATACAAATATTGATGTGTATAGTAGTGTTTGTAATCGGGTTTTAATTTCTTATAGTCTACGTGTATATCTAGATTCGATCATGAATATTATACATTATCCATGTTTTTATTAGTTGTGTTTAGTGCAATGTGTAAGTTGTAGAAATATGTTTTTTTTTGTCATTTTGTTTCATCGTAGAGATGATATAATATATTTTATATGACAAAAACTTGAATTATGTTTGCATAATTGTAATTATGTGACCTGATAGCGTCAAATAATCAACGTAACTAAAAAAACTTGAAAATATATATATTCATTCTTTTATGTACCAAACAAAGGAATTGATTCTTTAATCGATTCTGACAGTCTATTCTCTATTTTTGCCAAACACTAGAATTCATTCTCTTATATGAGACTCATTCTCTTTCTATGCCATTCCATTCTCCAATGTTTTTCCATTCTTTGTGATTCAGTCGTACCAAACGTTTACTTGTATTTAAGAATAGAAAAGTGTAACCTGTTTTAAAGGAGACTTGTGCGACTACACTTTTGGCATGCTTTAAAACACCACCAAGAAGATGTAAAATTATACTTGGCGTATATGGCCGGACGACCCAGTGTCCAGCGGGATCGATGGCCGGACAAGAAGCTCCACCGTCCGGACGACAAGTGACAGTATCCAGCTTTTAAGGGATTCTCACCACGTGGCCTATCAACTAGGGTGGCTATAGACCTATAGGCAGGTAATATAGGCCTGCGCAAATAGTGAATCTACAGTGACGCAGGTACATAGTTGGGGTAGTATAAATACCACAACACATTTAATGTTTTGTAATAAATACACACACACACCTACATTAATCACCGCATTCATTACTATCTTTATTACCCTCTAGCTTACTTTCACAGGAGCTTGGTCTGGATATCATCCGGCGAGGCTAACGCGTGTCGTGCATTGTCTTGAGGAAGGGCGTTTATTTCCTCCGGCATCGTTGATTGAGCCGAACTCTCGAGTCAAGCCGGACCATGGAATTTTCTTCAACAAATTGGCGCCATCCGTGGGACCACGATTCATTCTACCGAGAGAATCGAATAGCGGTCCGGAGTTAACGCCTCCCGAACCTACCTCCCGCCGGAACATATAGGCGGGAGGCGGGGTCTTCGATACTCGAACCTCGGGAATCTTGGGAACAAATACAAGCCGGATGGCGTCCTTAGAGGCTCTCTTTAGAAAGTACAATGCAACGAGGACGGTGTTATCAAACCGGTTCGACTCACTTTCCTGACGAAGATGAGCGGAGGAAGGCGCCGCACCAAACCCCAAAGATGATCTCGACAAACCGGATAAGGTTTTAAAGGTACCTTTTAAGGGTCATTTAAGCCCTTATTCGATCATACATATCCGTTATTGCTTAATATCGTTCCTTTTCACTTTTAGGTCTCTTGAAGGCAAAATCTTGGAATGATGCTTATTTGAACGAAAAGGCGAATATCTGAAGAAAATGGCCAAAGTCGAATCGAGACACTCGAGGCTGCTTTGAAACATAAAGCGGCAGGCGTCCTTTGCATATCTGCGACGCCGTCGGGAAGGAATTTTACTGACGGGTCGGGAAGTGCATGTTTTCAAGGGCGACGTCGGGTTCTAAAGGGTAGGCCGTCGTTACTCGGACGGCCTAGATGCGCCAAGGCAGCGTCGGTGAAGGGGACGGCGTCACGGTCATAAGGTGGCGCCGTCGAAAGGTTTACGTGGCCAGGCGAAACCCTAATGGCGGCGACACGGCGTCCGCGAAACATAAGGTGCGCCGTCGCGGATGTAATCTTATATATAGAATCCGAATTTTTCGGTTTTGTGTGTAGTCTTTTGGGTAAAAACCTAAAACCGAACCAAGGCTTTCTTGTGCGATATTTTAGGGTTCTAAACCCTATTATACATCAAGATAAGTATTTACTTCATTAATTTAATTATGTCTTTGATTATTTGTGTGTATGCATGCATGTTCTCCATGTCAAGCTAATTTATTTGTGTGTTTGCTTAGGAATATGAAACTTAATTATTGAATATTGATTGGTTGATACTTATCTTAGTTGACTAATGATCTAGAGTCGCTAGATTATTAGTTGTGTATAATGTGACATTTCTTTGTGAACTTTAGAATATAATTATCTAGGTAATTGTAGGATAAAGTATTCAAGGACAACCGTAGAGTAGGCGTCTATAAATCACTAGAGGATTTGTAAACAAGACCCTTTGGTAATTTCAAAGAGTTAGGAAATAAGCACGCCTATAGCCTTAGAATCACAACGCAACTAGGAATAAGGACGTGACAAATCAACCATCAATAGGAGATAATTAAGGAGTAGTAAAACCTAAGTAAACACATCTTTAAACTATCATACAGTACACATCAATTAGACATAGACTATCACAACTTTAGCTTAGATAATTAGATAATAGTAGAGTAATCGGTAGCAATACCAACCCCCAAATCCAATACCGAGATTCGTACCTTTTCATTTTCTAAAAAAACATAAAAAGATAAAAATAATCTTCCTCAACCTCAACCTTAGCGTAGTAACTTCTCACTAGCATTCCTATTCCCCAGAAACGATATCAATACCGTGGCTTACCTAATTACTACACTACAGCGATTAGGTTCCTTTGCCTGGGGTGTTATAAAACTTGCTCGAAGAAAAGGAAGTTTCCTTGACCCCGAACGGCGTGTGGCGTTATCAAAACCTCATAAGGAATTGGCCCGGTCACCCTTCACGAGGAGGATAGTAGAGTTCGTTGGCCCCAAGTGCATCATGCCTACTAACTTAAAAGGCGTATGATGGTTCGGTGATCCCGATGATCACATCAACCGCTTCATTGGGCGGCAAATCAAGGAGAATAGCCAATGCCGGTGTGGTGGTGGGATGTTCCAAGACCATGGATGGGCGGCACAAGGGTGGTTCGACAATTTGGGCCGGGAGCATTGACGGTTGGGACGAGCTAAGAGAACAATTCACTACGAGGTTTGCTCTGCAACAAAAGAAACTGAAGGATCCCGAAATCACCCGGATTGTTGGCGGGCAAATGAAACACTACGGTATTCAAAAGCGATGGACCGAGCGAGGCTAGCGGATCACCGGGAGTCTGGAACTCATGAAAATATCGGCGTTCATGGGTGCTCATCGATGCCACGACATGTCTAAAAGTTTTCGATCAAGTCCGAAATCCGTGAAGAAATGATGACTAGGGTAGATGATTATATTCGGCGAAGAGGCTTATAAAAACACCGAGTTCAGAAGGAGAAGCGGGTGAACTATCCCGGAGAAACCTCCGGTTCCCGAGGATAGAAATCTCGAGGGGGACCGGACGGAGAAGGAATGATAGGAGGCACAGGAAAGAGGCGATTCCAGACAAAGAGGTATTCTCTCCATCGTTGCCCGAAAGTGGACGCTCGACCCATAGCGATTTCCGTGCTGAATGATTTTACCAAGCACGATAGTCGCAGAACCATGCTCTCTGTCCTATCTAAGCGGTAGAAGGAAATATTAGCTACGAACACCTTTTGCATACCCCCACCACCACCATTGCGGGAAAACCGAGCAAGGAGAATGAGGACAGATTCTGTGAGTACCATGGAGAAAAAGGCCACTTGACCAACGATTGTTACCACCTAAAAAAGCAATTAGAAACGGCCCTGGAATCGGGAAAGCTAGATCATCTAGTGAAAAACGTCCAGCAAAGGGGACGAGAAAGGCCGAGAGGCAACAACGGGAAAGGAAAAGTGATCAACATGGTTAACTATTATCTCGAAGACCGCAAGAGAAAAGCTCGGTACTACGACGAGGATTGGATGAACGTCCCCATAACCTTCCCGCGCGAGATAGCGGAGGACCTATCGGAAGAACCATTGATTACGAGGCGGAAATCAAAGGATATTTTGTTCGAGAGGTGTTTGTTGGCGAGGTGCATCGGTCCGGTGATGTCTGAGCATTGTTTAATAACCTTAGCCCATCCATTCATTCGAGGTTACAAGAAAGTAGTGCACCGCTGGTGGGATTCTCGGAGAAGTTATCCAACCCTTGGGAAGATTGAGCGGAAATGCGGCCGGAGATTATGGCTTATTCGGGGCGGTCATGATGAAATTCACGGTGGTGCGATCGCCTTCACCTTACAATGTAATCCTAGGACGACGGGTCTAAGGGAGTTAAGAGTCGTGCCCTCGACAATCCACGCCATGATGAACTTTCCCACTCCCGGAGGCATCGCCACCTTGACCACCAAGAGGCGGTAGTCATGGGTGCGGAGATTGGAGGAAAGGCAAGACCCGAGAACAATATCCTCCGAATATAAGGCGAGACAGGCCAAGAAACTCAAGAAGGCGAAAAGCAAGCGGAAGATATCACGGTTAATGCGGCTATCCCGAGCAGCGGGTAACCATAGGAACAAGGTTCTCGCGGGAATGCCGGAGACAACTCATCGAGATCTTAAGAAAGAACAAAGATACCTTTTCCTGGGAGCTGTCGGACATGACCGGAGTGCCAAGGCGCCTAATACAACACTCCCTCTGTGTAAACATTTCCGATACGCCGGTGGCCCAAAAAAGGAGAACCTTTTCACGAGAAAAAACCCAAGTAATCAACGAAGAAGTGGAGGAATGGGTTAAAGCCGGCATAGTCCGTCCGGTAAGATACCCAACATGGATATCGACCGGTGTTGGTTAAGAAATGTGGAAGTCGGAGGATGTGTATTGACTTTAAGCCTCACGAACTCTTCGTGCCCCAAGGATTATTACCTCTGCAGGAGATTGTTGGAAGATTGAATCCGTCATGGGGTCTAAATATAAGTGTTTCCTGGACGCCTACAAAGGCTACCACCAAATTCAGATGGACAAAGATGACGAGGAAAAGACGGCATTCTACACAGAACGGAGAACATACTGTTACACCAAAATGCCGTTCAGATTAAAGAATTCCGGAGCTACCTATCAACGATTGGTAGACTTCGCATTTCAATCTCAGATAGGAAGGAATCTGGAGGCATATGTGGATGATATGGTCATAAAAATCCGAACGGAACGCGAAATGATAGCCGACATCGCGGAAAAGTGTTCTTTTGGAGTTGAAGAAGGGAAATTCCTCGGCTATATGGTGACGTCAGAAGGAATAAGGGCTAACCCAAGAAAGACGAAGGCTATAATGGAAATGAAATCTCCGGAAACCCTAAAAGAAATGCAAAGCCTAAGTGGGAAGCTGGCGGCCTTGAATAGGTTCCTATCAAAGTCAGCAGAAAGAGCTCTCCCTTTCTTCGATGCACTAAAGAACATCACCAAAGAAAATAAGGATGAATACCGATGGACAAAGGAAGCTGAGATGGCTTTCCAGGAAATGAAGTGGTTGATACTAGAGCTACCTTCTTTGTCCACACCCAAGCCGAAGGAGCAATTGTTTATATATCTCTCGGCTTCAAAAGGAGCGGTAAGTGCGATGCTCTTGGTAGAAAGAGAGGAGGCGGTCATGGGTGCATTACGTTAGGGACATTACATGACGTGAGCAACACTACGCCCCTATAGAAATTAGATTTGTGTACATTACATGCATCCCAAGACTAAGGAGATATTTGAGGCCCACCCCATCCGGGTCATAAGCGATCAAGCCATCAAGCAAATCTTGAATAAACCGGAAGCTTGGAAAGTTAGCCAAATACACCGTGGAGCTAGGAGCATACAATATCACCTACGCTCCTCGCAACGCAATCAAGGGACAAGTGCTAGCGGACTTCCTAACGTAAGTACCGGTGGAATAAGGAAGTGAGAAAAGTAAGGAAGTAATGGAAATGGGGGAAGGATAGTGGTTGCTATATCTGAGACAGACATCTAACAATAAAGGGGCGAGCGGATTAGTTCTCATCGGTCCGGAAAAAGTAGAAATGACATCGCTCTACGACAACTTCCCAAGGACAAACAACGGCGAATATGAGGCCTATTTGTGAACAGGATCATGAAAACTCAAAATCGGGGTCTTAAGTGTGCGAGTAGATTCAAAACTAGTAGCCAGTCAAATCAATGGAGAATTCACAGCTACTAAGGAAAGCATGCAGAAGTAATCGGCCTAAGCTAGAAAATACATATCTGATTTCCAAAGCTTTAAGATTCGTAACATTCCGAGGGCTCAAAATCAGAAGGCGGATATATTGAGCAAGCTAGCATCGGTAGCCTTCGACCACCTGACCAAAAAAGTACTTGTGGAAGTCCTGGAAAAACCGTTAGGAGGTGAAGAAGTGGTTAACATCATAGTAGAAGAAGAAACGGACAACTGGATGACGCCAATCATTAAGTGTTTGAAAGAAGGGGTGTGGCCGGAGGATCCAAATGAGGCTAGGATTTTAAGGATGAAGATTCCGCAGTATGTCATGGAAGAGGGGGTCCTCTTTAAGAAAGGTTATCTAGTCCCGATGATGAGATGTGTAGGTCCGTTGCGGGCAAACTACATAATCCAGGAAGTGCACGAAGGGTGATGTGGAATCTGCGCCGGACCAAGGACCGTGGTGGCCAAGCTTATGAGGCAAGGGTACTCTTGGCCTACCATGCACCGGATACAGAGAACAGATCCGAAGTGTGATTCTTGCCAAATACACTCTCAGGTACCCAAACTCACCAAGACATCATTGGCGTCCATCATGGCCCATGGCCCTTCTACCAATGGGAATGGACATGTTGGGCCCTTTCGGAAGCACCGGGCCGCTCAGTATGTGATTGTGGCGATCGATTATTTCACCAAGTGGATAGGCGAAGCCGTTGGTCAAAACAATAGGGAAAGATGTCATAAAGTTTGTGTATGAGAACATTGTATGTAGGTACGGTTTACCGGGAGTGATAGTCACTGATAACGGAACCAATTTCGTCAACGACCCATTCAAAAAATGGTGCGAAGGGTTGAAAATCAAACAAATAAATACACCGTGGCACATCCGCAAGCCAAGCGGACTCGTAGAGCGGGCTAACCGGAGTTTGATGGGCGGGGTAAAAGCGAGACTAGGCGAGAGAGAACAGGATGGTTGGATGAGTTACCAAATGTTTTATGGGCACACCGGACAACTCTCGAGGCGAGCAGCGGAGAAACCCCTTGACTTGACCTACGATGGCGAGGTGTAATTCGGCGGAGATAGGGATGCCTACGATCGAACAATGATGTTCCGGAAGATCGAGCGAAGAAGAACAACGGTGAATTTAGACCTCTTGCAAGAAAGAAGGAAAATGTTGCCATTCAAGCTAAATACAAGATGCGGGTTGAGCGATTACTACAACCGTGAGAGTCAAACCAATGAATTTCAAGGTAGGAGATTTTGTATCTGGGAAGAATGAGGCAATAGGGTGGAGAATCAAGGAAAGTTAGGACCAAATTGGGAAGGGCCCTACCGTATAGTAGAACAAATCGAATGGCTCTTATAAGTTGCAAACAATGGAAGAAAAGGAGGTCCTCGGACTGGCATGCTATAAACCTTAGAAATTGTTTCTTATAGTTGCTATTGTGATAAGAATCCTATTATCATTGTGTGTCTGAAATGTTGTGTGATTATTTCAATGATAAAAGTTTCCCATGATGGGAGGCAATTTTCGTAACAATTGATGTGATAATATAACAATTCAATGGTGGCCCCGTCGAGTATGAAAGCATAAATCGCCCAAAAACACGTCGGATGCCCTTTGACTCGAAAGGATGCCCGTATCTGGATGCCCAGTGTAAAACACCTTCGGATGCACGGTGGAATAACCACGAGATGCACGGGCAGCTGTCTGGATGCCCAAGTAATGGATGCCCTCTAACTTCACGAGGATGCCCGGAAACCAGATGCACGGCTCACGCGGCCGGATGCCCTTAGAATAACATAAGGAAGATATCAAGCACGAAACATGAAAATAAATAAATAAAAGGAACACATGTCGAGCAAAAAAGACATTTATTCACAAGGATGGCTAAAGAAGCATTGTTAATTATTACAACGGTGTTATCCGAATAATTGTTCACAAAAATACAAGTCCTGAGAAGGGCTGAACTCAAGCATTCTTTTCCACAATGTCTGCCGGAGTCTCGGTAGTAGGAGGAGCATCGGATGGACCGGGAGTTTCCTTTCTAATAGGAACCTCCGGCTCCATGTTTAGTAGATCCCCCAAGGGCAGACGGTAAGAGTCTGCGAGCTTCTGAATGAAGGGATACTCAGCTTCAAAAAGCTTGTCATATTCAGCTCTCCACAAGTTTGGAGAATCCCTGTTAACCTCTCGGATCTTCTGTAAAAGCAGCCTCCGTCTCCTCCTCGGTTCTGTTCACTTTAGCCCCGGTCACAAACCCCGCTTGGTAGGTCAAACTGTATACTTTAGCCATATTCTTTTTGTACTCGACACTTCCAAACAACCGACGAACCGCCGAAGGCGAAGTGTCTTGATGACGTACATTTAACCACCTCGCTTTGAGCAACCTCGGCCACCAGTTTACCCTTTTCCGCTTGCAAAGCGACCAGAGATTGATCTTTGACAGCCAGCTCACTCTCTAGCTTCCTGATTTTCTCGGCCTGAGCACCGGAGGTCTCCATCCACTCATTCCTGTCCCGAGTTACCCTCTCAACCTCCTCCTCCAGATCTCTCTCCCTGCTCGCACTGGCTTTCAAATCAGAGTCCAGCTTCTCCACCTCCTCGGCTAACCTTCCATTCTCGCTCTCGGCAGCAAAGAGTTTCTCAGCAAGCCCATGGCAACCCTTATGACTTTCGTTCAGCTGCCAATATCCGTTCGAGAGATCCTTGAATCTCCTCAACAGTTCACCCTGGACAATCACACTCTTCCCGAAATCCTCATATGCCCGGCGGATGAGATCAATATTATTCACTTACTCTAAGGCCCCTCTCTCAGCCGGAGTAGCAACATTGTCGATCATATCTCGGAAGGACCGGTATGTATTGATCCGGACTTCATCCCTGAGACCCCATTGGGGAATGAAAATGTTGGTGGCCTCATCTACAAGAAAAACCAAAAGGGATAGTAAGAAAATCTTTAACAAGCAGACATGGATGGAGGTAAGATTGAAACATACCTGAATCTAACAAGACCCTTTCAATATGGTCGGGGCCATGACTGCGAGGGGCTGATTGACCTGAAAGACGGCCAGAAAACAAAGTTAGTAATTAGAAATAACAAAATGGACAAGGGGTTTGCAAGTAGTTCAACGCGTACCTTCGGAATTGCGGAGGGGGGAAATTACCGGAGGAACATGGCCCCTTTCTTGTTGGGACAACGGCATCTGTTGCAGTTGATCACCGCCTCCGGCCCCATTATCACCCATTCCTCATGCGGCAGCGTTTTCATCATCGCCCCAGTAGTGACAACATTTTCATCACCACCCAGTGGCAACAACAAGGGTTTCACCTTTCGGTGACAAGGTTTAAATTTACCTCCTGATCCACCGAGTGAGCTTGGTTCAAAGGGTCCGCATTCACCACAGGAGAACACGAAGAAGCGCTCAACAAAATCATGTTCTTCTTCTTCTTTTTCTTACTTTGGGCTTTGGGCGTGCCTCACCACCTTTTCTTGGCGCCTCCTCTCCTTCTTTTCCTAGCTCTCTCTTTCTTCTCCTAGCCGCCACAACATCCGGATCGACCTACTTGGCTCTTCGGAAATAGCATCCTTCGGAGGATAAGCTGTACCTCACGGAAGAGGATGCATCGTTCTCTTAGGGACTTCAGAGTGGGGTCAACGGAAGGACCTTTGCTCACTCTGATGTCGTCCCATTCGGGGAGTTCAAGGTATTCGAGACATGTTGACAAGCGCAAGAAAAAGAATGTTAAAGGAAAACACTAAGTAATAAACACAACAAATCCCATGGTACAAGACAAATAATTACCATGACCCCCGGCATCCTTTAGAAGAGGCTCGAACCCCGGATTCCTGAAAACCGAGGAAAGGTGGCACATCCACAACAAGCTTATGGTAGGCTTCCTTAGTAAAATCGGAGTACTGCTCAGCCTCTTAGCTTCCTCCTCGGAAAACCCGTCCGGATAAGGATCTGTAATCTTCGAATCCTTGTGTCTCCATGCCATGCCAAATGGGATTGCCCTACGGTCAATCAAGAAAAATTTTCTTTCAATGTTTAAGGCCGGAGCACCTCCTTAAAACACTTGTAAGCCTTCTTACCCGTCCTACTCTCAAAGGAAAATGGTGCCCACAGCATGCAAGCGGTGAAACGCCCGAACAAGGATACCACAGGGCGGATGCCCAAACTATAACACCGATTTCAAAAGGGTCACCGGTTCAAGCCTAGAGGAACTAAGCGGGAAAAGTGGACCTAAAGTGTCTAATCATGTTTAGCGGGAAGGTAGAAAAGGAATCCTAACACCTCCGTTATCCAAGCTTTGGGGTAGATGCCAATTTTATCGGTAGGGAGTTGGTCCATAGTCATATCGTCAGGAGGAAGTTGAGGGCGAAGGTCATTGGAATACCATATTCTACGATTATGTTGTCGACTCGGGTTGTGTCGGTCTAGATGTATATATATGCATGTCGAATTTCGGAACTACCGAAGGTTGGATAGCTTCAGTTGAAATAGGATTGCTCTGTTCCTCGGTTGCTTGTTCGGCCATTACTAAAAGGATGCCGAAGGGGAAGTACAAATAATTACAGGGAAGAACGAGACAAACCTTATAAAAGCGAAGAAGAAATCCGGCGAGCGGGAGCAATTCAGAATGTAAGAGAGATGTGTGAGAAAATAACTGTGGTAAAAAGCATATATATAGGCGGTGAAAAAACCCTAACAGACTGTCAAGCGTCCCATCAGTCAGTAAAAGGCGATGTGGCTCAATCTCACCCATCCACGTCTATCTTGGAAAACAAAGAGACGCGGATAAAAGCCCATTAGATAGCCAGGCCCATCAGAATAGCCCAATACCACGAATGTTACTAAGGCCAGTGGTGGGTCGGAACAAAATGCTCTCTTTCATAAATATTTAATAATCTCAAGTATTGCACCATCGGTCCTCACCCGATGATACAATACTGGGGGGGACATGTTGGCGTATATGGCCGGACGACCCAGTGTCCGGCGGGATCGTTGGCCGGACAAGAAGCTCCACCGTCCGGACGACAAGTGACAGTATCCAGCTTTTAAGGGATCACCACGTGGCCTATCAACTAGGGTGGCTATAGACCTACAGGCAGGTAATATAGGCATGCACAAATAGTGAATCTACAGTGACGCAGGTACATAGTTGGGGTAGTATAAATACCCCAACACATTTAATGTTTTGTAATAAATACACACACACACCTACATTAATCACCGCATTCATTACTATCTTTATTACCCTCTAGCTTACTTTCACGCCGGAACTTGGTCCTGGATATCATCCAGGGCGAGGCTAACGCGTGTCGTGCATTGTGCAGGAAGGAACGTTTATTTCCTCCGGCATCGTTGATTGAAGCCGAACTCTCAAGTCAAACCGGACCGCGGGAATTTGCTTCAACACTAGAATTCATTCTCTTATATCAGACTCATTCTCTTTCTATGCCATTCCATTCTCCAATGTTTTTCCATTCATTGTGATTCAGTCGTACCAAACGTTTACTTGTATTTAAGAAACGTTTACTTGTATTTAAGAATAGAAAAGTGTAACCTGTTTTAAAGGAGACTTGTGCGACTACCCTTTTGGCATGCTTTAAAACACCACCAAGAAGATGTAAAATTATACCCTAAATAGTCTTATGTGTAATGATTTAAATATTAAAAATCAGTAAACACCAAGATCACGATGGTTCTAAGTGTTCTACACCTAACTACCTTGCTAATTGTCTCTACATATTTTCTTAGGTAGGTGGATGCATTTGAAAGTTGTTTTCATATAATACGTGTCTGGCTCATTATTGAATAGATAAAGTGTAGACACAATAAAAAATGAATGTACATAATTTAAGGTGGTCGACTAGTCATAATCGACAAGTATTCCAATAATAAATTGAATAACGACTGGTGATTTATTGTAGCTTTGTCCATCACGTTACATGCATGACCCACGGGAATGAAAGTTGTACCGAAATATTTCTAGCCGTTTCAACAGTGCAACTATCTTACATTTTTATGAGTCATTTACACGACTGTTCTATATAATTGCAACACATAGAGGTACTAACACGCTCCATTAGAAGATGTGACGGCAAATGGCGTGTAAATCAATAGGTGAAGCACCTTTACAATAAATATATATCCACAATCAACTGTAGAAATGTATACATAGCCAACATAGATATGACGACTATCAAATGCTTATGCACCCATAAGCTGAATATTTAATACGCGTGGTTGGTAACTTGGTCTTGGTCATATTCATTCTAGATAATTTTAATTTGTTAAGTTGAAATAAATAGATTATATAATACTCCGTTATAGGTGTCCTTGTTTACTTGGTAAACTCTACCTAATAATGTGTAAATTAGTAAATATAAGATGTAGGTCAACACTGGCTTCTTCAATGATAGGTAAATTATGACATAATGACAATATCACAAATTCACAATTTTGATACTTGATAGAACATGAACATCATGTATGTTTTAACAATGTGTTCATTGGTTTTGAAATTTGCATTCGAAACCTTTGTTAAGATCTCTCTATGATCTCATATACAATATCGATCAATCATTTTGTAGATTGGTTGCTCAAAACCATATATCTCATTACAAATTAATAAATCATACGTTACAAGACACGTACAGTAAATATATCTAAATGTGATTATTTGTCAAATTTGTCTTTTTATTTTTTGGAATACTAAGTGAAAATCACAAATTGAACAATAACTTTAAAAAACCAACATGCTCAATCTAACCGAAAAAAAGATAATTGATATTGAGAATATACAAAAGACAATTTTCATATCATAAAAAAAATAATAATCATAAATAAATAATTTGAAAAAAAAAATCAAATCAGACAGAGAATTCTATATGCATTCAAAAAATCAACATTAAAATATCACATTTTCAAAATATAATAGTTTTTTTTTTTTTTTTTTTAAATATAATAGTAGTTTTAATGCATGATATATAATTTATTTGTATTAGTAAAATAACATCTTGGTATTTTAGTAAATATGAAATTAACCCATTGATACACACTCTCAACCTTTCAAACTACTTGCCTTTATCAAAACCAAAACACAATTCACATTGAGTCATATTTCCATTGAGTCATATTTTGTTTGTTTCAAAAGCGAACAAACTTAGAAAAGTCACTTCCAAATCAATCAATTAAAAATAGGCCCAAATCTACACTACTCACCCACACATCACTTCTTTATTTTACCCTCTTTTTATACACATTCAAAGCACCAACAAAAAAGAAACAATCGTTACACATAAAAAAAAAAGACGTGGGTGCTTGTGTTTCATCACCTAAAACATCATCTGCAGTGAAGAACATGTCTTATGGGTCTGGCCGTACACATGATGACAACAACGTTGTGATCGTCAAATCACCTGTTAAGGAAAAAATTATGGTTGTTAATGAGAATAATGTTGTTGTTAAGCCTCAGTGGCCTTTGGTTAATAATTCACGTGATTTTGGTAATTCTTTTTACGTAATTGTTATTATATTCACGTTTTTTATTTTTATTTCTGTTTTGATATTTGATTGTTTAATTTAAGTATGAGTGTTTTGATTGGCTTTAGAATTTGACAAGTTAACACAAAGTCTTTGGTATAGTAGCATATCAGTTGCCCATCAACCTAGAGGTTGTATGCTCATCAAGCTTTGTCGGAGTCATTTGTGAGATATATTATGAGACAAGGGTATTTGAGATTGGTTACTCAAAACTATTTATCTCATTATCAAACTAATAAATCATAAGTTACAAGACATGTGCGGTTAATATATCTAATGTGATTGTTTGTTAAATTTGTCAGCTTATTTTTTGAAATACTAAGTGAAAATCACAAATTGAACAATAGCTTTGAAAAACCTACATGCTCAACCTAACAAATAATTGCTGCCGAGAATATATAAAAGATAATGTTTCATATCGTAAATAAAACTCAGCATAAAACAACAATCAAAACAGGCAGAAAATACTATATACATACAATCTCAACATTAAAATATCATATTTCCAAAAGAATAAAAGTTTTAATGCATCAATTTACTTGTAACATTTTTACTCTTTGTCTCAAAATAATTGTCTGTTTTGACTTTTGAAGTTTTTTTTCAACTTTAACATTAACTATTATTTTTTTGTTATATAATAATTGATGTAAAATATATGAATGAATTGAGTTTTAAAAATATTTTCATATGTATAATTTCTATCAAATATTATATAAAACAAATAAAACTACCTAAGATCAGTAAAAAAACGAATTCATTATTTTTAGACGAAAAGAGTAATAAATATGACATCTTGATATTTTAGTAAAAATGAAATTAACCCACTCTTAACATTTAAAACTAGTTACCTTTATTAAAACACAATTCACATACTTGCAAATCATACCAAAATAAAAATATCTTCCCCCAAACCAAATTTCCAAATTTCCACATTTGCATTGAGTCATATTTTGTACTTTTCAAAAACAAACAAACTTAGAAAAGTCTAATCAAATAAAGACTCCTAAAAAGCAGCCCGATAACAGTACAAAACACTTCCACAATCCACATCAATCAATTAAAAACAACAGAAGGCCCAATTTACACTACTATCTCACACACCACCACTTGTTTTTATATATTTTTCACCCTCTACATCAAAAAGAAAAATTGTTTTTATAGCAGGTGATAGTTGGTTAGAAACAATCGTTACACGTAATTTATAAAACATGGGTGCGTGTGTTTCGTCACATAAGAAAACATCTGCTGTGAAGAGCATGTCTTCTGGGTCTGTTCGTGAACATGATGACAATAACGTTGTGATCGTTAAATCTCCTGTTAAGGAAAAAGTTGTGGTTGTTAATGGGAATGTTGCTGTTAAGCCTCAGTGGCCTTTGGTTAATAATTCACGTGATTTTGGTAATTCTTTTTTTCATACGTGTTTTTATGTTTTTTATTATAGTTTTTTTTTATGTTTGATTTAGTTGTGTGTGTTTCACTTTTTTGATTGGTTTTTATTCTTTAGAATTTAGACAAATTCTTTGTACGGCGGTAGGTTCAAAACCCGTGAATTAGTTTGTCAAAATATTGAAATCCATTGTTACCAAAAGTAAAAGCAAATAATTAGTAAAAAGGAGTGTTTGTAAACCTTTTGAAAAGAAGTGGCTATTTGCTTTTCGTTAGGAACACGAATAATCATAAAACATTTTATCATAATCTTAGAGGTAAAAACGTGTGTTTTGCAAAGGCATAATCTATTTTGAAAATGCAATCCCAAACACCACTTAACTTTTTTAGTGGCTTTTATCTAAAAGGAGATAGATAATACAGTAAGAAAATAAGCTATCATATTGTGTTTATTGGTTAAGTTTTCAAAGACGATACGAAAACATGGGGTTTTGTGATTCTGGTTGGTTGGTCTGTTTATTGAGGTAGTATGTTATTTTGATTATTTTAATCAGTTTGAGAGCAGATTTATTATGTGATTATATAATTGGATCTTTTTATTTGATCTTGATAATAGCTGATTATGTGTGCTTTTTGATGGCTTCTTGTTTATAAATGAAAAAAGTTGGTCATAATGCATGCTTATTCTGGAAAAAGTGTTCGTGTTTAAAGTATGTGTCGCTTGGTTGAATACCTAGTAATGGTGTCACCACCATATGACTTACAAGTCTTTAGTGGTGGGCTACTGATATGTTGTTTGGTTGCTCCTTTATGCTTGGTAGTACGCTGTACAAATGTTATTGTAGTCGGATAGGTTGAACATGTGCAACAAGTTGAAGGGTGCCCAATGTTTTCATACTAATACAAACTAATAAGTAATTTGTTTAACTCGAATATGGATTATTGTTGTGATAAAATAGTTACTGTAATCATTTTTAATATATCAGTAATTTATGTTTTCTTTTGAAATGCATGAAAAAGTGTTTCGGGTCAATCATTGACCTGTTAACCAACCCAACTTGTCTATTTCAATTCCCGACCTTCAGGTTTCTGTTTATGAGTTTGTTACATCTCATTGCACATGGTTTCCCTTGAAAAGCTTTTGGTAGTGGGGTAATAAGTAACTATAACAAAATTTACATATCAGAAAAGCGTTATTTTTTACTAATTGAAAGACATTTCGCTCAATTTTTTGATATACGCGTTCCATTTCAAGTTGCAGGTAGTAAAGACGAGACATTTTTCGATTCCCAAGCATGGTTAGACTCCGACTGTGAAAGTGAGTTTATGAGTGTTAACGGAGGTAAGATTTGTGTTACATATATACAACGACTGATATATGTTCTTAACTAGCTATATACTTGTCTTTTTTCTCACATTCAGTTTTAAGTTTATTCTTGTATCTTATTGGTGTTTGAATTGCAACTTTATTTATTAATTTTGGTTTTCTTATATGCAGAATTTACACCATCAAGAGGCAATACTCCATTGCACCATGATTTCCTAAACGGAACACCACCAGTCAAGGGCGGATTACCTATCTTCCCAGCGGGAACACCACCAATGAAGGGCGGAGGACCAGTCATTAACGACAACAAATCTTCTACAACCACATCTCACCCATCTCCAATAAAGAAGAAAAAGAGACTTTCTGAGCTTTTCAGAGAAAGCATAAGAGAGGACCATAATCTCGATGAGGAGAATGGCGAACCAACCAATGAAAATGGAGCGTCTGGGAGCCTTAAAGTTACGTCAGGTCATGTTATTGGCTCAAAGTCGAAGAGGGAGAGGTGGGTGGAGATTGTGCAGGTGAACAGCTGTTTACCAAGGGTGCTATCTAGCTGTAGGCCTGTAACTCATCAACAAACACAAGTAAGAAGATAATAAGCCCGAACTGGAGCCCTCATGCGCGGTGATAAAGCGGTCCTGGGACTGTAATTGGGAATGTATAGGAATGAAAACTTTGCGTCTGAGATATTTATGTAAATCCTACTTATTATCTACTGAGAATCTGAATATATACATCATAACTGAGTTTTTGTTAAGGGGATGCACTGGTTTAAGACAACGTAAACAAAGGTTGTCTCAAGTTTGAACAACCGTAAGCCCTTTTGAGAAACGAAGAACATGGAACTCTTGAATTATAATTATTTATATACAGAGAACCAAGCTTCACATGATTTGGCTCTAGTTTCGATTTGGTTCTTCAGTTATGCGGTTAATCTTCAAATAAACTGTAATAAACTAGCCTATAGATCCGTGTTTGAAACAAAATCCGGAAATGATGTTTGTTGCTGTTTTGTATTACGTTAAGATAACTAGCTTAACTATTGATAAAATGAGCAAAAGTGACATTTCTATAAACAATGTTCTTCTTACGGGGATTCACGTAAAACATTACCTACCATACGAACATGAGCAAAAGTGACGATTCTCTTGTTCTCGCTTTTTTTTTTTTTTTCTTTTTTAATCAATTGTTGCCTTAAAAAAATACGGAGTAGTTTAACTTTTGCCATTAACATGCTAATTTATAGATGGACTAAGTTTTGAGAATTTGACACAATAACTAATTAGCTACGTAATCAAATTTTTCTTTAGTGACATATATATTGTTCTTTTTTTCTTTTTTAGCCAACAGCTAGCAACATTATAAAATGTATTTTTGTTATGAGTAAACATCACCTACTAAAGTTGATTAAACAAGTTGTTCACACAAAACAAACATCAACTTGTATATTCACACGAGCCTAAAATCCCAAACAAAGTACACTCTTTTAGTCTTTTTCATAATTTATAAATCCCAAATATGATGTTAGGTCAGGGAGTGTTTGGATATGTGTTTTGAAAGTGAGAATGTAATATGTAATAACTCTAGCATAGTTATTAGTTAGTTTAAAGCTTATAAATATTATAGTTGATTCTTTTATTTTAAAACATGTTTAACAAAATAAACAAGTGACATGTTTTGTATTTAAAAAAAAAAAAAAAAAAAAACCATTAAAAGGTGTGGCGTAATGGTGAAGGCTTGAAATTTTCTAATGGGAGGTATCAAGTTCAGACCTCACATGAAAGGGGCTAGCCTTCGGGCGCCTATTCTCTCGACACAAATTTCTTTATGAGGCCGGGAAAGTGGGGACATTTGAAGAATTAAGTTACACGTTTAATCTTAACTCTATCTTGTTCATATAAAATAGCTTAACATTGCTTGAGGCTGATCTGTGAGGAAGAGTGAGTCGACACACCAATACATGTACCGAGTTAAAGGTTTCTCCGCCATTTTGAAGAAGTATTCTATACTCAAGGAATTAATCTTACAGCATTTTTTGATGCACTGCAATTTATGCATTCACGGTTTATGCATAACACCGTAATGCATAATATGTGGTGAATGCATCAAAAAATATGATGTGAGTATCACCTCCCATACTCTATATCTTCAACCAAATCCCGCACTCTAAAGTCCAAACCTCATTTTAGATTCAGATACTTCAAACCTAACTCCACAATCAACTTTTAACACCCCCCTTCCTTCTCTTTAACTTTCAAAAGTTTTCCCCCAATACATTCTCTTTTTATTATTAATCATAAAATTAATGCATATAATTGTGACTGCTGCTTTTGACGGATAATATGCTAGGGTGTGTTTGTTGAAACTAGTAGTAGCACTTAACATTACAGTTTAATTTATAAAAATATTTGGTAAAATAGTTGTAACTGTAATTTTAATATGTAAAATGACGTAATGCTAAATGCTAAACGCAAAATGATTATTCAAAAACATTGAGAAATTAGCGTTTTTATAATTTTATAAATGTTATATGTTTTCTTTCAAACGAATTTGTAATAATAATGTTAAATGTTAAATACTAGTTATAATATATATTGCTATCGTAGCAAAGAGAAAATATTATGATGTGGACTAATTTTGGTACATTGGATCATGTTACTCTTTAATCTCACCATATAAAATCAAAATATATTGCTTGCCGCCAACAAAAACCCTGTTATGGATATCGCAGACTAAAAACAAACTACTCTACAATTTGGGAAATGAATATGTACCCTTTCTTTGCCCAATTCATATGATTCATATATCTTTCTTTTGACACCTAGGTTTTAAGCTCTTGTATCTGTCTTTTGCCGTTGTTACTAATGCATCACCTAGGGATTGTGTACTATATATAAGAGTGGTCACTTTCACTCATTAGCTACAAAACACAACCAACTATTAACAAGTGTCACCTTCACTCTTTACATACAAATCAGATAGGCAAACCATCAGGTAATTATGTCTACATATTATGTGTTCATACATCATATACAAACAAGTGTAGTCAAATATGCATTATAATCTTCTTTTACATCAGGATCTTGCTATTGAAATCATCCATAACAACCACTAGTATGTTTTATATATCATGCATTTTAAACTTTTTAATGACGTACTTGGTTTTCTAATCTATTGTATATTCTATCGTGGTATGGCGATCAACAATGATTCCAAAAGAGAAAGCGTGAAGAGAATCTCAAAAATTGGAAATGGACTAAAGTCATTGACGTTGATGATCTTCCTGATGATGATGAACATGTCCCAAATACTGCTAATGTCATATATAACACAATCATGCAAGAAGTTAGTGATGATGAAATACCAATGGCCCCGATAAAGAGAAACAAAAGAAGCCAAATAAAAATAACTGGAAGAAACAGGTTCAAGCAACTATTTGATGAAGATGAAAGTGAAGAAGATGATGACTGGGTTTAGCAATATCATAACTATTTTAAGTTTTAGTTTCAATTCTCATGCTACTATCTTAGTAGTATCTTTCTTTTAGTTCCATCAGTTAAACTACTATTCACTAGTATGTCTTTCATTGTCTCTTTTTAGGTGATCAATAAACAAATGGTTTACTTTATATTGTTAGTTTACAAGAATGATACGCCATTGATGAACGAAATTTTTGATTCGATTTAATTACTTAACAAAAATGGAACAATTGATGTTTCGAATTCGATCTTGGTTTGTGCTCATGTTATGGTGTGTTTCTATTGGAGTAATAAGGATGGATTTGTGTTCATGTGTATTGGAGTGATAAGGTTTGAGAATTAAAAAAAATGGGATTATGGTTCGTGCACATGCGTTCTATGGAGGGATAGGCTAGCAGTCTGTGGCTACAAGTGTTGTGGAGTGATAAGGAAGGATGTATGATGTTCCACAGTTTTGGGAGGAAGGAGAAATAAGGGTGGCTATTTAACTCGTTTGTGAGTTAAACCCATAAAATGTCAACTATGGTTATATTTGCGCCTCAAAAGATTATAAGATACTAGTTTCGATTTCTTTATAACAATCCATCTAAGTATAAGTTAAGTTGCCTAAATTTTGAATGTATAAGCACATTGATAGTTTGACATAATCACTACATCACATTAGGTAGTTATAAATAATGGATGTATAATAAGCATAACATAACATGCTATGCCACATTTGTTCTGAATAAAAATGTGCAAAGTCAGATTAATAAGGGAGTGCTAAAAAAATGGAGATTTAGTTATAGTTGATATGATAATATACAATATAGTTGTAGTTTTTAAGTGCTTAAATGGATAGACATCAACTTAAAAAAAAAGGATATAAAACTAAAACACATATATTTTTATAATTTTAAATTTTGAAAGTTAAATTTTTTTAGCTGTTTTTTTTTTATTACTAAAACGGATACTGATATCATTTGGTGCATCTTCTTTACCTTCTTTTACCTAGAAATAATTCAAGATTTTGCACTCAATTTTTCATATATGTATTCAATATATGTTATTTAATGAAGTACGCTATTTTTAATGTTCATATATGGATAGTTAAAATAATCACTTTTCTTTCTTATGTTGTTTAATAAAGTACGTTGTTTTTAATGTTCACATTTGTGATTAACATATTTAATGTGTATTTATATGGATGAAACCTTTATCGATATTGGGCATATAATAGTCAATGTGTACCTTCACCTATGGTACCATTAACTGAAGGTTAAATTTGGTGGAACAGATATCCTAATTAAGGGGTGTCATTTAGGTCGGGCTTATGGTTATTGTGATTCCTTTGTCAGGTTACCTATTAGTGACGTTTTTTAGCAATCCCATATCCATGTGCCAGTATGTGTCGCGCGAGTAGGTAAATGGGGAAAGTAGTGCTCGAACTGACCCATTTTGCCAAACTGGGTCGTTGGAATAAAAAAACTATATTGACCCATTTGTTAGAAAAAGGAGATGTAAAAACCATTGAATCTCAATTAGGGATGGGTTTTCATGTTCATCCATTCTTTTAATACAAATATCGTCATTAAACGTTATTTATATTTTTGATCTTTACCTAAGTTTTGTTAACTACAAAAGTAAATTTAATTTTTATAAAGCTTAAAGCTTGTCAACTTTAATAGATATTAAAACAAGCTTTTTCAAATAATATCTTCATCACTCAAGCATTTACATTGTGATTAATCATATCTTGATATGACTCTAAACCATAATGTATGATAGGAGTTTTTGAATGTTTTGGTTTCTTAAAACTAAACATTACATATTTCTAAAAGGCTAATGATTTGTACGCTCCAATTTCTTATTTGTACACTCAAATCTGTGCATTAAGCAGTTGTACATTTATTATATGCTGCTTTACTGATTTGTACATTTGAGTGTACAAATAACAAATGAGAGTGTGCCAATCAATGCCCTTTCTAAAAATAGAAAAATAAGCACATGGCATCATGTGATGCATCATTGAAATCATTGGAAGATTTCACTAGATATTTTGTGTAGATTTAGGCTCTACATATCTTACACAATCTTGCATAGATATGGTTGACTTTGGTAAGATTTTGAGATCTTGTTGTCGACCTCGTGCACCAAATATTATAATCGGTGGAACCCTTTAAAGGGTTTCGTGGTCCGTGGTGCTTCTTGAGTGTTTTGGCTATAAATAGCAAAGCCAAACCAAGTAGTTTTTCATCCCTTTCTATCATACTCTCATACATTCCTCTCTAACCTTTCTAACTCGGTTTCATATCATATTAGTGATCTCTTTGTAGCAAAGAAGATCAAGTCACATTCAAGCTTCAACGAGAAGTTGGAAGTCTTGTTTGTTTGTTGTTGTATGATCTTGTGTTGATTCATACTTCATTGTTGTACCAAACCATCATAATCTTGTGAGTGTGAGTGGTTAGTATTTTAGTCTTTCAAATACATTGTGTGTGGGAGTGGTTGTACCTTGAAAAGAACTCGACATCTAGCTTAGTGTCGAAATAGTGTGTAAGCGAAGTGTAAAGGTTTCTCCACGGTGAAAGGAGCTTGTTGACTAGTGAAGTTAAACTCTCGAGTGTGAGACTCGGGAAGTGGAGTAGGGCAAGGAAAAAGAGTCCTTGTAGACCGAACCACTATAAACAACTTGTTGTGGTTTGATTGTTTCTTTCCTTATCTACTCTTTATATATTGTTTACATATTTTACTAACATATCTAATATCAATATCAATTGATCTTTCAATAAGTTTCAAAACAAAGTTTTTAATCGGTAAACTATTCAACCCCCCTCTAGTTTTCCACACATTCATATGAGTGTGAGTTAGAAAAATCTTTAAACGTATACATCACATTATCAAGTTTATGTTAGTTACTATGGTGCTTATATTATGTTACTTACTATGGTCACAAGTTTATGCATCCGTATTACTAATTAAGTATCATATGATAATTTATTGGGGGTAGGCTATAACACCCTAAAACCAGGCCTAAGCGTTTTATTACAAGAATACCATTGGAATAGTTGACTATGACTTTTATAAGTTAAAAGGACTTACAGGATTGGTTAGTCAACCCCGATAGTCAAACTACAAGTATTAAATGTTATGTAAATGGTTATGAAAAATATGATGTGTCACATTTATAAGGAAAATTGACTTAAGAGACCTAAGTTGCCAAGTGCTAACATGTTATAAAGTATATTGTGGCCAAAGTGGAAGAAAAGGAACCTAAGGGACCTAAAGTGCTAATTATCCAAACTCATCCTCTACTAATATCTGGATAATTCTCTTATCATCAGAAGAGTTCCTGGATATTGTAAGTATGTGTGTGTCGTGAAGTATAGAAAGGAGGGAAAAAGGTACCAAGTCTTGATGATCAATTATGGTGTCTATGTGTTCCAAATCAAATAGATGAAGCCCTAGCAATGATCCTTGCAAGTAAGTAACCTCAAATTAGTATTTAATTGATGATTGGAAGGTTAGGGTTTATGAACCCTAATTGGGTGAAATGGGTAAATGATGTTTATAAGGTAAATTAAGAAGTTATAATGAATATAGGTTAAGTATTATTGAAGTTAAGTTAATAAGTTAGTGGGATTAGTTATCATATAATCATCATATGATTATGTGATAATTAATAATGGTTAAAAAGGGGTTATGGTTATTATAGCCATGACATAGTTGATTAATTATGTGTTTGTGTCTATAGTGGTTTTGGCTTAAATGTCAAGTATGGAGAAGATGATGTCCTTGGTTTCACGAGCTTGGGATTAAGGTAAGTAAACTGGTTATAAGTTAATGTTGTATGGATTTCAATGCATTATGTGTTATGTGATGTTTTTGTTAAGGACATAGTATGACTCAAATGTTTGTGCATATGTGATATTGGATAGTAAGGCTAGTTTGGCATAACTAGCAAATGAATGTTAGAATAAGAGGGCTTGACTAGGAAGTAAATGGTGAAGCTTAGTGATGGCTTAAGGTATGTCTTATGTTCAAATGTTGTAATGGATGAATGGTTATAATGTGTATTGTGTGATTGATGTATAATGGTAAGTTATATTTGTTTTGCTTACTAAGCCTCGTGCTTACGGTTTAAGTGTTTAATATTTTGTAGGTTGTGTATTGATGCTTGACTTGGACTAAGGTCTAAGGTTGGATTATGCGAAAGTTAGAAGATGGTAAGAAGGTAGAGCTTAGGTAGATACCGAGCTCAATGTCGATGTTGTACCCCCGTGAGTCTGGGTCGTTTAATGGTTTATAAACGTGTCTTCATGTGTCAAGTGTATGTCATGGTCGTTATAGCACCTCGGTTGACAATGGTATGTTATAGTTATGGTTTAATTGGTTAAAGTGTATGTTATAGTTAGTCTTAAAGAGGTGTTTGGGATTATTTGTAATTATACCCATTTTGGGTCGTAAACGGGTTAATGATTATGAATATGATATTTTAATGTGCTAATTATTTCTGGAAGTCTTCATGTGTTGTTAAAGTGGTATAAGTCGTTTTCCAGAAAATTGGTCAAAATATGCAAGTGCGCATAAAATGGGTCCATTTTAGAGATAATTGAGCCTATTTTAGACTACAAATGAGTCATTTTTAGTGTGCAGGAAATGGGTCCATTTTAGATGCAAATGGGTCTATTTTAGGGTGCAGGGAAAATGGGACTCTCGATTCGTACAAACAACAAGTCAAAAGACTTGGAACAGCTCGCACACAAATACAATTAAGTCCCGGAGAATAGATTGAATTCCGGGTCGTTTAGTCCCAAGGAGACTCAATGTGTGTACAACACCGATTCGAGAGGATAGAATGATCACTAAGGATAGTGATCCGTAAGGGTTATGATTAGAAATTACACTACCGATTGATTGGAAAGGAATTGAGCACGAATTGGAAAGCACAACAACCAGATCAAAGAAACGTAAACGTGAGTTTTAAAACTACGATACGCACAAAATAAAAAGTGAAAACTAAGAAATAAAAGACCTAAAAATATAAAATGACATTTTGGAATCCTAAAATAAAAGAAAATTATTAGAAAAGAAAAATTATTTTAACACTATTTAATTAATTATTATTAATTAAAACTATTTTAACTACTTAATAAATACTCTAAAATGAAAGAAAATACAAAATAAGGCTAGAAAAATAAACTTATAATTCTGAAAATCTAAAATACTATAAAACTAATTTTAAAACTAAAAATATATTTTTCACACTTTTATCTAATTATTACTAATTAATAACTATTTAAAATACACTTAAATACTAGAAAATAGAAAATAAACTTGGAAAAATAAAATTTTAACTTTGAAAAATCTAAAATATGATAAAACTAATTTTAAAACAGAAAATATATTTTTTGACTTTTAATTATTTATTACTAATTATTTACTATTTTTAACTAATTAAAATTATAATAAATACTAAAAAGATAAAGAAAAATCTGAAACTTTTTCTAAAAATCCTATATGATAACAGAAACCTAAGAAAAAGAGAAAAACAAGATTTGCTTATTAATAAGTTGAAAAGAAAAATCAAAAGGCTAAAAACCTTAAATAAACACTATCACTGATTTAAACTTGGACTTTTTATGGATTTTCTTTTTGAAAACTACTTTACTAATGATATTATGAAACTTTAATAAAGACAAAAAAATTACAAACTTCAAATAAGCTGATTTGGAAGCTTATTGGCCCAACAGTTGCCTAAATGGCTTATTTGGGTGAAATAAGCTCAAACAAGCTTGAACTCTGAAACAGAAGCTAGATTGATATAAAGATAAGCTAGAGCAACCAACTAGAAGCTAAAAGACACAAACACTCAAACTGCTAAGCTCAAATAAGCCAATAAGCACTTTGGCTGATTGAGATGAAAAACAGAAACTGGGACAGACTTTGAGCTTATAGCAGCCCTAGTAAACAAGCTCCAAAGTGAAAAATAAAACTTGACAACTCAAGAGGACCAAGTTGGCTTTCCAAAGAACCAAAGAACAAGAGATTTGGACAGTTAATAAGCTTGATGCAAGCTTTTCAATATGGTGCCAAGAACTGTGCACAGGGCAGTTTTGTGAAACAGGTACTCCACAAAAGCAGTAAAATAAGCACTTTGACAGCTGAAAAACTAAGAACTATTATTTTTGTATTTTTCTACACCAACTAGACTACAATACCTCCAAATCTTATAAACTGAAACTTACTAATGAACTCACAATGAAATTCCAAACTTTATTCAAAAACGACCTTTTTGAAATTTTGACTTTTTGAGAAAAACCAAAAGTTGACCAAATTGAGATTTGATTTGATTTTAAACACTGATGATGTTATGTTAAGGTGTTTTAAGACTGAATATAGCAAGATTAATACTTTTTGAACACAAAATGATGATTTGATATTCTAAAATCCCAACAGTGGCTGCTCAATTAAGGATCAACTGAAATTTTGACTTTTTGCAAATGAGAACTTGATTTCTTGACTAATATGAGTAGTTTAGACCTATTTAGACAGGATTCCAACAAAACTAAAAACCAAAAACCCTTTGAGTACACTAAACCAAACACCCCTTTTTGATGACTGTCATGGAGTTTTTCAAACTAAAACACAATTTTAAACCATCAACTTGCTTACAGACCTTTAATAATCACTTGTTAATACTAATGAAGCCTAAAACAATAATCAAAACAACCTCAAACTCATAATTGATGATTATCCTATTTTAACTGTTAAAACCAAGATTTTTGTAAACTACAAATTGAGAAGAACAAGCTAATGATTTTATAGTTTAAACACACTTAAATATGATAAGTGAACACAAAGAAACAAAAATATTAGCTAATAAACCACTACAATAGTAAAATGCCAAAATGACTAAAATAGCTTACAAGAGCTTCCAAGCTTAATATTTAGAACCAGGACCAAGTAGAACTTCCTATAGAACCCCCACAGGTTCACTAACCCAAGGCCATCCAATATCAACCTTGCTCCAGCTGTGATCACCCTTTTCAAGTGATTTTTTATTTTTGAACTATTTAATGGGATTTTTGATGATTTTTGACTTTTTTAAGCTAAACTGATTTTTAAGATAACTAAAAGCTTCAATAAGCTTTCTAGGAGCTTATGTGACCTATTCTAATCCATACAAACAACAAACAACAACATTTGAAACATTTGAGATTTTGCTTAAACTTTAGATTTTGCATAAACTGAAATGCACTTTAAAACTTGAATTAAAGTTCCACAGAAGCTTTCTTATATTACTAGAACTTGAAATACATAGTTTTAAGATTACAACATAAACTGAAATTGGAAATTTGACTAGAACGACATAAAAAATAAAAGTTACACTAGATAGGTCCTTTCTTCAATGCAACTTTCTTCCTTTATAGACTTTTTCTCATCTCTGATAACCTCTGAATGTATCCCACCAACATTTAGCCATTGGATCAATCAAAATGATCAGAACCGTCCACCTTGCATATTTGGCGCCAAAAATTTCTTCAAAGCAGGTTGAAGCTTTAATGAGCTTGATTGAAGTAATTAAAGGTTTTTGGAGTTTAGAGGGGGGTGGAAGAGACAAGGAATGGGAGGGGGGTTGAAATTGGGTGAAAACCAGTCATGGTTTTGAGGATTCTGTGTTGGGAGAGGAGGGGCTACAGTAACTGTGGTTTAGGCGCGTTTTCTGGTTTTTGACTTTCATTGACCGTAGAGTATAACACATGGGGGGGGTCAAATGGGGTATGGCTGGGGTTCTTTTGTATTGTGGACTGGGGCTCAATAGGCAAAGGGTCAAAACAGTTGGGTTGGATTTGGATTTTGGGCCTAGTTTAAAATAGGATCCGTTTGGTTTATTTAAGGACAAGGACCCATTTTGCAATTTTGCCAAACATGAGGGACTGAAAGTGATATTTTTCCAATGCTCCCATAAGGACCAAACTTGACTAACTTTGGTAAAACAATGACCCTTTTTGCATAAAATCTATTTTAAAAGGTCCAAGGACTATTTTTGCAATTTTCCAAAGTTTGAGGACCTTTCTTGCCAATTGACCAAAAATTCATTCAAGGATCATTTTAAACAATTTAGAATACTTCAGGACCTTGAATGATAAATTTCACATTTTGAATTTGTGGACTAGATTTGACAACTTTTAAAACTCGGGGACTAAAGCGCCAATTTTGCAAACTTGATACATTTTTCATCCGATTTTGATATTTTGAATTTAAAACACATAAAACACTGATTTGTGATAATTTGATCATTTTGATGTGTTTTGAGTGTTTTCGATGAATTTGCGTTTAGATTATACAAAAATGATGAGTATTTGGACACTCATCAATCCCCACATCGAGATATTGCTAGTCCCTAGCAATGATTTGAAAAACCTTGATGGATTTGAAAACTCTTTACCAAAAGCCATCACTCGAGTAGCCAATTGTTTTGATTCAAGTAAGAATCTTGGTACAACGATAACCGGATGATTTATTGGCAAATCATAAACCATATAACGGATTTGATGTGTCTTTACCGTGCCGTACCTTCTTCGGACTAGCCAACTCTTAGATAAATTATCGAATTATCTTTGGTGAGTGAATACCAATTATGGATTTTCCATCGCCTTTACCACAAGCCATAACCTTGCGGGCTAGCCACCATTATCTTTTGAGGATGATGGGGAGTCGAGAAACCATACAATTTTGGGCAAATTGCAAGCCATATAAACGGATTTGATATATCTTTACCAAGAGCCGTTTGCTCTCGGATTAGCTAATCCTTTTGTCTTACTGAGACAAGCGGATGATAACCAAATGAGAAAGTGTAAACACTTACTCCAAAAAAATTTTTGGCCAAAACGGGAATTGGGTAGATAATATATGAAATTCGAGAATTCCCCACACTTAGAAATGAATATTGCCCTCAATATTCAAAGTACCGCGGTTATGCCGAAACAAAGAACGTGAAAGGAAATATTACGGCCATTTATTAAGAAAGGATTTTTTTTTTTTTTTTTTTTTTTAGAAAGATTGAGAATATACAACATGTGGGAAAACTCCCCACACTAGGGTGGTAGAAAGGGGATAAGAAGATGAATTATGGGTGAAAACCCATATGGTGTATGCTAATGTTTTTGATTACCGAGTCACTAGCTTGACTCGATCCCGCATTCATTGGTTCATGGGGAATGTTTGTAAATCCGGGACAACCACAGTGGGGAATGTCCTCTCCAAAGTAATGCTTAACTCGATGACCATTCACTTTAAAATTAGGACCATCGGGTTGAGATAACTCAACGGTACCATAAGGATAAACCTTAGCGATAGTGAATGGGCCGACACGCGGGACTTGAGCTTCCAGAAAATCTTCAACTGAATTGAAAAGAAGGACTCGATCACCAACGTTGAAAACGCGGTTCTTGATCTTGGAGTCATGGATCTTCTTTGTCTTTGCTTGTAGATCAAAGAGTTCTCATAAGCTTGATCACGAAGTTCATTTAGTTCATTCATTTGAACTTTTCTATGATCACCGGTCGTCTGTATGTCGAAGTTTGCATGCTTTAAGGCCCGAAGCCTTGTGCTCTAACTCGATCGGAAGATGACATGCCTTCCGTACACTAGCTTGTATGGAGTACACCGATAGGTGTTTTGTAAGTCGCACGGAAGGCCCAGTGCGTCATCCGGTTTATCCGACCGGGATGCACGATTCTCGCCATCGTTCTTTCAAGAATCCTTTTAAGACCACGGTTTGAAACTTCCACCGCCCACTTGTTTGGGGTGGTATGCGATAGAGAGACGATGGGTAACACCATATTTTGCATGACTCTTTCAAATTGGTCATTGCGTAAATGTGTACCACGATCACCGATTATCGCTCTCGGAGTTCCAAACCCGCAAACAGAGATTTCAAAACTTCACAACTACTCGGGCATCATTGGTGGGTAAGGCTTTGCTTCAACCCATTTTGACAGATAGTCAGCGACCACGAGTATGTACTTGTTACCACGAGAGGATGGAACGCCCCATAAAATCAATACCCCATATGTCAAATATCTCACAAACTTGAATGGCATTTTGTGGCATTTCATTCCTTTGAGATATATTTCCATGATCGACAAGCATCACAAGCTTTGACAAATTCGTGGGCATCCTTATAGGCGTGGGCCAATAGAATCCGGAATCAAACACCTTTTGGCGGTGTAGTTTGGACTATGATGGCCCCGTGGGTCCAAAGATGGCAAGTCGTGAGAATGTCAATAGCTTCACGTCCATAAACACACCGTCGGATGACTTGATCCGACAGATTTTGAACAAGAAAGGGTCGTCCCGTAAATAATGTTTAACATCCTTGAAGAATTTGTTCTTCTTTGGTCGACATCCTTTCATTAATGAAGTTACCCGCATGGTAATTTGCGAAGTCGACAAACCATGGGTGGTAGAATTCCACGAAAAGAAACCGCATTGAGTGTCTCGAGAGGAAATGTTTCATTTATATCCTTTTCTCGAAAACATCTTGGTGAGGTTTTCTAATCGGACAGATGATCACCGCTAGATTCTCGGCTCCTTTTTATCACGTATGATGATATCAAATTCTTGGAGGAGGAGAATCCAACGAAGCAATCTCGGCTTTGCATCTTGTTTTGCAAAGAGATATTTAAGAGTCGAGTGATCCGTATACACTACGCATTTGGTCAAGATAAGATACGGTCGAAACTTCTCAAAAGCATACACCACGGCTAATAGCTCTTTTACGTGGTGGTGTAATGAGTTTGAGCCTCGGTCATAGTTTTGCTTATGTAGTGAATAGGTGAAAATGCTTATTTCTTCGTTGCCCTAGGATTGCACCGATAGCAAAATCACTTGCATCGCACATGAGCTCAAAAGGCAAGTCCGGTCGGAGCAACTAGAATGGGTGCTTCAGCTTAGCTTTTTCTTCAATGTTTCAAAAGCTACGATGCACTCGGGTGAGAAGATAAAAGGAGCATCCTTTTCAAGAAGATGGGTCATAGGTCGGGCGATTTTGGAAAATCTTGAATGAATCTACGATAGAAACCGCATGACCCAAAACTCCTAATACCCTTGACGGTAGTAGGATGAGGCAAATTAGCAATAACATCGACTTTGCTCTATCTACCTCAATCCCGTTCTTTGAAATCTTATGGCCAAGGACTATGCCTTCTTTGACCATAAAGTGGCTCTTTCCCGCTTTAGACAAAGATTGGTGTCTTCACACCTTTGAAGCATTTTATCCAAATGGGAGAGACATGATTGAAAAGAATCCCCAATGACCGAGAAGTCATCCATAAACACTTCCATTGTTTCCCGATCATGTCGTGGAATATGGCCATCATACATCGTTGGAACGTGCAGGGAGCATTACATAAGCCAAAAGGCATACGTTTGTAGGCAAAAGTTCTGTATGGGCAAGTGAATGTGGTCTTCTCTTGATCCCGTGGATCAATAGGATCCAAAGTAACCCGAGAAACCATCAAGGAAGCAATAGTACTCATTCCCCGCTAATCTCTCAAGCATCGGTCCATGAAGGGTAGAGGAAAATGGTCTTTACGAGTGGCGTCATTCAACTTACGATAGTCGATGCAAACACGCCATCCGTGAACAATCGAGTTGGAATTAACTCGTTATCTTCATTAGTGATATGATAATGCCACCCTTTTCGGACACAATGAATTGGGCTAACCCAAGGACCGCTCGAGATCGGGTAAATCAATCTCGCATCAAGAAGTTTGATAACCTCTTGTTTGATAACATCATGGATTTTTGGATTCACTCGCCTCGATGTTGAAGCTGCGGGTTTGAAGTCATCCTCCATCAAGATTTTATGAGTACGTAACTCGTGGTGTATACCTTTGATGTCGGAGAGTTTCAAGCAATTGCTTGCTTGTGTGACTTCAAGATTGTAATGAGCGACTTTTTCATCTTTACTCAAATCTCGAGCAATAATGACGGGTAACTTATCATCACCCTCAAGGAATGCATACTCGAGATGAGGAGGTAAGTCCTAAGCTCAATCTCGTGAAATTCTTCGCTTTTCTCAACCGAATTGACTTCCTCGTTATGAAGCTTGATGGGAGGGAGAGGAAGAGAAGTATCCAGATTGACACTTTCTCAAGAAGAATATCTCCTCCATTAATCTCATTTTGATTAATCTCAACTGGGATTGAATCACTGGATGAGGGGTTGATGATGGATCATCATTGAGCAACTTCTCAATAAGAAGTATGTCCCCTCAATATCAATTGGAGCGTGATCAATTTCCCAAGTGCAGTAATCACTAGCCAATATGCTTCAATCTCATCTAAGATGAAGTCGCCTCAAACGGAGTGATAGAAGGAGTAGAATTGGCTATGATAGGTTGAGAAGATGTGGTGGAATCCCACTCACGTAATTATGAGAATAACCAAGAACTTCGAGAGTACTCGTGAAGCAACATCAATGATATCTATTCGTTGACCGATCTGTAATCATAGTTTGCGAGTACCTCGAAGTTTGGTCAAGATTGAAGGTGTGACTTCATTACCAACACGCAATGTGATTTCGCTCAAATACATCTATGAGAGCACGGCCCGTTCTCGTGAATCCTCGACCAACAATGAGAGGAACCCGATGATCGGCATCAAAATCAACAACCACGAAGTCACCGAAATGGAACTTTCCTACTTTCACAAATCGCCCTCGGCAATGCCAAGAGGACGGGATATGGAACGATCGCAAGCTCGAGAGTCATGCATGTAGGAGTGAGTTAAGAGAGAGTTTCTTCCACACCGAATATGGCATAAGATTAATGCTTGCACCAAGATCGCAAGGGCAAAGCATTCAACCATTCCCGGAATACACAAGGTAAGAGAAATTTCCGGGATCTCCAAGCTTTTCAGAAGCTTTTTAGAATAATCACGAAAGTTCTCGTTAAGAGGAGTCTTAGCCATTTCAAACGACTTTTCCTTATTGCTTAACATGTGCTTGAGAGTAGATGCAAACTTGGGCATCAAGATGATAGCATCCGCAGCTTATGTCAAAATGTAACTCTTGGAAAATTTGGAAAATTTATCCATTTGATGACTAGCTTTCATGAGCTTTGCTCATTCAAGCGCGATGGGTACGGAATAGAAGATTTGGATTTCGATTCTCAACAGAGCTACGGAGGTTCAAAACAACTCCTTGATTAAAGCTGGGTTTCGGACCACTTGAGGTTGGACTACCAAGGTTGGACGTGTCTTGTGCCGTGGGCTTGAATTATGCACCTTGTCCGTAGTTTCCTTGGTAACTTGACTCATTGGCGGTGGAGGTGGCATTGGAGTCGAGGTCCATTGTGTTTTGAGGTTCACCGTCCACTACCTTTGGAGGAGAAGAAGAAGAAGAGGTAGGAACAAGCGAGTCCAGGTATGAAACACCACTGGTTGTGATCGCCTTGGCATCGCCCCTCGGGTTAGCGATCGTGTTGCTCGGTAAAGTACCGAGCCCGAGGGTCGATCATTTAAAGACTTCTTCGATCGAGAATGACCGACCAACAACCGTTCATTTCATCTTGGGATTTCATGAACTCGCTTCAAGAACTCATCGATG